>CM052799.1:62271251-62492052 GCA_028533885.1 Nasua narica | reverse complement strand
AACCATCCTAGTGTGAGGAAGCCCAAGTACCTCTCCTTTCTGACAGCCCTGGCTCTGTGCCCATTTCCTGTCTGGCATCAGTCATCCGAAATTAAGTACTTAGTCTTCAACTGTTTTCGAAATCCATCTATCTTCTTACCCTCACTCTTCAGGCCCTCCCTGCTCAGGTCCTAGATATCTTGGATGTGTGTTGTTTCTGCTTTTCTGACACATTGAACCCATTGTCATAGGAAACTGAGTGTTGTTTTGGGCGCCTGGGTGACTCAGTTGGTTGGGCGGCTGCCTTCGGCTCAGGTTATGATCCCAAGGTTCTGGGATCGAGTCCCGCATTGGGCTCCTTGCTCAGGAGGGAGCCTGCTTCTCCCTCTGCCTGCTGCTCTCCCTGCTTGTGCTTTCCCTCTCTCCCTCTGACAAATAAATAAAATCTTTTTAAAAAAATGAGAATTGTTTCATGTCACTATGTTTCATGTCACTATACTCCAGCAGTATTCCTTCCAATTGCAACAGTAGCAGTTGGAAGGAACACTGACTGGTCAGTTTGCTCATTTGATGCTATTTGACCCTGTCCTTGTTCAGACTGTTTTTGTGGCCTGGTCCCTCTTCAGACAGTTATTCTGACAGCTCTATGAGTAGGATTTTCCCCAGGGGACACATATCTGTTTCTTCTCCCCAACTCTCCTGTTCCCCCTGCCCCCAGCCGTTGATAAAGTATATTTCACTTTAGATTTTGAATCTAAGCTTCTACTCCTACTGTAGATTAATAAGCCATTCCTCTGGTTGAAGAATGACCAAGGTGCACAGAAAACAGGAGTGGCAATGAAAGAGAAGGTAGCAACATGGTATTTATATTAAGTCCTGCAAACAAACTGCCCCCTGGACATCTTTCCTGACCTTTGTACCTATCTCAGGGCTGATACTCAGAGCGGTTATGCCCCCTCTTCACTCGGTCTCAAAATGTAAGTTGCCATGTTGGACTCTCCCGAAAGGAGACCCTGAGATTGGGATTTGGGCATAAAGAGCTTCTTTGGAAAGCGATCCCCTAAAAGCATCGTTCCAAGAAAGGAGGAAATCCTGTAGAGATGATGGTCAGATTCTCAGTGGGTCCCAGTGCTGTGCATTAGTGGGGTCATGGGTAACTATGCAGAGCCCACCTCCCAAGTGCCCCACCAAGAGGCTGGTGGGGCTGAGATATTATGCCCCAACTCTTTGTCCTTACTCGTTGTAGTTTGCCTGTGGTCAGTGACTCCCCGGAACTTCTGGCCTGCCCTCCTCGCAGACCACGCACAGTCTTGCGGCCAGAGAATGCCCAGGCAGTGAGGCGGGACCCTCTTAGCATTGCCCATGAACTGTCCACCGTCCTCTCGGGTGGGCTGAGGAGACACGGGCAGGGCACAACCCCACCGCACCCTTGCCCCTATTTAGGAGTTACAGCTTCTGGATTCTTCTGGCTTTTTTTTCTTTTCTTTTTTTTTTTTTTAATAAAGGGTCCATTGACACGTCCTTTGTTCCTCTTTGGTAGCCGTCATCATTCTACACTATTCTACAGTACCTCTTGGGGATATATGAAGAATATTTCTTTTTTTTTTTTAAATATTTATTTATTTATTTGATATATAGAGAGAGATCACAAGCAGGCAGAAAGGCAGGCAGAGAGAGAGGAGGAAGCAGGCTCCCTGCTGAGCAGAGAGCCCGATGCGGGGCTCAATCCCAGGACCCTGAGATCATGACCTGAGCCGAAGGCAGAGGCTTTAACCCACTGAGCCACCCAGGCGCCCCTGAAGAATATTTCTGAATTGACGAGCATCGCAGCCGCCTGTCCTCACCTCTATAGCCAAGTTGGCAGGGAAAATAGAACAACAAACACGGGGGCGGGGGGGGGCTCCCAGGCTTCGACAGGCATGGTCACTGGACCATCCATCCTTTATTCTTGCTTTCTAAAGCTGCCATAAGAAAGTGCCACAAACAGGGTGGCTTAAAACAACAGAAATTTATTTCAAAGCTATGGAAGGTGAAATTCCAAAATCAAGATATTAGTAAGGTTTATTTCTTCTGAAGACACTGAGGTCTCCCTCTGCTCCAGGCCTCTCTCCTGGTTTCTGGAATTGCTGGCTATCCTTGGTATTCCCCGGGCACATAGATGTAGCACTCAAACCTCTGTGACCTTCTTCACCTGGCCTTCTCCCCTGTGTGTCTGTGTCTCCGTATCCAAATCTCTGTCTCCATTTTTTAAATAAAGATAGCAGTCATTGGATTTAAGGCTAAACCTAAGCCCTTATGACTTCATTTTAACTATTTGGAAATCTGCAGGATTTCCAAATGTTGCATTCCCTAGCACTGGGTGTTAAGACTTCAACAGATCTTCTGGGGGGACACAACTAAACCCACTACAATCTCTCAGAGGGGTTCATGTCAGCTGTGTTGAGTTCCTGAGGCTCGAACCCGCCTCTTCCTTGCTCTTTTTCTAACTTGGCTTTAGGAAGAACCAGTGGACCAAGCTGTCTGTACCAGTCAGAGTCCAGTTAGGAAAGCAGCGAGTACTCAAGTATGGGTTTTAAAGAGATGAGATTTATTATTGTAGGGGATTTGTTGATCAGAGAAAAGAAGGATCGAGAAACCAAATGGATTGGTGATATAACCCAGATTGTATCAATAGCAGGACGCTATCCACCTCAGGCTGGAAGCATTCTAGAGCCCAGAGGCTGGGTGGCGCCAGGGAAGCTCATGGGGCAGAAGCTGGAGCCACGAGGAATGACAGTCACTGCTGGAAACGCCACTTGAGACAGAGAGGGAGAAGGAAGTATTTTCTCCTCCTGTACCCTTGTCTTCTACCCACTGAGACTGGTTTGAAGCCTGAGAGCAAGAGTGTCTGGAAGATGGTGCCCTGCAGGGATGATACAGAGAAGGTAAAGGAAGGGGAAGGAGGAAGGGCACACAGACCAAGGACCAGCACCGCTGTTAGCCAGCAGAGCAATCTCCTGCTTTTCTTAAAAAATCAAACTTTTTATTTTGAGATAATAGATTTTTATACCGTTGTAAGAAGTCGTACAGAGGGATCCCATGGACCCTTCACCCAGTTTCTCCTAATGAAATTATTGTAAAATGTCATAACCTACCATAACCAGGGTTTTGACATTGATACAATCCAGCAATCTTATTCAGATTTCCCCAGTTTTACGTGTATGTATGTATATTTCGTTCCGTGCAATTGTAGGCCATATGTAGATTTGTGTATCCACCACCTGTCAAGAAATTCTAACATCACAAGGATCCCTGGTGTGGCTTCTATAACCACACCCACCTCCCTCCTGCCAACATTCGACATCCTGACTCTGTCCTGAACCCCTAGCAATCATCGATGTTTTCTGCTTCCCTAACTTATCACTTGAGAAGTATTATATAAAGGGAATCACACCGCCTGCCACCTGTTGGGATTGGCTTTTTGTCACTCAGCATAATGCTGTTGAGCTTCTTCCAATTGGCCCCAAGTATCGGTAGTTTGTTCCTTTGGGCTGTGGGCCAGCACTGCCTGGTAGGGATGCCGCACGGTTTGTTTGACCATACCCCTGCTCTTTTCATTTATTTCTATGTCTGTTTTCTTTCTGTTCCTCAGATTGGGGAAATCGACCTATCCTGGAGTTCACGGATTCTCTGTCATTTCTACTGTTTTTTTTTTTTTTTTTTTATTTCCATTACTGTATTTTTCTGCTCTATCATTTCCATTTGATTTTTTTTTTAGAACTTCTATTTCTTTGCTGAGATGTTCTATTTTCTTGTCTGTTTCAAGATAATTAATTTTTTAATTATTGTTAAGGCATTTTTATGGCTGATTTTATCCCCTCGTCAGATAATCTCAACATCCGATTCATTTTGGTGTTGGTGTCAATTGATGATCTTTTCTCATTTGAGTTGGATCTTCCTGATTGTTGATAGGACAGGTGATTTTCTTCCGCACCCTTGATGCTTTGGTTATTAAGTTAGGAGACTCTGGTTCCTATGTAGTTCTTTTGTGATTGCAGGCAGTCTTCCTGTTTAGATTTAACACACAATTTAACACACAGGTCTTGGCCAACTTTTGTGAGCTGTGGTTCCAATGACAATTTAATATTCAGAGCCTCTTTGATGCAACTTGGTGTGCTTGACCTATCTGGTGCCGCTGGGGCTCCCACTGACCCCTGCTGGTACTGCCTGAAGGGTGGAAAGAGCTTCTATAATCTCAGCCTCTAGCTGGTGGAAGGGAGTGTCCTGCCCATGGGAACGAAGATTGCCTTCTGGCACATAATATCTGGCTGTTCCACTCTTAGTAATGCTAAGATCAATCAGCAGATTCAAGTGTTATCAACCCAATTTATCCCTTATAAAATACCTCATCAACATTTCACCCAATGGTTTCAGTATTGAAACATAGGTAACTGATTGTTACCGACTTACCGTACTCTGGAGGATTTACTAATTGTATCCTTCCATCTGCATTCATTAGCTGGAATTCTTTACAGTGAACTTTTTTGGGTTTTGTTTATTTTTTTTTGCTGTTTTTTTTTTCCTTTTCTTTTCTTTTACTTTTATTCCAGTGTAGTTAACATAGTTAACATATTTCACCCATCCCCCACCCACATCTCCGATGGTAACCATCAGTATGTCCCTTATAGTTAAGAGTCTGTTACTTGGTTTGTCTCTCTCTTTTCTTTCCTCTGCTCATTTGTTTTGTTTCTTAAATTCCACATAGGAGTGAAATCATACGGTATTTGTCTTTCTCTGACTTATTTCGCTTAGCATTATACTCTCTAGCTCCATCCACGTCATTGCAAATAACAAGATTTTGTTCCTTTTTGTGGCTGAATAATATTCCATTGTGCATATTACCATTTCTTTATCTATTCATGTACCAATGGACACTTAGATTGCCTCCATAATTTGGCTGCTGTAAATAATGCTGCTATAAACATAGGGGTACTGGTATCCCTTTAAATTAGTGTTTTTGTATTTTTTGGATACAGTGGAATAACTGAATCATAGAGTAGTTCCATTTTTGACTTTTTGAGGAACCTGCACAGTGTTTTCCACAGTAGCTGCACCAGTTTTTATCCCCACCAATAGTTCAAGAGTTCAAGAGGGTTCTTTTTCTCTACATCCTTACCAACAGTTGTTGTTTCTTGTGTTTTTGATTTTAGCCATTCTGCCAGACATGAGGTGATATCTCACTGTACGTTTGATTTGCATTTCCCTGATGATGAGTGATGTTGAGCATCCTTTCATGTGTCTGTTGACCATCTGTATGTCTTCTTTGGAGAAATATCTTCATGTCTTCTGCCCATTTTTGACTGGATTATTTATATTTTGGGTGCTGAGTTGTATAAGTTCTTTGTGTATTTTGGATACTAATCCTTTATCAGGTAAGTCATTTGCAGCTATCTTCTCCCATTCATTAGGTTGCCTTTTAGTTTTGTTCATTGTTTCCTTTGCTGTGCAGAAGTTTTTTATTTTGATGCCGTCCCAACGTTTATTTTTGCTTTTATTTCCCTTGCTTCAGGAGACATAGCTAGAAAAATTGTTGTTATGGCCAATATCAGAAACGCTTCTGCCTTCTACAATGAATTTTCATCAACTATTGGTTCCCCTGAAAAACAGATCGTGCAGGAGAGACAGGACAAATGCTTGATTCTTTTCCCTTCTTTGTTGGGATCCCTAGTGACATCCAAAGACAATAAAATTTTCTTCTTTTAAGTGTCATTATAAACCTAGATCTTTTACTTTCAATTCTGTCCATTCCAATTGCAGTCTATTGCATTACTATTTCATGTCCACTTGTTCCTCTTTTAGCCAGTGGGAGACCCTCAAGTTGATCCCTGGTGCCTTTGATAAGATTCCATTAATATTTGACAGCTTCTTCCTTTCCTAGCACAACCACATGCCCCAGGGTCATGTGGTGCCTTTCCTGCCTCGGGTGTCAAATCAGCCATTTCTCAAGGGGCCCTGATTTCTCTGAGGGAGAAATGGTATTAGAGACTAAAATTCATTGCTACTAGATATTTTCAGCAAACAGCTGGGAAAAGCTTCTTTTTAGAAGGAAACATAAAAAATAATGAGTTATTGGTATTTCCTATTGAAATGTAAGATTATAGGGTTTTTCCATTATTTCTTGGATTGTATCTCTTTCTTCTCATGCCGTCCTAATTTTTTTTTGCCCCCCAGTTTTGATTTTATACACCCAAGACCTAAACCCCTAGTAGGTTCAGATCCATCTCTTATCTCCCTCGTTTTACTTTCCCATGTGAACACCTTCCGGCTTTGAAATGAGGAGTCTGATATTTCCCCCATTAAAACTAACATAGTGGAAATAAGATGGACTTGTGGGGACATGGTGAAAATCTTCCCACCTAAGGACAGCTCAAGGTCATGTGAGCCATTGGATTCCTTAACACCAACCATTTCCATGCAAACACTCCCCAGCTTTCCCAGGAAGTTACTCCTGACAGAAACACCTCCCCAGGGAAATCACAAGCAAAGTAATTAAATGAATATGGTAGTTAAGAGCATATCACCAGAGATTCTATTTCTGAAAGTCTCCTGAGACAAAACTGAATGTTTTTCTTCTTTCTTTCTTTCTTTCTTTCTTTCTTTCTTTCTTTCTTTCTTTCCTCCCTTCCTCCCTTCCTCCCTTCCTCCCTTCCTCCCTTCCTCCTTCCTTCTTTTAAATCTGATCCAGATTAAATTACCTTCCATGGTAACTTGCATCAATGGAGTTGTCATGGTTACAGGTGAACCTGAAAGTGAGCTGTGACAGCCTGGGCTCTGAGTTCCCTGAGCTGCAGGTCTTAAAGACACACCCATTTGTCTCCTTGTCCTGGCTAGAAACATAAAGAGAATTAACCAGCAAGGTGTAGTCTATGGACATATGGAGGTCAAGGAAAAGTGGAGCCACAGGCCTCTTCATATAAACGTTTCCCTCCATCAGCCAGAGCAGTATCCAAGAACACATCGCACCATTTCCCCATGCTTTCATCTGCCCATGCATGGGAACCAGGGAGAATCACCATGTGCTTGCAACTCTCCAAATGAAGAAACCGTGAGCCATTCCCGGGAATTCTTCTTAGATGAAAGATAATAATATTTTCCTTGGTTGTAAGGAGAAATCGTCCTCTTTAAAATCTCCTGTGCTGCTCTGTGGAGGGCAGGCTGGAGGAAAGAAGTCAAGGGAAAAGCCAAAAACCTTAGGTAAAAGCTTCTGGATCAGCAGTTCCTCTCTGCGCCACCCATCTGTCCCTTAGGGTACCAGCTGAAAGTTACCAAAGAGAAACCAGAGTGGAAACCCAGCAGAGGCCATCTTACCTTTTTTAAAGTACCTACATTAGTGGTCTCCCCTAGCAGCACGTTGGAATCACCTGGGAACTTTGGCGAGAAAAATGACACCCGTGATCCCAGCCCAAAACAGTTAAATCGATATTTGGGGCTAGGGCCTAAATATGGGTATTTTAAAATTTGCAACTCCAGAGGTTGACAACCACTGTGCCGGACCACTGACCCTCAACCTTAAATGTGCCTCAGAATCATCCATTTGGCTGGGTAAAAAAAAAAAATAGATTGCTGTTGACCACCGCTTCGGATTCGGTAACTCTGGGATGGTCCCCAAGGGCTCAGGTAGTGCTGATGGTCCTGGTCAGGGACAGCTCATTGAGAACCCCTGCTACAGCAAGATACTTCCAGCATCTGGTACCTGTCCCCCTGGCCTTGCCTTGTTCCTCATCTTCCACTGTTTCTGTGGTTACAAGCTCCTGATCACTGGCTTATTCCTGGACCCGACAGTCATTGGACTTCTCCATTTTCCCCCTCACCGCACCCTCCTGGATGTGGTTTTATATTCACCCTCCTCCCCCTCCCCCTTCCTCTAGTCTTACCTCACCAGACCCCCACCCGCCCACCACCCCCCACCAGCCTCAGGGATCCCAATCTGTCATCAGCCCCCATGACCAGAGTTTCCATTGGGGTTGGATGGCTTCCTGCCAAGGGAAGCAGGTTACAGCTGGAGAGGGGGCCTTAAATGGGTGTTCACATCAGGGGTCCTTATCTTGTCACAGTGTTATATCACCCTCAGATCTTTCTGGTTATACTATTCCCACAAGACAAAAGCATTTGAAACTGTACAAGTCATTTCTAGGGCCTTAAGATGTGTCATTTTCCAGCCTTGTGAACCAAATCCAGTTCCATCCATCTTGAACCTCAATTTTCTGACCCATAAGATAAGGAGATTAGACTAAATCATTGCTAAAGTTTCTTTAACCTCTATAAAATAAATAATTTCTCTAAGACCTGAAAGAGTGAGCAATTAGGTCCCATTACTGGCATGATTAGATTCACCCCAATGGAATCCAATACATTAAGTAAAAACATGTACCCATGGAAACAAAGAAAATCATAAACTTATTAAAAAATAGAACATTTTAATTTAAAAATGTCTGCATTCATCTTTAAGACACTTAAAGGAGAATGATTTGGGCCAAGGCAGATGAATCAGCAACCTCAGTGATTCCTGTGAGAATTGCTATCATTTCCCGAAGATTCTTCTTATCAAGACATGCTCATGACCTACAAGAGTAACTCATGGAAAGAGTTACAACAAAAGGCTAACTCTGATGCTCTCTGGCTGATGAAATTAAGGGTAATTTAAATTGCATCGTTTCAGCTTATAGTGGTTTTTAGTTTTGCCTGCGATGAACACAGGCAAATGGCTTCAATATGGCTTCAATATGGCTTCAATAAAGGAAATACAAAAACTTTTGCAAAAAAACTTTTATTTCCAAACTTGCACATCCAGAGGAGTATTTTTTTAAAAAGATTTTATTTATTTATTTGACAGAGAGAGATCACAAGTAGGCAGAGAGGCAGGTGGAGAGAGAGGGGGAAGCAGGCTCCCCGCTGAGCAGAGAGCACAATGCAGGGCTCGATCCCAGGACCCTGAGACCATGACCTGAGCCGAAGGCAGAGGCTTAACCCACTGAGCCATCCAGGCATCCCACATCCAGAGGAGTATAAACCTTGTAGAAGGAGACTGGGTCACAGGTGCCAACTTATCAGCAGAGCTCCAACATAAGAAGATTGGGTTTCCTGGGGACCTGTGTCCAAACTATTCTTGCCTGCCCAACCCTCCGCCAACTGTATCTGAAGTCATCAATTTGAAACCTTTCTTTTTCAAAATCTAGGCCTTTAGTGCTCTAAATTTCCCTCTAAGAATTAAGTTAGTGGCATCTCACAAATTTAGTATGTTGGGTTTTTGTTTTCGTTCACTTAATATTTTCTGATTTCCTTTTTGATCCATGAGTTACTTAGAAGTATCTTATTTAGTTTCAAAAAATTGGGGGACTTTCTAGGTATGTTTCCATCATTGATTTCTGATTTAATTGCCCTGTGGTCAGAGAACCTACTTTTAATTAGAATTCTTTTAGGTTTATTGATTCGTGTTTTACGTACCATAATATTGTTTTGGTAAATGTTCCATGTGCACTTGAAAAAGATTAATCTTCTACTATAGTTGGGAAGAGTATTTGATAAATATCAATTAGGTCACATTGGTAGGGTTATTGAAGTCTTCTGTATCTTTACTGATTTTCTGTCGACCTGTCTTATTAATTATTCAGATAGGGGTTTGCGATCTCTCGGCCCTGTGTGAACTCTGGGCACTCTCCCCTCTAATCCTTTCACATGGTTCTTTCTTTGGTCTCTGAGTTTCCTCATACACTGATCAATACTCAACTGAAAACTTGAGAGGGACCCTATGCAGTGCTCTAGGAACCACCCCCCCTCTCTGATTGAGATCCCTCTTTTCTAGTCCTCTGTCCCTTGAACTCTAGCTGCTCTGGCTTCCCAAGACTTTTAGCCCCATCTTCTCAACTCAGCTCCCTGCCTGGTTTCCCTTCCCTTACACTGCAGCCTAGAAACTCTCCCTATGAAGTAAGCTGGGGTAACTGTAAACTTCGTCGCATTTGTTTACTCTCTCAGGGATCACTGTGCTTTACCGACTGATGTCCAATGTCTTAAAAACACTTATTTCATGTGCTGTGTCCAATCATATTTCAGGCTGGAGAGTAAATCAAGTTCCTGTTACTCTATTTTGGCTGGAACAGAAGTGCCACAATCAACTCTTCTTCTACTCTTTCCCACCCTGATCCACTCTCTGCCCAACGACTATCTTTTCTTCCGAAAAAAAATCTTTTAAAAAAATTTAATTCTATCACTTCCTAGCTTAACATTCTTCGATGGCTTCCATTGCTCTTAGAAACCAAAACCTTAAGCATAACTTCCAAGAACTGCACACTCTACTTCATGCTTACCTCTTTAACTTTATTTAATCCCAAATCTCCCTCTTGCTCTCTGATCTCCAATTTCATAACTATGGTCCCTGGTTCCCCAGGGCCTTTGCACATACTATTTCTTTTCTCTTCCCATATCCATCCCTCCCCTACTTAGGTAACTTCCATATCTTCCTCAAAGAAGCCCTCCATAATTCCTCAGACTACAGTATGTTTTCCTGCCATCATCTTTCAGAGCTCTCAGTTCTTTTCTTGCACCTTACGTGTTCACTGATTTTATTATATCCTGTCATACTTATTTACTTAACACTGGATTTCTCTGCTGGATTTTTGGCTCCAGAAGATCACAGATAGTATCTGTGTTGTTCTCCATTGCAGCTACAGTATCTGGCACAGGGCTTCATACAGAATAATGAATGGCGGGTAAAGGAGGGAAACTACAGAAGAGGCTGTGGTGCTGACCCACATCCCCCTAGCCTCACCTAATTCCTTTGCACAATAAAGGCTTCCTAAGGAAAGTACCTGAGATTCTCCATCTGATGGCTTTCTCCACAGGCGTGGGGCAGAAAATGAGACTCTTAGAAATAGTTCCTACCAGGGCACCTGGGTGGCTCAGTTGGTTAATCTTCCCAACTCTTGATTTTAGCTCAGGTCGTGATCTCAGAGTTGTGGGATCGAGCCCAGCACCGGGCTCTGTGCTCAGCACCATTTGTCCCTCTCCTCCTGTGCACCCAGCACCCCCCGTCGTGCACTCTCTCTCTTCCTAATAAATAAATAAAATCATTTAAAAAAAGGAAAAAAGAGAAATACCTCCTGCCACATTGGACAAGAGTTGAGGGATGAAATCCGCCATTCCTCCCCAATTTGGGGACTATGAGGAGTGTTCTATGCAGTCCCCAGAGTTCCCCAGTAGGACTGAGCCCCTGTTTCCCAATTTTCCGTATATTGGCTTCTTTCCCTTCCCTGTCTTACTTTTCCATTCCCTGGTGGGAGCTTCCTGGGACCACCTCTGAAATAACTGCTCGCCCTCAAATTCTTGTTTTAGAGATACCCAACTTAAGAGAATGATACAATAAATGAGAGTCATAGGCAGGTGACAGATCCCTGTAGGTAGGGATGAACTGAACCATGTTTATGCAGCATCTAGTGTGTCAATCGGGCTTTAGAGGCCTGGAAATGGGGGAGGAATATGGAGGAAATGCTAGGCACAAACCTTCAAAGGTATGGAAATTGAGCAACCTGTATTGGACTTCCTTCCCTGCCCCAGGGAAGGGATGACTTTCCCACACCAACAAGCTGTTTTTGGTTTAAGAATTTCCTTCCTCGTCTTCAGGAATAATCTTTTTCTTCTGAGCTGGTAAATCTTAATGTGCCAGTGAAATCATTTGCTCTTTAGGTCACGTCGCCCAAGTCACCCTTATTACTATTTCTGCTTTTACAGAATGTCTCTTTCATAAGCCAGGAGCAAAGAACAAAATACGAGACACAGCAAGTTCAAGAGCATGGCTTCCTCCGGCACTCCTCAAAGTCAGGCCAAGGGCTGGCAATTTTTCCTGTGAACTAGCGAAGGGGTGATGACAGTCTGATGAGAGTAGGACAAACAGGAGATGTCGTTTTCCTCTAGAATCATCTAGAATGTCTGTCAGATAATTGCCTCCATCCAGCTTGGCTGTGAACCAGGTAGATTCAATCAGACGAGAAGTTTTTCCAAAATAAAGGAAGCAAAGCCAGCAAGCCTTCAGTCTCGTCTTTGATGATGTAATTTGGCCCAAATGCCTTCTCTGCAGTTTTGTAGGCTGAAAATATACATTGACGATCCCTCCAAGTGCGGAGAGGGCAGTAAATGATAAATACCCCAAATGATATACTGCACAGAGTGTTTGCTGAATGAAGGAAGTTGTCAGTGGGAGCCTTCTCGCCGTGGAAGAAGGAAGGGAAGTCCATGAGATCATACCCCTGCATGGGGAAATGGCTGCAGAAGAGTGTAGTGCTCTGTGGCTGGCCGGGGCGGTGGTAGCTTCTGGTTCATGGCAGGGCAGCCTGATCCCGGAGGCGAGGACGGAGCAATTCCCTTGGCAGTTCAGTTCTCAGACACTGTGGCTGTGGGCATTGCTCCCAGAAGCCCAGTTCAGTCTGCCCCTCCATCATCCCTGTCAAGGAGCATATTCAGAGACCACATAGATGCTAGGTGGGCTAAAACAAGAAACGCCCGCCGTTCTGCCTTTACTGCCCTCTCCGCACCCAGTCTTCCCTTCTCCCTCACCACATACTCCGTTCAAAGCATTGCTTCTGCGTTCGGTTGGCGTCGCTCTAAACGCTCGCAGCCTTTCTCAGCAGAATCCTCCAGACCGTGGCTCTGCTGGGTACAAGCCAGGGTTTGCTGGCCGGACCTACCCAGCCCTGCCTCATTTCCATCCCCAGGGTAGAGCACAGTGCCTGGTACAGGTGGGGCATTCAGACAGTGTCCGTGGTAGGGAAGCGGAGAGGGCAGCGAGCTCTTTCGCATAGACGGAGTGGACCCGGAGCTACCTCGCAGCGTTGTCCCCGAGACCGCCAGGGGAAAGGCCCCCAGATTCGTCTGACAGAACCGTCTGTGTGGGAATTTCACTTGGCTCTGCTTCTTCCAAGTTGCTGAAATTCCTCACTGTAATATATGCCGAAAGACCTCCAAACCATCCCTGCTTCCTCATAAGATGCATCCGTCAGCTGAAAAAGAGTCCAGAGCCAGGACCCTGGAGTAGGTGGAGAGAGAAGTCAGAGTGGGTTCTGTCTGAGAGTCAGGTGCAAAGGAAAGGTGGAAAGATGTCCCAGGTGATGATGCTCTCCCCCCACCTGCTGAGGCCTTGGAGGTTTCCGTGGACAGAGAGGAGGGTGGGGGAGGCACTAGTTATTTTCAGCATATGTGTCCCCTGCCACTATGCATAGCATAGTGTGGGTCGATAATACTTAACTAGGAAGACTCTCAAGTGAAAATGACCAGCCTACAGTGGCTCTTTGAACAGTCAGGGCTATAAAAATGACCATTCCGTCCTCCTGTCCTTCCCCTCCCCTTCTTCTCCAAATGCCTCATTAATTTGGAGAAAATACAAAGCTGTAGTTAGATGAGAACTCAGGTCTTATTCCTTCTTATAGCTGGAGCTCTTCCCATACAAATCTCCATCAATTCTTTCCAAGGGTCTTTTCAGGTTCTTACTTAGAAGGAGCCTTTCATGAATGGGGCCACCAGGGAAGCCCTTTGCCTTGAGCTATTGGTGCTGGAGGACTGAGCACCCCCATTCATGAAATGCTGATTTAGTCCCACCTGCTGCCCCTCTGAGTATGAAACGGGACACTAAAGGATGGCTGCTCTCAGTGGAGTAACATGATGACCTCTCAAAGTGTCTGAGGATCTACTGAAAAGCAGACAATCTCCAACAAGCAGACCCAGAAGAATTCCACCCGTGCTGCCCCTACCCCTCTCTCGATCTCGGCTTCCTCCTCTGAAGATGAAGAGTGGACTCCACTGTCTTCAAGAGTCTTGAGTGTTAAGAGCTGCATTCTGAGCCTTGCCTCCCCTGCTTCCTCTACCCAGAAGAGCACAAAAGAAAGATGGTTATTTACACACGGAAGCAACTCTCTTTAGTCTCAGAAATGATCTGCCTACCCTCTCGCTCCCTGTTAAGTGGTTCCATTGGGGCGCTGCACGGAAACATCTTTGCTCCTTTCCTCACTTTTGTTCTTTGGCTTCCGAGACCCCCCCCCCCACTTCTGTTCCCTGTCTCTACCCACCTTCTCTTTGGGAATCTGATGGGTCAGAGCCTTACATTTACTGAGGCACTGCGATCAGTGAAATGCATTTCCATGGATCCTTTCCTGCTGAAAGTAACAGCTTGTAGGGTGGAAGCACACGCTCGTAAGTGAGAACGCATCTCCAGGATGAATTCCTAGCAGGGGGATTTGAGTCAAGAGGTAATTGCATTTAAATTTTTAAATTTTGATAGTGATTTCTGAATTGTCCTCCAAAAAGACTGAACTTCATGGCACAGGGTGTTAGTAATCTACCCAATATTCATTATTCCCTTACTCTCTTAATAATAATAATAATAAAGCTTCATTTCTCCAACTCTCTTGCAGGTAGGAGTGGCGAATAAGACATAAGCAGAAGTTCTGAGTGAGACTTCCGGGAAATTTCCTTTTGCTTCCAGTCCTTCCTCCACTTCCTACATGGGTCTCTGTTGTATGGCAAGCACTGTAGCAGCCTTCTTGTGACCTGGAGGATGAAAGCCATGCACTAAGGAGAGGGGAGCAAGAAGGCCAGGTAAGTCTGGGTCCTTGAAAGTCCTCTTAGAGCTTTCAAACAGCTCTGGGCTATTTCTCAGACATGAGTAAACGAAGTCCTAATTGACCTAAGCTACCTTAGGCAGCCTTCTGATGCTAACAGCCTAACACAGTCCTGGATTCACACTGATTCACATTCTTACGTATAGTGTATGATAGCACCTTTCCCCTCATATTCTCACCAGCATTACATATTACAAAGTATCTTATGTTTTTAGCATTTTTGATTGAGGTATAATGTTTTTAGCATTTTTGATTGAGGTATAACTGACATACAGCATTCATATGTACATGATTTGGTATTTTTATGTATTATGAAATAATCACAATAAGTCTAGTTATTATCCATTACTGTGCATGGCTACAGAATTTTTTTCTTGCAGTGAAAACTTTTGAGATCTACTCTCTTAGCCACTTTCAATATGTAATACAGTACTATTAACTGTAGTCACCGCGCTGTACATTACATCCCTGTGACTTATTTATTTTATAACTGGAAATCTGTGCCTTTTGGACTCCACCCATTTGCCCAGTCCCTACTCCCAACCTCTGGCAACCACGAATCTGTTCTCTGTATCTATGATTTTTTTTTTTTTTTGGATTCTGCCTAGATGTGAGATCATATAGTATTCGTCTTTCTCCGTTTGACTTATTTCACTTGGCCAATGTACTCTGTTTTTGACCATTACAGTTTCCCGTGAAATTATCCTCCAAGAAATTCAAGATGTGAGGCTGGAGAAAGTGAAGCAAATTACGGAGTTGGAGATTTCAGGGGGTGGTGGCATCTATTTGAGTAAGAGGACCAACACAGAGAGGCGGGCAAGCGACACAGCAGAGTCCGATAGTGTGTGGGGAAGCAGTTCACTGTGTTCTCTGTCATCTGCTTCCCAGGTATGTGTACTATATGCACTGTTTTTTTTTTCCGATGTAACTTGAGCACTTGCCTCTAAAGGATGTGTCTTGCTTTTCTCTCACATTTAGAATAAAATCATCTTCCACAAGCCTGCCTCGGCAGCACAAGCCGAAAAACAGTCCCTGGCAGGAGAAAAGGAAAAGGGCAGGGTTGGGGTGAGGAGATAAGGAATGGGGTGACTTTGAATTATTCAAGTGATACATCCTTCCTCCAAAACTTAAGGTTTGTTAAAGGCAATGCGATCCTTTAAGCTTCAGTTTCAGGAAATGAATGTGTCTTTTATAACGATCCTTTTCCCTAGGTAGCATTTAATTATCTATGCAAGCCAGTGCACAGCGGGGAGCCTTAAGAAAGCCTGGATTACACCTCCTGCTTCAGCGGGCAGTGAGTGCTTACCACGGGAGGTAAAATGGGGTTTCCCATGCCAAACAGACCCTGGTAAGCTCAAATGCCAGCAAAGTTGCCTATCACGCCAACAGGAAGATGGACGAATATAACCTTGAGTAGGGGCACCTGGGTGGCTCAGTGGGTTAAAGCCTCTGCCTTCAGCTCCAGTCATGATCTCAGGGTCCTGGGATCGAGCCCCGCATCGGTCTCTCTGCTCAGTAGGGAGCCTGCTTCCCCCTCTCTCTCTGCCTGCCTCTCTGCCTACTTGTGATCTCTCTCTCTCTCTCTCTCTGTCAAATAAATAGATAAAAATCTTTTTAAAAATAAAAACATACAATAAAGTCTTACAGAAATTAAATTTTCTTAAAAATAATCATTAAGTTTTAGAAAGCATATTTTTAAAGCCCTTCAAAACTTCATTCTGTTGCCGTATCTGGAGAAAGCAGCCCTGGATTGATGGCTGGCCAGAAGGGCTCTCGTTCTCTGCCTCTTGTCTCAACTCAGCTCTTCTGGGCCCTGCCTCATTTTTCCATTTCCCTTGAGTCTGAGGATTCCTTTTAAAGATACTAATAAATGCATAGGGTTTTTTTTTTTTTAAGATTTTATTCATTTATTTGACAGAGAGAGAGACAGCGAGAGAGGGAACACAAGCAGAGGTAGTGAGAGAGGGAGAAACAGGCTTCCTGATGAGCAAGGAGACCAATGCGGGGCTCGATCCCAGGACCCTGGGATCATGACCTGGGCCAAAGGCAGCTGCTTAATGACTGAACCACCCAGGCGCCCCAAATGCATAGGTTTCAAACCAAGTAGAGTTATACCAGGTTTCTGGAGGACCACCCTGAATGAGGACAGCAGAAGCAAGGTTAGAAGATGACGGGGGTGAGGAAGATAAACATTGCAGGAATTCGCACAACTTAAGGAGGAAAGAGAGGGAGCAGAAGGGGTGAAAGTGGTCTGGACGAGAATAGAGAGGGTTGTATGGAGTCACCTCAAGCTAGGTTTCATCTCCCTCCTCCATTTGCTAGCTCCATGACTTTGGACAAGATATTTAATGAGTGCTTCCGGGGCCCTGGAGAGGTTCCAGGAATGGGGCGTGGTGCACTCTTTGTTTGGGAATTCCTTGTTTTAAGGATTTGGCCCTAAGGAAACAGTCCATACACCTCATGTGGAATTTAAGAAAACAAATGAACAAAAGAAAAAAAGAGGGAGAACAAGAGAGACAAACCAAGAAACAGACTCTTAACTATAGAGAACAAACATGGTTACTGGAAGGCAGGTGGGTGGGAGGGATGGGTAAAATATGTGACGGGGATTAAAGAGTACACTTATCATAAGTTCTGAGTAACTATAGAATTGTCAAATCATTATATTGTATGCCTGAAATTGATATAACACTGTATGTTAACTATACTGGAATTAAAAATGGGTAGAGGACCTCAATAGACATTTTTCCGAAGAAGACATCCAGGTGGCCAACAGATACATGGAAAGATGTTCAAAATCATTAATCATCAGTGAACTGCAAATCAAAATCACAATGAGGTATGACCTAACACCAGTCTGAGTGGCCAGTGCCAAAAAGACAAGAAACAACAAGTGCTGGAGAGGATGTGGAGAGAAAGAAACACTTGTTAGAAATGTAGAAATGTAACTGACGCAACTACTGTGGAAAACTGTGACGATTCCTCAAAAAAATTAAAAATAGAAATATCGGGGGTGCCTGGGTGGCTCAGAGGGTTAAGCCTCTGCCTTCGGTTCAGGTCATGATTCCAGAGTTCTGAGATGGAGCCCCGCATCAGGCTCTCTGCTCAGCGCGGAGCCTGCTTCCCCCTCTTTCTCTCTCTGCCTGCCTCTCTGCCTACTTGTAATCTCTATCCTCTCTGTCAAATAAATAAATAAAATCTTAAAAAAAAATAGAAATACCGTATGATTCAATAATTCCACTACTGGGTAATTACCCAAAGAAAATGAAAATACTAATTCAAAAAGATAAATGTACCCCTATGTTTACTGCAGAATTATTTATATAATAGTCAAGGTATGGAAGCAGCCCAAATATGCATCTGTAGGGATGAATGGATAAAGATATGTCGAACACACACACACACACGTACACACACACATATGTACATATGTACATATGTGTGTGTGAGATTCATATATATAATATTATTCAACCTATATATCTATTTTATACAGATATAGATAGATACAGAGAGAGAGAATATTACTCAGCCATAAAAAAGAATAAGATCTTACCATTTACGACAACACGGATGGAACTAGAGGGTACTATGCTGGATGAAATACATCAAACAGAAAGGCAAATGCCTTATGATTTCACTTACATGTAGAATCTAAAAAGAAAACAAGTGAACAAACGAACAACAGACACTTAAATACGAAGATCAAACTCATGGTTGCCAGAGACGAGGTGGGGGAGGGGGTGATGGGCAAAATAGATAAAGGGGATTAAGAGGTACAAATTTCCAGTTATAAAGTAAGTCACGGAGATGAAAAGTACGACATAGGGAATATAGTCAATAAGATTGTAATAACATTTTATGGTGATAGATGGTGATTATACTTATTGTGAAAATAAAAGTCACCCATAATCTTACCACACTGGGTTAGTGCTAATATCCTTTCTATGCACAAATATACTCTTCTTAAAAAGGGATTATATTGACTAATTTGGTATTTTTCTCATTCAATGATATAGCGTGAGCACCTGAGTAGCTCAGTCGGTTAGTAATAATAACTGAAGGCAACTGCCTTCAGCTCAGGTCATGATCCCAGGGTCCTGGGATTGAGCCCTGCATCGGGGTCCCTGCTCAGCAGGCAAGTCTGATCTTAAGACCCATGATCTTAAGATCATGATCTGAGCCAAAACCAAGAGTCCTACACTTAACTGAGCCACCCAGGCGTCTCAAAAGTCTGTATGTTTTGTTTTATTTTTTTAAAGATTTTATTTATTTATTGAGAGAGAGAGAGAGAATGAGAGGGGAGAAGGTGAGAGGGAGAAGCAGACTTCCTGCAGAGCTGAGAGCCCGATATGGGACTCGATCCTGGGACTCAATCCTGGGACTCCGGGATCATGACCCGAGCTGAAGGCAGTCACTTAACCAACTGAGCCACCCAGGCGCCCCAAAAGTCTGTATGTTTTTAAAGGCTTTTGACTATACTGTCAAATTGCCTTGCATAAACTTACTCAGTTTTACTGCCTCAACAGTGGGCATTATCACTTAAAATAATTATAAGTGAAAGGCAAGGCTTAATCAGTTAGATAGAAATGTCTCATAAACTACAAAACGCTGATGAAAGAAATTGAAGATGACACAAAGAAATGGAAAAACATCCCATGTTCATGGATTAGAAGAACAAATGTTGTTGAAACGTCTATGCTACCCAAAGCAGTCTACACATTTAATGCAATCCCTATCAAAACACCACCAGCACTTTTCACAGAGTTGGAACAAACAACCCTAAAATTTATATGGAACCAGAAAAGACCCTGAATAGCCAAAGTAATGTTGAAAAAGAAAACCAAGGGGCGCCTGGGTGGCTCAGTGGGTTAAAGCCTCTGCCTTCGGCTCCGGTCATGATCTCAGGGTCCTGGGATCAAGCCCCACATCGGGCTCTCTGCTCAGTAGGGAGCCTGTTTCCCCCTCTCCTCTGCCTGCCTCTCTGCCTACTTGTGATCTCTCTCTCTCTTTCCCTCTGTCAAATAAATAAATAAAATCTTTAAAAAAAAGAAAAGAAAAGAAAACCAAAGCTGGAAGCGTCACAATTCTGGACTTCAAGTTGTATTACAAAGCTGTAATTATTAAGACAGTATGGTACTGGCACAAAAACAGACACATAGATCAATGAAGCCAAATAGAAAACCCAGAAACAATCCCCCAACTATATGGCCAACTAATCTTCAACAAAGCAGGAAAGAACACCCAATGGGAAAAAAACAGTCTCTTCAACAAATGGTGTTGGGAAAACTGGACAGCAACATGCAAAAGAATGAAACTGGACCACTTTCTTACACCATGCCCCAAAATAAGTTCAAAATGGATGACACACCTAAATGCGAGATAGGAAACCATCAAAATACTAGAGGAGAACATAAGCAGTAACCTCTTTGACATCGGCCATAGCAATTTCTTACTAGATATGTCTCCCGAGGCAAGGGAAACAAAAGCAAAAATAAACTATTGGGACTTCATCAAAATAAAAAGCTTCTGCACAGGAAAGGAAACAAGAAAACTAAAAGGCAACCTATAGAATGGGAGAAGTTATTTGCAAATGACATATCTGATAAAGGATTAGAATCCAAAATAATAAAGAACTTATACAACTCAGCACCCCAAATATAAATAATCCAGTTAAAAAATGGGCAGAAGACATGAATAGATATCTTCCCTAAGAAGGCATACAGATGGCTAAAAGGCACATGCAAAGATGCTCAACATCACTCATCATCAGGGAAATGCAAATCAAAACTACAATGAGGTATCACCTAACACCAGTCAGAATGGCTAAAATAAACAACACAGAAAACAACAAGTGTTGGCAAGGATGTGGAGAAAGGGGAAACCCTCTTACACTGTTGGTGGGAATGCAAACTGGTGCAGCTACTCTGGAATAGTGTGGAGGTTCCTCAAAAAGTTAAAAATAGAACAATCTTAGGATCCAGCAACTGCACTACTAGGTATTTTATCCCAAAGGATAAAAAAATTACTGATTCAAAGGGATGCATACACCTTGATGTTTATTTATAGCAACTTTATCAACAATAGCCAAATTATGTTTTGAAAAAGTCCAAATGACCATAAAAAAATTACTGATTCAAAGGGATGCATACACCTTGATGTTTATTTATAGCAACTTTATCAACAATAGCCAAATTATGTTTTGAAAAAGTCCAAATGACCATCGACTGAGGAGTGGATAAAGAAGATGTGGTATATGTATATACAGTGAAATGTTTCTCAGCCATAACAAAGAAGGAAATCTTGCCTTTTGCAGTGATGTGGATGGAACTAGAAAGCCTTATGCTGAGCAAAATAAGTCAGTCAGAGAAAGACAAATGTCAAATGATTTCACTCATATGTAGAATTTAAGAAATAAAACAGATGAACATGGAGGGAAAAAGAGAAGCAAACCAAGAAACAGACTCTTAACTATAAGGAATAAACTGAGCAGTACTCAGGGGGTTGGGTGGGGAGTGGGTTAAATAGGTGACAGGTATCAAGGAGGACACTTGTGATGAGCACTGGATGTTGTATGTAAGTGATGAATCACTAAATTCTACACCTGAAACTAATATTACACTGTATGTTCACTAACTGGCATTTAAATAAAAATTTGGAGAAAGAAAAAAAGAAATGTCTCATAACTCTATGTGAGTGCAGGTAGTAATGGTTGGTGAACATATTTAAATGAATTAAATTCTCATTTATCCTAGTAAAAAATCCAAGAGGTCTAAAATTCATAAACCAAGAAATAGGGCCATATGTATATTTTCAGAGTGGGCAGTAAGTGCCAGATACAGCAGCCATAAGAGTTGGGAATGTTTGATGTTTTAGGAGGGTTCTAATGGCATGGGGTGGGATGGGATGGGATGGGATGGAGTGGGATGGGTTGGGGAACTGGATAGGGCCTTTGTAATTGTTTGTATTTGCAGTAATAGATATTTTTAAAAACACGTGATGTATTACTTTGGTTTTGTAAGTGACATGTGACTGTTGGTTTAACTTGACTTTACATTTATTATCAGGACTCCCATAATTGTAAAACTGTGCCTCTCACGGGAGGAAACTACAACTTCCAGGATTCCGTGGGATGGAGCGGTAGGCTGTTCTCGGAGGCAAACTACAATTCCCACAATTCCGCTAGCCAAGGGGGTGGTTCTGACCTAGGGTTGGGGCAGCTGAGTCCGCGAGCGTGCGCTCGTGCAAAGACTGCCGCGCCGGGCTCGCCAGCCGGGCAGGCGCACGGCGGGCACCCGCGAGCCCAGCGGCGGCGGACGCGACGGCGCCTCGGGACCTGCCCTCCATGCCTGGGCCTGCTGGTCTTGTAGCAGGCACAGGAGGCGGCAGCGGCAGCTGTTTGGGCCAAAGTCGGCTCCGCGGAGGGCCCACCTGGACGCTTCAGCCCTGCGGAGCCCGGACTGCGGGCTGCAGGTGAGACGCGCGCTCGCGGGGCTAGCTCCGCGACACCGCTGGGCTTGGAGTTGAGGGGTCGGCCCCGGACCTCCCCCTGGAGGGATCAACGGGAGCGCCAGGCCCTGGGATAAAGGGAAGGCCCTGGGGTAAAGAGCCCAGGGAAGTTTGCAGTACCAAGAAGTGACGGGTGATGCGAACTGACGGAGGCGCGGGCTGGTGGCGCGGGTGAGGTGAGGTGGACCCTCAGGGTCCCGCTGCCGCGGGGTCGGGGCAGGGTCCCCAGGCGCGCCCGTTGAATCCTTTAGCTCTTGGCTGGCACTGGCAGCGGGTCCTCACGCCCTTTTGCTTGCGAGAGGAACAGCGCCGTTGGCGGGGAGCCAGAGAGGTGCGTGGAGGGGGCCTGTGCCTCCCAAGCTCCTTTGGAAGGCTGTACCTGGGCGGGCCTGCAGCTGATCCCTGGGCTCTTTGGGGCTCGGTAGGATATCTCCTGTGTGCCCGGTGATCAGAGCCTGCCACGACCTGCTTGACTGTGTCAGGGTAGCCTTTGGAGGGACCCACTTGGACTCCTGACCCCTTCCATGTGGGTAGACCCCGTCTCCTGGTCACTGATGAGAATCCTCTGCCAAGAACTAGGCTCCCCAAGTCAGAGCCCTGCACCTGGTAGTGGGTGGCTAGGGTCTGCTTACTTTATACCAACCAACTCTCAGAGGCTACTCTTGGGGGAAGCAAGGCCCAGCACAGGAAAGGTTATGGGGTGAGCTTGGTAGGACTTAGTGACTAGAAGCACAGATAGAACAGAGTTTATTCACCAAATGTTTACTGTTACATGTGCTGGGCATTCAAATCCTGGCTCTCATTTACTGGCTTTGTGCCCTTGAGCAAGTCACTTATCCTCTCTGAGCCTCTGTTTCTTCCTCGGCAAAATGGGGATGAAAGTACCTTCATCACAGGCTCCCTGTGGCGACTACATGAGATAGTGCTGGTCAAGTCCTCAGTCCCGTGTTGGTACACAGTGGATGTTAGCACTTGTGGTTGCTAAGATAGCAAATGTTAGAGGTGAGGTTGGAACCCAGGTCCATCCTTGTATTGGAACTAGCCGCGCTCTCTGGCTCTCATGGATCTTGGAGATCTTCCAGTTCATCCTTTTCACATTACGGAGGAGGAATCTGAGTCTCAGTTCTAGAGCCAGAAAAGAACGCAGGTCCCATTTTCCCCAGGGATGGCCAGCCTTGGGCCCCAGGAGGGCGAGGGGAAGCAGAGTGTGGAGGTCCTCAGCAAACAGGAGGATGGGGTGCTGGTGACAGAGTTCCCCCAGACCACCCTGTGGCCTGGAAGTGTCCGCCACAGAGCAGCTGCAGCAGTGTTCGAACTTTCCTTCTGGTTGGCGAGTTCTTGCTCTGAGCCAGGCTTTAGAAAATACTGAGCAATAAACGAGGGCTTCTAGTGAATATGGCGCTAACTGGAAAATTAAATTACCAAATGTTCCATTCCCCAAGGGTCCGTGGCACTCTCAGTTTGGTTGTCAGCGGATACTCTCCCCCAGGACCTGCCTAACACCTGAGAGTTTTTCTGAAATTGGAGAAGATAGTGAACATGAAAGGCATAGCCCACAAATGTCAGCATAGGCTTTGGAGTGAGACTTGGGTTCGAATCCCAGCCCCACCACTTCACAGCTGTGTGACGTTGGGCGATTCACTCAACAACTCTGAGCATACTTCCTCAAATGTGGGATAAAATCGACAGCACTTATTTTAGATTTGTAGGAGGGAACAAATGAGGCTGTTCATCTAAAGCACTTAGCGCTGTTTCTTGGTTAGAGTAAGAGCCACTGAATGGGCGGTAGAGCGTTATTATGATAATAATACTATAAAAATATTCGTCGGGCATTGTTTTGCCTATAAAGTAGGTGTAATTGTGTTGGTTTTTGACACCAGGGAATGGAGACTTGCAAGGGTTAAGAATTAGCCCAGGCAGACACAGGAGGACAAAAAATACATGCTATCACTTATAGGTTGAATCTAAAAGAGCCGGACTCAGAGAAGCAGGGAGTGGAATGGTAACCACCATTGCCAGGGGCTGGGATGAGGGGGAACGGAGAGGCCCTAGTCAAAGGATATAAAGTTTCAGGTATACCAGATGACTAAGTCCCAGAGATCTGCCGCATGGCTTAGTGCCTGTGGTTAACATGACTGTACTATATACTTAAAAATTTGCTAAGATGGTAGATGTTATGTTAAGTATTTTTATCACAGAAAATAACAAGAGGGCGGGAGGAAGCTTTTGGAGGTGATGGACAGGCATATGGCATAGATTACGGCGATGGTTTCACAGGTGTATATCTGTCTCCGACCATCAAGTTTTACACGTTAATTATGTACAACTCTTTGCCTGTCAAAAAAAAAGAAGAATTGATCTCAGGTCATGCCGCTACTAAGTGACGGGACAGGAGCTCACTTTTGGCATTTCAGCTCGAGAACCAGAGCCATTTACTTCTGCTCGCTGCCTGTGATCGTCGCAGTTCTTGAGGCCCGGCGGTGACCAGAGGTTGGGGGGGGGGGTCAGAGGACAGCCTCTGGCATTGCAGCAGGGGTCTTCAAGGCGGGACCCTGCAGTCTGGCTGCTTGTGCTTCCTCTCTGCCTGAAGTCGGATGAGGCTGGAGGCAGCATCCACTGAGTGAGCCTGAGGGATGAGGTGGTAGGAAGAGGCAGGCCTGTGGCCCCCGGACCACAGGGCCGGGGAAGGGCGCCATCCGCGCGAGGCCTAGAGAGCTTGATTCTGTGAAGAAACGATCTTGTTTAGGGGCCGGGAAGAGTTCTCTGGGCCTGATCTCTGCCTTTGGGAGGAGGGCTGCCCGAGAGCCATGGGTGTGAGGACAAGGAGCTCTGGACTGAGAGCACCTGCTGTTGTAATCTTGGCTGCCTTTGAGAGCTCAGCCGCCAGCTGCTGCCTCTCTGACCTCTTTTATAAAGTCAAGAGATGGAGCAGGTCATTTCTAAGGGCTCTTTTAGCTCTAAAAATAGAAGCTTTCATCACTTTAAATTGGCGTATTAACCCTCTCCGCCCAGCACCAGGGCAGGTGGGATAATTATCACCTCCCTGTGCTCCCCAGACTTTCCTTGGGGCAAGAGAATGGCCGCAGCTCCCTTGAGCTGCATGCCGCCTGGCCCGGTGGGTGGGGAGGAATTACACAAGGAAGCCGTGGGTTGCTAAGTTACAGTCGAGGGGCTGTGGGTCTGCGTTTCTGCAGCCATCCACACCTGCTCTGCCCTTGAGTGACAGCAACTCCCTGCTCTGACGTCTGCCCTGCTTCTCTGTCACCGACTCTACCGCCGAGTCTGAAACACGATGAATTAAACCCCGGAGTCACACGGGTTTGTATCCCGGAGCCCCCGCCTGAGCTATAAGACCTGGGGCGGGCTTCTTAATCTCACCAAACTTTGGGTTTTTTCATATTAAA
This sequence comes from Nasua narica, assembly GCA_028533885.1. Lineage (NCBI taxonomy): Eukaryota > Metazoa > Chordata > Mammalia > Carnivora > Procyonidae > Nasua > Nasua narica. The sequence continues at coordinate 62,466,518 of CM052799.1, read as the reverse complement.
AAACAAAACAAAACAAAAACGGAGCTAATCCTAGTACCTACATTGGAGGGCTTTCATGAGGCTTAAGGGAAAAGGGGCAGGAAAGAGGCTTAGGACCATGACTGGCACACAGTAGGTGCTCAATAAAGGAAGCTGGTGGTAGCATTAACCTCCACCCCTTGACCAGAAGCCAGCACCCTCTTTTCCTGAGCTAGCCAGGACCGCAACGGATCCTTCCATTTGTGTCTGGTTTCCCATGTCCTCACTGCTGCCTGCGCAGGGCCCGGCCTCTGTCAGAGAATCAGACCTTTCACTCTGCCATTGGTAGACCACCGTCGGCACGCTCTTAATGCTAAGAGTTGTCTCTTTTCTCCATTTTGAAAGCATAACCGAGGGCGCCCTTCCAGGTTGGTATTCGGCCACGAGCCAAGCGTCAGGGAGAGGCTGGAGCCTCTGGTCTGCTGAATTGCCTCTATTACCATTATTATTGCTATTATCAGGAAGGCCCTGTGGCAGGTTATTTTCAAAAGGAAGGGAAGAAAGGAAATAAACAAGAGATTAAAAAAAAAAAAGCCCTTTAGAAACTGAGGCAGATAGAAGGGTGCTGCCAGTTTGCCCCCCAAAACGGCTTCACTCAGCTCCTGAAGCTGCTAAATATTATTAGAACCCCACGGCCTCAGTGCACCCCCCTTTCTAGAACCCCCTCCGCTCCAAGAAGCGCTGGGTGCAGGGTCCACTCCTGGGGGGCTCCGGCCAGCTCCAGACCTAGGCCCCGAAAAGCCACGCATTAGAGCCTGGGGGTCTAAGAAGACGCAAACGCTCCGGGAGTTCCAGGCCTAGGGCAGGAGGGACAAACTCCCATGCCCACTGGAGCCAAGAGCCCATGGGGCGAGCGAAGCCGGGCGTGGGCCCGCCTGGGACGGGGAGGCTAGCCGCCCAGGCCAAAGCTCAAGCTGAGGAAGTCCTGGCGGGAACGTGGCCTCGTGCCGCCTCCTTGTCTCGGCCGGCTCCCGCCGGCGTGACGGACGGCACACATTTATGGCTCGCGGTTCTGGAGGACAGAAATCCGAGATGGAGGTGCCGGCAGGTGTGGATTCTCCTGAGGCCCCCCTCCTTGGCTTGCGCATGGCTTCCCTCTCACTAGGCTCTGTCCCGCTTCTCCTGGCTGGGCCACTACGTGCTTTGTGCCCCACACCAGCTGGGTCCCAAAATCTGGTGCCCAACATAGAAGAGGCAGAGAACAATGAACGTGGTGATAATCGCACCCCCCGAGTTTCCGTGGCAGCCCGAGGAGATGAGGGCCAAATGGCGCCCAGGCTGTCGGCACCGGTGGTGTTGACACGCTCGGTGTTCAAATCCCGACTTCATTCCATTCAAGCTGGGGCCCCTGGGACACAGGTACTTAACTCCTCCTGGCCTCTGTGTCCTGATGTGCAGACGAGGAAAATGTTACAGTGCCCGGCTAGCCCCTTCGGGTTGGTTTGAGGATGAAACGAGGAAACGTACGGTGGTTTCTAGTACACCGCCCACACACGGTGTTGAAGGTGGCAGTGGCCGAAATGGTTAATTTCATGCCGGGGACTGGCTGCTTGGAGGCCCTCTTCCCCGGGGAAGGGAAGCAAGTCATCAGGAAGACTGAGCGAACCTGGGAGGGACGGCGAATGTGCCGCAAAGCCATTGGGGGGCTCGGTCCCTCTAGGAATGGTTCGGGGCGGTATGGCTGGCCTGGTGCCTGTGTGTCATTCACTGTTAATTTGAGGGACCCTGATGAAGTGTGATTCTGACAGCTGATGTGTTTTGAGGCCTATTTAGGCACTTTACGTGTATTACCCCATTAATTCTCACAGCACCCTAAGGAGGTTATTATTCCCACTTCACAGACGAGGACATTGAGGCTTGAGGCGTTAAAACCAGTTCACACCTAGGGTCCGAAGGAAGGTGAGTGTGAGCCGTGTGGCCCGGGAAGAAGTCTTGGCCACCACCGTCAGGGAAGAGGGTTGAAATCTCCACTGCGGTCTTGTGTGTGTCCCGATGCCTGCACTCGGCGCCCACCAGGCGCACTGACGCGGCGTGGGAGATCCGCCAGGCGTTTCCGGCTTCCTAAGCAGATCCTTCTGTTATCCTGTCGGTGCTCTTCCTCTCGGGGGCCCTTCGGCCGGTGGAGGCAGGGATTTTTAAGCGAGGCTAGGTGTCCATCTAGCGGGATGACCCAGAGGGTGATCAGATGAGGAGTTGGGTCGGTCCCACGGAACCAGGAAGGCCTGTGGCGTGCGCACGGTGCTTCCCCGGCATCCCTGACGGCCCTGGGACAGGGGGAGAGCATCCTGCGGCGACGGCCCCTCCCCGTCCCCGGGCACATTCCCTTCTGCCGCAGCAGCTGTGGCCCTGCAGGTTTGAACAACCGCCCCTTGTCCCCCCTCGGCCACAGTGAGGGCCTTGAAGACATTTTTTTTTTTCATTTTTGTATCTTTTGCACATACTTTAATTTGGGCTGATACAAAGCCTCCCCCCCCCCCATTCTCTTCATGTCCTTTTAAGACTTTGGACTCAGGTTCCTGAGTAAATATACATACGGACTGACAGAGATACATGCAGATCATCTCTCCCCCACTGCACCTTCGCACCTTCGCTCAGGCAGAGTCAGCCGGAAGCTAAGGAGGGCTTGCCGCGGCACATGTGCCGGGGAGGGCTTGCGGGGGTGGGGGGCGGCCGTTTTGGTCAGTGGCTCTGCCGTATCGGTCGTTAACTAAGTTCCACGTCATGCCTGTCCACGTCTAAGCAAAGCCTGATTTTGAGAGCATGAAGGAAGGAGTCTAAGAACCTTCATCATGAGGGACCCCAGGGCACAGCTTTCTACCATAGTCTGGGGATCCAGGCCTCAGCAGATGTTTCCAGGAGGAGTTTCCCTTGGGGATCTCTTCCAAGCTTGCCTCCGTGGGAAGATGGGAGCTCGGGCCCTGTTCTTTGCAAGCCCCAAAGCCTTGTCCTGTGTGAGCATGCGCACCTTCCCCTGCCTTCCCTTCCTGCTCCTTACTCTTCCTGGGGCGGGGGGGGGGAGCAGGGGGGAGCACTGCACCCGACCAGGCTTCATCTCGGCAAAGACATTGACAGGTAGCTTGAGATAAGGGTGGTTTGGTCCATAACACTCGACGGACCCCTCCCTTCCCCGGGGCCTCCATGCCAGGGAGTAGGTGTGCTGAAAACAGCACGCCCGCAGTGATCCAGGCTGTTGGTGCAGAACCTTCAAAGTCCAACAGGGACTGCGTTGTCCACGTAACGAGTTTATTTCCATAGAAGGTTTATAATCAGGCTTTGGCCACACAAGCGGGGAAGGTGCCACTGAGGTCATTTCCGCTGAGGAGTAGAATCAAGATTAGGGTTGGACCTTTGGTTTGTCCGCCCCCCCCCCGCCCCCCCCTCCCCCAGCCAGGATGGCTCTTCATCTGCGTCCGGGACGGGACTTCACTGGAGGAGGCAGCAGGGCCGCTGCCCTCGCTTTTCCAGCAGCCTTGTGCCTCGTGTGGAGAAGCTGTATCCCCTTAGTCGGCAGACAGGACTTGGGCGAATCCTGGGGCAGGAGAACGACCTGTCTCTTCTTCTGGGAAGATAAGTCTAAAGAGAAATTGGCTGGAGTTGGGGTGCCCGTTTTGCATGGGCAGTGGACTTTCATTTTGCACGGTCTTTTTTTTTTTTTTTAAAGAATTTATTTATTTATTTATTTATTTATTTATTAGAGGGCGAGAGACTGAGAATGAGAGGGGAGAAGGTCAGAGGGAGAAGCAGACTTCCCGCAGAGCCGGGAGTCCGATATGGGACTCGATCCCGGGACTCCGGGATCATGACCTGAGCCGAAGGCAGTTGCTCAACCAACTGAGCCACCCAGGCGCCCTGCATGGTTTTGATTATATGTCTGGAGGCCGGAGTGGGCTTATATTTGATAGTTGGTGCGCATCTAGGGATCAGTTTCAAGTGCCGCTAGGGTCGTCTGGCTGGGGATCCCAGGGTGATGGAGCAGCCTTATCGTGTCCCCTCAGGGCAGGGGCGAGCGGGGTCGTGGGCAGAGGCAGTTTTTCCAAGTTTCATTTCCTCTGCTTTCTAAAGGGAAGACAAGCAAGTAAAGCCGGAGGTTGTTGGGTCCTTCAAGTGCGTGGAGAGGCACTACACAGTGCCTGACCTCAGGACTGGACACAGCCGTCCCACCGGCCAGGCGAACCGCAGGCCTGCAGAAGGCGGCAGCTTGGGAGCGTCTCCTCTAGTCTCTCAGGGCAGGGATGGCGACCTGAGTTCTCCCTCACCACCCCCGGCTCCCTACCACTGCCCTGCTATCACCGAGACTGGTGGCCTCTCCAGGACCACTGAAAATTGGCCTGGAGAAAGGGGACATCATGGGATCCATTGTCCAGGAAGCAACTTGGCCCAGTTCTTCTTCACCATTTTGAACTTCCTCCTGCTAGAGTTTATTACCCAGAAACATTTTGAAACAGTGATGGAGAACGGCCTCTTTCTTCTTCAGGGCGAGGGGTCTGATAATGAGCTCTTTGCCTCCATCCATATCTTTTGAAAATTCTTCTGGACATTTTGCCTGATCCTTGAGTTCTACTGGCTTATGCAGCTACTGCAGTGTAGTGGGGGGTCAGGGGGAAGGGGGAGGACAGGAAACAGCCTGAAAGGACTTTATAATAACCACGGTTGCCCAAGTACCTGTTGGCTTTTTCCCACTGCACTTCGGCTACTTCAGGGCAGGGGAAGATGCAAGGTGGGTTTTCACCTGTCTCCACAGTAGCAAAATACAGTCATGACTATGTTAGTTCATGTTCCTCCAGAAGTAGGCCCTGAGACAGAGTCAAGTACAGGAGATTATTTGAACTCCTTCCTGATAAACATGAATAAGGGAGCGAAGAACTGAGGCCAGGGAGCGGGAGGAGGGGGCATGCATCAGGCCGGTGGCCACTCTGGGCAGGCTTCCCGTCTGTTAGGGAACTCTGGAGCCAGTGTAGGACATGCCCAGAACTCTCCGACCTGGGGAGCGTGGGAGTGGGGTAGTCATTCATTCATTCACTCATTTCAATTCCAGCATAGTTAACATGCAGTGTTGTATTAGTGATTCAACCATTCCATGGGAGGGGGTATTTATGCAACTGTTCCCATCAGATGTTGGTGCAGGCTGCCTGGCTTGTACAGGGTAAAGTTAGAGACCCAGGTGGTCCCTCCTCTGGGCCCCATGCTGTAACCACCACACGATTTCTAGCGAAATGCTCTGTCCATCCCCAGCAAACCTCCCTTCCCATTTCCCCCCTGGGAAGGCAGCTCGAGAGCCTGAAGGGCCCTGTGAGCCAGGGCCTATATTTGTCCTGCTTTCTGTCTGCATCCTTCTGGCTGGCCTGGGGAGGGGCTGGTAACTTAGCATCTAACTAGGAACAGTGCCCCCCACCTCCCAGCTCACCGGGCTCAAAGGCTGGCCTCTGCCTGGTTGCCCCACAGGGCCCCAGCCCCATGTTTCCCGGTTCCCATAAGCTTGACCCCAGGCCACACACACACTCGTGTTCCACTCCGAGCTTATGGCTTGCCTGGGATTGGCTACTGCACACACAGCCCCTCAGGTCCAGAGGAGAGGCCCAGCCCCTCCCTGCCGTGGCCCCACACCACCCCCTCACAGGCCTGCCGCCAAGCTTGCGTTCCAGCGCAGGGAGGCCTAGGAGAGGGGCAGGTGGCAGAGTGCTCACCGGAGAGGTGCCCACTCAGGTTAGAGGTTGGTCTTCCCTCTCCCTTTTCCTCATTTCCCTGCAGGCCTTGCTCTCTGACATCCCCGGGGTGTGGCCGCTGTGGCTTTAGCTGCTGTCGGAAGCTTTCCGGTCTATGGAGGGAGCAGAACACGCGTCAGCTCACGCCCCGCTCGTCTGCCTCTCATCTCTCCGGGAGGGCTGCCTATCTTATATTGTCTAAATACTCATTTATTACTCAGCCACTGTCTGGAATTCTGTCATTTGTAAATAGGGATTTGTTTGATTCTTTATTGTCAACTTCTTGACTTTTTATTATGGAAAATGTTAAACGTACAAAAAAGGATCATAGAAAGGCCCCCCCATCACCATTTTTCATGGTGATCTATTTACTACCGTCTTGTTCCATCTGTCTCCATACTTTTCTTTGCTGAAGTATTTTTATTTTATTTTTATTATTTTTTTAAGTAGGCTCCATGCCTAACATAATGTGGGGCTTGAACTCATGACCCTGAGATCAAGAGTCACACGCTCTACTGACTGCGCCTGCCAGCAGCCGCTTTGCTGGAGTATTTTAGAACAAACCACGTTATGTGTCATTTTACCTATAACCACTTACTTTCTCTTCTTTCTTAAGTTATCTTTTTTTTTTTTTTAAGATTTTATGTATTTGAGAGAGAGCGAGAGAGAGTACGAGCAGGGTTGGAGGGGGAGAAGCAGAGGGAGAGGGAGAGGCAGGCTCCCTGGAGCAGAGAGCTCAGCGCAGGGGCAGGGCTCAATCCCAGGACCCCGAGATCAGGACCTGAGCCGAAGGCAGACACTTAACCGACTGAGCTGCTCAGGCGCCCCCTATCTGATTTTTTATGACTTTTTATTTTGAAATAATTTTAGACTTACAGAAACGTTACCATAAATGCTTCATTCAGCTTCCCCTGATGTTAAATCTTACACAACCACAGTGCCATGATCAAAACCAGGAAATTAACACAGCACCATTACCTAAACCGCAGACCTTACTCAGATTCTGCCAATTGAACACTAACGTCCTCTTCCTGGTCCAGGATCCCACGTTATGTTTCGTCGTTGTGTCTCCTTAGACTCCTTCAGTCTGGGACAGCTTCTCAGTCATTCCTGGTCTTCTGCGACCTTAACTCTTGAAGAGTCCTGGTCAGGTATTTTGTAGAATGTCCTTCAGTCTGGGTTTAATGTTTTCTCTACTGACTTATCTATACACCATAGTCAGAGCTAGCAGTGGAGCCAGACCCCGTTTCCCCATTTGGACATACAGATTAAGGTATGTACCTTGGGTAAGAAGATCACAGAAGTCAGGTGCCCTACTTAGGGCGCCATATCAAGGGGTACATGGTGCCAGGAAATTGTTCCCGGCGACGGTAACATCAGTTACTTGGTTCAGGGGCTGTCTGCCAGGTCTCTTTATCATAAAGTTTTGTCCTTTCTTTTTTCTTTCTTTTTTTTTTTTTGTACCATAAAATTTCTATTTTTGCCTTTGTAATAGATACATATCTCACAGGGAGATCTTCGAGACGATGCAAATATCCTATTTCTCATCATACTTCCACCCACTCATTTTAGCATCCAGTAGTGGATCTTGCCTGAGACCATTATCACTGTGATGTTTGCCAAATGGCGATTCTCTGTTTCCATCATTGCTTCTGCATTTATTAATTTGGAGTTCTGCTGTAAGAAAGATCTGTTCTTTCTTCCTTATTTAATCATATCAGTATTGACTCATGCATGCTTATTCTGCGGGTTACAATCCATTACTGTTGCTCTTTAACTTTGTAACGTTGCCCCAGCTTTAGCTCCTTCAGGTTATATCATGTGCCTTCTTGATCTGTCCTCATCACTTCTTGAGAACTTCCTTACATTCTAGTAGCACAAGATGTTCCCAGCTCCTCTTGTACTTTCCCTGCCCGAGCGGAGCGGTGGAAACAGTGATTTTGCCACAGAGCCCTGTGGTTCCTTAGAGGGGAGGAGGTTAGGAAGCAAGACCTGAGTGCCAGGCGTGCTGTCCGTGCTCCCAGGCCCTGCCGCGGGGCAGAACTAGGAGCTCTACGTATATGGGTCCGGCCCTCACTTCCCCCCCACCAGCTCACACTCCTCCTGTCATGCCAGCCCGAGTCCTTCTTCAGTTCCCTGGCCCAGATCCGAGCTGAGGCCCCCAGGGGAGCCTCCCCAGCTCCCAAGTGAGACACCCTGCCCTTCTGGCCTCGCCTGACCTTAAGGATGAATGAACTCTCCCTCCCCCTGGGCTTCTTTCTGTCTCCTAGAGAGACGTCAGAACCCGCAGCTGTGGTCAAGTCACACCGAGGATGCAGGCGTTCTCTTCTGAGCAGCCCTGTACTGTCCGTACCACGGTGGTGGTAAGGCTAGTAGGCGCCCGTGGTAGAACCCCGGGACACTGGTCGGAACTGGTCAGGTATGAGTAACGTACCGTGATTCAACCTACTAGCAAAGTGGTGCTTCGCTGGTGGGGCTGGCTGGAGAATTTCGTTGCGGGGGGGGGCACATGTTTTTGTAAATGTGTGTGCAGCCATATGATTTTACATATACAGGTATAGATCTAAAATACCAACTTCCGAAGGTAAAGGTTGATTCAATCTTTCAATCTTGGGGGTGGGTCTTGTAGAAGAGAATCTCTTATGAATGAGGGATGCTTGGGGATGGGGATGTTGGACTTTCCAGGTCGGTATGGAGCATGAAAGAGTTTTTCTTTTTTATCAGTGGGCCCTTGGCTTTGAAAAGACAGGGAACACTGAGGTTTCAGCACATTTCTTGGCTGTAGGATTCTGGGCTTGCAAAGACCTTCCCCTGGAGATTAACAGGGCTGATGGGAACACGGGCAAAACCCAGCCAAGAAGGCAGCTGCCTGCGTCCTCTCTTCTCATTCTGGGGCTGGACCAGAAGTTCTGCAAAGGCCTTGAAGATCTGCGTGAAGGACGTGGGGTTCATGGGCTCTCAGGATAGCTGTGACTTTATCCTCTTCCCTGCAGGCCAAGAAGGCCCAATGGGACTGAGTGAGTGGGAGTTCTGTTAAGGGACTAGCTTTGAGTTCACAGGAATTTATTTCAAATAAGTCATCTGCAGACTTCGGGATTTGAATTGCCTTAAGGAACATGCTCCTTGTTCCCCCTCATGCAGAGCTCCCTCTCTAGGGATCCCATTCCTCTCTCACATGAATGGAGAGACACTGAGGCTGGGACCTTGTCATTGGGTTTTCTACCTCTGTTCTCCCCCATCTCCATGCTACTCTGCTCAAAGACCTTCAATAGCTCCCCATTGCCTAGAGGGGAGAGTTCAGATTTCTTGACCTAGCATCAAGGCCATTGACATTCGGGCTTCAGCTGATTTTTCTAAGTCTCTCTTCTGCTTTTCTTTTGTGGGAACCACCTACCTAACCTGACTGGACCGTGTGGTTTCCTCCATCTTTGGACGCCCCCCGGCCCCCGTTCCTTTCTTTCTACCCTGGAGACGACATTTCTGGTTCCTCTGAAATCTCCAGGGGATGGCCAAACCAGAAGGACTCATTTCTCACTCAGAGGAAGCCTGCAGGGCTCCCTAGAGCCCCCTGCACGGCCTGTGCTGTGACACTAACGTTACCTTGGTCCACATTCCGAACCCGTGTGGAAAGTTGTACTTCCACTTGGGCCCACAATGAATCTGCTTGCTTCCTAACTGCTAATACAAGAGTTTCTCGGAGGCCTTTGTTTACCCAAGTTAGAAGGGTCGTGGGGAAACTGATGCCAAACAGCCCCACCAGGTGAGAGCACAGCTCAGAGGCAGACGGCACTGGCCAGACCGCCATGTATGTGCACGACAACCTACAAAGAGGTTCTCCTCAGGTTTTCTTGGTTTGGAGAAACCAAAACAGGCTTCGACAATCAGGAAAGCTCACAGCAGGACGTCCAGGTATCTAGGGCTCCGAGATGTCAGTAGGGTCCTTTGTATCTCTCCTCCATCAGGCTGTCCCTGGCGTCCTGCCTGCGGCCTCCCACTGGTCAGCAGATGGCAGGCGGTGGCCGTGGGGCAGCCCCTCCTCTCCCATCCGGTGGGTGGGAACGCGGACTGTGAGTCCCCCCCATTTGCTCGGTTCAGTTCTACTCAGGCAGCGTCCTCCGCTGGGCCAGTAACTGGCCCCACAAGCATGCTCTCTGCCATTGATCGGCCCTCTGGAGGTGGGAGGTACCCGTTGGCTCTGTTTGCATCTCGTGGGTATCGGGGGGAGGGCCGGCTGTCTGGCCAGACCCGGGCTTTTATTAGGCAGGAGAAAGGGGCAGGGACGCTGCGTGGAAACGGTGTCCACTCTGGCATTTATTCACACACTTGACCTGGAAACCCAAGGAGCAGAGCTGGTGACCGACTCTGGCCCAAGGTACCAACAGGTGCCAGCACGTCTGGTCTTGGGCTCCATCTTTGGGAGGAATCTTCTTCTTAGATTTAAAATCTATGGGGTGCCTGTTTCGCGGCGTCTGGGTGGCTCAGGGGGTTGAGGCCTCTGCCTTCGGCTCGGGTCACGGTCTCAGGGTCCTGGGATCGAGTCCCGCATTGGGCTCTCTGCTCAGCAGGGAGCCTGCATCCCCCTCTCTCTCTGCCTACTTGTGATCTCTCTCTCTGTCAAATAAATAAATAAACTCTTAAAAAAAAATGCTTTGTTTCAAATGCCTGTAATGAAAAGTGACAGTTCCCACCTCAGCGGCGGTCAGCTTTTACTTCGAGTCAGATGAAGGCAGCCACGTGTGCCCAGAAGGTTTAAAAATGCCAGACTTCATCGTGTATCCCCATGGCCCTTCATTAACCATCTGATGCCCCCATTTTTCTTCTTTCCCCCCCGCTAGACATGCATTAGTTTGAACCTAATGGCGCACAGTTGCTGCTTTTGTGCATCAGAAGCAGTCGGCTGTCAGTATTCACAAGGCCCAGCTAACACCTGATTTCTGACCTTCTCCACCCCCTGGGAGGTGGGGGCTGCTCGCTCGCCTTTGCTGATGGCGAACCTGACTTCAGAATGGCCACACGGTAAAGTCAGGGAGCTGGGGTCTGAGCCCGGGTCTTCTGGCTTTTTATCCTTAGACTTTCCCAGACAGCACACATCCTCTTCCGGGCGCTATGGACCACCAGGAATGCAGCGGGAACTCAGAGCCAGGTTGGTTTAGGGCGTGATGTGAGAATTGCTGGTGATGAGGGGTCTCCAGAAGAGCAAACCAGTGGGAGGAGGGTGGGCTTGGTGCCCTAAGACCAGGGCGCGGACTCCCCCCGGCCCCGCTCTGGGGAGGGTTAGCAGGATGCGTGGCAGCCTTGGCAAGGGGAGGACTCCACGGGAGTTTCCCTCGGGCAAAGGAAGCTGCAGGGGACGTGAGGGGCCTGCCCTCCCGAGTAGAGCCGTGCCCGAGGGGCTTCAGAGCGGCTCACCCACATCAGACCTGGCCCGGCCCTAGAGGGAGGCGGCGGGATGGAGAAGCAGAGAGGCCGGGCCGCACGAGGAGGAGCCGTCTACCTTCTCTAGACCCTGAGCTCGGGAGCTGCCCGGCCAGGCCTGCAGCTGCCCTGCGGCTCTCCCCCGCCTTCAGGAGGCAGCCTTCACCAGCGCATTAGGGCACCTCCATTTTTAATCCTGGCTGTGTCGCAGACTTGCTGGGTGATTTGGGGCAAATTCCTCACCTCTCTAAAATGAAGAGGGCTTGCTTAGTGGTTGTGAACCTGACTAATAGTGGAATTCCCTCCTGCGAGCAGAGGACCCCATTTTTAAATACATTTTTGTGCGCTCGTGTGAGTTTCCTAGGGCTGCTGCAACAAATTTAACCCCAGACATGGTGGCTTAAAAGGCCAGAAATCTATTCTTGCACAGTTCCGGAGGCCAGAAGTCTAAAAGAAAGATACCGATAGGGCCACGCTCCCTCTGAAAACTCCAGGAGAGAATCCTTCCTTGCATCTTAGTATCTGGGGGCTCCTGGTAATCCCAAGTGGTCTTTGGTTTATAGCTGCATCATTCGAGTCTCTCGTCTTTGCCTTCACGTGGCCATCTTCTCCGTTCGCCAGTGCCTTTTTCTGCCTCTTACAGGGACACTCTCATCAGATTTAGGGCCGATCCTAATCCACTATGATCTCATCTCAAGATCCTTAACAATTATATGCTTAAAGACCCTATTTCCAAATAACATCACATTTGTTCTGGGTAGATGTGAATTGGGGTGGGGGGGCGTTGTTCAACCCCCTACAGTACCCCTAAATATAAGAAATTAAAGGTGCTTGGTTTTGTTTGGAGGGAAATGGAGGCCCAAGACCCTGGCCTCATGTCCTTATTTCCTACCACCAGCCTTGGCAGCCTCCAAGAATCAGGTCTGCAAACCTCTAGGTACCCAGAAATGCCAGTGAGCATAGACCAGAAAAAGCCCCAGGAGATGTTGCATATACAATGTATTGTGCCTAAAGTAACCACTGGAACATCTGCACCAAGACATATACTCAGAAACACTGTAGGAAAAAAAAAATGGAATTCAGATAATCTCCAAGAAGACGGGAAAATGAAGCAGGAACGAAAGACGCAGATGCGTGAGCCATGCTCCAGACCTCCTGCTAAACCGGAACCTGTCGGATTCGTGCCTGCGAATATCCAGTTTTAGCAAGGTCCTCTAGGGATCTCAGGAACCAGCCAGGTTTGAGCATCTGTGGTCTAGACCAGTTTTTATTTTTGTTTTTGTTTTAGAGAGAGGCTGGGAGGGGCAGAGGGAGAGGGAGAATCTTAAGGAGGCTCCATGCTTAGCTTGGAGCCCAGCGCAGGACTCGATCTCACGACCCCTCATGACCTGAGCTGAAATCCAGAGTCAGCTGAAATCAAGCACTTAGTCAGTGCTTAACTGACTAAGCCACCCAGGCGCCCCTAGACCTTTTTTTTTAAACCGCAAATTGCCAACCCTGTTTGGTTGTAAAATCACAAACTTAAAATATTGGACTAGAAAAGGAAACACTCGAGTACATTACAGCCGTTCGGAGTAATTCTTCGTGAATTTGGGGGAGCAGTATAACATGTGTGCACGTATGAATGTGTGCGTGCTGAACCTTTAGATGAGGGTCGCTGCAAGAGATGGTGCCCCCAAGAACGGCCTTCAGCTAGTGCCGGAGAGGAATCGGAAGGCAAATAGCCCGGCTTCTTCAGAGTAGTGACCTGCTCATTAATGTGCCCTGTGTTGGCATCACTCCTCCTTCCTCTTATTTCCCCGCTCTCCTACAGGGATTTCTTGGGATAATTTCTCAGTTTGTTTTAGCTCAAACCCTTGCTTCCAATTCTGCTTCTGAGGGAACCTAGCCTAAGCCCCGTCGCTTTCTGGGCAGGATCGCGCTTTGATCTTTGTGATTGCAGGGAGAGAGAAGTTACGAGACCCCAAGAGTCCAAAGCTAGCCCCGAGGGAATAAAGGGGCTGCTCCAGTGCTCCTCGGTGCAGTGCTGGCCAAGCACCAGGGGTTCCCTGGGCCCCCCTCTGAGGACGGAGGAGACCCTTCAAATCTGAGCAGTCCTGGGCTTCAGAGCAAGGATGTTAGCCTTCCTGCTAGTGCAGGAAAATGGAGCAATTGCCCCCAGCCCAGCCAGGCCTCTCTGCAGGCATGCGGATCAATGGTGCCTTCCAGATACAGTTCCTTCACTGGACCAGGGAGGGCGCAAATATCTACCCATCCTTCCACGGGAATCTAAAAGCCAGCAGGCCTGATTTCCAAACAGGAGCTTTAAGCAAGAGCAGAGGATCCCCCATATCCCCCCAGCATATGTGCCATGGGTCCTAAGAAGGGGACACTGGGGTCCTGGTGTACGGCCTGGCCTCTGTGCCCATGTAAGGAAGAGTCCTTACCTCGCAGGGCCAGGAGCGCCAGGCCCTGGAGGGGACGCCCCTGTGGCCTCCGGTCGCAGATCCTCCGTTCGTTAGCTTTTCCTGTAGCAGTGCCTCAGATCAAACAGCCACAGGATCTCAGTGACATCCGACAGCACTCACCCAGCCCAGATGTCTGCATGTCGGGCTCACTCGCCAGTGGGGGTGGGGGTGGGGGGCGAGCTGGGCTAGACTGGGCTTGGCTGGAGCAGCTCTGCCCCGCGCTCCTCTCGCTCCTCCCCGGGCCCAGGACGTTGGGCTGCACACATTCTCCCCTCGGCACCGTCCTGGGTGTGAAGAAGGCCGGGCCAGTCACACGAGCTCTCTTCAAGCCTCTGATTATGTTTCCCCTGCTAACATTTCACTGGCCAGAGCAAGTGATGTGGCCAAGTCCCAGGGCGAGGCGCAGGGATGTGTGCCGCCCCCGCGGGAGCGGTGGGGAAGGGGGCGCCGCGCCCGGCAGGAGCCCAAGGTGGCTGAGGATGGACGGACAGACGGGGCCAACACGTTTCCCTTTCCTTGTCTCCCGCAGGCTCCTGCTGGCGCTGGGGGCGCCCGCGGGGATGGGTGGAGCCCGCCAGGCCCGCGGCGCCGCCCGGGGGCTGTGCTCGCTCTAGGGCCCCACGGCGGCTGCGAGAGGATGCACCTGTCGGCGGTGTTCAACGCGCTCCTGGTGTCGGTGCTGGCGGCCGTGCTGTGGAAGCACGTGCGGCTGCGCGAGCATGCGGCCGGCCTGGAGGAGGAGCTGGCCGCCGGCCGCCGGGCCCCGGAGCCCGCCCCCGCGCCCAGGATCGACTACCCCAAGGCCCTGCAGCTCCTCACCGAGGGCGGCACGCAGATGGTGTGCACGGGCCGCACGCACACTGACCGCGTGTGCCGCTTCAAGTGGCTCTGCTACTCCAACGAGGCCGAGGAGTTCATCTTCTTCCACGGCAACGCCTCGGTGATGCTGCCCAACCTGGGCTCCCGGCGCTTCCAGCCGGCCCTGCTCGACCTGTCCACCGTGGAGGACCACAACACCCAGTACTTCAACTTCGTGGAGCTGCCGGCCGCCGCCCTGCGCTTCATGCCCAAGCCCGTGTTCGTGCCCGACGTGGCCCTCATCGCCAACCGCTTCAACCCCGACAACCTGATGCACGTCTTCCACGACGACCTGCTGCCCCTCTTCTACACCCTGAGGCAGTTCCCGGGGCTGGCGCACGAGGCCCGGCTCTTCTTCATGGAGGGCTGGAGCGAGGGCGCCCACTTCGACCTGTACAGGCTGCTCAGCCCCAAGCAGCCGCTCCTGCGGGCGCAGCTGAAGGCGCTGGGCCGGCTGCTGTGCTTCTCCCACGCGTTCGTGGGCCTCTCCAAGATCACCACCTGGTACCAGTACGGCTTCGTGCAGCCCCAGGGCCCCAAGGCCAACATCCTCGTCTCCGGCAACGAGATCCGGCAGTTTGCGCGGTTCATGCTGGAAAAGCTGAACGTGAGCCACGCGGGGGCGCCCCTGGGCGAAGAGTACATTTTGGTCTTCAGCCGCACGCAGAACAGACTCATCCTGAATGAGGCCGAGCTGCTGCTGGCGCTGGCCCAGGAGTTCCAGATGAAGACGGTGACGGTGTCCTTGGAGGACCACGCCTTTGCCGACGTCGTGCGGCTGGTCAGCAATGCCTCCATGCTGGTCAGCATGCACGGGGCCCAGCTGGTCACTGCCCTCTTCCTGCCCCGTGGGGCAACCGTGGTCGAGCTCTTCCCCTATGCCATCAATCCGGACCACTACACCCCGTATAAGACGCTGGCCACGCTGCCCGGCATGGACCTCCAGTACGTAGCCTGGCGGAACACGATGCCAGAGAACACGGTCACGCACCCCGAGCGGCCCTGGGACCAGGGGGGCATCACCCACCTGGACCGGGCCGAGCAGGCCCGTATCCTCCAGAGCCGTGAGGTCCCGCGGCATCTCTGTTGCCGGAACCCGGAGTGGCTCTTCCGCATCTACCAGGACACCAAGGTGGATATCCCGTCCCTCATGCAAACCGTGCGGCGTGTGGTGAAGGGCCGGCCAGGGCCGCGGAAGCAGAAGTGGGCGGTCGGCCTCTACCCAGGCAAGGTTCGGGAGGCGCGGTGCCAGGCGTCGGTGCAGGGCGCCTCCGAGGCCCGCCTCACCGTCTCCTGGCAGATCCCCTGGAACCTCAAGTACCTGAAGGTGAGGGAGGTGAAGTACGAGGTGTGGCTCCAGGAGCAGGGGGAGAACACCTACGTGCCTTACATCCTGACCCTGCAGAACCACACCTTCACCGAGAACATCAAGCCTTTCACCACCTACTTGGTGTGGGTCCGCTGCATCTTCAACAAGATCCTCCTGGGACCCTTTGCAGATGTGCTGGTGTGCAACACGTAGCGAGCAGGCCTTGGCCAGACCTCGGGGCGGGGTGGGGTGGCTCCCCCGGCTCAGTGTCCCGGGGCCCCCTAGCGCCCTGCAGTGGCTTCTGGGAATTATTTATTTATCAAGCAGGCCCTCCCCAGGCCTGTGCCTCCGAGTCTTCTTACTGCGTCTGAAGTGTGGCGTTCCCAGCACTCTTTGCACTGGTACAGTGGGACCCTCCCAACCCCCTTCTCCCATCCTGAGCATCCATACCCTGGAGAAGGTCCTCAGTGGGAGGAGGAAGAAGGAAAGAGAATCCCAAGGAGCCTCTGGCTGAGAGATCGTGCTGTTCCCTCCTGAATCTTTCTGGTTGATAGCCAGATGTCTGGAAACTGTGAGTAAATCGTGTGGTCGTTTGGCTGGGTGGTTCATCAGGTTCCATTATCATGAAATTCACCTGTAGCACAGTGAAGGTGTGTTTGGAACATTCATTAAATGATTGTAAACATCTTGGTCAAGTCTTTTTTTTTTTTTTTTAAGATTTTGTTTATTTTTCGAGAGAGAGCAAGAGAGCATGAGTAGGAGGAACAAGGAGAAGCAGGCTCCCCGCTGAGCAGGGAGCCCCATGTGGGGCTCCATCACAAGACCCCGGATTATGACGTGAGCTGAGGGCAGACACCTAACCGATTGACTCACCCAGGCACCCCTTGGTCAAGTCTTTTTATTGGGTCGTTGGAAGTGGGGCTGGTAGTCGGTGCCCATGTGCTTTCTCATCCCAGCTGTAAACCAAGGAGATGTAGCGATGGGCAAGCAGGAAGTGAGGCAGGCTGGTTGCGTTGCATCTTGGCAACTTGCGGGGTGAATATCACATTTCCCATCTAAGTGGGGTCCAAGTCTGGAAGCGGAGGGACCGGTCTGCGGTGAGGACGAGCACTGTCCACCAGGGGGCGCTCTTAGGCTAACGAGGACACCAGGCAGCCAAGACCACAGCTGACCACATGGGGCATCGGGTTCCCTAAGGGCATTCTGCAGGACGGCGCTGAGCACTTTTCTTCCGCAGGAGGAGTCCTCACGGCAGCCCAGGGGCCGTTCTCACCCTGTTCTGCGAGTTGCTGCTCGAGGGTGACGAGAGGAGACCCTTGTCAGTAGTTGGGGCCACCAGCTTAGAAGCCCCATAGGAGCCATTGTTTTTCAAACAACAGTCATGGTCCCCAGGCCCCCCAGGACACCGCGCTCAGCAGAGCCTGCCGCTCTGGTGCCCGCGCAGACACTTTAGTTCCCGCACAGCCCTTCAGGGGGGGGGGGGGGGACACGTAGCTCATCTGTCCGAGGTCTCTTGTGCTGCCAGCTCTGCTGAAGGGCACACCTGACATTCCACCGTCGTCTGGCTTCCATGGAGACAGAGCTAGAACGTGAACCCAAGATCAGATTTGCCCTTGGAGCAGGGACCCTGCGCCAAGTCTGGCTCCTGGGAAGGAGAGCGGGAAACAGGACCCAGGAGGGAGAGCCTCGGCTGCAGCTCCGCTGGAAGCTTGTCGCACCAGGCTGGACAGTTCTCGAGCCACAGGGGTCTATGCGATGAGCAGCTGATCCCCGGGCCGGGCGGCCGTGGGAAGAACAGCCTTGGCGCCTGTCGGTGGTGGATTCAAATTAGGAGATCCAAGTGGCAGGTTTTCATGGTCACCGGGGGGCCTCCGTGGCCCTCCTTTTACCTAGAATATCTTTGTCCCTAACTGTATCCTCCGTCAGCCACCTTCTCGGACTGCCACGTTGCCGCACAGGTGAAAATTCAGTTCAGTGGGAAGCCTCTGACACGGAGGGGTGAGGGTAAAACTACTCGGAAACCACTTGGTTTCTGCTCAGGCTGAACCCATAGCTACCCTGGGTCTCAGCTATCCCACTGCTAAATATATGCCCAGGAGAAAGGAGTGCCGATGTCATCGAAAAGACATGCGTGAAATATAGCTCTAAATAGCCTGAAACCGAACAACCCCAATTCCACCAACAGGTATATTCATGCAAAGGACACAATTTTTCCCCCAAAGATTTTATTTATTTGTTTGTTTGTTTGTTTATAGAGCATGAAATGGGGTCGGGGGGCGGCAGGGGGAGGGAGAAAGAACCCCAAGCAGACTCCGTGCTGAGCACAGAGCCCCCCCCGCCCCCCAGCAGGGCTCAGTCTCACGACCTTGAGATCACGACCTGAGCTGAACTCAGGAGTCAGATGCTTAACCGACTGAGCCACCCGGGCGCCCCAGGACACAACAATTTAAAAAAAAATGAAATAGGGGTACACACAACAGTGTAAATCTCGGACTGTTAAATACATACTGAGTGATAGACTATATACCGTTCGATTCCATTTACACGAAGCACTAGAACAAGAAAACCAATCTGTGGCGGGGGAAGTCAGAATCGCTCCTGGGAAGGGCGAGACTGAGTGGGACGGGAGGGGACTCGGGAGCCTGGGGATGTCTTCATCTGGCTGGTGGGTGCACAGTGACCTCCGCGTCAGCAGTCGTCAGCTTACACTTGAGATCAGTGCGCTTTATATGCATCACTATATACCTCAACTAAACAGAAACAAAAACTCGGCTCAAGGGGCAACTCTTCTGGAAGAAAGTGTGTGTCTCCTCCAGCTCCCCGATCATGAGGCTTCCTGCTTCCCCCAAACCCCAGCTCTGCTGCCCTGTAGTGTTCTGGAAGGTACTCTCTCCCGCAAAGGGTTGCCCACCAGCTAGAGGCTCAGCGTGGGTATTTATGTGTGGGGACCCTGATGCCGAGGAACTCCGTGAATGGTTCATTCGTTCCACGAAACAATGGATTTCTGCCTGTGTCCATATCACTTTTTACAAATTTGTAATCCTCTGAAACTTTGGCCTCGTTTTTGTTTGTTTTTTCCTCTTAACGTCATAACATGAACGCTTTACCGTGTCACTGAAAGTTATTCTTCGAAAACAAGATTCTAGCTGACTGTAGACGTTCCACTGCATGGACTCACAAAGAAGTTGCTACCCTTTCCCCAGGTCAGGACATTTGTTAAGGGTCAGGAGCCTGGATCCATGCCCCCCAGCCCACCCCAGGCCCTTTGACACACTGTTTCTTCTTTTGCTGCTGCTTTTTGTTATCATGTTTCTTTTATTGATGTTTAGTTAATTTCTAGTGACTTGCACAGATCTTCACTGTATAGTGTGGGTTTCACGCATACATACTTCTAGGTACCCCACACCCTTGCAAGATGTAGATTATTTCCATCATCCCCATATGTGCAGTTTTTTGCACTTTGGAAATTAGCAGGCAAGAATTGTTTTTTGTTATCATAGAGGAATTATAAGAGCTGCATTTAACATCAAGGGTCTGACATTTTGTTGATCCTGTTTGTTTTAAATTAGCATCTCACACAGCCCCATCAAAGAATCGGGGATGATGAGAGCAGGAGAGCCCGGGGCTGAGAACTAGGGTGCCCATCCCAATAGCCAGCGGCTCTCCCTGCACCCCTTGAGTCTGCTCTGAGAGCACTTTGTTGGCCATGGGGGCCGGGGCAGCAGGCCAGTGTGAGGCCTGGAAAGGGAGCACATGCGGACCCCCCAGCCCAACGCAAACCCCTCAGAGGTGTTCCTCAGCCCTGACTGTGGAGCCTCTGTCTGCCCCTCAGCCGTCCCTGTGTGGTCAGGCGCTCCGGGAGCACCGCCCCCCGTCCTAGGCGCTGCCCAACAGCATGTACCCCCGAACTGATGGGGGGCCCCTGCGTCTGGGCCCCCGCCCTCCAGCACAGAAGGGCAGTGTCGGGTCTGCAGATAGTCCCCCCTCAGATGTGGGTGGAAGGGAGGCCATGGCATGCTGCCTTCCTCTCCGCAGGGGTGTGGCCCCACGCTCTCCCGGCCCAGTGTGGAAGATGGTGACAGCCTGGCCGGTCCCCCCGCCCCGGTCAGTGCCACCCCCACACGGAAGGGCGCTGTGGGGGTCTCCCTTCAGGAGTCATGCTGGCTGTGGGAACCCCAGGGCCCTTACGAAAAGGAGTTTCGTGACTCAGAGAAAACCTCGTGAAGCCACACAGCTAATTTAGAATTTGAGACAATTTTGTTCTGTTTGGGGAATAAAAAGCACAAGAAGATGTAGTTGCTTTCTGGGCACTTACATCTAGTGGAAATAATCCAATAATCTCTTTTGGAATGTTGTACTACCAGACTTCCCAGGTTCAGGTAGGGCAGCCTTTTTTGGGGCTTGCTAAGGTTTAGCAAAACACTTCCACTTGAATTTCACGCAACAGATTTTTGGCAATCTCCTGCCGTATTTGGCAACACTACCTGTTTCCCACGAATGGAAAATGTGAGGTGAGGAAGGCTTGTATAACCACGAGGTTAATAATCCCCCCGTACCCCCATTTTCCCAGTGGCAGTGCGGAGGCGCTGGTGGGAGGAAGGCCTCACTCCGGCCTCAGCTACAGTAAGAAATAGGAACCATACCAAATGCCTGAAAAGATGCAGGGAAACCGGATCGCTCGTATGCGTTGCTGAGAAGAATGTGAAACGGTAGGCTGGGAATAGTTTGGCAGTTTCTCAAGAAATTAAACATATTACCATGAAATTGCACTCCTGGGCATTTGCCCCAGAAAAAAAAAAAGAATATTCTGTTCACACAAAAACAAGTACAAGAATGTTCAGAGTGGCTTTAATTGTATTAGCCAAAGAGGAGAAAGGACCCAGATGTCCTTCGGTGGGTGACTTGTAAGCAAACTGTGGTCTCTCTGGAGCACAAGCCCCTAACTAATAAAAAGGAACAGACTATTGGCAAAAGCAACAATCTGGCTGGATCTCAGGGGCGTTGCGCAGAGGGAGGAGAGCCGCGCTCAGAAGTTTACATGCTGTGCGATTCTGTTTGGATACCATTCTCGAAATGATCAAAATTGTAGAGAAGGAGACCAGATGTGCGGCTGCCGGGGACGAGGGTGGGAGAGAGTGAAGGGGCGGGTGTGGCGGGAGGGGTGGCAGGACGGAGATCTTTGCAGCGCCGGGGCAGTTCTGTATCTTGATTGCCGTGGGGGTTAACGAATCCACAGGTGCTAAAATGACACACAGTACACCAATGTCAAGTTCGTGGTTCTGGAACCGTACCATAATTATGGAAGATGCAACCACTGGGGGAAACTGGAGGAAGGGCACATAGGACCTCCCAGTACTGTCTTTGCAACTACCGTGAATTCATAATTGCGTCAAAATGAAAAGTTAAAAAAAAAAAATAATAATCCTTGAGAGGATGAGAGGCCTGGGGTCCAGGCTGGGCGTTGAGGAGAAGTTGGGAGAACTGCCCAGCCTTGGAGGCTCCTACAAAATCTAGGTGTCCAGGAGCCGGAAGCAGAGCCAGGGTCCAAGGCTCACTAGTTGTCACGGTCACTGTCACAGCTCCTGACACTGTCACAACCACGTCCACCATCACAGAGCTGGTGACCGAAAATAGCCAAGAGGTGCAAGACGTCCTCCACCTCAATCCTTCCAGCGGATCCCCGAGTCACCCTAACTGTGGAATCTAATTTGCGGCTGGAGCCCAGCCGGCTGCAAGGGAGTCTGGGTAACGGCAGGTGCAGCCTTCCGGCCCGGGCCCTGCAGGAAGCCTTCCTCCGGTGGGCGGGCGGGCGGAAGTCGGGCGACCCCGTCCCTATCCCACCCCCACCCTGTCACCCACCGGGACCAGACGTGTCTTTATGGGGCGCCGGAGCCGCCAGGTGTGCAGGGCACAGAAGGAACGCCTCCGGTCCTTCCCAGCGCCAGAGTCCGCGAGGTGCCCGGGCTCCCATGGCCCGCGTGTGAGTGCGTGTGTTTTCCACGAAGGCAGCCGTCACGGGAACAAGGCAACCGGCCGTGCGGGAAGCAGTCGCCGCTGGATCGGCCTTATGCACTAGCCTCCGAGGTCAAGCTCAGTGTTGCTCCCGCCGACACATGGAGGGGAGGCGCTTGCTGCCTGGTGCGATGCGGGGTCTGTAGCAATCATCCCTTGGCAATGATCCTCGGCTGGGGAGACGACACAAGGAACTTGACAAATCCATATTCTCACACCCGTCAGCTTGAAACGACTTACTTCACTCGCCTTCTGGGCCTCCCACGGGGAGGTGCCCTTGACCTGCACTTCCGTCTGAGGCTGCACTGGGAACCCTCCGGAGCTCACCCCGCCTCTGCCTGCCCTCTGGGGTGCGGTGTGCCACTCCTGGCCGCCGCCCCTCAGAAAACCAGACGCTCCCGAGGAATCTTCCAGTAGGAGCTAAGTCCTGCCGCGGAACTGTAGACACTGACAGAAGGAGCGTTCCTCAGACCACATCTCACATGGGCTGCCTTCCCCACTGACGAGGAAGCCTGGTTCATCCTGGAGGCCAAGCTCCTCCCAGCGCCACCCCCGCCCCCGCACCCCTGCGATCAAAGCCTCTGTGGCTGGGTTCCCCGGGCTTCCGTGTCTGCGTCTCCTTGCTGGGTGCTGCCTCCTCCCCCCGGGAGGCCTCCCCCGGTGGACCTGCTGTCCAGCATGCCCCAGCCCGTCACTTGCCATGTCCCCAGACGGACCCATGACCCCCCATGCTGTTTGCCTACTGAACTCAGCCTCTGCTGTCGAGCTGCGTGAAACCAACCTTCTACCTCGAGACGCCTTCCTCTGTGGTCTGCTTCCTTGGAGGCTCAGTGACTCCCCTCCTTGGTTGGATGATGCCAGGGGTGGCAGAGGTCACCCCACCTCTTGTCCCAAAGGCCTCCAGCCCCTATAACACCCAAATGCCCTGCCAGACCGCACTCCCCACATAGGCATCCCCTGAGCCGTGCTAACCAGAACCCCAGGCGGCCCAGGAGTGGGGTTCGGTGGGGGGGGGCGCCCACTCATCCGAAGGCCCCGGCCGAGAGGGAACCGTCTCACAACATTCACAGAGGCCTCACCTCCCTTGTGCCGCCCCCCGCGCACTCGGGCAGAGCCCCTGTGAGCCCCTCTTGCCCACATGCGGCCCTCAGACTTCCTGTAGCCTCAGCTACGGGGACCTCGCTCACCCAGCAGAATGCCAGGACACATGCTCGGATGGCCCGACGACGTGTGTCTCCAAACATCTGGGACACGTGGCCACCGCAACGTGCCGCACATGTGAACTGCTTCCAAATTCTGTATTCTGTGTGGAAGATCTGCCCGAGTGAAGGAACGAAGGTAAGAAGGAAGGCCGCTATAGTGGGGGTGGAGGGCAGGGGCTCTGGAGTTAAATGGGCCTGGGTTCAAATCCCAGCTCCAGCAGTTCCCTGCTCTGTGACCTTGGGCAAGTGACTCAACCTCTCTGAGCCTCTGTTTCCTGTTCTGTCGAATGGGAGCAGTAATGCCCTCCTCCTGGAGTTATTCTGAAGGTTTGCAATGAGGAACACAGCAAAGCTCGTGGCACAGTGTGGGCCATCGTCTGTATTCGCCTTGCGCCGGGCGGTGCTGCTCCTCCTCAGGTTCAGGGGCGGGCTCGGCTGCCCCGCCTGTGCGGTCTCGGGCAATGCCCCCTCCCCCCCGGCTGAGATTCTTGACCTGTAGAGTGAGGGTCACGCAGCTGCGCTTGTCAGACATTCGCGAAATCACCTGTACAAACCCTCAGCTCCATGCCTGATCTGCAATAAGTTATTACAGGTCTGGAATCCCACGACCAAAGCCTGGAGGCCAGGAGTCATTCAGAATTCCGAATTTTTGAGCTATAGAGAGGTAATAAGGTGCCTATATCGTGGAGTATGCTACACTCTCAGCGGGGTCTGAGGTTACAACACCCAATAACCGAGCACATTGGTATTTCCACAGGGAAGTGTATGAATATTCGAGCTGAGAGGGACATGAGTTTTGGCCCTGGATGTAGGAACAGGCTTTAGATTTTCAGAGCTTGGGGATCCCCGAGGAATTGGGAACTGCCTCTGGAGAGCTATGGGCCTCTGTTACTGTCATCAGCCGCTCCCCTTGGGAAACGCTAGCATTTTCCTTGGAGCAGCCCTTTTGGAATGAAGTCCAAAGAAACAGAGTCGGGCCAGGGGTGCGGTGAGTCAGGCAGCACGGTGCCTGGCGACTGGGACGGCCTTACCAGACCCTGTGGCCAGCCGGTTTCTTAAGGACTGGCATGCAGGTGAGCAGCCCCCCGCACCCCAGACCCCTCATGGCTCTCACCCCCCCGAAGCCTCTTAAGATTGATGGCGAGGTCCTCATTCACCGCCCCCATCTGTCTCCTTCGCTTGGCACATCCTTCTCATTCCAGAGGCAATGGCTGGGGGAGGCAGAGGGCAAGCAGGGCAGCCTGTGGCTGGGGGTATTCTTTGGAAAGGATACAAAGTGGCTGGGGCCTCAGGGTCGCAGGAAAGATACAGTTCAGAGAGTGAATGGACATTAAGGAGCAAAGAGCAGCGGGCAGGGAGCCAGATGCCTATGACCGTGCTCGGCCCCGGGCGCCAAGGGGACTGCTCCACGTTCCAGGCAATCGGCCCTGCCTCAGCAGCAGCTCTGAATCCAAAGGGACGAGAGGAGAAGCTGTCAGAGTGACCGGGCAGGGCAGCGGGAGCCCTTCCGTGGTGATCCTGGGCTCCAGACAAGTCCTGCCTGGGTCTGAATTCTGACCCTTCCACCTCCGAGCCGGGTGCCCTTGAACGCGTCCCTTACCCCTTCTGTGCCTCACCAGCGGAGATGCTAACGATCACACGTAGCCATCGGGGTGTGGTCGGGTATGTGCCTTGATCCAGGCAAACCGCCGTCGCAGTGCCTGGCACATGGTCATTGCCCAGGAATCGTCCCGAGTCGTTACGGCGCGTGCCCAATAAACCTTCGTCATTTGCCCACCTGTGAAGCGGCCCAGGTCAGATCTGGACCCAGAGCTCCCTCGTTCGAGTCCAGCCCTCTGAAAATCAAAAGAGAAAAAAAATCTTAAGGGCACCTCCATTTCAAAAGGCCTTCTGAGGTAGAAGGGAGGGAGGGTAGGGCCACCTGTGGAGGAGGAGCACCGCGAGAGGCCTGCGCCCCTCGCCAGAGCCATTCTCGGCTGAGGGCGGCCCGGGAGGGGTGAGGCCCAACCCCACGTTCTGAGGACGCGGGGGGCTCGGAGCCTCCCTCCGCCTGCTGCCACCCCTGAGGGAGGAAGAGGCCCGTGCTGAGGGCCGCGCTGGAGACCGGCCTCTGCTGAGTGGGCTGAGCAGAGCTGGGCCCTGTCCCCATCCCCCTGGTGCCCTGGGTGGTCCACGAGCGCCGGGCAAGCCGGGGCCACACACTGTTTCTGTGTCCCCCACTCTGTGCTGAGCACACCTGTTCACATCAGGACCCCGAAGGGCTCGCTGGACACTTGGGGCCTTGCTTCCTGACAAGCTTCTGGCTTGGGGTCTTCTTCAGAGGGAAACGTCACACACACACACACACGTGTGCGCTTGCACACGCGTGTGCACACACACACAATTTTATAGTATCTGGAGCGGTTCATAGAACATTCTTGAACATATTTATTGGTGCAAGGGAGTAAACAGCCAGAGCTGAAAAGACAGAAAGGAGGGCGGTAAGATGGAAACTACCCCCCCCCCCGCCCCCCGCCCCACCTTCACCGTCCCGAGCGGGTGGGACATCTGGAACAACCACGGTATCCTCTGGTTTCTTCAGGCGTTTCCCTTTTGTCTTCAGGTGGGGAGAACCCAGGAGAACATGGCCACAGGATGGGAGCTCGTCCAGTCAAGGGGCGCTGCACGGCACCCCGCCAGCGGGATGAGAGCCTTGCCTGGGCGGTGGGGCAGCTCACGAGGCCTCGTCCTTGAAGAGCGTCAGGTTGTGCTTCCGTATGTGCTCCAGCAGCACCCGGCCCCGCCGCTCCAGGGTCCGTAGCACCCGCTTCAGCCCCTGCCTCCCGCCCTGACTCTCCCAGAACACGGGGTCCATCCGCAGGGACTGGAGCAGCAGGTTCTGTAGACACCCTGAGGCAAGAACCTGCACGGCAGACTCAGGAAACCTGGAGGCAGGTCCCCGGGTCCCAGGACAGAAGGGAAAAGCAAAAGTGATCTTAGAAAGTGCCCCGGACTGGCGAAGCCAGACGGCCAGAAATTGCACGGCTGGCCAGCCTGGCACGGTCGTCCTGCAGGGTGCCTGGGGCCCGCCTGCTGACTCGTTCTCAGAGAGCCTTCCCGCCGACGCTGCTGCAAAAGCAGGCAGGGGATGGGGCTTCTGGACGGGTCCCCCATCCTGCAGAGAAGCTGGGGGATCCAGCTCTGCTATCCCAGGTGAATGCCGGCCGCCGTGCTTGGTAAATGTCGGGAAGAGCCCCAAGAAGGCTGAGCCGCCTGCCGAGAGTGAGCAGGGAAGGCGGGCTCCCCAGGCTGGCTCCTCCTCTGGGACAAGGTGTCCCTCTGGGTACTCGGGGTGCCTGCTGACTGTGTCCCCTCAGCTTTCCCCGAGCTCCCCCCTCCTCCCGGGGCTTAGATCCAGCAGCTTTTGTCTAATAGGCTGCAGACCGCTCAGGAGCATGGGTCAAGGTCACACAGTGCACAGCAGGGCTATTGGGCCTCAGTCCCCAACCTCCATCCAATCCCGCCGACCCTCACCCAGCGATGCCCTCCAGCAGCCGGAAGTTCAGCTTGTCCTCGGGATGCTGAAGGTTGCCGGCATTATCGATGTAGACCAGATGGGATGGATCACTGCTCCGGACCTCGGGGAAGAAGACGGACAGGGACAGGGGTGGGTGAGGTTGCAGCCTAGCTGGTACCCATGGCTTCTGTCAGGGTTAAGGGGCTTGCGGGCCCCTGAGCTGACAATCCCATAACCCACCCTGCAGCCTGCCTGGAAGATTCCCCCGCGCTGAGCCATAATCTTACTTCATGGTAGTGCTGTGCCGCGTGCTTCTAGGCACCCGTCTCAGTGAACCCTCCCAGCAACCTTAGAAGGGAGCCATTAGCATCAGCTCCATTTTACAGAATCAAGGACACAGAGAAGTTAAGTAATTTGCACACAGTCACACAGCTAACAAGTAGCTGGTTAGGTCCAACCTGGACCCATAGTGCCAAGACACATCCTGAGGAACTGCAAGGCAGAGGGACTGATTCCTGCTCCGGTGGCTGAGGGGGTGAGGAGCACAGGTGAGAACCAACAGGTGCGTAGGGAGCCGAGGTCGCGGCTTCAGGGCGTATTGCATCTGCGCATGCTCACACGCGCTCACCCGCTCACCCATTCTGGGCCACTGGTGCCTGCTCTGCGCCTGCGCGTTCCCCTGAGCATCACCAAGAATGCACACGCCTTCCAGCCTCGGGCAGCATACTCTATCCCCACAGAAGAGTTTAGCAACTCCTAAACCCCCTCAAAACTAAAACCAGCAAAAAGGGAATACCTTAGCACTTTAAAAATGTGGTGTGGCTGGGAATGAGACGCTGGGTCTTCCCTTCTCCCACCCCCATGCACTCCATTCCTAGACATTTTCCTGGATTCCATGGTATTTTCCCATAATTCTCTCCATCACCCTCAGCTTATGAACTTTTGCCTCCAGGACCCTAACTTTCTCTCTCTGTCCCTTCCCCCTCACCCTTCTCTATATATCAAGGATCATCTATTTCTTGAAGCGTGATGTCTCCTCCCTCCAAAAACTGCTGTCCTAAGGGATCTGTGATATGGCTGCCCCCAGGCGTGAATGATAGATATAAAAGCCTTACCTCTCCCTGGCGCCAGTGCCTTTTACCAGGGAAGAGGGGAGCGGGCTCTGAGGACAGGAGATGGAGCTTTCCTATCACCCAGCGGCTTCACGAGCAGCCCCGGCCCCTGGGCTGGCGTGCGCTGCCTGACGCTCAGGCCCGGGCACCGTGCTGACAGTCACCCTCCACAAGCAACTGGCCAGGGGAAGGCATCGAGGACATTAGGGTCCCTGGGGGTAAAGATAGAGTAGCCCTTCCCGAGAGTGAGCCCTTGCTCCTTGGGCAGGAGAAGTGCTGCTCTGCTATTCCCACCCCTGTCTCTGATGGCCTCCACCCACAACTTCCCGCCCTGGGCTCTACTTGAGGCAGCCCAGGATTCCTCGGATCGGCACCAGCCCGTGCGCTATAGGCCCGAGGAGAGAGCCCAGTCACTGCCACCGCCCAGCCCTGCGGCCTTGGAAACTGCCCTCCCTGTCCAGACACACAGTTCCCACACCTGCTTCCAGGGGCCCTCGGGGCTTCCTGTATTCTCTCAAGGGGACGGTGGAGTCGTCCCACCTCAGTCTCATTGGCACAGCCCCACTGGGGTCAGTTTTATGTATGGTGGCTTCCCGGAAATCTTATTCAGACAAGGGCTCCTGCTGCTGAAAAGAACAGGGCTGAGGGGCGCCTGGGTGACTCAGTTGGTTAAGCAACTGCCTTCGGTTCGGGTCATGATCCCGGAGTCCCAGGATCAAGTCCCACATCGGGCTTCCAGCTCCATGGGGAGTCCGCTTCTCACTCTGACCGTCTCCCTTCTCATGCTCTCTCTCACTCTCTCTCTCTTTCCTAATAAATAAATAAAATCTTTTAAAAATTTTTTTTAAAAAATTAAAAAAAAAAACAGGGTTGGGAACATCCCGTGTCACGTGATCACAACTCCGGAGCCACATCTTCAGAAGGAGACAGGAAGACGGGAGTCTGGGTGACAGGGGACATACCAGGATGTGGACCAGCCGCAGCTCGCCCGGGTTCCGGCATTTCTCTCGGAGCCTCTCTTCCACGCAGGGGTCCGACGGCTCGGGCT
Source organism: Nasua narica (assembly GCA_028533885.1). NCBI lineage: Eukaryota > Metazoa > Chordata > Mammalia > Carnivora > Procyonidae > Nasua > Nasua narica. Next base: position 62,437,899 of record CM052799.1, on the reverse strand, counting down.
CGAAGCCGCAACAGTAGCGGTCTAAGCGGTCGTGCACCTGTGAGGACACCCAGCCTGTGAGGGGTGCGGCTCGGGGTCTGCCTGCCCTGGACCCAGCACTCAGGTGGCTTGGCGCCGGGGTGCAGGCTCGTGCTGGGGGCAGTCCTCGGTGGCCGTCAGCCCATTGCTGGCGCCTGGCCAGAGAGGGCGCTTCTGCTGTGCTCCTCCAGCCAGCTTGCCCTGCACCCCAGGAGCTGCTGGCTCGTGCCTCAGGCCAGCACGGATTTCCACCAAACTCTGGCCTGAGGCCACTGGGCCTCCCAGTGCTGGCCATCATCTACTGGGGGAAATCCGCACGGGACTCCACTCTTCGTTTAAGCAGCCAATGCTACAGCAGGGATCTCTCCCTCCCTTGGGACGAAACGTGCTTCAGTGACCATCTAGACAGCTCTCCCACCCTGCGGTGAGGTCAGAATCAAAGTCAAGCGGGGAGAATGAGAGGTGGGGGAGGTTGGGGACCGCAGGGGGTGGCCGTCACAGGGTGGGCTAACTGGAGCAAATGCACCTTTTTCCTCGTAGGGAGGAAATTTGTTTTGATACAATACCTTGAGGAGTGCTAGCGACAGAAGGTGAAGGTGAGATCTCCAGAGGTCTGGGTGTGGGAGGACTTGTTTTGCTTGGGGCAAGAGGAAAAATCCATTTGTTGCTGTGGGAGGGGGAGGAGAGAGAGAGGAGACGTAGAGAGAAGTGAAGCAGGGAGCAGCAGCGGGCCAAGGGTGGGAGATGTGCCCTCCCCTCCATCCTCCAGCCAAGTGGCCACCCTTGTGAAATGCTCGCTGGCCTTGGGGAAGGGGCTGAGCTCTGAGATCAGTTTGGTGTGGAGCCAATCAAGGCATGTGAAGCAGCAGTCAGCTGCCTGGGATTTGCCCAGGAAATCCTAGGAAGGTTTACCAGATCCTCCTGGGTTGTGGGGCCCGCGGTTGGAGTCATCTTACGTCCCCAGGTGGTGTTGGGGTCACAGGAGAGGGAGGACTCCGGGACCCCCCCAAGGAGGATGAGGAATCACACAGGTGCTAACTCTCAGGATGCAAAGGAAATTCAGTTTCCGAGAGAGAGCCTGATGTGTGGAAGGCCCAGGAGGGAGGCCCGATCCCGCCTTCGCAGAATGGCTGGTGCAGGAAGCCTGGGAACACCCCTGGAGAGGCAGGGGCCAGCCCGGGAATCTAGAAATCAGCTCCAGGTAGCTACTCTGGCCGGGACAACTGTCCAGACCAAGGGGACAGAAGGGACAGAGTCAGGGTGGAGGTGAGTGAGAGTCAGGGAGAGGGAAGCAGGAAGCCAGACGGCAGCAAGCCGGTGATGGACCCCACAGAGAGAAAGGGTTTGCTTCCTCTCTCAGTCCTCGGGAACCTTCGGTGATTCTGCTTCACCAGCCGGGTCAGCTCGGGCGGGAGCTGGGGCACCTCCCTCCCCCGTGGCGCTCGTGACGCCGCAGGACTGTCACAGCCTTACAGCAAACACAGCGGCCGTTTTCACCTGATAGAACAATGGCAGGGTCTCCCTCCGAGGTGATGATGATGTGGTCTAATAAGAAATATATTCGGTCTCCGTCCCGATCCTGGCGCAAAGCTCCTAAAACCTTTGGAATTTCCCGAGTGATTCATAATGAGCCCCTCTGACCACATCTGTTTATGCTAATGAGATGACCCAGGGGAGCCCCCGATAACTTCAGAACGGGGGCTGGTCACCAGAAAGAGGTGAAGAGGGGATAGGAACTTTTAGCCGCCCCCCTCCACCCCCCGCCAACCTCCAGGAAGAGTAGGAGAGCCGGAGATTGGGTTATAAAAACTCGAATGAGATTTGGAGCACTTCCGGGTCGGAAGTGCTCCACGAGTCAGGGGCGTGGCGCGTCCCAGCTCCACAGGGACATAAAGCTCCTCGGCTTGGGACCCTTCTGGACCTCACCCAATATACCTCTTCATCAGGATGTTCATCGGCATCCTTTATAATAAGCCTGTAAATGTAAGTCAAGTGTTTTCCCGAGCTCTGCCAAGCCATTCTGTCAAATTATCCAACCTGAGGACGGGGTCATGAGAAGCCCTGATCTACAAGCCTGGTGGTCAGAAGCGGGGGTAGCCCGGGACTTTTGACTGGGATCTGAAGTGGGACAGTCTTGTAGGACTGAGGATCTGACACGGGCTCCGGGTGGACGGTGTCAGAACTCAATTGCGTGGTGGGGACACCCGGGCGGTGGAGAATTGGCGTCAGAACAAAACATCGAGCCAGTGATCACCGCCACGCACACCGCCGTCCGCCCCCAGCTCATTCACTCGTCACTGCGGCTGCGCAAGGGAGACGCCATGAGCCCATTCTACACATGGGGACATGGACCCCAGACATACCCAAGGTCATAAACGTAAAAGTCACGTAGCTGGGATTTGAGCCAAGGTCTGCGGGGCTCGAAGGCCGGCTCTCGGTGTAATCCTGCCCTGCCTCCCTGAAGATCAGGAAAGGGGAGCCGGTTACAGAGGTCAGAGGAGGTCTCTGTCTACTCTTCATGAGATTAATTAATTTGGTCTCACCCTTGCTAATTAAGGCTGGAGAAGAGCTTTGAAACCTATGAAGGAGGAAGGGGAAGAACGAGAAGACGCATCCTCCATGAGGGCAACTGAGGCAGCTGCGGGCATGGTGGGGTTCGGACGGCCCATGTCTCTCTTCCGTGGTCACTGCAGTGACCAACCAGGGACAGCGCTACCATCCTGCCTCCCTCTGCCCACTGGCACGGCCACCTCTCTCCACAAATGGGGCGGCGGGGGCGGTCTGTCACCTCCAGGAGGCAGTACTCCTCAAAGTCACCCCCCCAGTCCACTCAGCCCAGCTCAGCACTGCCCAGTCAAAGGTCTTGCTCCGCTTCCATATCCCTTTGTAGGAAAACTCACGTATGTTCTGAAGAAATACAAAATTGATGTCCTCCAACACAAACAAGAACATAACTGTGGTTTCAATCAACGTCACAAAACTAGACGTCCAGGAGTGAGAGCATTAAAGAGTCCCAACTGCTGTCTCAAAACGTGTTCTGTTTTGCGATAGTGCAGCATGGAGAAGTCGCTTGTCGGGGCCTAGACCAGTCACCCCAAACAGGCTGAGGGCGATTCTGTGAGGCCCCATGAGGTGGTTATTTCCAGGGGCGGTGGGCCAAAGACACCCCCAGGCACTGCTCAGAGGACTGGCCCAGCAGGGCCAGGGTGGCGTGAAGGGAGCCCATCCACAAGACCCCCGACGCGGACCATCACCGCTTTGGCTGCCTGGGCTTCGGATAGCCACAGCCACATGTCACAGAAAAACCCGATTCAAAACCGTTTCAACCATAAGGAAAATTAAGATCATCTGTGGCATCAAGTCCCAAGATCGGGCAGGCTGGAGATTCAGCAGCTCCATATTGTGAGGGGAAGGGCTCGGGCTTCTTTCTGCTCTCCGCTCACCACCCACATCCCAGTGTTGTCTCTGGACGGTTGCAGGTGGCCGCTGTGTGTGCTTCCTTGCTGGTGTCCAGAGAGAAGCAGAGGGCAAATGAGAGAAACAGAGAGAGACAGACAGAGGGGAGAGGAACCTCTCCTCCAACAACCTTCCCTTTGGCATGACTGGACCAAATCGGGCCACACACATGCCTGGGCCAGGGGTGGCCAGACAAAGATGGCGACACACTGATCCTCGGACCCAGGACTGGGCAGAAGGTGAATCGCATCAGGCCTCTGCGTGAAAGTCTACTTTAGCTGCGGTGTCCTCACTCAGGCTACTAATAAACACGTTGACCAGGACAGGGCTGAGAATAGAGCCCTGCAGCTCGCCTCCAGGCCTCCCCGCCTTCCAACTGGCTTTAAACCACTTGAACCCCGTATCATGTCCCCGTCTGCTATGTCCTCACTACATGATCTGAGGAGATTATTTAACCTCGGTACTCCTCAGTTTTCTCATCATTACCTCATGTGGTAATTACCTCTCATGTGGGCCCCGAGGCCCACATCCGGTAATGATGCCTGTGAGGCAGGGGATGGTTGTTGAGGAAGAACCTTCCATCATGTCTGTCCCAGGAAAGACAGGCTCAAAGACCTCCAGGAATCTCAGGGGATCCCCCCCCCCCGACACACACACACACACACACACACACACACACACACACACACCAGGAAGCCCCAGCTTCACCCAGTGCTACAGGCCACAGAACCGGAGTCTGAAATAAAGTAAGTGTTCCAAAAGGGTAGCCACCCCCAGAAAGTTTCTGGAAGGATCTGTTCGACAGACCCACCTGCTGGGTTCTCTTTGGCCGGGAGAGTAAATGCCAGGGCAGTTCCGGCGAGACCGACCCGGTGACTGCTCTGGATTTCATATTATGCCTGCCGCCCAGCCAGCCAAGCCCCCTTCCTCTGGCCAAGCCCTTCCCGGCCCCGTCTCCCGGGCATTCTGCGCGGATCTCAGTTTGCGGTGGCATCCATTTCCAGAGGGAGCCACAGGAATATGGGCCCATCCAAGATCCCTGGCTTCTCAAACTCTACACCCATCTGAAGGTTTAACGGGAAGGGCCTGACCGGGCCTAGTTGCCAGTTTATTTTGCCACACTGTCTGGTTATTTTTTTTCCACCGAAGAGAAATTCAGTTTCAACAGCAGCGGGCTAGCCGCCAAATGGGACCAAGATTAAGTTTCATTTCCACATTCCTTCAGGATTTCATTTTTTCCCCCCGTTTTGGAAAAAAAATGAGCAGTTACCAAGAAAAAACCATAAACCTTTGCAGTCTAGCTTTGTTGACGCATCCAGCAATGTTGCAGGCTCGTGATGGGGACTGAAGGCTTTGTTCACGTTTACTTAAGCCATTGTAAAGCCCACTGGGTGCTTTTACACGCAACAACCCATTTACTCCCTTCCGGGAGCCAAGAGGTAAATGCCATTATTATCCCCCCTTTGAAGATGTGGAAACTGAGTCCCAGAGGCTGGGGAATGTGCTGTGAAGATCCCACAGCAAGGAAGTGGAGGAGCCGGGACTCGAACCCAAGCAGTCCGGCTCTGACCGGTAAGGGGCGGGGAGTGTGGCCGGCACGTGTTTTTGTCGCCCCAGAGCTTCCAAGTTCCCTGCTGGCAAAGATGAAGACACGGTTCCGTCTGGTCCCCAGCACCCCCACTTGTTTTCTCAACCAGAGACTTAGTTGAGGCCTGAGTAAAAGAATGAGTGAACGCAGCGCGAGGCTGGCCAACAGCGCGGGGACCGTGATACTTGCCCCCAGAAGTATCCACGGGGAGGCCTGGCTTTGTGGCCCCCGCACGGGACATCTGGGTGAGATGCTGCAGTATGCCAACGAGGGACCCCAGGTCCAGCCGTGGGAGAGGGGAGGTCTGGGGGGAGCCAGCACAGGGGAGGAAGGGTGGTCAGAGTCCCCCAACCGCCCCATCAGGCTCCTGCGCCAAGATGGGTTCCTCAGCCAGTGCCTGATCTGGGTCGGGTGGATTTTAGGAGGCCACTTGCTGTCCCTGGCAGCCCATGTCCCCTGTTCAGGGACTTTTCCCTGCCTGGGAGCAGTCACAGGCCTGGGTCCTTCTGGGTGGAAAGGGTGGCTCTTGGCAGCGCCGACTCGCTGCCTGGCGATCAGACTGCCACCGGGTGGCAGCATTTCTTTCCACAGAGGGCAAGGATCTGGTCCCACCCCGCCCAACCTGCGGATAGAGAATTCTTGAGGCTTCTTTGGGGAGGTCAGAGTGGGAGGAGCGGGTTAACGGTCACTGCTCCCACTTCCCTCCGAGGGCTCACCTTGGAGTGTTCCCCCATGTGTCCTGACAAAGGGCAATCTTTCTGGAAGCTTCGGGGAGGAACATCTGGACGCCGCATCTGCCCCAAGCCTGAGGCCAGACACTGTAGTCCCCGCTTGGGATGCGGGTGAACAGGCTGGCTAACAGGCTTTGAGGAGATGCGCTTAGAAGAACTAGGTCTTTAAGACATCTGTAGATTGGTCTAAAATTTTAACACCAACACAAACACCACAGCCCTGAAAAGATTAATCCACCCCAGCAAAAAAAAAAAGTTTCCAACCGAGAAAGCTAGGATGAGTCACCATGAGGAACACCTTCCACAAGAGTCCCCACAGAATACATCAGAGGGGAAATGCTGTGCCCTCTTCCACAGATACTTGAAAGGCATTTGATAAAATTTTTGCAACCATTCCTGACAAGAGAAATTCTTAATAAAGCAAGAATAGCGAATATCTCCTCATTATATGACCGGTCAAAAACCACTATGATGTTTAAGGGTGAAACAGCAGAAATGGTCCAAATCTGTAGCAACGACTCGTGTCGCCCCCCCCCCCCCCATTAATATTTCCCATTGCCCTGGAGCTGCCAGCAAATGTAATGAGGTGAGAAGCAAGAAGACCAAGGGCATTCATTACAGATGAAACGCTGGGATACTTGGAAAACCTGGAGAGGTCTGCCTCTTTCTTTGGTCTCTCACTGCCCTCTGCATAGAGGGACCATTTTCAGATTATACCCGGGAAGGTCCAGAGTGGGTGGCAAACCAACAATATCCGATTCTTGGCTAAAATGACTTCATATTTTAGGATGTAAATTCTCTCTACAGTCCACACAGATTTAATTTGATCCCAGTAAAATCCCAAAAGGACTTGGGAAGGAGGAGTGACAAGCTGACTATAAATTTCTTACGAGAATAGTATGCAAGACTATCGGGAAAATTCTAAGAAAGAGCAATGAGGAAGACCAAGCCCCACTGGTTATCAACATAAAATATGAAGCACAGCAATTAAAACTGTGATTCTAGCATATAAATAGACAGAACCTTTACTGGGACAGAAAAGAGTCCAGAAATAGACCTACATACATATGGCAATCGGCTATATGGTAAAGGCAACATTTCAGATTGGGGAAAAGGTTGATTATTCAACAAATGTGTTGAGACATTTGGGTTGCCATCTGAAAAAAAAAATTGTTGTTTTGCATCTTATCTCTTGCTCCAAAATAACTTCCAGATGGATCAAAGATAGATGAAAACACATGGGAGACTTTTAAAAACAACCTTGAAGTGAGGATGGCCTTTTAAAATATACACTAACCTAGAAGTCATGAAAGAAAAGCTGGATAATTTTAACAACATAACATTTTTTACAGTTCTGCCCAGCAGAAAGACTATAAGCAAAGTTTAATGACAACTGAACCTGAAATATTACCATACAGTAGAACGAAAGACTTATTGCCTTCATCTATAAAAAGCTCTTGAACTCAAATCATTAAGAAAAAGGCTGACAACCCAAAAGAAAATAGGGCAAAGACTGTGGACAAAGAAAAAAACAAGTCAAAAAAATGCGAACAGAGACAGGACTAGGGTGGGCTGAAGACACAGGGAGGCGCCCACAGTCCGGGTTACGCAGGACCGGCGCTGCACCTCCTTAAGACATTTGCACCCTGGGCTCATAAATTCGTTTTCTATTGGGGCATTGCAAATGACCAGGAGCTTAGTGGCTTCAAAGAACCCATTTATTACGTCACGGTTTCTGTGGGTCAGGATTCCATCGCATTTTCGCGGGGCTCTCCACCCAGGGTCTCACCAGGTTGAACTCCAAGGTGTTGGTCAGGTGCCACGTCTCATCGTAGCTCAGGGTCATCCCCTAAGCTCGTTCAGGTTGTTGGCGGAGGCCATTCCTTGTGGTTGTAGGCCTAGGTCCCGGGGATCTCAGGGTCCCCTTAGGGGCCTCCCTTTCCACCAGGTAGTTCATAGCATGGCTGTTTGCTTTCTGAAGCCAGAAGGACATTCTTTAGATACTTCATATCTTTCAAAAGACTCCCCTGATTAGGTCAGATCCACCCAGGATGATCTTCCCTTTAATCAACTCAAAGTTAAATGATCGGTAACCTAATCATTCAAGTGCTGGTCCATCGTATTCACAGGTCTCACCCAAACCCCAGGGCAGGGGTTAATGCCAGCAGGGTGGGAACTGTGGGGGTCATCTTAGAAGCCTGTCCCTCACACCTCACTCTGATCGAGGTCCTGCTTTTAAATATATGTAACGATACTCAATGTCACCCTTTAAACACCCTGGTCCAGACAGGTGTGTCCATCTTCCACAATTGGCTGCACCATCTGTGAAATGGGGCGGAACACAGCTCCCATCTCTTGGGCCTATTGTAGGACTTAAATGGGTTCATGTGTGTGGTTTGGGTCAGACATTGTCAGATAGGTATAGGCACTTCATAAATGGTAGCTACTCTGATATGTCACATCTCTGGTTGGAAGCCTGAAAGGCTGGCAGTGATAACAGACCTGAGGTCCTTCCTAAGTGCCTGATGTCCCAGGAAGACTAAACCAGAGGAGATACGCATGAATTGAAGTCATAGATTTGGACTCAAAATAAGGAATGCACACAGGACCACAAAATAACTGAAAACAGGCTCCTTGGGAAGGAAATGGGCCAGTCCCACCCAGAAGAGACTCGATAAATACTTTTTCTAGAGCCAGTTAGGTATAGCAAAGAGGGCAAGAGCATGCATTCTGGGGCCAGACGGCACTGGATGACACAAGGCTGTGACTGTGGGCAAGTTCCTTAGCTCTTTAAGCCTCAGTTTCCCCATCTGTAGAACAAAGCTAAGAATATTTTCTTCCTCCAAGGGTTGTTATGCATTAACACATGCAAAGTGCTGAAATTGTGGTCAAAGACATTGGCATCTGTCCTGGAAGTGTAAGTTAGTTAACAGCCAGAAGGCAGGAGCATGACAAATGTTGTTTTTTACCTCTATGATTCTATTCTAGACCCTGTAAGAAAGGCCTATCGAAAGCCTTGGGATTCTTTTGAGTCTAGAGGAAGAAGTGGGGTTTGAGGAAGCAAAACACAAACACCTAGACAGGAAATCATACAGAGACCCTGGAAGTTCATTCATCACCCATTCATTTGTTCATTCGTTCGTTCATTCATTCATTCATTCATTCATTCAAATGCTTAACCGAGAGCACCGTCCGGGTCACACTGGCCTGCCAAAACTTGCTCTTGACTTATTCGTTAGGAGTTGCAGATGCTGTTAGTGTCCTCCCCCATCCCGCTGGCACCCACTCTTCCTGTACACACTGATGGCTTTCTACAACAAGGGCGGCAGCTCTCTGCCTGAGCCCCTTCCGGCTGAGGGATCTGGTTTGGCTGCCAGCACACGGCCGGGCTACGACAGCCAGGAGCTCAAGGCCCTCGCGAGCTGTCTCAGCCACTGACAGTTGGGAGCTCGTGGGCAAATAACCCAGCTTCGGCCCTCAGGTGAGACAACTCTGGTGTGTGTTCTATGCACTCCCTCAATGGAAATAAAGAGCTGGTATTTTAAAACATTGAGTTCTGGAGAGGTTTCTTAGCATCTCAGCGATCACTAACTAATACAAGGTGGTAGACGGCATCTGCAAAGCATTGGGTATGATATGTGGGGGCGGGGTACAAGGAACGCGTATGTGTGCGGTGCTTGTGTTTGTTGGGGAAATGGTAGTTGTGATACACAAACACAAAAAGGCAAGCGTTTATACGGGATAACACCAAGCCAAAGAGCAAGCATACCGCGGAGTGGGCTGTATACGGGGTTTATACTCAGTTCCCGGTCAGAAGGCACCGTGGGTTCCTGTGCTGGGAAACCCACATCCCGAAACCTCGCCTCCCTCTGACTGGCTAGTGGCTTCTAGGAAGGCAGCGTCAGCCAGACAGGGGCGTTGGACCTGACCGGGGTTCAGCGAACCAGGAAGAGGTGGCCCAAGGCCCGCCAAGTGGCGTCCGACCACACACCCGACCTGGCTGCTGAGGTTTCCGTCCCCACAACAGGGCTTGGCAGCTGAGGAAGGGTCCACACGGCAACTCTGGGGGATGGACAGAGGGGCTCTGTGTGGAGCAGAAAACTGCTGTGTGCACACCAGCCGGACTGGGGCTTTGCAAGGAGGTACCTCCAATGTCAAGGCTCCAAGGCGTCCTGCAAGGGTCCCCTTTCCCTGACTCATTCATGACTCAGCCGAATAGGAACTCTGTGATTAAGAGGGTGAGCTCTGGAGTCAGACCGTACAGGCATTGCCTCGGCTCCAGCAGCCGTGACCTTGGGCTAGTAATTTAACCTCTCTGGACCTTAATGTCTCAACTTTAAAAGAGGGATAAATATAGTATCTTACTTGTTAAGTTGTCAGGGGATTGGACGAGTTCATTTTTCCAAAGTTCGGGGGACGGTGCCTGCTTATCTTATTGTACGCGCACTACCCTCCAGGCGCCGTATGAGACGAACAATCTTGCACGCGCGCGAACCACACAAGGTCAGTGTTACCAGCGGAGATCGACCAGGCTTCCCCAGACACAGACCTTGAGACAAGGAGTCAAGCAAAAGCACTTTTGTGTGTGTGAGCTAATCCCAAAATGCAAGCGGGAAGCAGAGACGTGAGACACAGAAGGTGAGCAGTGACCACCGTGAGTAATCAGGGCTCAATCCTGGTAAGGGACTCAGAGAGACACATGGAACACACACGGCTGCCCCCGCCAGGGAGCCGGGGTTCTTCTACCCTGGCTCCCCTCGGTCCCTGGAGGCTGCTCCTGGAAGCAGGTAAGCCGCCTGCCCTGTTGGCCCAGGACTATAGGTCCTGTGGTCTGAGAAACTCCTCTTTCCCGACCCGGATGGTTGGTCACGCCACCTGGACAGCCTTAGCTCCCCAGCCTCCAGCCTGTCACCTGTCACCCCAAGCAAGCCCACTGACGCAGGTGCTGGCCATTAGAAGCCACCACACATTATAACGGTCAGACCCACGGTGGGGGGGCGGGGTGAGGCCAGGGCGTCCTGTCCCGCTTTCGACGTAAGGAAAGTGATTCCCCGAGAGGCAAAGTAATCTGCTCAGGGTCATCCAGCGGGAAGGGCTCTGGGAGTGGGGGGTTCGAACCCAGGTCTGTCTGATGCCACGGCCCATGCTGACCACGAGGCTCCACACTCCTCTTTGTTCACAAAGCAACTCTGTGGACACGGACGGGAGGAGCCGAAGTACTTCAGGAGACCAGCTAAGCCCAGTGACTGGACACAAACACCCAGCGGCTGACAGGTAACATTCATGGTTCTGGAGGTGTCAGAAAATGAGGAGGTAGGGCCTACGCCCAAAAGGAGGGCACGGCAGCCCCTGAAGCGGGCACCCCTCCTCCGCTCAGGCTGATCACTGCCGCGCGGGAAAGGACCCCCAACGTTCCTACGCCATCCAAGCTCTCCAAGGAGGCCGGAGTTTTATGGGCAGTCTCCAAAGTCTCACCTGTCGTCCAAGAATTTTCTAAAGACCCATGGGGAGCCAACCCTGTGTGCACCAAATACAGTCTATCAGCCCATGGCTGCCCGAACCCCAGTCCTGGGGCTCATCCACTCACCCCAGCCCGTGAATCCGAGGGCTCAGGTTGGTGTCTTTCCTCAGTTGGCAGCCCTGCAGAAATGGGGGCCGGCTCAGTCTGCAGTTAGCACACAGACCCACCCACTGTGAGCTTTTTTTCTTTTTTCCCGTCTTAATTTCTGGACACATTTGCACACATGTGTCCCCACAGACGACATGCGACCGGCCCCCGCATGACCACACTGTCTATCGTTGGTAAACAGCCAGTGCCGGTAGTTAGTCCCCCCCGCCCCCCCGCCGTTAACCCTGTGCCCCGACTGCCTGATCCTTCCCTAGGACCCCCAGAAACTCCTGGGTTAACCTCTGGCACAGCAGGGACCTCCGCTGACCCTGCGGCTGGAGTTCTTTCTCATTCTTCGCTGCCCCTGAATCATCCCTTTATCGTCTTGGGTCTCTGCGTCTCCCCACGATCACTTTCTTTTTTAAGTTGGGTAACCATCTTGAGTCCTTGTTGATTCAAGGATATCATGATATCAACAGGGATGTGCTATAAATGTCTGACACCTAGCTCTCGGAAGTAGTGGGGAGTCCTTATTCGCAGCGTTCGCTGACTCCCCTGGTGGAAATACTCCCACCCTGGCCGATATCAAGCCACCAACACGACTGAATATGGAGCTGACGGGAGACGGGCAGCAGCTCACCGTTATATAATACTTACTATATAGATGCAAACAACCTAAAAAGTACAGAGAGCAGTAAAATACAGTGAAATCATTAGGAATTAATGGGTTCTGAGTATTGATCGCCTTTTTCTAATGCAACTGATTATATTATTAGTTGATATCATCTCACTTTTAATAATGCCTGTGTTTCTCAACCAGGTCACAAAATTCCTGAAAATTCTGGCGATCGGCTCTTGGAAGCCCACTTGAGCTGATTCCAGCACACCGCTGGATCAATAAACACAGAGGCAGAAAAAGAACAAGAACAGGGGCCTGGTGGCCAAAAGACAAGGACTGGAGGGGGAGTCGCCGACCATCCCCAGGAGGGCAACTCCAGGGTCTCAGTTCATCCCAAATCGCACGCTCCCCCCGCTCTCCGCCCTCGCCTCGCCCAGCCCCACGTACCTGCAGCAGGAAGTCGAAGAGCGCCAGGCGGGCCCACTCGGCCTGGTGGAGGCGCGGGCAGGGGGCCCGGCTTGGCCAGCTGCAGCCGTGGGCCAGCAAGGCCTGGTACTGCAGCCAGCCCAAGGACACAGAGTTCTGGTCATCGTCTGGGTCCCCCAGGTGCTGCACATCCGGCGCCCACCAGACGACGGGCCGGGGGCTGCCATCCGTGTATCGGTAGGGCAGCAGGGAGCTGCGGAAGCTCCGGGCCACTGCGGGTAGGCTCCGACGCAGCCCCAGCACCCGGTCCAGGTGGAAGGACAGGACCTCTGGCAGGTCCCCAGGCCGCTTGATCAGGCCACAGAGCCCCCGGGAGCAGAGATGGCTGAGCCCAGAAGACATGTTCTGAAGGGGACCCGCCCTGGAGAAGCCGACCTGCAGCACCTGCCCGTGGCCAGGGACCCTGGCTTTGCCCACCACCTGCCCCTGGGCCAGCAGCTGAAGCGTCCGTACATCGTGCTCTGTGAGCCACGGGGGGACCTGCCCATCGGCGCCCGAGCTGCTCAACAGCCCAGGGGGCTCGGCATCACACCAGACGGATCCCTGCAGCTCCCCAACAGAGCCAGGCCACCGATGAGCCCCCATAGCCGGGGTGGGGGGCCCTGCTGGTCGCGGGCCGGTCAAGGCTCCATTCTTCGCTCCTGGCAGATTCCTGCCCACCACCGCCGCCGGGTGGGGCCGGGGGCCTCGTCCAGCAGCAGCCCTCCAAGCCTGCAAAGCTGTCATGCCGCGTCCTGTGACGGGGCCAGCCGGGGTGCCGCTCTCATTCTGTGGCTCTCCGACGGGACCGTCATGCCAGGGGGGACCCACGTCTTCGCCTCCTGGACCCCTGACCTCATCGTCCCTCAGGAGCACAAGGCGCAAGGTACTGAGTCTCAGATCTCCTCGAGAGGCCAAAGTAACGTCCCTCCGGACCCTCCCTGGACGCCTGCTGTCCCCTCCTGGGGACTGCCTGCTTCTGTCCACTGTCCCTCTGTGGCCTTGCTCCTCAGCACACACAGGGATGGAATTCCTAGGCGAGGGCCAGCCTCTCCAGCTGGAGCTCAGAGCCTGCCGGCTGCGGGGGCCGGGGGCTCCGGTGACCTCCTGGGGCTCCACGGGACCCGCGTCTGGGCCAGGGGCCGGATGCTGTGGGGGGAAGCGGGTGACAGTCACCACAGACAGAGTCATCAAGAGGCAGAATGCCATCACCAACTGCCTCTTGCCACGCAGCTTTCTCCAGAGCCAAGACGCCTGGGGGACAGGACAGAAAAAAAAGGTCTGAGACCTGGGAAACGTCACACCCAATCCGCAGCACAGCAGGGCCGGGGAACGAACATCCCGGGAGTATGAGGAGGGAAGAGATGCTTCTTCCCTCAGATAAGCCGCCATTACGACGCCGGTCACCAAGCGCCCTAAGCGTCTCTTTTCACATCTGTCCCTCCCCCTGAGTGCCGGCCCCCCTCCATCTCCAGGTGAGACCTCGGGCCCACTCCGTAGATCCCTAATGGTCTCCCACCCACGTCCTTTTCCCTTTTCCCGGGCACAAGGCTGCCCAGCTGCACATGACCTTGCCCAGCCTCTCTGTGGCCATGTGGCTCTGTCCTTGCCTGGGCACGTTTGCCCACCCCTCTTGATCCCATGGCAGTTGGGTGCCTTGGACTTTCTTAGCACACAGATGTGGCAGCCCTGGCGCCTTGTGTGTCGGCAAGGACACACTCTGGGCCAGTGATTGTGAAACACGTTTCTGGACCAGTAGCATCAATATCACCCGGGAAGCCGTCAGAAAAGCAAATTCTCAGGCTCCACCCCTGGTCACCTGATGCCCAGGTACCTAGGCTGCTGGGAGCCAGCAGGTGGGTCTATGTCGGAAAAGCAAATTCTCAGGCTCCACCCCTGGTCACCTGACGCCCAGGTACCTAGGCTGCTGGGAGCCAGCAGGTGGGTCTATGTCCCAGGGCCGGGCTGGCCCGATCTCGAACACCCTGCTTGAGGCAGGGCAGGGTGGGGACCAGGATGCTGAAGAGCAGTGCGCAGATCAGCGGAAGGCTGGGGTCTGATTGCCTCCCTCTCCAGTCAAGTCCCCCAAAGCCACAGGGCAGGGAGACAAAGCCTAGAGATCTTCCTCGTCAATGTGGCCTCTGAAAACCTGGATTCCATCTGGAATCTCTCTCCTGCTTGCTGGAGATGGGCTGGAACAGTGGTTTTCAAATCTGCCCAGAGGGTTCCTTGATGGGCTACCATGGAGTAAAGGTTTAGGAGCGGACTTTTGTGTGCTCTGTATCTCCCCCCCACACACATACACACAAATACACACACATGTACACACACGCTTCCACCAAAATAGCTCTGTGTTCTTCCACTAGGCAGGTTTAGCCCATTTATGTTACTTGATATGCTAGACATGTTTAGTCTGTTTGTCGTTAAATTTTATGGCGTATTTTTTCTACTTATAACTTGGAATTCTTTCACTATGTTTTCAATTACCTTTATTTTGTGTTGTGGTGTACACCTTGATGCTTGTATGCCCTTAGTTGTCTAGCTCTTTAAACAGTCACTCTGACGGCCTAGCAAGAACAATCATAAAATTAGCACCTTTCCTCTTCCCTGAATAGCAGCAGAATATTCTTCTGCTATTCAATATTAACCACCTGCATTCTCATTTTAATGTTTACCATTGTACAATTAAATATGCCTACATTTGTACTATATTTGGTGGCTTTAAATGCTATTCTTTGGTTCTCTGCTCTTATTAATGAATAGTATGTTTATTCTTTCTCCCACCTTTTTTCCCCTGATACCCCTTCCAAATTGGTATACTTGTATTGTTTTTATATTGTTAGAATATAAAACTTGTACATTCTATCCCTTTAGTCCAATACTCGCATTTGTTAAGGTTTTAGTGAAGTACATTCTTTTCAGTGAAGAACATTCTTCGCATAGTCTTGTCCCTTTTGCCCTAGTTTTTCATTATTTCTTGGTTGACGGAAGCCAAAAATCCATAATTTTCTCAAGAAGTGCTCATGGAAACAAAATTCTCTGAGTTCCTGCATTTAGTTCCTGCAATAGTTCCTGCAAAACTATTTTTCTGTAGCATTCACACCGGAAGGAAAGTTTGGCTAGAAAGAAAATATTTTGGCACAGTTTCTCCAAATAGCTTGTGGGCCCTACTCCACTGAGTAGACGGGATCTTTTATCCTGCCGGGTCGCTGTAAGAATTCTTTCTTTTTCTTTACATTTTTTTCCAGGTTTGTTGAAGTATACGTGACAAATAAAATTGTATATATTTGAAGTATAGAATGTGATGATTGATCTGTGTATACATTGTGAAATGATCATCACAATCAAGTTATTTAGCACACCGGTCACTTCATAGTTACCTTTGTGTGTGGGTGTTGACAATGCTTAAGATCTACTCTCTGCAAATTTCAAGTGTACAATATGGTATTCTTAACTACAGTCACCTGCTGTACATTAGATCCTCAGAACTCACTTGCCTGATAACTGAAAGTCTATATATTCTTTGACCGACGTCTCCCCATTCCCCTTGCCCCTCCCAGGCCCTGGCAACCACCAGTCAACTCTCTGTTTCTATTATTATTATTATTATTATTTAGATTCCACATACAAATGATTCCAGGTAGTATCATATAGTATTTCTCTGTCTGCTTTATTTCATTTGGCATAATGCCCTCCCAGTTCATCCACATTATCACAAATGGCAGGGTTTCCTTTCCTTTTTTTTTAAATGGCTGAATAATACTGTGTTATGTGTGTATACATTTTCTTTATCCATTCATCGATCAGTGGACACAGGTTGTTTCCATATCCTGGTTATTTTGAAAAATGCTGCAATGAGCATAGAAGTGCAAATGTCTCTTCGAGACACCAATTTCAAGGGGGCGCCTGGGTGGCTCAGTTGTTAAGCATCTGCCTTTGGCTAAGGTCATGATCCCAGGGTCCTGGGATAGAGCCCCGCAATGCGGGGTGGGAGGTGGGAAGCCTGCTTCTCCTGCTCCCCCTGCTTATGTTCCCTCTTTCGCTATGTCTCTCTCTTTCAAACAAATAAATAAAATCTTAAAAAAAAAAAAAAAAGATACTGATTTCAAGTCCTTCAGATAAATACCCACAAGTGGGATTGCTGGATGATCCGATGGCTCTATCTTGTAGTTTTCTGAGGAACCTCAGTGCACAAGGGTTTCCTCTTCTCCACATCCTTGTCAACACTTGTTATCTCGTCTTTTTGATAAGGGCCATTCTGAGGTGATCCTTTGTTTTCTTTGAAGTCCAGTGATGTTCACAGAACATATGTCAGTGTTGACCTTCCTGGGTCAATTTTTCTGGGTGTAACATACTTTGTTAGAAAAGGTAGATTTAGATGTTTTATTTCACCAAAGTTTTCTTAGACTAAATGTTAAATGTTTTCCATTCCACTATTTTAATTTTTTCTTTAGGCTCCTGAATTACATATGTATTAGACATCTTTTGTGTGTCCTGTGTTTATCTTTCATCTTCCCTCTGATCCTTTCTAACCAATTTCATTTCAGTTTGTTCATTTTTCTTATTTCCAGTCTATTTGGCTGATTGTGTTTTTCCCAATATTCATCCATCTTTATGTACTTCCTAATTTCTACCAAATTCCTATTAATTTCTACTTACCCCTATTTATTTCCAGCTCATATTTCACTTCTTCCTGCTATCTTACCATTTTTTTCTAGAGTTCTTGCATTTCTCTTTTGTGGTGTTTCTTCATAGAGGGTATTTTTTAATTAAGCTTTAAAAAATCATAATGAAGCAACTGCCCGAAATTTTCACTTACTTCAGCGTGAATGACCTTAATCTGTTTATAAACTTAGCTGTTCATTGTTCCCTTTGTTTCTCCCAATGTCTCTGTATGGAGGCTGAACTCCTTTTATGAGTTCGAGTCAACTGAAAGAGGTGCCTATAGAGGGGCCTGAGTTGAATTTGGAATCACGACCAGGCTGCTTCCTGCAAATCTGGCTTCGAGCAGGTTCTTCATGTACCCTCTCCTCTGCCTCAAAAAAAAAGAAAAAGGAACGTGCATTTTGTCTTCCATTCTCTTCGTTGCTTTCAGATGGTTTCCAGGAGACGGTGGCAAGAATGTCATATTCATAGTAACAGGACAGAGTGGCACATTTTAAAGAAGAAAGGAACATGCCCTCACAGAATGCAGTGACTGGGGCAGACCACAGAACAACCAACTTTTTCCGGCTTCTGTGGTCCGGAGCCACGGCACCCAAACAACTCTGGGAAGTCCAAGAGTTTGGCTCCCTTGTACATGTTCACAAGATCTAGTCACTGGCCTTGTGGGAATGGAGTACAGCCCCCAGTATGCTGGCCACTTACCACCCCCAAGAGACCACCCTTCGAGAGTGTCATGGAGCAGGAAGAGAGGTGGCCCACCTCTCACAGTGAGATTTCCAGGAGTCACAGAGAGGGGAAGGGATCGCTAGGTCAACCAGATGTTCCCTACTTTATATGACTTCTCACCATCTCCCCACCTCCAAACGTGCCCTTCCTGTTTCCAATCTGCTGAAACGTAGCACCATCTACCCAGATCCCAGCCAGAAATCCGGGCCTCATCTCCATTCCACCCTTCCCTCCACCCCGTACCTCCAAGTCTTGCAAATTTTCCTCCTACGCTTCTCTGGAATCAGTTCATTTCTCATCGGCCACTCTGTGTCTGCCTGGGCTGAGGCACCCCCGTCTTTACTAGGACGCCTAATCGGTCTCTCCCTCCACTCCTGCTCCTCTATATTCCACTCTCCACACACTCAATCATATCCCTCAAAGCCTCTTCGGAGAAAGTTCTAAATGCCTGAAGTGCTTGAGTCCTGCTGAACTTCTTTGAACTCTTGGACAGTGCCAGACCCCCTCTATCTCCACTTCACATATGCTGTTCCCTCTGCCTGGAACATCTCTCTCCCCCCATCCTCATTCTTTAGGTCCTCCCCGGGAAGCCTTCCACAGAGGCCCCTCAAGGGGCTGGATGCCTTAGCTACGTGCTCCCACAACACGCAGCTCCTCCCTGAGCACCCCCTTTCACTCTTCAGTATGTTTGATCATTTAAAGTCTGTTGATCTACGCAGGTGGGACACTGGGTCCCTTGCCGTTGGGTCTTGGGATGATCATAGTCCCTGCCACACAGGAAGCTCCATGTAAGTCCTCAAGATAAGAGGGGTTTTCGGAGAGGGCCAAACACCATTCCCCAGCCTAAGGCACTGCAAGTCTGCTGGCAAGATGGGGTCCTCCGATTCCGGGGTTCTTCCCTGTTTGGGGCTCCAGGAGCTCTCTCTCTGTAGAAGATGCTTTTGGTGCCCCACATTGTGGGATCGAGCCCTGCATCGGGAAGTTATGCTTAATTAAGGTTTTGGTTTCTAAGAGCAACGGAAGCCATCGAAGAATGTTAAGCTAGAACGTGATAGAATTAAATTTTTTTTAAAGATTTTATTTATTTATTTGACAGAGAGAGAGGATCACAAGTAGGCAGAGAGAAGGGGAAGCAGGCTCCCTGCTGAGCAGAGAGCCCGATGCGGGGCTCGATCCCAGGACCCTGAGACCATGACCTGAGCCAAAGGCAGAGGCTTTAACCCACTGAGCCACCCAGGCGCCCTGATTAGATACATTTTTTTTTTAAAGATTTAGTTTATTTATTTGAGAGAAAGAGAGATTGAGAGAGCAGAAGGTCAGAGAGAAGCAGACTCCCCAGGGAGCTGGGAGCCTGATGTGGGACTCGATCCCAGGACTCCGGGATCATGACCTGAGCCAAAGGCAGTTGCTTAACCAACTGAGCCACCCAGGCGCCCACTGATTAGATACATTTTTAATTGGGCCTTTATTACTACTTAGCGCGCACACACGCACACACACACACACACACACACACACACACACTACATGCATTAATAAGCGCAGTGAAAAACCCAAATAATGTTAGGAAAATCAAACAAAATATGAACATCTTTTCCCCTCCCCAGAGGGAGCCACAGTCATCACTTCGGATACACATCTTCATAGGCCTGTTTCTTTGCATTAAGACATGCACGTCTGTCATGAAGTATTAATTGCCTGTGACTGCCGTAATAAATATCCACAGGCCTGACAGCTTAAGATAACAGAAACGTGTTCAATATCAGTTTCACTAAACCAAAATCAAGGAACCAGCTCCCTGCGGAGGCTCTAGGGGAGAATCTTCCAGCTCTGGTGGCTGCCGGCATTCTTTGACTGGAGGCTCCACCATTCCAGTCTGTGGTTACTGCGCCTCCTTTTCTTTTCTAAACTGTTTAGGGCAGGGAATTTTATGATTGTTGAAATTTATTTTTTTTTTAAGATTTTATTTATTTATTTGAGAGCGAGAGAGCACGACTGGTGGGAGGGGCAGAGGGGAGAAGCAGACTTCCGGCTGAGCAAGAAGCCTGACACAGAACTTGATCCCAAGACCTGAGCTGAAAGCAACATTTAACCAACCGAGCCACCCAGGTGCCCTAATGCCTCCTCCTTTTCCGTGTGCATCAGAACTCTCTTTGCCTCCCTCTTATAAGGACACACGTGATGGTATTTAGGGCTCCCTTGGCTAATCCAGGATAAGCTCCCCATCTCAAGATCCTTAACTTAGATATGCAAAGACCGTTTTTTTTCCAAATAAGGTAACATTCATAGGTGCCAGGGATTAAGACCTGAATGTCTTCTGGGGGATTACCTTTTCATCTACTTCACATGGTAATCACTTTTTTTTTTTAAGATTTTATTCATTTACTTGAGAGACAGAGAAAGTGAGAGAAAGCATGAGAGGAGAGAAGGTTAGAGGAAGAAGCAGACTTCCTGCGGAGCCGGGAGCCCGATGTGGGACTCGATCCCGGAACTCAAGGATCATGACCTGAGCCGAAGGCAGTCGCCCAACCAACTGAGCCACCCAGGCGCCCCCATGGTAATCACTTTTAGCATAAAAGAGAGGACCATTCCACAACTTGCTTGTTGAACATAGTAAGATGTCCTGAAGCTTTTTTCCATATTGTCTATATACAGTTACTTAATTGCTGCTTTAATAGTTTACAATGGGAATATTCCATAATTTCTTCAACCATTCCTCTACAGGGAGAATATTTCAATCATTCCCAGTTTTTATTATAGCAAACAAGGCTGCACTGAACACACAGCACGTACAGCTCTGGGGAAAACTGTGAGAATTTCTATATCCCGGAGACACCGGGAAATGAAGTCGCTGCATCCCACTCCTTCCTGATATTACCTTTTCGTCGTATATCAGTTATTATCTCATTAAATTCTCATGCATACGAGGGAAATGGGAATGACTTCCTTCCTACTTTACAGCTGAGAGAACTGAAAGGTTCAGAGTGCTCACATTTGCCCAGAATCCCACAGCTGGCAAGAATACCGATATTTTTTTTCTCCCCAAATATGTTTATTTGTTCAGTGTTACAAGATTGATTGTTCATTTGCCACACCCAGTGCTCCATGCAGTACGTGCCCTTCTCAATACCCACCACCAGGCTCGCCCACCCCCCCACCCCCTCCCCTCCAAAACCCTCAGCTTGTTGCTCAGAGTCCACAGTCTCTCCTGGTTCATCGCCCCCTCCGATTTCCCCCCATTCACCCTTCCCTTCCTTCTCACGATGCCCTCCATGATTTTCTTTATACTCCACACGTAAGTGAGACCATAAGATAATTGACTCTCTCCGCTTGACTTATTTCACTCCGCATAATCTCTTCTAGTCCCGTCCATGTTGATACAAAAGTTGGATATTCATCCTTTCTGATGGAGGCATAATAAGAATACCAATATTTTGATTTAAAACTAAAAAGAGAAATGGCCATAGGAAAAGAAATCTGTTTGGGTTTTTAATTTTTTTTCCTTCTAAAAAGAAAAACATATTTTCACGTTGGATTCATAATCTGTATTCTCCAACTTTTGGATACCACTAGGGAAAAATAAACATCTTTTTAAACAAGTTTGAAGAAGACAGACTGTTTTGATCCTCTTCTTGGTCTTACTTGGCTTCAGACAACCTGGAGAAAGTTGGCAACTGTGCAGTTGTGCCGAGAGAGAAAGATTCAAAACAGTCATGGGCCGATGTCCCCAGAGGGCCACCCAAGTAAAGCTTTGGGAAAAGACTAGCAGCTTTGATCAAACTGAAAAAACATCCTCTGAAGAGAAATATTCAGCTGAATAACAAAGAGGACATTAGAGCAGGGGAAAGGGGAATGTTGCATGATATACTAGAAAGTTCGCTGATGGGACCCAACAGACTCCATCGCCTCACACTTGCCAGCTGAACCCACCCCAGAGCTCCCCATCCAACACACACACACTATCTTTTCTGCCCTGCGATGAAAGAGGAGTGGTGTGACCTTCCCTATTTCTACAGCTGCCCCATTTCTCCTACCCTCCTTAACCCCCACCACCCACCCTTTCTCCACGACTCCCTCCTTCCCCTTAATTCCTCAGAGAAGATGCCCACTGGCTTGGCAGCTGCAGAGGAAGAGGACCGGAAAAGGGGGTAGCTAGAGAAAAAGGGGATTTGAAGAAAACACAGCTAAGTTCTAGATCAGCTTCTGCCCTGCTGAGCTGTGTGACAATGAACAAGTTACACAACCTCTCTGGCCCATTTCCTCAGTATAAAATGGGGGCAAATGAGATAATTCCTCCCTCCAGGCCGGCCATGGGAAGCAAATGAGTCAAATATGTCAAGTGTCCACCACATGGTTTGGTACATTTAAATGAGTAGTGGGATCAATGTTTCTGCCTCCTCTTTCTAAACTCCTTTTACCTTTCTGGGATCTGAAAAATACTCTCCCCCTCTCTTGCATTTGGCATATTGTAACGTCAGAGTAAAAAATAGGATATTTGGGAGCGTAGCTCAACTTGGAGGCAGAATGAGAAACTCTTTCATCATAAAACTACAAGCGTAAGCTAAGAGGAGGGCACCTTGGCAGGGGGAAAGGTCTTGTCCTACAGAGGTTCCATCTAGAGCATATCAAGGATGGAACAGGAAAGAATCCCTGGGCTTAAAAGCATGTTGGAAGGTGAGGAGAGAAAGGGTAGGAGCCAGAAAGGAAATGCGTGGAGGGACTAAAGGAAAAGACTGAGATTTTGACAAGACTGGGGCTTGAGTTCCCCAGCAACGGCAGGAAGGAAAGCCGGGAGAGTTGAAAAGAGCCCAGCCCACTGAGAACTGGGGACCTGTGCTGGGCTGGGGACAGGAGCCACCACCAAAGCCCCTATCACTGCCTCCATAGAGGGTGGGAGACCGCTCTTCAACAAGAAGTGAAGGACAGTGTCACTGGTATTGTTCACGATTCTTCCTTCTTCCCCACCTTGCCATGGCTTCGCCGAAGATAGAGTATACCTCCCCACCCACTGTCTTTGACCTTGGCCACGTGACCTGCTTTTGCCAATGGAATGTTAGTGGGCATCACATAGGCCACATCCTACCAGAGGCTTTGAAGGTGCTTGTATGGTTTGGCTTGCCTCCTTGCAAACTTGTCCTCCGCCACGAGAGGCCTATGCCCCAGGTGAGGCACCTGGAAGGGACCTGAATCCAATCCCCAGCCTGCAGCCAAACCAGCCACGCCCACTGGGCCCAGCCTGCGCGTAGACACAGGTGCATGTTGTAAGCCACTGAGATTGGGAGGTTGTTTATTATGCAGCATTATCACAGCGGAACTTAACTAATACAGATCCTTTGGTGGTTTCTGTTGGGCTCCGTGTGTGCCCTTGGTCAGAGAACAGGAAGGCAGTTTAGTGATGAAATATAGTGCCTGTCCCTTGACAAATAAGGGCACAGTGCTGTCATTACAGATGGGCTGAGGCTATGATGAACATACTAAGAGAGGACCCTGGTCACAAATATATCCCATGAACAAGTTTCTTTTATAAGACGGGCAGATGGCATTGAGGGAGACGTCTGTTAAACAGAAACCGGAGAGGTCTTCTGACAAGGGCCCTTTTGAAGAATTCCAACACAAACCTGGTGGCCTTTGCACCCAGACAATGTTAGAAACAGGGACGCCTGGAGGAAAGGACTTGAATACAGTTTGTATTGTAGCAGCCAGCAGGAGACTTTTTTTTTTTTTTTCCATTTCTAAAGAGTCACAGGGAAAGGAATGCTCAGCATGGGAGGGGGAAAATCTAGTCAGGACTGACTTTTGGGCCCTAGCTCTCCCTTCCCCAGACCACTTCCCAGAATGCCCTGCTCCGAACCCTGACATCCCCTGTGCTGGACAGCTGTGATTCCCATTGGCTGCTGCCCAGGCACCAAGCGGCAGAGACAGAGGCAAAGTCATCTTTTCTCAATTCCCAGGTGTCAGCAAAAGATGACAAAACCCGGGACCTCCACTAAAATGCCATGGATCACGGGATAACATACTGGGCAGGGGAGGTGGAGAGATGACAGAGGTCACGGGTTCCCCTCCCCATCAGAACAGGTAAAATTACAAAGCATTTGTGAAGTGTTTCTTGGTGGGAGTTTTCTGGGTGGGAGAATGGGCAAAGGGAAGCCATGTGATGTGTGTGTGTATGTGTAATAAAATTTAGGTTTGCCCTTGGTTCTAGAGTCATCACTAAAGATGTCAAAGACCCTTCCATTCTGTCCCTGACCTCTGCTCTCTCTCTCTTTTTTAAAAGATTTTATTTATTTATTTGACAGACAGAGAGAGATAGATCACAAGTAGGCAGAGAGACAGGCAGAGAGAGAGGGGGAAGCAGGCTCCAGCTGAGCAAGGAGCCCAATGCGGGGCTCAATCCCAGGACCCTGAGATCATGACCTGAGCTGAAGGCAGAAGCTTTAACCCACTGAGCCACCCAGGGGCCCCTAACCTCTGCTCTCTTTTAAACTAAACAATCCCCACTGGCCGATCACGGATTCATCACTACTCAGACCCTCGGTGAGACTGGCAGAGATTTTGAATTTTGAATTTGGAGTTTCTGTCCCATTTTTTAAAGATCAGTTAAATAACTTTCATAACAAAACCATGACTGGTGTGAAAGGGAATACATAAGCATATTTTCAGAGGGCTGGATTAAAACCACATGTCGGTCCTGGGAGGAACACTGCACGCTAGACCTGGTCAAGCTCTGCTTTCCTTGGCTGAACCCGGAGTCAGGCTCCAGGCAGGGGAAACCGGTCTGACACATGCCCGGGGGCAAAGGCGACAGGCACAGCCCATTGGAACGGCCAGGCACACGGTGTCCGTCTCCCAGTGAGAACTGTTGGGTCCTGGGAGGCTGGAGTTCTTTGTTCCACTGTGGGCAGAATCCCCAGCCGCCTGTCTCCTAAGCCACCACCTAGCCAGGCCCCCTTGCTCAGCTTCATTGGAGAGTTGTGATTTTTCCTTCCACATCAGCAATTTCAAGACAAGAAAGGACTTTTGCCCCTGTAATTTCTAAGCCAGACAATTTCCAGGAAAAAGAAACACACACACACCAATGCACACACACGCATACACAATAACAAACCACAACTAACACTTATTCAGTGCTCACTGTGTACCTGGGACTGCTTAAAGAACTTCGTTTCTCTTAACTCATTTAATCTATACGCCAGTCTTATAAGGTAGGTATTAGTATTGTTACTAAGTTTTACAGGTAAGGGAAACAAGGCATAGAGAAGGCAAGGGCAGTACCAAGACGTGACCCACGTAGTCTGGCTCCAGAATCAGTGACCTAGTCACCCCTGGGAAGGGGCTGCCACCCCAAGTCCTAGCTCCAGCCCTGACTGCAAAAGACTGCACTTGGGTCTCAGGGAGAGGCCCTGCCTTCAAAGGAGACTTACCTCTTTGGGTCAGTCCATCTGGGAAATGAAGCTTGCATGAGGTCAAGGGTAGGTGGCAGCCTTTTTTGCAATGAGGAAAATTAAGGGAAAATAAAAACGTTTTCGCGCTACATCTATTTTTCTTTCAAAATGAAAATAATTGTTTTCTCTTGTGTCCTACTTCATTAAATAAAATAATAGCAATGAGAGAATGCTGCCATTTGACCCACTCAAATCTGGGCGTACTTGAGAGGTAACTTCAGAAGCAGTTTCTTAGGCTCTGTTATCCTCAAATTAGTTCTGGGGCTTGATCTCAAAACCGGACAGGTTGCTGTCTCCTGCTCCTTCTAGAACCCGATGCTACCCAAGTTCCTTTCAGCTCAAGCATTCTTAAAAGGGAAGCCAGGAATATACATGTGGTGAGTAAAGCATAAGGTATAAACTTGTTGAATCACAATGTTGTACACCTGAAACTAATGTAACACTATGTGTCAACTACATTTCAAGTAAAAAAATAAAAGACTCTAGCCAGGAAACTGAACACACCTGACTTTAGAGGTGGATAGAACAGATCTCTATTATTAATAGCCACTTACCAAGTTACCAAGCACATACCATGTGCTGGGCAGGCAGTCTCAAAATCCCAGTGTGTGTACCAAGATGACGATTTCTACGATAATAGAAATTGTACAGCATTGTATAGAGGGATTTAGAGAAGTACCTTACTCAAGGTCACAAAGTTGGTCAGTGGCAGGCAGGATTTGAATTCTTCCCAAAGCCCACATACTTTTTCTTTTTTTTTTTCTTTTTCAGATTCCAATCTTTTTATTTTTTTTTCACCACTCTTGTTCAACATAGTACTAGAAGTCCTAGCAACAGCAATCAGACAACAAAAAGAAATAAAAGGCATTCAAATTGGAAATGAAGAAGTCAAACTCTCTCTCTTTGCAGATGACATGATACTTTATATAGAAAACCCAAAAGACTCCACCCCCAAACTACTAGAACTCATACAGCAATTCAGTACTTTTTCACTCTACCACAGAATGATGCAGGAAGCCTTGGGAGACAGAGGTGAGTTTAGGGAGGGTGAGATTTTGCTGCTGCTTTCAACAACTTCCTATGGCTTCACACGGTCTTTACTCGTAGCAATTCGGTGGATATTATGTCCAAGAAGCCAGCTTGGTTTATACACAGTGGGTTCTTAAGGATGGAGGAAAGTCCTTCTTGAAAATGAAAATCTTGGGGCGCCTGGGTGGCTCAGTGGGTTAAAGCCTCTGCCTTTGGCTCAGGTCATGATCTCAAGGTCCTGGGATCGAGCCCCGCATCGCATCGGGCTCTCTGCTCAGCGGGGAGCCTGCTTCCCCCTCTCTCTCTGCCTGCCTCTCTGCCTACTTGTGATCTCTCTCCCTGTCAAATAAATAAATAAAATATTAAAAAAAAAAAGAAAATGAAAATCTCTTTTCATTCCCCCCCCCAACCCCTTCTTAACCTGCCCAAGTAAATACTCTCCTTGGCACATTTGAAGGGAAGTATTTTAAAGAGGTAAAAGCACTATAGATATTGACCTTGGGGGATTTATGGTACAGATGGGGACTGAAGTTCATGGCAGGGGGTAATTTGAAGTTCTCCTGAGGCTCAGATGTGAATGTCATTTACCCCAAGCAAATGATTCCATGAAGGTCTGGCCAAGTTCTGCTGCTTAGCTTCCACAGCGTAACTTCAGGGATGTGGTCACCTTGTGATGTGACAGAAATTTCCTGGCAATAGCTAGTGCTTGGGATGGGAATGAAGACCAGAGAAGTCTTAAAAAGTGATGGTTCTCAGTCTAGGAAAAGAACAGAAACAGGGAGAAGAGCCCCAGGAAATACAAATTTTAAAAACAATAAAGAGAAGAATGTTCAATCTAGAGACGGCAGACATTTCTCCTCAGGGAAGACGTACTAAGTCCTAAAAGCTATATTGGCAAGCCCAAGAAAAAAAGCCCCCATCACTCATTCTTCTACCCCCAAACACCCGAAACCTGCCAAAACTTCTTCCAGCTATGAGGCGGGCAGGAAAACAAAAAGATTCAGAATCCAGGCTCCCAGAGGTCAGGTAAATGCCAGCAAAGCAACAACCTCCTAGTATATCCTCAATAATGAATGAATGAATGAATGAATGAATGAATGAATGAATGGATGAATTATATATATTCAAAAGAGTAACTAACACAGTGGTGGGAGTCAATTTATACTAGAAGGGAAAATTATCTTCTACCGACCAGTAGTCTCAAAATCTTGTGATGACATACCCTTACTAGTAAAAATTTTGAGCACATCCCTCTAATACTTACATATCATTTTCCCCAATATTTACAAATTATTATAAATGAATATATTCATTATAAAGCATGAATAAGAAATGAGAAGTCAGAAAAAGATTGGGTAAAACAAATGTAAACATAAGTTCTAACGGCGACGGGGTGGCTCAGTCCATTAAGCATCTGCCTTCGGCTCAGGTCATGATCCCGGAGTCCTAGGATCAGAGTGCCAGGATCGAGCCCCGAATCTGGCTTTCCACTCAGCAGGGAGTCTGCTTCTCACTCTGACTCTCCCCACTCTTGTGTTCTTTCTCACTCTCACTCTCTCTCTCAAATAAATAAAATCTTAAAAAAAAAAAGTTCTAATATTTTTTATACCGTAACCCAGTGGATTATCTAGTGAATGCCTGAGGTTAGTGACCCCTACTTTGGAGACCTTTAACCTAGAAACAGTCTGCTTCTTCCTCCACAAAATGACTCCGGCAAGGAGTAATCTGAGTTCGTGTTCATCTGTTATTTTTAAAAAATGCATTGTGGGTAACCACAATGTCCTAAAGATGATTTGAAGGGGATATGGGACCAAATAAAATAAATATTTTCTTGTGTAAATGAGGAGAATCATCAAGACTGAGGTCAATAGTTTAGAGACTCTTCTCAGAAATAAATGGATCAGATAAAGTCCAGGTACATTAGAATAAGAAAATCAGAGTCTAATGAACACCTATAGACCCCAAATGTTCAGCAACAAAAATCAGAACAAAGGTCAGGAAATAAGAAATGGGAAATTGTCGAGCTTGACTATTAAGAATAAAAGAACTGAAGAATGAGATTTTGATCTGAGCCAGTGTTTGTCTAACTCAGCACTGACTAATAAGAATATAATGCTAACCACATATGAAATTTTATATTTTCTACTAGCCACATTTTAAAAAGGGGAAAAAGCTAGGTAAAATTGAGTTTAATAATATTTTTTATTTGGCCAAATAGATCTACAATAGTATCATTCCAATATCATTAATATAAAAATTATTGAGATATTTTACATTTTTTGTAATGTCTTTGAAATCCTGTGTGTATTTCTTTCTTTTCTTTTTTTTTTTAAGATTTTGTTTATTTATTTGACAGAGAGAGAGAGAGAGAGATCACAAGTAGGTAGAGAGGCAGGCAGAGAGAGAGGGGGAAGCAGGCTCCCCACTGAGCAGAGAGCCCGATGTGGGGCTCGATCCCAGGACCTTGAGATCATGACCTGAGCCAAAGGCAGAGGCTTTAACCCACTGAGCCACCCAGGCGCCCCTCCAGTGTGTATTTCACACATAGAGCACATCACGGCTCAGACTAGCCATGTTTCAGTATGTGGCTGGTGGCTACCATCCTGAATGGCTTAGATCTAAACTGAGGTATACATCCTTGGAACCTCAGGAGTCTACAGCATTTGAGAAATGCTATACTAAAGGATAAATGGTACCAGATCACTTAGATCAATACAACTGTAAATACAAACCCAAAGGCAAGCATAACAACTATAGTACAGAGGAAGGTTAGATTCTAATAGAGCAAATTAGGCAAAAACTAAGTCTTAATGAAAATTACCCTTGAAAATCCCTTAAGAAGGAAACTAATACACATCAGTTTTTCCTGCAACCTTAGAACAGATGATGTCTTTTGTCTGGAGTTGGAAAATTCTGGCACACAGAAACACATCAGACCATCTAAAAAGGGATTTGGGGAGAGGAAGGTTTGAACACAGACCTGCCTAGCTCCATTAACATTTAGAAGGAGATTAGTGGGGCGCCTGAGTGGCTCAGTGGGTTGGGGCCTCTGCCTTCGGCTCAGGTCATGATCTCAGGGTCCTGGGATCGAGACCAGCATCGGGCTCTCTGCTCGGCGGGGAGCCTGCTTCCTCCTCTCTCTCTGCCTGCCTCTCTGCCTACTTGTGATTTCTGTCTCTCTGTCAAATAAATAAATAAAATCTTAAAAAAAAAAGGAGATGAGCAATAATTAACATCAGATTTCGAATCAGCAAAGTTTCTAGTGGTAAAATGAATCCAAAACGGAAAGGAGGGTGTGTGTAACAAGAGGAAAAGGAGGTCAGGAAGCTACATCAAGGGCAGCAGGGAACACAATTCAGGTGGGAAAGGGGTGGGTGAGGGGAGAGGTAGCAGGTCTGATCCCTGGAGCCTGTAGGGTAAGGGAAGAAGGGATTTCATCAAGATAAAAAGCTTCTACCCAGCAAAGGAAACAATCAACAAAACAAAGAGGCAACCCATAGAATGGGAGAAGATATTTGCAAATGACACTACAGACAATGGGCTGATATCCAAGATTAAAGAACTTCTCAAACTCAACACCCCCCAAAAAATAACCAAGTCAAAAAATGGGCAGAAGACATGAACAGACACTTTTCCAAAGATATACAAATGACTAACAGACACATGAAAAAATGTTCATCATCATTAGCCATCAGGGAAATTCAAATCAAAACCACATTGAGATTTCATCTTTACCAGTTAGAATGACAAAAATTGACAAGGCAAGAAACAACAAATGTTGGAGAGGATGTGGAGAGGATGTGGAGAACCTCCTTACACTGTTGGTGGGAATGCAAGTTGGTACAGCCACTTTGGAAAACAGTGTGGAGGTTCCTCAAAAAATTAAAAATGAAGCTACCCAATGACCCAGCAATTGCACTTCTGGGTGTTTACTCCAAAGATATAGATGTAGTGAAAACAAGCACCTCAATGTTCATAGAAGCAATATCCACAATAGCCAAACAGTGGAAAGACCAGAGATGCCCTTCAACAGACGAATGGATAAAGATGTGGTCCATATATACGATGGAATATTACTCAGCCATCAGAAAGGATGAATACCCAACTTTTGCATCAGGATGGACAGGACTGGAGATTATGCTAAGTGAAATAAGTCAAGCACAGAAATTTAATTATTATACAGTTTCACGTATTTGTGGAACATAAGGAATAGGAAGGGAAAAACGAAGAGGGGGAAATCAGAGGGGGAACTGAACCATGAGAGACTATGGACCCCGGGAAACAAACTGAGAGTTTTAGAGGGGAGGGGGCTAAGGGGATGGGGTGAGCCCGGTGATGGGTATTAAGGGGGTCACGTTTTGCATGGAGCACTGGGTGTTGTACATAAACAATGAATCTTGGAACATTGCATCAAAAACTAATGACATACTCTATGGTGACTAACATAACATAATAATAAAAAAAGTCATCCTTAAAAAAAAAAAAAGTGAGTCAAGGATCCAGAGAGCAGAAGTCTCCCTACCTCTCATAAATTCTTTCTCCAAAGCAAGTTTGATTGCCCTCTCTTCGTCACACAGATTTTTAAAGTACATGCATTGTTGCCCTGGAGGGGTCCAATGCTGGTGCTCTAATTTTACCTCCAGAAGCTCCCCTGGCCCCACCTTCACCCCTACCTTCCTCCCTTCCTCTACTTCTTCACTGAGGCTTTTGGCAGAATTAGGTGCTCCTGGAAGTCAGTAGCTATAGCCCCCCCCCACCTTGAATCTCAGCTCTTCACTTTTGAAAGGGATCGAGCCAATCAACGTTTTCCCATCTGCTGCTTTGTGCTCATGAATAAATAAGCAAGCGCTGGATCCCCGTCCACATTCTTGCTAAGGGCTATGTGAGCCCTCTGAGCACAGAGCAATATTTCATAACATCTGGCTCCTTCTCCTCTGCTCTGGCCTCCTTCCCTGGTCTGGCTGGACCGAACCCATTCCAGGCTGGATGTGACCGCATGCTGTTTGGATTAAGTTGCACTGAGTGTTAGAAGGAAGGATCCCTTATCCTGGACTATGTATCACCAAGTTCCACCAAGAAAAGAAGCTGGAGAGGTTCTGCTCCTCTCCTGTGTCATGAACTGCAACTTCTTTCTGTATATGACCCAGGGCAGGCCTTCGGGTCTAGTCCCATAATGTCAGCGCTCTCGTTAGAGTTCGGCCACGGTGAAGAGCAGGCGCTGGGTGTTCCCCATACTGGGCCATCTGGAATGGTGTATCTGGCGCACAGGGGACGGGCAGTGGTGGAAAGGGGGGAGAAAAACCAAGGAGAGAAGTCACCCAGGGAGAGAAATGGGAGCTAAACTCCATTCGCCTCCCATGATAGGCGTCCACTGGGTGGATCCACCTCTAGGGGTACACTGAGGTGCTGTGGGGGTCCAAAAGAATGGAAATCTCCCCATCTTCAAGGAAACGTAAAAAAGAAAATGTAAAAAAGGCAAAACTAGGAAGTAGAAGAAAGTAGTCTTCAGTGTCCTCCACGCCCCATCTTGCCCCCCCGTACAACTAAAACTAAATCGTGCATAACCCCAGCCACTTTTGGATGCCGATATGGTTCCTCTCATGGGAGGAGCAGTGTAAAACAACAAAAGTAGCAAGAGTAGCATTTACAAAGTATTAATGTGCTTTTCATATCTGGACTCCCAAGAACCCGAACTGAAGCTTGTCGACCTACTGGGAGTGTTACAAGTGAATGTTACAAATGTTAGGAACGCAAAGGGTTAGACCAACATTCACCTTCTGACATGCAAAACAGAGTTATGGAAACTCATGGATTTGTACGCATAGCTGCATAGAGAGATTTCGCAGACTCCTTTCTCTCTCTCTTCTGCATCAAAGACCAAGTCTGGAGAACCTAGTCGCTTGAGCCCCAGTTTGAGAGCCCTGGTTTGTGTGAGCTCTAAGTTCCTCCCATTTCTGAGATTCTGCAGCCCCCTGTATTTCCGCAGACCCAAAAAGGAACTCATTGACGAGCTGTAAACCTAACATTGGATGTGGGAGAACACAGCGGTTGTTTGCTAAGTAACTGATAACCGCTGATTTGTTTGTTTCACTAGATGGGAGTGGGAAAGCATTTGAAGGTCACGTTGGTCTGACTCAACCCTTCAGGGCACACAGCCCCAGCCTGACCTCACAGGACTAGGTTAGCTGATGAGGGCCAGCAGCTCATGGTCCTCAAAGCAGAGGCTGGATGATTCCTGTGGCCTCCGAAGATATCCAGGACCTAATCCCTCGAAGCTGTGAGAAGGGGACTTTGCATGTGTGATTAAGTTAAGGCTCCTGAGCTGGAGAGGTTATCCTGGATTACTCAGTGGGCCCTAAACACAATGGCAAGTGTCTTTATAAGAGGGAGGAAGAGGGAGATCTCACTGCAGAAGAGGAGAAGGTGAAAGAGAAGTGAAGTGATGAGGTAAGCAGTTTGGAGTGATGCTATTTGAAGTTAGAGGAAGGGGCCACAAGCCACGAGATGTAGTGGCTACTAGAAGCTGGAAAACGATTCTCCCTTAGAGCCTCCAGAAGGAACCAGCCCTGCTGACATCTTGACTTTAGCCCGGTGAAATGGATTTCAGACTTCTGACCAGAACTATAAGAGAACAAATTGGTGTTTTAAGCCACCAAGTTTGTGGTAATTTGTGACAACAGCAAGAGGAAACAAAACCCTTCCCTGGCTGCTGCAGAGATCAGCCATATGGCCTCCTTTTAGGCGTCTTCCCACTGCAGAAGCCTTCTCACTGCAGAAGCACTGCAGCAGGGGTTCTAAGGAGGTCATGTCCAGCATGCCCACCTTGGGAATCTGAGTGTGTGTGTCAAGGTGGGCAGTCAGTGGAGACAGCCTGGAAGACTCAAAGATCACCTTCTCCCCTGAAGGACAGTAGGAAGGCGGCCTTGGGGCTGACAGCTGGTCCAGGTCAGGGGCTCCTGAGCTGGCTGGCTGGGGAGGGCAGCGGCCCATGGAGAAGCACCAGTGTGCCCCAGCTCAGCCCAGAATGCAGAATATATGTTGGCAGGGTGGGGTAGTGATTCGAAAATGCAACAACAGGCACATCGCCTCCCAAACTGGCCTTGTTCCCAGGAAAATGAACCAAGCTCAAGAAGGGGGAAGAGCTCTATGAAAATGAGGGGGGGAGTTCAGTCAGATTATCACCTTATGGGTTGAAACCCATTAGCAGTGTCTAGGTCACTATCAGATTTTTTAAGGAAAGGAAAGGAATAAAAGAGAAAAGAGAAGAGGAAAAGAAAAGAGAGTTATTGCACCTCATAGGGATAAGTATCATTTTGTGAAATCTTTATTTGAGTTACATGGATGCACGCATATTAAGTCATAATGCAAAATGTATTGCTAAGCACATCAGGAAAACAACATTTGAAAGCCATTTAAATGACATAGTTGTGGCGATCAGGATCTGATAAGGAACCAGAGGTTTTTCCCTGACTGTGCATCCTGAGAAAGCGGACACCGATGGAAGAGTCCCCTCCCCGCAAATCTGGGCATCATCCATGGCCACAGAGACCAAAGCAGTGCCAGGCACGGCCAGATTGCTGGTATCAGGTAAACTCGCACCAGCAAACCCCAGGTTTGCAGAAGGTCATGGGGAGGGGGTAGTGAACCGGTGGAGCGGAAGAACCGTAAGTAGGAGGGCCCCCCTATAGGGCCATGCCCATAACACCAGCCCTCTGGCCCGGCTGGGGGAGACATCCAGGGCAGGTACCCCAGCTCTTCCCTTGTTTCTACAGTGGTAGAAATAATGGCACCTACCTCCCAGGATCGATGCGAGTGTTTGATGAGTTAATGTGCCTAAAACTCATAAAGAAATTGCAGGGACCTAGCCACTCTTCAAAAGATGGTAGCTGCTGGGGCGCCTGGGTGGCTCAGTCGGTTAAACGTCTGCCTTGGATCCTGGATCCTGGGATCGAGCCCCGCACCAGGCCTCCTGCTCAGCGGGGAGCCTGCTTCTCCCTCTCCCTCTGCTGCTCCTTCCCGCTCTGGCTTGTGCGCTCTCTCTCTCTCTCTTTCTCGCTCACTCTCAAAAAAATAGACAATAAAATCTTTAAAAAAAAAAGATGGTAGCTGCCATTATTGTTATCCCACGAAGAGTGAACTACAACAAGGACCAGCTGCGCTGAGTCGCTGTCTACAGGGCCAACCCCCCAGACGCCATGTACCAGCCATTACCTCTTTCAGGAGGCCGGGTTCCGGGCCTGCCCGCCCCGCTGTCCCTGCCCTTCCCACCCCCACTCCCACCCCTTCAGTCTCCTCTTGTTCCGAGGTTGAGGCCCCCGGGAGAGCCCCCAGCTGGTCCTCCAGCCAGCCAACTGTTGGGCAGGGACCCCTCACATTCTGTTCTTCAGGTAAGCCTTCTACAGGACTGTGCTCAAAACCGGCACCCCCCCTACAGATGAACGACCAGGAGACGACCGGAGCCACTCAGAGGCCCCCAGAAGTGGTCAACGAACAGCACGGCAGCTCGGGACAGAGGCTCTAGAGTCGGGCTACCTGGGTTCAAATCCCAGCAATGCCGTCTGCTTGCTGTGTGACCCTGGGCGAGTTACTTCCTCTCTTTGCTTCTAACCAAATCCTGACCGCCACAGCTATGTCATTGGACCGCCGGCCCTCAAACTTTCTTTTTACCAATATGCACAGGAATGCATTTGACGTTGTGACTCAGTGTGTGTGTGTGTGTGTAACTGAAGTTAAAGTTTCATGAAATGATACCCTTAACAGACGGAATGACTCATGTTTTCTCTCTCCCTTCTCTTTCCTTCTCTTCCTTTCCCTTCTCTTAAAAAAAATAATCTGGTAGCGACCCACTAATATGGAATGTGCCTCCATTTCCTCACCTGTAAACTGGGGGAAATAGGCATACCTACCGACGGTAGGGGGCTATTTGTGCCTTGCCCATATCTCCTCCCCCAGGTGGCTTTGGCTCCCTGCCTTCAGGCTCGCTCTGATGCCAGAGCATGGCTGCTGGGAAATTACTACCCCCAGCATCAGCCCTTGACCTCAGACAGACATGGAACTGGTGGGGACCATGTCTCTCTCATGCCATCTGCTCTACCCCTCAGGTAGGCATGTTCTACCTAGTTCCCCGAAAGGCCCCAGCAGGAACGAGCTCCAGCCTGCCGGGGAAAGCTTCTCCTTCAAGCACCCCGCTTGCATCAGCTGCCTTCTTGGCCTCACTTTCTAGTCCACCAACCCCGCCCCAGCCCCTCCTGCTGCTGTCTTCTGGTGACTTCTTCCAAAAAAATTACTCACACTGGGATCCTTGTCTCAAGGTCAGCTTTTGGGAAAAGCCAATCTAAGGCACAGCCTTCTAAGGCAGTTAGGCCCAAATGAGACGAATGTCAAATGCTTACAAGGATTCCAGTCTCCTAGTAGATGGCTCGATCAATGTCAGCGAGGAGGAGTTTTCCCTGGGCAGGGTCACGTGAGGTTCGGTGGGAGAGGGAAGAGTGCGCAGTCAGGGTCGGGGCAGCCCATGGATGAAAAGCCCGAGGGAGGTGTATTTTTGGAAGAGAATGTGTTGCTTTTCAATCTGAAGATTCTCCCATCTCTGAAGGTCACACACAAAACCACCTTCCCGTGATTCTCCCAAGGGGAGTTGCAGGTGTCACCCACGGTATGGGTCTCAGAGGGTGGAGGGAGTTTCCTTCCCTTCCAGGAAGGAAAACTTCTGTGCCTCCTGCCCCAAGCAAGGAACCCTGGCTCATGCAGTTGCCCATCACAGGGCCCCTCAGCCGGGGCCCCGGAGGGGACAGGATTCTAGCCCAAGCTCCAATCTCAGCTCCAACTCACTGCTCAGCAAATGAAGGGAGCGTGGAATGTGTGGTTCTACACAGGGTTCCAACACATGTAGCCGCTGGGTCTCTGCTCCGGGGACAGAGGGACCTCTCCGTCACCAGCTCTCGGGGTCTGCACACCTTCTCCAGGGAGGCCACAAGTCCTCAAGCTCAGTATGGATGGCCAGAGCCCATGGGCATAGGCTAAGTAAGGGACTGAGCACCTCACATCCAAATGGCCCCTGAGAGCCCCACTCAGCCCCTGACCACAGGACCAGCCCCCAGGATAAGTCTGCTCCTCAGCCTTTATCTAGTCCCCAAGCTGTTTGACAAGCTTCATCTCTGGGCCCAGAGGGAGGCACCAGCTTGTCCG
The DNA here is from genome assembly GCA_028533885.1 of Nasua narica. Lineage (NCBI taxonomy): Eukaryota > Metazoa > Chordata > Mammalia > Carnivora > Procyonidae > Nasua > Nasua narica. The sequence goes on along the minus strand of CM052799.1, from coordinate 62,401,364 downwards.
GCTTGCCTGCCATCACTGGCCCGTGACTAATACCTGGGCTCAGAGTCGGGCTGCCTGGATGTTGAGTCCTGCTCCACGTGTCTTTGCTTGGTGAACTTGGGCCTCAATTTCCTCATCTGTACACTGGCAATAAGAATAGTACCTCCTTCCTAAGGTGGAGTGTTCATCAGCTCATTTAGCAGATATCCCTGAGCCAAGCAAGCACTCACTCCTCCAGCCAGAAGAGCTACATCGTGAACAAGACAGATAAGTCACTACCCTTGTGATGGTGACCTTCGGGGGGGGGGGTTGGGGGGGGTCGGAGGGGGGGAAGAATGTGACTTGTCATTCATAAAAATAAAAACACTCCCCTAAGTACTGCAAGAGTTATATGAGCCGTTGTAGGTAAAGCGTGGGAAACAGAGCCTGACCATACAGTTATGTTCAATGAGCATCAGTATTCTTAATTATTTTTCTAGCAGCGCCCATGGGATTACCTCCACGGCAGGGCTCCCGGAATTTGCGTTGAGAATGAAAGCCCCATAGGTAGGCATGTGAGCCTCTTTCCTGCTACTGAGATGGGAGGGAGTTAAGCATATGCCCCTTACCTCTCCCTCTCTGCTTGCTGGTTGTGCTGCTGCCGCGTCTACACTGATTATACGTTGGGGCTTTTGCCGTCCTGCTGGCCCCAGGAGCCCTATCCACGACTGAATTACCATTTTGTTCCAGCTCACAAGAGAACCAGTGTGGGAACACCGCAGGCCAGATGGAATTTTGGAGACCCCGTCATTTGTTGGAAATTTTCTCTGGCTGCCCTTGTATTAACAGACATATATTTTGCTCTCAGGCCCAGGAGTGGGGCTGGGGTGGGAAAGGAGTAGCGATTGCTGCTTAAAAACTACAGCGAGTTTCCCGCTGGGCCACTCCATTCCGGCCTTCCAGAGTATTCTACTCCCTGGCTGCTCAGGGGACAGGCACAACCCCAGAGAGAAGGGGGGTGGAGGGGAGTCTGTCTTCCAGACACACTTCTCCCCTCTTCTGACCGAACTCGTGACAACGGGAAACTGAGCCAATGAAGACATAAAGGGAAGATTCCCCCTCACTCTTGCCTTAAATCCACCCCTGTTCTGGCAGGTTGTATGGACTTCTCTAGGATAAGGCCTAGAGGAGAGTTTGTAACTGGGATCAGGGGCCAAGTCTGGCCTACAGATGTGTTTTGCTTGACCTGAAGTATTTTTAATAAATTCAAGCCAATGTTTAAAAACCAGGATATTTCACATAAAAAAATCCAGATTTCTGGCTTCCCACAAAACAAACGGAAGTTCTAGCCACAGCTTGGGCCCATGTTCTCACATGGCCGGAGTAGAGTTCAGGTCTCTCTCAACGATATGCTCTGCAGTTCACCCCAGGCCTCACCACTCCCTATTGTCTCCCTAAGCCGAGGAGGAGAGCCTTTGGGATCTCACTAGCATGATGGTTTTTCCGTAGAAGATATTACACTTCTTTGACCACGGCTCAATAAAACTTGAGAAAACAAAACACAGAGTCAGTTTTTTTCCCCCTCACCATATCCAGCGTACTCCACTCACTAGGGCAGCAGCCCAGGTTCCGTCAACACTTTGGTTTGTACTTTTTGATCCAGAGCTGTCCCACCCAATATAAGTGCCATGTCCACATGTGACCATGTATATTTAAAGTAATGACACTTTGAAATTTCCGTTCTTGATCCACTAGCCACATTTCAAGCACTCGGGAGACCCCTGGGAGTAATGACTGCCATGACGACACAGAGGATTGTCACCATCTTGGAAAGTGATATTGGACAGCTCTGGAAAGATTTCAATATAAGACTCCGGAGGCTACAGACCAATTAAAAAACATGTTGAGCTCGTCCTCTGCATCTGCACTGGGCTCTGTCTTATCCGAGATTGTGACCTGAGCCGAAATTAAGAGTTGGGCACTTAACCGACAAGGAGCCACCCAGGCGTTTCCGAGGATATTTACTTTTAACAGAAAATTTCCAAAGACTAGATATCAAAATGAAAGGGCCACCTCTAAGTTGTGAAAAATTTTCACAAAGAGCATCACATTTGTGTGGGGCCCACCTTGAAGTCCTTCACGTCTATAACTGTGTGATCCGGCCATCACTCAGCAGCAGTAATCTCTAATTCACTCCATTACCAATCTCTAAAACGGGTCTGATAATACCAGACTTAACAGTTGAAGGACTATGGATTCAATGAGGTAATAGTAAGACAGCCACAAAGCCCAAGCCAAATACATGTTGTTATTAGTATTTTTTTAAAAAGATTTTATTTATTTATTTATTTGACAGAAAGAGAGAGAAAGAGATCACAAGTAGGCAGAGAGGCAGGCAGAGAGAGAGGAGGAAGCAGGCTCCCTGCTGAACAGAGAGCCTGATGTGGGGCTCGATCCCAGGACCATGAGATTATGACCTGAGCTGAAGGCAGAGGCTTTAACCCACTGAGCCACCCAGGCGCCCCTTTGTTGTTATTAGTATTAAGGACAAATTGTGTTCTGACACCCAGTACACACTATATAAGTTTGTTGAAAACTATTTTTTAAGTGATCCTGGAGTAGAGGCTGAGGAAAGACCCTTTAAGGCAAAGGGGGCTTCTGGCATGTTCTCAAGATCGGATCACACAGATGAATACCTACTCAGAAGCAGGGGTCTTTTTAGCATCAAAGACTGTTGGTACTTTTTAGTACCAAAGTCTATTCTAGGCACCTAGTAAAGCAGTGGATCCTTCTCACGATGCTCTTTTAAATTGTATAAAATAAAAGACACAGCGTTCCAAAGACAATTATATTGAGTACATTGTATTGTATCGAATATATTGTGTACTGAAATACAGTTATGAAAATATCCTAAAAAATAAATTTATGGTATAATAATACATATGATTCTTTATTAACACAATAAATAATAAAATCTAACAGCACCTCTAATAACAAATGCGCTTTCAAAGAAGTAAGGAGTAAAGACTATATTTCGAAGTCTGTGCTTCCACTGTTAGGATATGAGATACCTACAATTCCTGGGGTGCCTGGGTGGCATAATCAGTTAAGCGTTTTGGTTTCAGCTCAGGTTGTGATCTCAGGGTCCTGAAATCGAGTCCCTCGTCAGGTTCCTTGCTCAGCACAGAGTCTGCCTAAGACTCCCTCTCCTTCTCTCTCTGTCCCTCCTCACGCCCCCTCTGAAATAAATAAATAAATATTCAAAAAAATAAAATGAAGGATACCTGGGTGGCTCAGACGGTGAAGCGTCTGCCTTCAGCTCAGATCATGATCCCAGGGTCCTGGGATCAAGCCCCACATCGGGCTCCCTGATCAGCAAGGAGCTTGTGTCTCCCTCTCCCTCTGCCCCTCCCCCTGCTCATGCTCCCTCTCTTTCTCACTAACAAACAAAATCCTTAAAAAAAATTTAAAAAAACAGGGGCGCCTGGGTGGCTCAGTGGGTTAAAGCCTCTGCCTTTGGCTCAGGTCATGATCTCAAGGTCCTGGGATAGAGAAAGCCCCGCATTGGGCTCTCTGCCCGGCAGGGAGCCTGCTTCCCTTTCTCTCTGCCTACTTGTGATGTCTCTTCGTCAAATAAATAAATAAAATCTTTAAAAAAAAGAAACACCACATTTCAGTGAGCGATGAGTGAAAATAAAGATGTAACTTTTCTTCAACCAAGCTGAGGGCTCCCCTGAATTTCACATATGGACTCCAGGTCTAGCTCCCTTGAACTAGGTTCCCTTTTACCTCCACCATTCGATTCTGTTTTTCTCCAGCTCACCAGTGTATGGAAGGATCCATGTGGCTGATACCACGGAAGCCCCTTTAGAGCATATATTCCCCGATTCTAAAACCCCTTATGCATAGGAGCGAGGGTCCAAGGCTCCCCCCAACTCCCATTCCCCTTGACACACTGAAGGATCCTACGAACAATCTTAGAGGCTCAGCCTTGCTGCATCTGCAGCCCTGTCTTTTGTCTGGGGACAGCTCCCATTAATTGAACACTTACTATATGCTGACGACTACTGTTTGAGTTGCTTTATGCTCACTAAAGCATCGAACACATGACCTCACAACGGGACAGTGTTATCTTCGGGAGGAAACTGAGGCTGAGGCCTTAAAGGTTCAATGACTTGCAGGGTTTGAATTTAGTTCTGATTCCAAATCGCCCTTTGAATCCTTTGTGCTTTAAAACTGTACCAAGAGGGGTGCCTGAGTGGCTCAGTGGGTTAAAGCCTCTGCCTTCAGCTCAGGTCCTGGGATCGAGCTGATCTCAGGGTCCTGGGATCGAGCCCCGCATCGGGCTCTCTGCTCGGCAGGGAGCCGGCTTCCCCTCCCCCTCTCTGCCTGCTTCCTTGCCTACTGGCGATCTCTCTCTGTCGAATAAATAAATAAAATCTTAAAAAAAAAACCCAAACCTGTACCAAGGAAACCATCGTGACAATTACACTTTAAACCCATTCGCCCTGGGAGTGAGCGACACTGCGAGGACATGAGTGCTGGTGAACAAGGAGCCAGGAGGCTTTCCTGCCTCTCAGTGAGGTGACTACACAGAGTGGCCTTGCCCAGTCAGCCATCCACACTCCCTCCCCCGGTGGGAAATGAAGGGATTTTAACCAGCTTTCAAGAGAGAATGTTCTGAAAAAAAGGAATACAATAGCATCTTTGTAGTTGCAAGGGGCTCTCTAGAGTGCCAGGAGAAGTGAGGGTAGTTGGGGGTGGGGGGGGGGGAACGACAGAACTCGGCGGCTGTCTGACCTGCCTGGGACCGGGGCCTGCAGACAGTGGCCGGGTGTACCGGGAGGCCCGGGAGGGAGGGCTCGCACTGTCCAGGAGGCCATCCCTGCCGCCAGCCAGCCAGCCCCTGAGCTGGGGTCCAGTTTCCCCGGGGAGGTACACACTGGGCCTCTGTGTAGACAGACAAAAGAGCCGCTCTGTCCTCGAGAAAGAAGCCTGTGTGTCCTGCCCACCTTCTTCAGAGAACGGGGTGGACGTCCAAACGGCCCATTCCGTAGAAGCCCTCACACTGCTTGCGGCCTCCACCTCCAGTGGGTTCAGGCATCCCAGGCGGCAGGACCCGACTAGGAGCCCCATCCCAGCCTGGCTACAGCCTGAGCCCTTTACTCCCCCCTCCCCCTTCCCCGCTCCCCCACCTCGCTCCCTTCCCTCTGGGTGGTCCTGGGTTATCCCGTTATCCTTGGGGCTGGAGTTCACGCATCTCCTTTGGGGAAAAGAGTGAAGGGGGTTGTGGATCCCATACTTTTTGAAGTTATGAGCCTCTGATATTACAGGTTTGACTATATTTGGGTCTCCCGCTCCCATCTCAAGCATGGCACCAAGCACGCTACAAAGCAATTGTTTAAATCGTTGCCAGAACAAAGAAGAAGAGAGGCATGGCCTCTGCCCTCGGTTTATAGCCCAAATGGGAAGATGGCCACAGACAACACTTAGATGGATCGTAGAAATTAGCGAAGGGGGGAATTTGCTGCTTGTTTACGTATATGGAGTTGTAGATTCACATGGATCATCTCCTTCCAGGAAATGCGGACGATGAGAGAGTCCTGACAATCTGCCAGTGCCCGGTGCATTGGAAGTGACCTCATAGCACGCACGGGTGCAAAACTGGTCTGGACAAGGCCCGTCGCTGGATAAGCTAAGCCTATTCTGCTGCTAATAGTCCCCAGGCAGGAGCACGGGGCAGACGCCGGGCGTGTGCAGCACTGAGAGGTGGCGGCTGCTGAAAACATCAAAAAAAACCCAGAGGGCACCACACTGCTGACTCCAGCCCAGGACACTGGGCCCCCTATAGCCCCAGAGCCCTGTGTCCCCGGAGCCCCGGGATCACCAGCGGTGAGGAGCTCCTGCCTGCTCCTTCCCCGGGCCCGTGGAGGGGGGCGGGAGAGGGGGGGCTCCACGAGGCCAATTCTTTTTGTCTCGAAACCTCAGTCCCCTTCTCTCGCATCCATACATCTCCGTCTCGGACCCTTCTCTTTTTCTCTCCCTATCTCTCTCCCCTCGGATGTCTTCCACCAAGCCGATAACATTTCTGAAAAAAAATCCCTACCCGACTTGGCTCTTATACGTGGAACCACGAACCTGCTGCCTGAGCCAAGATGAAAGGGTCTGAATTCTCCAGGTGCTTCTGGAAGAGGCTGTTTGCTCATTGCAAGCAAACACCCTCAAAAGCCAAACAAAAACTGCCCACAAGTAAACAGCGTGTGACACAGCCCCTTCCTGCAGCCACTTAGCAGAAACCCAAACTACAGCGCATGGCAGGCGGGGAACTTCGGAGTGGAGCGGGAGGAACCACAGGCTGGCCGGCGGAGAGCACCGGGGACCACGGGCAAGGCGGCTGGGGTAACATAACCAACACCGTAGTCCTCTCTTACTGAGATTATCCCTAATCTATTGTTTATGATAAGAAGGGCAAAACCACCATAGAAGATTAAGGGAGAAATGTCAAACACTTCGCTGTGCTCTTAAGAACATAACATAAGGGACGCCTGGGTGGCTCAGTTGGTTGAGCAGCTGCCTTCGGCTCAGGTCATGATCCCAGCATCTTGGGATCGAGTCCCACATTGGGCTCCTTGCTCGGCGGGGAGCCTGCTCCTCTCTCTGCCTCTGCCTGCCTCTCTGCCTGCTTGTGTTCTCTCTGTTAAAATAAATAAAAAATAAAAATCTTAAAAAAAAAAAAGAACATAACATAATCTATCTTATAGAATTAAAATGATTAGTATCATCTTTAAGTAAGTTACTGCTATATAGCATGATTACTTCTAAGTGTGACTAAAGGACACTGTAAAAGAAATAAACATGAAGAGGAAGGCAGACAGAGGTCTGTTTGAGAATGAGAAACAAGTCACTCTTGACCTGCCCAGATTCCCTATCTGAGGTTACCAAGGACTAGAGGTTCTCCTGCCCAAATACCTCCCTCCCGCCTGCTCCCTCAGGCCAGGCCGGTCACCAGGCCCATTCCCCCCTCGCCATCATCTCCCAGATGGTCCCCTCCACCCCCTGCAGCCTCCCTTCCCTCTGAAGCTGCTCTCTGAAATGCAAACACATCCCACGTCCCCATGTTCAAAAGCCCTTCCATTGCCTCCACTGCCCTCGGGATAGTAACTCACATCCACAGCCGGGTGGGATAGTAACTCACATCCACAGCCGGGTGGGCAAACCACCCATGGCCCCGGGCCAGGCTCTGCTTCTTCCAGCCCCATTTCCAGGAGGTTCCCCCTAACTCTCCTCCCAGCCAATTTTGATGGCTCACTTTTGCCTCCGGGGCTTTGCCCTTGCCGTTCCTTCTGCAAGACTGCCCTTCCTCCTTCTTCTTGTATTATTTTAATTTACATACAGTACAACTAAAATTTCTGTGGACAGTTCTAGGAGTTTTCACACACACTTAGAGAATCACCACCACAAGCGGGATAGAAGGGTTTCATCACTCCAAAAGCCTCTGTCTTTTTTCTTCATCCCCATTCCCTGGCAACTATCATCTGTTCTTTGATGCCTACAGCTTCCGCGTGTCCCGAATGTCATATAAATGGAATCGCACAGGAAGTAACCTTTTCAGATGGATTTCTTCCGCTCAGCCAAATGTCTTTGCCGCTTCTCCATGTTGTTGCGTGTATCAGTAGATTGCTGCCTTTATTGAGCAGTACGGCCAGATCCCACCTTGGTAGCCCCGTCTACAGCTGAGGACATCTGGTTTGTTTCCAGTTTGGGGTGATTATGGATAAAGCTACACTTGGATCCAGGTTTTTGCATAGACATATATTTTCATTCCTCTTGGATAAAGACATAGGAATAGGCTCGCTGGGTTCCATGGGAAGCGTATGTTTAATTTCCCAGGAAACTGACAAGCTGTTTTCCAGAATGGCTCTATCGCTGTACATTTCCACCTTTAATGTATGAGCGTCCAGTTACTCTGCCTTCTGGCCAGCACTTGATATTGTCAGGGTGTTTTGTTTTTTAGCTATTTAATAGACCCGTAGTAGCTTCTCTTTTCTTCAACTGACAAAAGCCAGGCCATCCCCAGAGCCTCCTCAGGTAGCGCTCAGGGCATCTGGTAGGAGAAGCACCCTTTTCTACATCCTCATCGGAGCCTTTAGCTCACAGGACAGAAACATTTCCTTGTGCTTCCCTCTCCCCTGAACCTACCACTGGCCCGCCCCACATACACACTCACACAGGCATGCACACACACACAGATGGCCTCACTAGACCGCATACTCCCCAGGGACAGGGTCTCTGTTGCCTGTCTTTGCATTTCCTGCCCTAGCACCGTGTCTAGCTTAAAGCAGGTATTTTCTGAATGGATGGATGAAAAGCAAGGCAACAAGGAGGGAGAGAGCGAGCACTAATATACACTTATACATAGACTGTGAATTCCCCTTTCGTGGCCTTCTAGGTGTGCCACTCAAAAATTCCAAAGCCACTGGGAATAGACTCAAGCCCTGCCTAAAAGAGACAGACGTTCATTCAGAACCAGTCAAGGCCTGGAGAGCAGTGTAAGGCTCCTACTGTTCGCTCATCTTCCACTTTCCCTCCTCCCTCTCTCTTAACACCACTGAATTCCTGGCGGGCTGCCGTCATTAAGCACCTTCTGACTTCCACTCAATGAGTAGCTCCAGGGTCACCAGGCTGGGCCATTGGGGATACAGCCAGATCCCAGGCCACTTGGAAGAATGTGTATCTGCATCTGTATGTGTGTGTTGGGAGGTGGGGGTCCACACAGAGAAGGGCGGCCTGGGGATCACCCACGAACCACTGTTCTATCCTCACTCTTGGGCCAGATGGTCCTTCAGGTACAGACCTGCAAGGAGGCATTCGGACAATATGGGGGGAGGGGGGGTGGCACCCCAAAGGCCCCAGACGGAAACTCTTCCACAGTCACATCAAAAAGGGATCCAAGCAAGGAGAGTCCAGGTTGCTCATAGCACCTGGGCCTCAAGGAAACCTGATGCAGTCTGTTTCTAAATCGGTACCTTGGGTGGGGAGGGAGGGCTGGGCCTCCCAGGCCTGTTGGGGGGGGGGGAGCTCTTAGCATCTTGGAGGCCCATCTGAAGCACATTTCTTTCACCAGCCCCTGAAACAGCTAAGGAACTCATTTCTTTGTGAGGCCGATTCCTCACACTCCCTACCCTTTTTTGAGTCAGCCTCCGTTGGGGCTGGAGAGGGTCAGTAGATTATTCAAAACCCTCTGCCCCCTGGCCAGCGCCATGCAGAGTCTGGCTCCCATGTGCAGCAGGTCAAGGGGGGCTGCCTGCAAGAGAGAGGGTATCAAATTCCCCACAGGCACCGAGGCCTGGATGGCATGGTTCCCGATTCCGATTCCGATTCCAAAACCAGTTTAACCTCTTTCTTCAGCTGAGCCCGAGGGACTTGGGCAAGGCGATTGACTGGAACACCCCAGCTTTGGACCTCAGGGGCATTCTCACCCAGTGCTCGGCAAGGGGGCCCAGAGCACACAAACCTCTCCCGCAGGCTGAGCACTTCCTTCCTGGTGAGAAGAAAGATTTAATGGAGCAAGAGAACCATTTTAGAATACAATCTGTCTGCAGGTGATCCATACTTAAGAGAAGAGGCCCAGAAGCGGCTCCCTCCCCACCCTCACCGCCACCCCCCACCACTGGTCGTGAATGAAAAATGCATCAGTCACTTCCTTACCATTGGCTTTAGGCTCTTACAAAAAGAAAACCTATTTTGTGGATCTTCTGGAAAGCCCCCATTCTTACAGCACCTTCGGGGCACCAAGTGTTTTCGCTTCCATGATGGCATTTGCTCCTTGTAATCGTGTTATTACAACCCCACGTTACAGAGGGGTCCAAAGCTCCGAGTACTGGAGTGCTTACCCAGAGCCGTGTGGTGGCCGAGTCTAGCACAAACCTCCTCCTGATTTCAAACCCCGTGCTTCTCCTTCGCCCCTCCAAGCCGTACCAAATGCCTCAAGTATATAAAGAGGCTACAGTGTCTGTGATGGGACCTGCATGGAGCAGGGGGAAAGACTTAGGAGACGTGGGCCCTAGCCTACCTCTGAGTGACCTTGAGAAGGTCACATCCCTTCTCTGATTTCAGCTCCTTCTCTGGAAGATTCCCCTCTGTCTTAACCACCAGGGAATTTAGCTCTTGATTCTTTTGAGAATAACACTCCCAGGTGTGGGTTCTCCTGGGATCCCCTTCCCTCCCTGGATGCCTGTCTGCTGACATCCCCGCAGTACAGAGTGAAGGCAGACAAGAGGAAACCCCTCTCGCACCCACACTTTGGGACCTTCGAAGGTAATTGCAGTAAAATCTTTCATAAAGGGGCTGAAGCAATTTGTTCTTGTGAGCTTGTCTGATTTCCACTTAGTCAGGCACTCAGATCCCCATTTCCATGGATAATCAGAAGCCAGCCACATGCTACCGTACACAGCTCCCAAATGGGAACCGCCTAAAGTCCACAGGCAGAGAGATAATTATCAAAATCATGGCACTGAGCATTAACAGTATGGCTATGAATATTTTTCGGAGATGCAGACATGGAACATGCTTTGACAAAAAGTGAAGTCAGAGAAATCAAACTATAAAACTGCATGTTTGGTATAATCTCAACTCTTTACAATAATACCCAGAGAGAGTAGGAAATGTGCCAAAATGATACCCATGGTTATGCAGAGGTTGGCAGTATGGCCAAGTATATGATCAGGAAGAAAACTTTTAGTTTTTTTAAGAATCAGGAAGGAGACTTTTTTTTAAAAGTTGGCCATAAGAGTCTTAACTTCTTCTATCAATATCCTCAATATCCTTTTTTTTAAAGATTTTTAAATTTGGGGCGCCTGGGTGGCTCAGTGGGTTAAAGCCTCTGCCTTCGGCTCAGGTCATGATCCCTGGGTCCTGGGATCGAGCCCTCTGCTCAGCAGGGAGCCTGCTTCCCCCTCCCCCGCTGCCTGCCTCTCTGCCTGAGTGATCTCTCTCTCTCTCTGTCATATAAATAAATAAAATATTAAAAAATATATTAAAAAAAGATTTTTTAATCTATTTGTTTGGGAGAGAGAGAGAGACAAAGAATGAGCAGGAGGGAAGGACAGAAGGTGAGAGAGAAGCCAGTTCCCAGCTGAGCGAGGAGCCCCAAATGGGGCCCCATTTGGGATGGAGGGAGACAAACCATGACCCTCGGATCATGACCCAAGCCATAGGCAGACACGTAACCGACTGAGCCACCCAGGCTCTTCATCCAAGTTCTGAACCTTGGCACACAGCAAGTCTGCCATAATTGTAAGGAAAGGTGGCAAGTGTCCCGATCTTAGCTTCAGGAATACACACACCAAGCCCTATCAGAGACTCACACCCCCTCCACAATGATCAAAAACACCCTCGCGGGTCCTATAGCTCCGTGTTCACTTTTGCAAAATGACATCGGAGGATTCCAGACTTTTTAGCTTTATATTTCTAGCCCCAGCTTTCTCATTTTATGTGCCTCAGATCGGTCACACGACAGTGTTATGGAATTAATGGATAAAGACCATATTCAAACAAGTTGGGGAAGTTCACATCTCCGTTTTGATGAATTAAGAGAGGTTTCTCTGTGAAATGATCCTGCAACAGGGGCATATAAGATGCATCCTTTGCCGGTGAAGTTCACCGCCACCTTGTATTTTCGGACTATCTCGGGGGATGGCAGCTGGGCAGGTTCAGGGGTATCCAGGGAAGTGTAGTTCCTATTTCCTCCGCCTTCTAACCCTGTGGTTGATCACCTGCGCAGCCTGAAAAACAAACCCCTCGGTCTGGGTCTGGCCTGTATCTGGTCTGGGGAGCAGTGAGAGGCAGGGCTGAGATCCACATCTTCCTTCCACTATCCTGATGGTGTCCATGCTAAGAAGTCAACACCGGATTGGGCTCCAAGCTCAGAATCATTAATGTAGCATCCATTTTTGAAGCTAAATGGAACTTCAAAGGACATCTAGTTCAATCTCTCATTTTACAGAGGAAGAAACGGAAGCCCTTCCCCTCCAAGGATTCCCAGCCCCCCACCTCATCTTATGCTGGTTCCAGTGAGTGCCCGGCTGCCTCTGGACCACAGGACCCTTCATTCAGGGGGAGAAGCAAAGGAAACCTTCAGATCTCCAAGGTATTTTGCTGCCAGAGTTTGCTTAGCAGGCTGCCCCCCTCTCTCTGGCAAGTGGACCCCGACACAAGTGAAATTGTGACTTAAGTCCTCTTCCTAACACCCCAGGACTAAGGATGAGGGGTCAGGAGACTGCAGGCTCATGAGGGCAGGAAGCCCACACTGGCAGCGGAGCAAATACACTCAGGCCCCCTTAGGCTACGAGAGCAGGAGGCAGGCACCTTCTCCCCCTGTGCACTCCGTCACCATCGCACGGGGCCCGAGACGCTGTCAGAGACACTTTTAAACTCAAGAGTGAAAAGAAGGCACCCCAATGTTCACAGCAGCATTGTCCACAAGAGCCAAACTGTGGAAGGAGACGGGATGCCCTTCAATGGACGAATGAATAAAGAAGATGTGGTCCATATACACAATGGAATATGTTACGCAGCCATCAGAAAGGATGAGTACCCACCATTTGCTTCGACATGGATGGAACTGGAGGGGATTATGCTGAGTGAAATGAGTCAAGCAGAGAGAGACTCATATGTGGAACATAAGGAATAGCGAGGAGGACCACAGGGGAAGGGAGGGAAAAGCGAAGGGGAAGAAATCGGAGAGGGAGACAAACCATGACAGACCTGGACTCCAGGAAACAAACAGGGTTACAGAAGGGAGTGAGGGGGACGGGGTAACCAGGTGATGGGTACTAAGGAGGTCACGTGTTGGGATGAGCACTGGGTGCTGTATGCAAGTAATGAATCACTGAACACTACAACAAAAACTTATGATGTACTATATGCTGGCTAACTGAACATAATAAAAAAAATTAAAAATAAGATCAAGAGACTCCTGTATACCCGTAACAACCCACTGGGTTGATGGCTTTGGCCGCTAACCTCTTCTGACAATAGTCTTGCTCCTGAACATGGAATTTTGTAGTAAAAAAAAAAAAATAACTGTACTTTCCAGTTTCACATGCTGTACCTCTGATCACCCCCCTTTTTCAATCCCAAGATTCCATTATTACTTTCTCTTTAGCAGCACTGAGAAAGACACCTAAGAGGCCTGGAGAGGGCATTCAGAGGGGAAGGTGAAACACACATAGCCTCTTGGTACCCTTCCCTGAGCCCCCAGCTCTTACTGACCAGCTTGTGGCCTCTGGTCCCCACAAGGCCAGAACGAACACCTTTGCACCCAAGGAACTATTCTCCCAGAGACCCTCCATCCTACAGGAGAATCTCCAGGCACCCTTCTAAACTCCAGGCCCACAGCTAAGCTCCCAGGGAGGTATCTCCAGTGAACCCCAATCTGGCCTCTGTGAGCTTAAGTGTGGGGAGAGGGAGCAGGTCATAGAAGCAGATGGAAGAGCCCCCTGGGTTCCTTCCGAGTTCAAACTCATTCTGGGGTCTGACACCTCCCCCCACTCCACCCACCCAGGGTAGGGGAGGGAACTGTAGGAATAGTGGGGGGTGAGGGGGGCTGCAGGTAACTTCTACCTGGAAGCAGAGTTCAGCAGCACCCAGTCCTGAGATAAGCCCCCTTTCCTGAGGCTACACTTGTAGCCCGGTTCCCGCTCAAAGGATCTATCTTTCCTGTGTGCTGGTGTCTTTGAGTTTTATCCATGGAAAGGCAACAGTTCGCATGTTCTCCAACCTCCTGAAGAACGTCCCAGACCAACCAGCGCTCCCACACCTGCCCGATGGTCCAGGAGATGGAGCCAGGTACTGGACCTTTACCAGACCCAATTTACTTCTACGTGAATTAGGGTTCAGCCAGGGTGTAGGGGTCCGTAATGAAAGTGCCCTCGGTCATCCCCGCCAAGGGAAGCGGCAAAGCTGATTGCCCCACCCTGGCCCCCCAACACTTCGTCCTAGGTGCAGAAATAAAAGCCGCTGCGGCCCCCAAGCAACCTTTCAGAACAATTCCGGCTCCCGGAGGCGGCGCAGGCTCTGCGCACCCAAAGCTGTGCGCACAGTCCGCGGCCACCTGTCTGGGTGCCCACCCGATCCGCCCATCCGAGCATCCCCTCTCGAGATTCCTACCATGTCCCCTGTAGTGGCTGGACCCGCTCCTCGGCGACCTCAGCCGGCTCTCCAGCTCATCCCACCGCCCCGGGGCCGCCCCTTGCTCTGTGACTCTCCAAGGCTTCCCTGGACGCGGGTTTCTCAGACCCAAGGTCCACAGCTTCCCAGCGACCAAGTGGCCCCACGATTCCTGGGTGCGCGGTGCGCTCAGGGATGCTCCTCTGTTAGAGGAGGTCTGGGATCTCCAGACCACCGGGGATCTGCGTGTCTGAAGATCTGCGGTTCTGTAGGAGCCTTTCCACAGCCGCGAACCTCCGCGATCAGCTAGGGAATTCTGCAGAGTTTGCGAAGTCCCTGCAGCGCGTCCCAGCCCAGCCTCCTCACTTCCCCGAAAGCGAAGGCGGGGGGGGGGGGGGGGGGGGAGCTCCTTTCACAATAAAAGCCCTGCCCCGAGCTTAGGCGGCCAGAGCAGCCTGGAGCAGGGGGCCCAGGTACTAGGAAGGAATGGGTCCCGCCCCCGGGTGATGATCTGAGAGGCTGGGCGGCCAGCGCGGAGCAGGGTCTGGGCAGAACGCCCCGATCCCGCCTCCAAGGTGTGAGGGCGTTCCGTGAACCCAGGGCAGCCAGGGGCGGGAGGAGAGGGACGGAGAGGGGGGGAAGGAGGGGCCTGGCCCTCCCGCTGAGGGTCGCCAAAACTGTTGATCTCGCAAGCAAAGCCGCGGAGTCTTTCACTGGCATCTCGTAACCATATTTGGGCTCAGTCTCCAAGGACGGTTGGGAAGGAAATACGGAGGAAAATCCTTTTACCACTTAAGGTCAATCACAATGGACAATTTTCTTCCCCCTGAGAATTAACCAGTGTTTAAATCGCTGGAGTAAGTAGCTGATACCTACCCCTCTGCTCCGGATGCATAGTGTCTGTGTTCCCTGGGTCACCCATAGTAGGCTATGACACAGTCAAGGCAGGACCTGAGGATGTGCATGCTTCTTGCTGGAGAGAAGGCTGGGCTTGGAGTCCATAGTCCTGGAATTGGGGGCTGGCCCCTCTCTTAATAGCTGAGTAATATTTAATAGCCGAGTCACCTTCACCCAGTGCCTGGACATCTTTGAGACCTACGTCCCTAAGTAGTCCAATGTTTGGACCTCAGGATTCTTAAGAGCCTATAGGCATGAAGGTAGACGTGAGGGCAGTCAGCAGTAGGGTGTCCTCAGAGAATCTGGGAACCAGACTGACAAAGTACCCTCTGAGGCTGAAATTAACAAGAATCATCTCTAGATGGACAGAAGTCACCTGCTACAGAATGCTTTGAGGTTGTCACTGATGACAGTACTTCTAAAGGAGAACAAATATCCAGAGGTCTCCTTAAATTGTGTATGGGGATGGGATGACAGACAGAAGGCAAAGTATTTCTTCAGTCCTTATCATGTTCTGGATGCTTTCCACAGGTTATTTCATTTCATCGTTACAAACAATCCTATGAGAAAATTTATTATCACCATTGTACAAATGAGGAAACCTGAGGAATAGGGAGTTAAAGTGACTTTCCTAAAGCCAGAAAGCAAGTAGTTTTTAGCAAACCAAAAAGCCTACCCTTAGAACATGAGAGAAAGAGGAAGAAATTGATAAACCAGGGAACAGGAGGCAGGGCTAAAAACTGCAGCTTGCCTGGGATTAGGGTGTAGGGAGAGTACAGAAGAATCTGAGTGAGGGATCATCAAGAGCCATCATGACTCATCGAGCAAGTGCTGGATGGGGTGAGGAGTTGGGGGGTGGGGGCAGGGCGGAGTGGATCTTGCAGACTGTCTCATTCTGACATCAGTGTGGTCTTTTGGGTCTCCTTTTCTGACTGTGACCCACATAAGATGTACTTTCTATGCGGTGACCCTTTACACAAACGTGTATGTCTAAATGTCCCTAAAATCAAGTTTTATAAAACATTATTACATGTGATATTTTCTTTGATATTTCCTATTCTGTTCCATTTTAATTATTTATAATGGCGGTCTCAAGTCATTAAGTTTATTTCAATAATATCCACGAATAAGTACAGTTTGAAAAACCACAAAAATGGACAGTGGAGCAGATATACATATATTTTTAATTAATGTTTTCAAAGGGTTTTGCGGTATTCTGCAGAATTTATCTGTTATGTATAAAAGGAATTTAAGAGGCAGGGATTCTGTTGGCCAAGACTGAGAACACTGAACACAGTTAAATAAACTGTCCTCCTCCCCTCCCCTTTTTAGCAGTAGGACTCTTCAGAAGCGTCAACGCTAATACGCATTGAGATTTCCCGAGAAAGTTGGAAAGTGCTCAGTTTTTTCCACATTTACCAGGTGCTGAACTCTTTTTCTGAGGACTCACAGGACACACTTGGGAAAAGCTGCTCCGGGACCTGGCCCAGCCCGGCGAATTGTCACCGGAAGAACAGGGAGTCAAAGTCAGACTACGCTCCGAAGGCAGACTCCCAAGCTCAGCATCATTTTGTTCACCCAATACTCTGCTCAGCTAAGGACGTGCCGAGATGCTGAGCAAGGAACTCCACTTGTAAGTGAACAACTGCAACTTTGTAATCCAGATTGAATGTGAGCACTCAGTATTCCCGGAATGACCACCCCTGGGTAAGCCGATAAAACAGTTCTGGAACTGCCAAACTAGGACACACCTTGACCTGCAGGGACTCCACCTGCCTTCACAGAGTCCTGCCTAGAAAAAGCAAGTCCCCCTTCTTTACTACCTCCTGCTTCCTTCCGGCTCTGCGGTGCTATAATTCAGACCACTGGTCCACAACATCTTAGATGTAATCATTGACTTCCCTGATAAAGGTCTCCCGCATATGGCCGTGATTTTGGCCGCAACAATCCTTGACGTGCACCTTTTCGTTTCCTGTCCCCCTGCTTCCTCACTCCCCATGCATTTTTTGCTGCACACTCTGATCGATGTTAATGTCAAGAACAAGTGAGAGGTAGCACTGCATCGGAAACCTGTGTGGCTATCTACTAAAGCTACATGTGCCCTGCGACCCACCCAATCCTAGGCTTTGACCCAACAGAAGTGCCTACACATGAGTATCAAAAGCCATGTACATACAAGGAAGTTCATCGGCAGCAAATTATTTGCAATGATCACAAACAAGGAACAACCCCAATATCCATCAAAAGTAGAAACAATAAGTAGATTGTGGTGTATTCACACAATGGAGTATTTTACGGCCATGGCAATTCATGAACTACAGCCCCACGCGAACATTCTGCGGAGGGAGAGAAGCCAGCCCCAAAAACAGGCCTACATGCGCTTTCATTTGTATGCGGTGCACAAACAGGCCATGCTGATTTCTGCTGGTACAAGTCAGGTGAGTGGTTACCCAGGGGGAAGTCCTGACCGGAAAGAACATACGGAGAGGGCTTTTGTGGTGCTGCGAGTATTTCGTTTGTCACCCTGGCTACTAATCAGAGTACCAATTACGGACAAAAATAAACCAAGCTGTAATATTCTTAGGATATGTGCCCCTTTCTGTATGGATGTTGAACTTCAATAAAAAGCTACATGGAACACAAATGAGCACATCCTGTCTTTAGCCTCAAAGGACTCATAATCTAGCCTAATAGGCTCCCAACTTTTTAAATTATTCGCTTCAGTAGCAATAAGTTTTTGAGTATATTCCCCAGTATGTGCATTACATATTTACAAGTTACTTAAGTGTACCACTTATTTTATAGACGTATCTTTACACACACACACACACACACGTGCACACACTGTACCCACGTGTATGTACCAATGGCACTCTCAGTCATGCAGAGCTCGCTAAATGAAAGGGAAATTCTGTAGGGCTGTGTTTCCAAGAAGCTGGATGATGGTAGTAGCTTCTAGAGCTATTTACAAGCACCTAGCACCCCATCTTTCAGACAAGGAGTAGGCAGTAGGTCTCTCTGCCCTTTGAAGTTTGCTGGGGGTCATGTGACCAGCGTTAGCCAATGAGATGTTAAGTGGAAGAGCCATCACTTTTGGGCGGAGCCTATAAAAGCCAGCCCACAACTGGCCAGGCTTCTTCTTTTAGGCAGCGACTGAAAAGCTTATGTCAAGAAGGAGCCTCCATCAGCCTGGGTCTCTGGGGACCATGCTGAGCAGACCTCCACAAGACCTCATTGGATTGAGGGTGAATGAGAAATAACTTTATGTGTTTAACCATCAAGATTCAAAAATTGTTCCTATAGTGTAACTCAGTCCATCCTAATCACATGAATGAAATTACTTTTGAGAAGACTTGCTTGAGAATAACCATAAATCAAATTTTGTCACTCCTCTGTTCAGAACCTTCCAGAGGCTTCACATCCCCCTCAGAGTAAAAAGATCCCAAGTCTTGCAGGAGCCTCACAAGTCCTTCCACACTCTGCTTGTCTGTCGTCACCACCTGCACTCTCTCACTGCCTATGCTCCAGGAGATGCTCTCCTCCTTATTGTTTCCTGCATTCTCCAGGCACTGTGCCACCTTAGGACCTTTGCACTTACTATTCGCTCTGACTGAAATGCCCTGTGTTTTCCTTCATCTCCTTCATAACTTTGCTCAAGCGTCACCACCTCAGTGAAGCCTTCCCTGACTGCTGTATTTAAGACTGACTACATACTTCATCCCCCTTAGAATGAAGTTTTCTCTTGTTTCTCGGTTTTCTCTTGTGATTTTTTCTCTGAGCTAGACACTTGTTGGATGCTATGTTAAAAGAGTTTTGAAATTTAGATAACCGATAAACTCCTCCTCTCTAGAAAACAGCACTCCAGTATTACTTTCTTTCAGAATTTAAGTTGCTTGGCAGTTGGCTGCTCCCAGAATGCTGGTAGGGCCTCAGATTACACAGTGGACTTTGCAAGTAGTAAACATTCAGCTGAGAGAGGTTGGCGCTAGTGGGGAATATTTTACTATTTCTACTAGAGGACCCTTCCTACTTCATCAGGAGTGAGTCTGTCTTTCCCTTCACCAATTCTAAGGAGTCAGATTTCCAATTTGCCCTAATGATGTTTTAGGTTCCTTGTAAATTTGTAACGTAGGCAGCAGCCCAACTGGTTCGCTCTTAACTATCGTTCCTTGTCTGGCTCTATCCCAGACTTACTAAATCAAAATTTCCAAGGCTTGAGAATCTGTACTTTTTAAAGCACCATACCTAATTCTAAAGCACAGTAAGGGCTGAGAACCACTAAGCTAAACAGTTCCTCTTCCTTGGTTCTCATGTCCAAATGGTCATTCTAAATGACGCTGGAATCTCTCTCCTTCTATTCATTCTCATTGCCACTTCTTTGGCCCAAACTTTTGTCTCCTTCACAATACTCTTGGAGGGACCCCTGAGCTAGTGTCCCAGGCTCTACTCTCACTCCCTCCAATCTATCCTGCACATCATAGCTGAAATGTGGATTTGCCACTGGCCTGTTCCCCATAACCGCCAGGATTAAATGCAAATTCCTCAGCATGGCTTTCAAGGTCCTTCAAAGTTTGACTCCTAATTACCTCTATAGGCCTCTTACACATTCTAAACCTACTAAGTGGTTTCCTCTTCTCAAAGCCTTTTCTTGACCTGACATACCTCCGCCTCCAACCCCTACACCCCCACCCCTATATCTTCGCTATCCTGAAGACCCAACACAGCATGATTCCTGAAGTTACTCTATGGCTAAAATGATCTTGTTAGTCTCTCTCATGGACCTTGAGCTCCCTAGAGGAAGGGTCCATTCTGGGGCCTTCCACCTCCATTTACCTAGGAGTAAGTAGCTATTCAATAATGCTTCTAAATGAAAGAATAAGACAGAAGACCTGGGTTCAATGCTGAATCTACTGCTCACAAAGCATAGGTACTCAGGAAAGTAACTTCCCTCCTACTGGATTTAAGACAAATAAGCACCCTCATCCCTGTCCAGCCCCACTTCCTGGGCTCCTGCAACCATGTAACATGTTCATAGAAGTTCCATTGTCCAAACACTACCTGTCTCATGGTAACCTTTGAAAAACATTTGTTTAATCCATGAATGAACCCTTGCAAAAAGGGACAGCCACTGAGAAACAAATGGAAGTCAGTGGCTGGGATCCTTTAGGTTATTGTTCAACACATGTTCATTCCCCTTCCTTCTACTGTGAGCAGACCATGTATATTTGCTCCCCTGTTGTTGGCCTTGGCCATGGACGTACTTTGACCACTAAAATGTAAGCAAATAGAGGCACTGTATATACTATGCGGTATCACGTGGCTTTCATCCTGATGATTCACCATATAAAGAACAAGCCCTGGGTAGCCACTACTCTCCAGTCTGAGCCCCAAAACAAGACACATGGGACAGACCTAAGGCTCAACTCACCGCCTGGAGCCAAGCCCAGTCATCCCACAGGCATGAGAACAAATGCTTATGGTTGGAAGCTACTGAGTTTTGGAGAGGTTTGTTACAGAGCATTATTGTGATAAAAGTTGAGTGATACAGGTAGGATGGTTAAGCTTTTAGAGAGCCAATCCAGGACAAAAGGGTTGCCAGACCAAAAAAAAAAAAAAAAAAAGCGCCACGTTATACTCCCCAAATCCCATAATAATATAACATACAATTATATTATTGTATAATTATTATAAATGTGTTATCACTTCATATCACTTCAACATAAAAATATGGAAATTGGTGTTCTTTAAAAATTATGTACTATTCTGTATTATTTACTTTTGTTTCATAAAGGCTATTTTTTCTGACATTTATTTAATATCTCACTTTTGCATATAATAATAACAAAAGATACCCCAATTTGCATAGTCAAAGCCAACTCCTGTCTGCAAGCTCTTACAATCAAGAGAGAACTGCTGCTTTGTGAGCTTCTTTTAGAATCTGCAGTCAATGTCTTTAACGTGGTGGGGAATTTCTTTGCTAAACTCAGGCAGAATAAAAATCTTGGCACAGTGGGCTCAGACAGAGAATCTGGGATGCATGGCAACACATCTGGTTTTGCTGCTTTCGTGAAGGAACATGCTTCTCATCTCAACATGCAGTAGTGTCACCCGGTATCAATGACTGTCAGCCATCCTGAAAAAATTGTGTCTGTTTCTACAAATGTCAACCTCCTGAGAGCCAGGGCTGACACACTATTTCAAGAGGTTTTGTCAAGAAATGGCAGTATAAGACTAAGTTCATTGTTGTAACAGACATTAACTAGCTGTTGCTAGTTTGGTTGACTTTCAAATGAAGGTTCTTCCTACAGAAAACAAAAACACGAATTGAAAAAGATATCTAGGGGTGCCTGGGTGGCTCAGTGGGTTAAAGCCTCTACCTTCAGCTCAGGTCATGATCTCAGGGTCCTGGGATCAAGCCCCGCATCTGGCTCTCTGCTCAGCAGGGTGCCTGCTTCCTCCTCTCCCTCTGCCTGCCTCTCTGCCTACTTGTGATCTCTCTCTCTCTCTCTCTCTCTCTGTCAAATAAATAAATAAAATTAAAAAAAAGATATCTACACCCCTCTGTTTACTGCAGCATTATTTGTAATACTCATGATATGGAAGTAACCCAAGTATCTATCCATAGATGAATGGATAAGTAAGATATGTGTACACACACACACACACACACACACACACACACAGGAATATTCTCAGCCATACAAAAGAATATAATCTTGCCATTTGCAACAACATGGATGGACCTAGAGGGTATTATGCTAAGTGAAGTAATTCAGGCTGAGAAAGACAAATATCATATGCTTTCTTTCACTCATATGTAGAATCTAAGAAACAAAACAAACAAAGAAAAACAGAGACAAATAAAAAAACTAGACTCTTAAATACAGAGAACACATTGGTGGTTGCCAAAGGGGAGTGAGGTAGGGCATGGGTAAAATAGATAAAGGGGATTAAGAAAACACTTATCGTGAGGAGCACCTAATTTATAGAATTGCTGAATCATTATGTTGTACACCTGAAACTAATATAACACTTTCTGTTAATTATACTTGAATTTAAAAAATTAAATGGAAAGACTCATCTAGATAATTTGGCGAGACTATCCATCAAGTAAAGCAAACTATGCACGGATTCTATCTTGTTGGGTAGTCTAATAATTGAATTTCCTTTGCTTCATAGATGCTATTATTTAAACAAAACAATAATGGGACTAGTTAGCAACAGTAATTTAAGTTATGTGTGAGAAAAATAGTAGTAATTAAATTAATTAATAGTAGTAATTAAAATTATATGTGAGAAAAATATAACAATATTTTGTAATATCTCTTTTTCTCTTTTGATATAGCTTTTTATTTAAAATCTTTATGGCTACTTACATAGACCATATTATTATATATTCTTAAGCTATATACATGTAAGACTTTAAGAGAACATAAATGCAATAGGACTCATTAAATAGATACATATATTTAATAAACAATAACAATACACTTCTTTCTGTCCCATGATACGATAGGATTTTTTTTTTTACTTTTCCTGTTTCCTTTATCAGTGGGAGCCCAAAGAGTTAAGATCATCAGTATCACATTTTCATACTTATTTATCTAGTGTTCCAAGTACATGCAACAAGGTAAGTATTGATTATTTCAGCAAATATGAAGGTTTATTATCTTCTCACCATTACAGATCTTAGAGACATTGTAATAAAGAGTATCACTTCATTATTGATGTTTGATTGCTGACAGCTTTAAGCCCCATCCTTTCCTCTTCTATTGCCCCACACCTGGACAGACCTATAGAAACCCTGCGGGCTCCCTTCTCGGTGCCAGTGAGAAGTCAAACTATGTAAGCCCCTGAGGCAGACGAGGTACCCTCACCCCAACTCTACTCCCCACAAGAAAGAATATCCAAATGGCCAATAAGCATATGAAAACAGTACTCAACCTCATTAGTCATTAGGGAAATACAAATTAAAACTCCTAAGCTACCTCTCCACCGCCACCAGATGGCTACTATTTAAAATACGAAGGAGGAGGAGAATGCAGAACAAAGACTCTCATACATTGCCGGAAACAGTATAAATCATTATGACTCTTTTGCAAACTTTCGGCAGCACCTACTAAAGCTAAACCTATGCCCAGTTTATGAGGCAATAATTCCACCCATATATTAATTAATTAAAACAAATGGATATAAATATCGATCAATTGATAGATAGATATTCAAGAGACATGAGCGAATAGGGCAGCCAAAAACATCTAAAACAATGTTCATAGTAGGTTTATTCACAATAGTACCAAATCGGAGACTACCTCAATATCCATCAACCAGTGGTATAGTCAGTTCATTGAATAGTACTCAGCAATTTTAAAAGCCTCTGCTATATACAACATAGATAAATCTCACAGACAAAACATGGTGAAGATATCTAAACATTAAAAAGTACATACGAAATGATTTTACTTGTATGGAGAACAGATAACCCTAATTTACAGTCATAGAAACCATTAGAATGGCTCACCCTGGGGAAGAGGTTGACCAGTAAGAACCACAAGGAAGTCTTGTGCCATCCGGGTCTGAGTGGTGGGCACAATCCGTCTCATGGTTTGCCTCCATTGAAGACTACCTTGCTATTCTCAAGCCTGCTTTTCCTCACTTAGCATGTCAACAAAACTAGTTCTGTCTTATCTATTTTAAGTTGCTGTCAACTTTTCTTTTTTTTTTTTAGATTATTTATTTATTTGTTTATTTATTAGGAAAGAGAGAGAGTAAGAGAGAGCATGAGAAGGGAGAAGGTCAGAGTGAGAAGTGGACTCCCCATGGAGCTGGGAGCCCGACGTGAGACTCGATCCCGGGACTCTGGGATCATGACCTGAGCCGAAGGCAGTCTCTCAACGAACTGCACCACCCAGGCGCCCGCTGTCAACTTTTCTTAATGAAACATAATTTGGGGAATCTTATCTCTCTAAATAAATTATAAATGCTAATTATAAATGCGGGAGCTTCATCTAGCAAATCACCTGAAGAAAGAGAACTTGGAGCTGTGGAGATAGTCAAACCTAGGTTTAAAACCGAATTTTGTCGGGGCACCTGGGTGGCTCATTGGGTTAAAGCCTCTGCCTTCAGCTCAGGTCATGATCTCAGGCTCCTGGCATTGAGCCCCCCATCGGGCTCTCTGCTCAGCAGGGAGCCTGCTTCCCCTTCTCTCTCTGCCTACTTGTGATCTCTCTCTCTCTCTCTCTGTCAAATGAATAAATAAAATCTTTAAAACAAAAAAAACCCTCCAAATTTTGTCACTGATGGCTATGTAACCTTGGACCAAAAAAATGTACCCATCTGGCCTCAGTTTCCCCATCTTTCAAATGGGGATATAATGCCTCTCTTGTGACGTTTGTTAGAAAATCTTAAACAATGAATGCAAGGAACTTAATCCTAATAGGTGCTCATCAAATGATAGATTCCCCTTTTTTCAGATTTATTTATTTATTTTAGAAAGAGAGAGAGCATGCAAGCAGGGGGAGAGGCAGAGAAAGAAGGAGAGAGAGAGAGAACCTCAAGCAGACTCCCTGCTGAGAATGGAGCCCAAGGCTTGACATCACAACACCAAGATCATGACCTGGGTGGAAACCAAGAGTTGGATGCTTAACTGACGGAGCCACCCAGGCGCCCCTTGAATGACAGCTTTCTGCTCTTCCACACTCACCAAGGCCTTGCTCATAGAGCCCTCAATAAAACAACGATGATTCTCTTACCTTGTTCTTGTACCCAAGCAGCAATGTAGAGAATGAATGAAGGGCAGCATCAGCTCAACATGCTTCCCAATGCCCATCACTTCTTTCAAGTTCAGGAGATACTGTTTAGCTGACCACACCGTTTAAGATCTGAAGATGAATTCTGAGGATTCACAGTAATGGGTAGCCCGAATTTCTCTCATCGGGCATGGACAGCAGTCCCCTCAGAATGAATGAAAAGGAGGCAATGCGCTGAGCCTCAAGGCAGGTAGGCAGGATTTGACACGTAGTCCCTGAATCAAAAATAAATAGGAGAATGTGAAGAAGTAAGATAGTTCTAGTCTATGACCAACTTTCCGTGTGGAAGCTGTTCTATGCCTTGATTCAGTCTTGGTGTTTTCCTAGCTACTGTATAATATCCTGGCCTCACAAGGGTGGAGACAGAACTCAGACAAATTTAGGGCAATGAGTAAAATTGATTCCACAATCTGTACTTCACTGAGAAGATCTGTGGCTATGTGCTCACGATGTCTTTGGGGCACCCACCTTCTAACAGGCTCTAACTCAACCAACTCCTTGCCATGGGCATCTCACAAACCTTATCCTGAGCAAGATCCACCCCACTGTTTTTCACCACTAGCTGATCTTCCAGTGTGAGAGTCACGAAACTATATTTCTTACCAGAGTCCTTGCTTTCCCCTGGAGATGGTTGCCTATTTTCTTGTGGTTTTCCTGAGCAATATGAGGACAGGTGTCATGACTAACTTATTCACAGGCGTAATCCCAGTACAGAGAAGGAGCTTAGTAAGTGTTTCCTGGGTGAACTAATGTTAAAATGATTGAATTGTCCAATATAAACCATATCTACTCATTGCTGAAATCACTTCACTCACTTCTTGATTCAATATTTATTAAGTTATCTCCTATGTGTCAAGAACTGTGTAAGGGGCCAGGGTGACAAAGATAATTAGAACACGGTCCTTTGCCCCCTAGAATCTCCAGATGAGAGAGAGGGTGTGTGGAAGTGAGTAATATGACCAGAGCTATCAGAAAGAAATGAACAGGCTGCTCTTGACACCTGGAGGAGGAAGAATTAAATCTGCTTGAATAGATGCTTCCAGGACTTGCGGCCAGCTGAGGGTTTAGGACGAGTAGCAGTTCTCCAAGTGAGCAATGGGGGAAGGGGAGGCATTCTTGTCAAAGGGAACCGAGTGAAGTGCATGGGGTTGGATCTGGACTTCACAGAGCAGAAAATGGGGTGTGTGTTGGATCTGAAGGACACAAGAGCCCATCTTCCATGGGTACTGTTTGGAGGCATGGCAGGAAGTGATAGGGAAAAGCCTTCAAAACTTTCCCCCCCAAATAATTTCTTTCTTGGCAACTGGGAATATTTGAAAACATTGTTAAAATAACAGCCTTTTCTCTTCCTCCTTGGCAATCTCTTGGCAGCTTTGCCTTCCTGACCCCTCCTCTGTTTCTCTGTCTCCTCTAACTTGCAACTTTCCCTTCCTAAGTCTCAGAATTCCTGCAAGAGTCAATAGGAAAGTATTGCTGCCCCAGGTTAAGACAGAAAAAAATTGGAGCGCACGATTTGCAGGAACACAGTGGTGTGTGGGGTCTGCCCACCCATCCAAACATTAATAATGCCTACCCAGACCCTCAAGGCCCTATACACACCCGGAAATAAAGTCTCAAAGTTTAGTAAGCAAATAAGGAACAATGGACAAATCCAGAAGCACAGTATGAAATTTTAAAATATGCCTCTCAATAACTGGCAAAACAGACAGATATTGGTCAAGGTATACTCTACTGCTGAAACTAATGACGTACTATGTGTTAGCTAATTGAATTTAAGTAAAATTTTAAAAATTAAATAAAATATTTGAAGAATACAAAAACAAAGTTGGCCTAACGGATCTCTATATAAAACTGCATCTAGTGGGGTGCCTGGGTGGCTCAGTGGGTTAAAGCTTCTGCCTTTGGCTCAGGTCATGATCTCAGGGTCCTGGGATTGAGCCCCACATCGGGCTCTCTGCTAGATGGGGAGCCTGCTTGCCCATCTCTCTCTGCCTGTCTCTTTGCCTACTTGTGATCTCTCTCTCTGTCAAAAACAAACAAAAAACAAAAAACAAACAACAAAAAAAACTGCATCTAGTAATCACAAAATAAATGTTCTTTTAAAGTCCGGAACACTTCCCAAAATTGAGTATCCATCGTGCACTATCAACGTATTTCAAAGGACTGAAATCATAGGGATTTGTGAAAAATAGTATATTTTTGACAACTATTATTCAACAAGCTAGCAATCAGTAACAAAAAAATAACTTAAAAATCCTCATGTATTTGGAAATTAAGGAATATATTTTTAAATAATTCACAAGTCAAAGAATGTATCACAAGATAAATTGGAAAAATATTTTGAACTTAATAAAGTAGAAATGAATAAGTAGTACTTCTCCAGAGGTTGAATAACAATGAGTTTTAATGTCCTGCTTTAAAGATCTTAAATTCTTAGCAAACTATTAAGAACTCAGTGGATTGAAAGGCACATGATGTAAAAACAAATTTTTCACAATAGGAATTAAAATTAGTAAACCAATATAGAAATACATTCAGCCTTACTAATTGTAGTAACAAAATATAGAAAATGTAAATAAAAAAGAAATAAGTCACATTTTATGTTGATTAAATTTAAAATATTTTTAAAATTATAATACCTACTGTTGGTAAGTTTGAAATCAAGTACTGTGTTTCTACATTTCTATTAGCAGAGTAAATTAGTACAATCTTTTAAGCAATATGAAGGCACACTTTTGAAACATAAAAATGATTATATCCTTGCATTTGTTTGATCTCATTCCTGAGAATTTATTCCAAGGAAATCATTCAAAAGAAGGGGGAAAAAAAACTATATTTGTGGCACTGTTGAGAGTAACATCATTTACAAAGCTCGCAAATAGAAATTTCCTAATGCTTGTTAATGAACTTCAATAAAAATGAACTACCACCTACCAGATGGATGCTAGAGAGGAAAATATGATTAAGACATAGTCTCTACCCGAAAGACATTCACAACTTGGAGAGGGGAATAAGAAGGGTACACTCACTGAATGACAAACAGTAATTATGAAGAGTATACAGACCTGGGGAAGAGGGAAAATGCTTACGACAATAATAATGATGAACATAAATAAATAAAAATGAGATCAGGGGGTACATTTTTCTCTACATTTTACTTAAAATAGTTACAATGTATTTATAACTTGTAATAACTTTTTACACTGAAAATAAAGGTTTGTAACTGTCCTGGTGCAAGGTCATCAACATCTGGCTCACTTGTATTTTTCTAACCCACCCCCTCTCTCTGCCTGCCTCTCTGCCTACTTGTGATCTCTCTTTTATAAGCAGAACCTTGCTTACAATACAAAAGAAAGGAGTATTTGCAAGATACAAATAAGGGTGAGTAAGGGAAAGGGAGGTATCCTATCACACTATTTCCTAAAATATCATCTAGAAGCAGCCAACCTAGAAGGGATTATACCTTTTCACACTGAAGCTACTCTACTCTGTTATGGAAGGAGGGAGCGAGATCAGACAGATGGAAATCAGATAGCAAATAATCCTTTGGACCTAGAAAAGATGTACCGCATAGAAAAACAACAAATTGGCTTTTTGTTTAACCAATCAATTTCTGTTTCATGGGTGAAATGTCCCATGAAACAAGTGGCTAGCAGCCCACTGTATGGGGAGGCCCTGATAAAATGACCCCTTGAAGAAGTACAGCTGAGGACCAGTTTCCATTTACTACTAGGTTACAGCCTCCTGCATGGCCCAGCCATAAACAGCTCTCTACAAGGTCTGTTTCTTTTCTTTTTTTTTTTTTTTAAAGATTTTATTTATTTATTTGACAGAGAGAGATCACAAGCAGGCAGAGAGAGAGGGGAAGCAGGCTCCCCACCGGGATCATGACCTGGCCCTAATCCACTGAGCCACCCAGACATCCCACAAGGTCTGTTTCTTAAAGTAACATCTTCAGTTTCTGTGGAAAGCTCTCCCTTCTTGAGTTGAGTGAAATCACTTCTTCCATTCCTACAGCCCACACTCAAATGGTCATGCCATACATTCATTTCCAGTGGAAACTATCCAAACTTCCTGATCTTTTTCCATCTAGCCATGTAATAATTCCTGTCCTTGAGAAAGTGACAATTTGGTTGCAATGAAATAAAAATCTGAGTCTGGGGGGGGGGGAAGCCCTCCCCCCCCGCCCCCGGCATATAATTAAGTAGTAAGTGTAATGTGGCCACCTACAGAAAAGGTAACAATTCAAGGTGGAGGAGGGTACAGATAAGATAGTGCAAAATATAGTATCAAAGTTGCAAACTCAACAGGCCTATAAAAGTCCAGGGAAGATCAAAGGAAAGGAAAGAGAAGTAGGGAGGACATCTGAGAAAGCAAAGAGCAAGGGCTACAAGGTAAGAGGTGAGAGTATGTAAAGACTCAAGTAGGGAGGGGTGCCTGGGTGGCTCAGTGGGTCTGGGATGGAGCCCTACATCAGGCTCTCTGCTCAGCAGGGAGCCTACTTCATCCCCTCTCTCTGCCTACTTGTGATCTCTCTCTCCCTGTCAAATAAACAAATAACATCTTAAAAAAAAAAAAAGAGTAGAGTGGGGAGAAAGAACTGTCTGGAACACAGGGAGCCCTTGGGGAGAGGCAAGAGGTAGGGCTGGACTGGTGCGACCAGGCCGAAAAGGGGAGGGCCAAATAACCTGCCCATGGGGGAGAAGGGAATAGAAAATATATTAGTAAAATTTCTATCTTACTGGAATTAAGCTTGTACAAATCTGAAGTAAATTCTGATAAGATGTATATTGTAGCCTTAGAGCGATCCACTAGAAAAATAACTCAAAACAGTTTAAAAAAATCATGAAAGGAATTAAAATGACCTACTAGAAAATACTCACTTGCAAATACCTTCTCCCATTCTGAACTGTACACTTCAAATGGGTGAAGTGTAGAGTTTGAGTTGTCCCTCAATAGAGCTATTTTTTTTTAAAAAGGACATGAGAGCCAGTTCTGTACATAATTTGAATGAATCAAAAACCATTAAATCTATGGAAATCTATGAGCCTAGAGAAAAAGGAAATGTGCGTTTAACAGCATTTAAGATGGCTCTTCAACCCTTATTTTGAAAACTGATGCCTAAAAGAATCAAGCCTTTCTCCTGTCTACCCAGAATTAGAGATTTTGAAGAATTTTAAATTTTACTGCTTGTAATATTATTTTAGCTAAGTAGGAAAATGTTCTTATTTTTGAGATAATATCTCTATCTGTATACATAATATCTAATATGTAGATATTCTATCTATCTAACCTAATAACCTAATATCTATCTAACCTAATCTATCTATCTAACATACTCTAACATAATATCTGTAAGCTACCTTAAGGTATGTGAATATATAAAAAAATATTTTAAATTAGTAATATGTTAATTATCATGAAAAGCCAAAGCAAATTCTGTAAGTTCTTTTGGTTAATGGACAAGATAGTACTGCACTGAGCTTATCAATTTTGTGAAACTGGGGGAAACTGGGAAAAGGTGATCACACATAACCAGTGTTTAGAAAAATTTTTCCACATATCCCCAGGGGGGAAAGCATCCCATTGTGTGAAAAACTGGGAGGTAAACAACAAAAGTTGCTGTGTGGGTTGTTTATGAAGGGTTTAAAGGGATGGGAAGCAAAGAGTAACAGGCCAGTCAGAAAGAGTGTGACGCTAGGCACAGAGAGCACACATCTTTCATTTTGACGAAAGAAAAGCGAAGGAGCAGAAAAAGTTACAAAGAACAAACTTTGCTTACCTTACCTGTTGGGGCCAGCTCTCCTGCTCCTCTTGCTTAGGGCTCCCTGTGGCTGGGTGACACATAGGTCTCTCCCTTGCTCCAGCAGAGCTATCAGAGCTGGCGTGGCAGTCGCTTATACCACCTGAAGGAAAGAAGACAGTGAGTAGGTAAATATCCTTATTTTTGAACTACATCCCATGACGAGCAGAGTCATCGTGGTTGATCACAGCCTGCGGCTGCAAAATGAGCCAAGACAAGGAGAGGGATTGATTCCTGGGTGAACCGAGCAAGAGGGACCCTAAGGAGATACAGGGAGGGGCTCCCAAGGAAGCCTGAAACACTCTGAGAGACGCATTTCTATAGAAAGGGAAACAAAAGTTCTTACCTTCTTAGTTAGAGGACAGAAAATTCCCACTCTGGGGAAGCAAACACGTGGCAGAGCAGCTCCCACAGGGAGACTAATAGGGCTGAGGTCTCTCAAGATAACCTAGAGGGCCAATACTAGGGAAAAGCTACCAAGATTTGGCTCCAGCCCTACTGTATCCAGAGAACCACCTCTAAGAAAGGTAGGGACAGAGAGTAAGTTTTATGATGTAAAAAGGAAGGAAAACTTTCTTGGAGGTCAAATAATGATGGAGGGCTCTCCTTGCCTGGCAACCATTGGCATTGCCATTCGGGGTCAGCTAACAGTTATGAGAACCCCTTAACCTCTGAGGGCCCAGGCAGACACAAGTAGCAGAGAGGCCTTACCTAAGAAAGCCATAGCCCCATAGCTTTGCAGCATCAACCCCTGTTACAAGGCCCTATAAGGAGGCATCAGGCTGGTCCATTCCTTCTTGGTGAAGCACTCAGCCATGTCTTTAAAAGTTACCGATTCCCGAAATGACAAGTTCCTGCTCTCTCAGGCCTCAAGACGTTGGTGATGGTCAAAACCACCACTGAGAGGCATAGGAAGGGCATCTACAATGATGAGGATTTAGCATTGGGTTCCTTGTGTGCCAGAGGGATTTTTGTGTGAATTTGAAAGGTGAGGAGGCAGAGGACACAGAATAAAAGGCAGACAGGCAGGCAGAGTTTACCACACTTTTCCAGTTAGAACCAAATATACCTCCATTATGAGCTTCCAAACATATGTGACCTCAAGATAGATTACTATATAGGAGTTGGGCTCGGGCGTGGGTCTGAAAGTACACATATAAAAGGAGAACTAACACATAGTGGATGTGGCCATCGCCCTAGCTCTAAGTCCCTCCCCACCTTGTATCTGGATGATTATTTGGCCTGTTCATTTTACTGCCATTTCCCAATTCTGCTTTTGTGCCAGTGCATCCCTCATTCTTGTCTCCTTGCCCTGCTATCCTGGGCACAAAGCTCTCAGATCTGCCTGTGACTCCTAACCCACATGCAAAGATAGTGAGGATAGAGAGGCATAGGAAAATACTGCTTACTTGGGATGGACTAGAGAAAGTTTGCTTTTCAAAGGACGCCATGAAGAGAGTGAAAAAGCCACAGACTGGGAGAAGATCTTTCATAATACATATACCCGACGAAGGACTCATAGCCATAATAAAGAACTAGAACGCGGAGAAAAGACACACGATGTAAGAAACAATGGGGAAAATATCTGAACAAGGACTTCACCTAACAGGATAGCCATGTAGCCAAAAAACATTGTGAAATAGTGCTGTGTATCCCTGGAGAAGAGGAAATTTTAAAAACTCATGAACTATCAAGAAAGAATGGCAAGAAGTGTTGGCAAGGACGTGAAACAACTGGAAATCTCATATACTGCTGGTAAAAGTATAAATTGGAACAAACATTTCAGAAAATTGTTGGGGAGCTCCTACTAAAACTAACCAAATACATGTGCCCTATGCCCTAGCAATCTGACTCCAAAAGGTGTAGCCAAGACAAATGAGTGCGTGCATCCATCAAGGCATATACAAAAACGTTCCCTGAATTCTTATCCACAGTGGTCAAAATCTGGAGGCAACCAAAATGTCCAGCTACATTCTACGAGTGAGTAAATAAAAGGTGGTGTAACCATATAATGGCAAACTATTCAGCAATGGAAAAAAACAAACTACTGCTATGTGTGAAGAGAGGTGAAATTCATTGACATAGTGTTGAGCAAAAGAAGGCAGATACAAAAGAGTACGCATTCAATCACTCCATTGATGTGTGTATCAGAACAAATAAAACTATGATGATAGATCAGAATAACGGTTAACTTCAGGGTCGTGCAGGAGGTAGTCTTTTGAGATACCGATAACGTTCTATGTCTTAACATGAGTAATGGTAATACAAGGGTATATATTTCTAAAAAGTGAGCTATACAGTTCAGATTTGTATCATAAATAAGTTATACCTCAATGGGAAAATAAATATATATGTTTTTATATATGCAAATATAAGAGTATGTTGGATATATTTTTATATATGCATGTATACTTACATAAACAAATATTTGTATATACACACACATGCATATGTACAGAGGTAGAGGAAACCCAGCTCACTTGGGTTCTGACTATTAAGGACATTACTGTCATCCTCTGACCTCTTTTATTCCCATCGTGGGGAAAAGTAAGTCTCAGGAGCTGAATGTAAAGAAAGAAGCATTAGTAACAGTAACCCTACTGACCACAACTCCTGTACACAACATCCAACCCCCCCTCCCCGTTTGAGCTACGCAAACTACTACTATTCATCAGTTACTGCCTTGTATCAGTAGCAATCCTCATCTCACAGTGATGAAATAGGCATAGAGGGGAACAGAGAAAAGAAACAGAAATCATCCCAAGAATGTGTGATGAGAAGGTGGACCAAGAAAACTATAATTTTTGGTAATCCAGAGAAGACATCATAGGAAAGAGGACAGAAAAGGAAACTAGGATAGTCAGAGGATAGAATGTGATGGGCTGAAAAGAAAGCTGGGGTTCCAGTTAAGATCTCTAGAATCCACCCAACACAGTTAGGAACGAATGCTTTACAAGGAATCCATCACACACCTTAAGATCCCCAGATCTTTTTTCCCTCTTATGTTCTTTAAAATATTAGAATAGGACCATTTTATCACCTAACAAGTCAAAACAGAATTTGAAAAGAGTTTACTAGGAATATCTTTATGTCTCCCCACTACTCATTTTCCCTCTAAATACTCAGATTGATGATAAAAACTTCATTCAATTTTATAAGTATTGGGTGTAGGTGGTGAAAAGAAACATGTTCCCATATTAAATGATCTATCAACTTCATGACACATCTCAAATACTCCAAGTTCTAAATATTATAGTATAAGAGAAGCAAAGCAATTTCATTTCTAAAGTAGTTCCAACTGCTTTTCTGGGTCAGTTAATAGTGCATCATTAAGAAGTAAGCCTTCTGCCTTGTAAGATTCAGCAGAGTGAATCAACAAGGTTTACACATTAAAGTTAACACCTGAAATTCAAATAGCTGCTATCAGGTCAGAATTATTTAACAAGCACAGAAGTGAATGCACTTATAGACCATAAAAACAACTTCCATTTCAACTCCATAGCTGCAGTTTGCTGTAAGCCTTAGGGAACTACAATAGCATCAGAAAAAAGACTCTAGCTACTCAGTACATTGCATTCCTCCACTGACCCTTCTTAGTGAATCCAGAAAGTCATCCATGAAAGTAGAGGCAGCTGAGGCTCTCAGAGAAACAGAGCTGTCCGGAGAGGCTAAAAACCACCTTTTGGCAATGATGGGGATTCCAATAAGGAAAAAGAGAAGGTATAAGTGCAAGGTGTACAAGAAAACACGATGCAAACTGACACAAGTAATAACTGCTAAATTCATGGATGGTTTTTGTCCCAGGGTAACAAAAAGCAGTGATTTATAGTTGTGTGCTCTAGTTCCCTTAAATCATGCTGTCATCCTATCTTTGTAATAAATGTCCCTTACAGTGGATACTTAATGATATGACATATGAAACAAAAGGATTGGAGCAGAAAGGTGCGATCTGCCCAGGTGACAATCTGTGAAAAGTAAATCCTCTGGAAGTAGGACTTCAGCAGAGACCACCCTACAAAACACTGCCTCCTACTTGCCTATGAGGAAAACCAAAACTATGGAGTTGAAGCATAGATAACAAGCTCAAGTTGAAAACAAATCACAATCCAACACACTTCACCAACAGCAGGGACCAACTTTTTAAGCTCATCGTTAGGAACCCTAACAATTAGGTTATGACAATGATGGCAAATTTAGAGAATGTTAAGGAGAAGAGTGACAAAGGATGTGAAAAGATCAAGAAATATCTCTGTATCTTCAATACCGTATATGTGAAATTGTACGCTAAACTTTGGACACCTATTAGGTGCTTGGTGGTTAGGACTCATGAGATTTTTAGATTAAATTTTCATATGGGACAGTCCAAATCCAGGGCTCCACGTTCTCCAATTTGTGGACTAAGTAAATAGCCTCCGTCTTGCGGTTAAAAAAAAAAACCCCAACTATTTCAATATTCTCAAAACTTGGCTCTACAGACAGTAATACGCTTTCAGATTGGCTTTACACCAGGCCAGGCAAGTAAAGTAAGTGAAGGACCACCTGAAAAGGCACAAAGAGCATTAAGATGTACACAGGCAGCGGGGTAGGGCTGTCTCCGCCGCAGGGACAAGGGGGTGGAGCCACCGCGAAGTTCTGTTCTCTATTGATAGTGCATCCTGGAAGCGAAAACATTTAAAACTTTTTGAGGACCTCGGTGTCAACGCTCGAATCTGGGTCAGTACCAAAATCTGAACAGGCCACAAGCTGTCGTGGGCACGAGAAACAGGCTGGGAGGACCAGCGTCCCGGGACTGTCAGCGCCCCCTCTCGACGGAATCGAGTCGAGCCCAAGGGGTTGGGTGAGGATCCCAGGAGCAGCAGTAACCGCGCCCATTTCCAGCGGGAGTCCTTCCCGCCCTGCTCAGGCCACGCCAGACCCGCTCCCCGTGGGCTCCGGGCGGCCTCTGGAGCTTTCTAGCTAACAGGTTTGGGGCACCACTCCCGGTCCTCGCAAATCAAACACTCACGCGTTAAAGAAAATAAGGGCTGCGCCGGAAGTACGTCAACACACTGTTCTACCAACCTGTACTTACTCTGAAATTCTCTCTACCAAACTTGGAGGACCCCACAGCTCGGAGGTTCAGCCCCTCCTAGTTCTCGAGAGACACACCTGCCGAAAAGGGAGGGCAGGTGAGGAGTTAGCCTCCTTTCCTGCCTCCGGGTCTAAGCCCAGGGATCCAGACCGAGCTTGTCCAGCCGACCTCCAGAAGAGGCGGAGCCTAAGGCTAAAACAAGAAGCGGGGTACTATCCCATTGGTTATCAGAGGGAGGGCGGGGCCCAGCCAGGCCAGTGAGCAGATCCCACATAGATCAGCCTTCCCCCAGATGACTGCAACCTGTTCTTCGTGCTACAGGCCCGAACCCTGTTCGGCAGATTTCCCACCTGCAGGTGAGTGACTGGAAGAGCAGTCAGCCTGGTAGGGAGATCTGAACAAGGCTAAGGGGTGGCCTGGACGGGATGGAGACTTCAGAGGAGCCTCCGAAACGTTTGCTGAATGGATGAAAGTCGAAAATAGAGTAGTGATCTTATTGTGTACCCAGAAGACCCTCAGGATGTCAAGAAGGCAGTGCTTTTTGGTCCTGCATAGTAGGGAGAACCACCTCGAATGTGAGAGGGAGGGTCAGAAGTGGGACCAACTGGGTCTAGGCCCCAGCCAGAACCCTACATACCTGCATACCTTTCTTAGACTGTCTTGATTGGTTCAGCGATTTGTCTTGATTTGTTCACCACTACTGGATGTCCTCATTTGCCTAGTTCCTACCTAGGCTACTGTAATGCCCTACATGGGACTCAAAGTCTACAACTCTTTTATCTCACATTCATGCTCAACCATTGTCTCCTACAAAACCACCACACTGCCAAGAAGGCTGGATCCGGAGGAACATCCAGCTCTCAGCCATGTCCTACTGAAACCAACACTTCCCTGGGATTGATGAGAACCTTCTGTGGAACCTAGATCACATCTCTTCAGCGTAATTTAATCTCAAATCCTCAATGGTTGGCATAACCCCAGACCTTTATAAGAGCTCCTCTGGTCCCTCCCAAAAGACCTTTTAATATGGGAGAGCAATAGTTAGGATCTCACCGCCTGTTCAGAAGAAACAGTCATCACAAGGTGCATGGCTGGGTAGATATGCCAAGGCAAAATCAAAAGAACCTATGCCATAGTGGTTAGTGTAATATTCATCTTAGAAAACCAATTTAGTTTCAGCAAAATATCATTGTCCCTAACATTAATGCAATTTGAATAATGATTTTGAATGTTCAGTTGTAATTGTCTAAATAACCTATAAACATGAGTACAAGCTTTAGGAACAAGTACAAGCTTTAGGAACACACATATCTAAATGCTTTTACACATTTTGCTAATTCTTACCCATCCAATTACTTTAAATATAAACTAAATGAGCCTATTTTTAGCCATTCAGAGACTACCTGCTTTGCATAGCCCATGAAACTGCACCTAACATCTGCTAGCCATAGATAAGGCAAACTCTGTGGCCATAAAAGATCCTAAACCACTGCTGCCCTTCAAAGCTCTCTGACCCAGAGACTCCCACTTTGTTGCTGAGTGACATTGCCTAGACAGGTAAGCCTCCTTTCTAATGGCTCCCCACACCCCACCCCCACCCCCACCACCAGAATTCTCTTACCTTCTTTCCCCACTGGGCTTCTATACAGAAGTCCCCTTCTGTAAGGATTTCCCCTGTTCTGCAATCCCAGGGCAGGGGATACCCAATAAAGCTTGTTGAACAATAGTGCCATCTCCTGGTCTTCTTGTCTCTTTCTTTCTTTCCTTTCTGTCTTAAAAAATATATATATATATATATATATATATATATAGTTTATTTATTTGACAAAGAGAGATTACAAGTAGGCAGAGAGGCAGACAGAGAGAGAGGAGGAAGTAGGCTCCCTGCTAAGCAGAGATCCTGATGCGGGGCTCGATCCCAGGATCCTGAGATCATGACCTGAGTGGAAGACAGAAGCTTTAACCCACTGAGCCACCCAGGTGCCCTTTCCTTTCCTTTCTTTCTGTCGTCTTTTTCTTGACCAGCCCTGAAATCCTTGAACTCACCATGGTACTGAAACAATATAGATGATTTTGCCTCTTTAGTTCTCTAATACCATTTATTTAACACTTGCTACATCATGACTAATGACATTGCAGCATCCTGCCACCCACAAATACTGGCTTCTTTTTTTTATTAACATATAATGTATTATTTGTTTCAGGGGTACAGGTCTATGATTCATCAGTCTTACACAATTCACAGCGCTCACCATACCCTCCCCAAGGTCCATAACCCAGCCACCCTAGCCCTCTCACCCCCCTCCCCGCCAGCAATGCTCAGTTGAGTTTCTTTTTTTTCTTTTTTTTAAAGATTTTATTTATTTATTTGAGAGACAGAGAAAGCGAGAGAGAGCATGAGAGGAGAGAAGGTCAGAGGGAGAAGCAGACTTCCCGCAGAGCCGGGAGCCCGATGTGGGACTCGATCCTGGAACTCAAGGATCATGATCTGAGCCGAAGGCAGCTGCTCAACCACCCAGGCGCCCCCTCAGTTGAGTTTCTTGTGGGGCGCCTGGGTGACTCAGTGGGTTAAAGCCTCTGCCCTCGGCTCAGGTCATGATCTCAGGGTCCTGGGATCGGGCCCCACATTGGGCTCTCTGTTCAGCAGGGAGCCTCCTTTCCCCTCTCTCTGCCCACTGAGCCAGCCAGGTGCCCTTTCCTTTCCTTTCTTTCTCTCGTCTTTTTCTTGACCAGCCCTGAAATCCTTGAACTCACCGTGGTACTGAAACAATATAGATGATTTTGCCTACTTGTGATCTCTCTCTGTCTCTCTGTCAAATAAATAAATAAAAATATTTTTTAAAAAGAAAAAAAAAGAGTCTTATGGTCTGTCTCCCTCTGGTTTCATCTGGTTTCATTTTTCCCCTCCCTTCCCCTATGATACTCTTATTTCTCAAATTCCTCATATCAGTGAGATTATATGATAATTATCTTTCTCTGATGGACTTATTTCGCTTAGCATAATACCCTTTAGTTCCATCCATATCATTGCAAATGGCAAGATTTTGGGGTTTTGATAGCTGCATAATATTCCATTATATATATATATACCACCTCTTCTTTATCCATTCATCTGTTGATGAACATCTCAGCTCTTTTCATAGTTTGGCTGTTGTGGCCATTACTGCTGTAAACATTGGGGTGCACATGCCCCTTCGTATCACTACATTTATATCTTTAGGGTAAATATCCAATAGTATAATTGCTGGGTCGTAGGGTAGCTCTATTTTCCACTTTTTGAGGAACCTCCATACTGTTTTCCAGAGTGGCTGCACCAGCTTGCATTCCCACCAACAGTGTAGGAGGGTTCTCCTTTCTCAGTGGTACTTTGGAAAATTATACTATGTGAACAATCTCTGAAGGCTAAGTCACATGTCATAGATAAATAAATCTGAAAGGCAAACACTCATTTAATGACACCCATCATCAATGGCAAATATTAGTGTAAACTTTAGTGAGCCCAGATGGCCACTTTCTCCTTTGCATATAGGCCTGGTGATCATAACTACATCTATGTGTACTAAATCCTAATCCCACACACTCATTAATATGCATGTCAATCTCCAGTAAACAGCTCCACCCCAGCTTTGCCCCTAGTGACTCTCCTAATGTGGATACAATGTGCTCTGGCCCACAGTGGTACCATATGTGTACCTGTTCACCAACTATAGATTACCCATGCCCTAGAATGTTCTTTCCTGCATGCCCAATAGCTATAAACCAGCTTTAGCCTGGACAAACCAGATCATTTTCCGCCACCTAGTGGACTACAGCTATACTTTCTCCAACCAGGTTTGAATCTCCCCAAAGCCTTGGGGAGAAACCTCCCTTCCAAGTTTGTGCTTCCCTTGGTATCTCCATCAGCCCTAAGGTACCATATAGCATCCTCTTACATCTTATAGCCTATTCTTTTATCATGGCTTAATAAGTCTTTTTGGGGGGCACCTGGGTGGCTCAGTCAGGTAAGCAGCTGACTCTTGGTTTCAGCTCAGGTCATGATCTCAGGGTCATGAGTTCGAGCCCTTGCTTAAGATTTTTTCCCTCCTTGGGCGCCTGGGTGGCTCGGTTGGTTAAGCGACTGCCTTTGGCTCAGGTCATGATCCCAGAGTCCTGGGATCGAGTCCCACATCAGGTTCCCAGCTCCCTGGGGAGTCTGCTTCTCTCTCTGACCTTCTCTCCTCTCGTGCGCTCTCTCAATCTCTCTCTCTCTCAAATAAATAAACTAAATCTTTAAAAAAAAAACACAAAACATTTTTTCCCTCCTTCTCCTTTTGTCCCTCTTGACTCACTGTCTGTCTCTCTCTCTAAATAACAACAACAACAATAATAATGATTCTTTTTATTAAACTTCCCTTGTCTAAATCTCTGTTGGTTTCTGTCTCCTAATTGGACACAAACTGATACAGTCCTCGACGGTATCAGCTGTACAACTCCATTCATTAATCTCCCTCGGGGATATTACAACTTCCTGACCTATCCTGCTCTGAAGAAGCTTACCACTGCAGGGTTGGAGAGGACACTGAGCCAACTGGAAGGAAAATAAAAAATAAGAATATGAAACAACAACAATACAAACCCAGCATGCAAATTTTAAATAGAATAAGGCTTTCTTTAAGAAAACAGAGATGAAGGAGGCTGTGGTGAGAAAGGCAGCATCAAACTGACAAGTTTGAAAAGGTCTTAAGGGCAGCTAGGATCAAAGAAAGGGGAACAGGTGGGTGGAGGTTACGTGGGGGAGCAGAAAAGGCAAGGGCTCCAGGGTAGACAGTGAGCAGAATACTGCAGACAGTGAGTAGAGAGGAATGGTGGGAGATGAGGGAGCACTCTGGGGAGGGGCAGGAAGTACAGATGGGTTGGGATAATCAGGCCAAGAAGAGGAGGGCCTGCTACCTTGCCCTCAGGGGATACATAGACCAACAATTACATTTAAAAATTTCTTTCCGGGATGAATTCTCCAATGGCAAATAAAATTTGAGTTCCAAATGAAGACTTCCCACATTCCTGACATTCACAGTGTTTTTCTTCAACATGGCGCCTCTGGTCCTGCCTCATCCTGAACTCTTATGGCCGCTCTTTTCCCGCTCATGGGGTTTTGCCTCAGGGTGGATCCACTGATGTGGATTTGAGCTGGCTTTCCGCTTGAAGGCTTTGCTGGAATCCTTCCACGGATAAGCTTTCTCTGGTGCTGGGGGAGATGTGAGTTCTGAGTGAAGCCTTTCCCACACTCCTTGCAAAGATAGGATCTTTCCTCAGTGTGTGGTACTTGGTGGTGAATGAACTGTGGACGACATCTATTTTCCATAGGAATTTTCTCATTTTTTACTCCATTCTTTGCTGAATCTCTCTTTTTTTTTTCATTCTATCCACTCTGAGATTTCCTGAATGCCTATCTTATCCTCTGATTCGTAAGTGACTTGAAAACTAGGTCCCTGAAAAAGTGTTAGATGTTCTCCTGAAACTAAGCCATAGGTCTTGCTTTTCTCAGAAATGTCTCCTTTGAGGCCAAAAGCTCAAATTCAGCTCTGATTTCACAAGCTGACCAAAAAAAATAATAAATGTAAATGTCACCTCTTAGCAATATTAGATAGGGAATGGGATCATCAAGGATATGACTGTTTCCTGTAAATGCACAGCTTTTGTATCTTTATAAATTGGTTTCACAGAGTATAAAAGATGAAAAAGCCAATCAAAAGTCCTGGGACCAAAAAGGGAAAGGGGGGGGGTGCGCTATGTCTGATCTGAGAGTCAGAGACGCAAGGAACACAAGTTGGTCTGAAACTTGTTTTCAAGCTGGTCTTGAAACTTGGTTGGTCTGAAAGGGCAACATTGTTGATAATAGAAATCTCATATCAGGAATGGCCTGAGAAGACTAAACAGAGTGGGAAAGTGAAGAAGCTATTGTGTTGGGCAAGCTGGGGGAGGGGCAGTTCAAATTAAATGTATTAGTAAAGAGATGAACAATTAAGAAGAAAGAAAAGGGGCACCTGGCTGGCTCAGTCATAAGAACATATGACTCTTGATCTCAGGTTCATGAGTTTGAGCCCCACGCTAGGTGTAGACATTACTTACATAAATAAAAAAATTTTTTAACTTTTTTTAAAAGAAGAAAAAAAATTAAGATAAAATTAAGTGAAACTCTTATTATTTAACCAGATGTCAGACAAAAAAAATCGAATAACTGGCTACTCCAAGGTTAGGGGTATATGAACAATGTGTAAACTCATCAGTGCTATCAGGAAGCTTGCCTGTTACCTGGAAACAGAAGTAAAACACAA
Organism: Nasua narica; assembly: GCA_028533885.1. Classification (NCBI taxonomy): domain Eukaryota; kingdom Metazoa; phylum Chordata; class Mammalia; order Carnivora; family Procyonidae; genus Nasua; species Nasua narica. Next base: position 62,359,343 of record CM052799.1, on the reverse strand, counting down.
AATTAGAGAAAACAACATTGAGCTGGGCAAACACATGTTGAACCTGCCAGCTACGCTAACAGTCATTGGAAGATAGCAACATTTTGCCCTCACAGTTTAGCTCTAGGACATAACAAAATACCACAGACTGGGTGACGTAACAAAAATTTATTTTCTTACAGTTCTGGGGGCCAGAAGTCCAAGATCAAGGTGCCAGCTAGTTGGATTCCTCTGAGGCCCCTTCTTGGCTTGTTGATGGGCCATCCTCTTGTCGCCTCTTCACATGGTCCCTCTGCGCATGTGCACTCCTGCTCTCTGTGTCCTAATCTCCTCTTCTTATAAGGACACCTGTCTGATTAGATTAGTACCCACTCTAACTTCATTTTAACTTAATTATATATTTAAAGACCCCCTATCTCCAAATATAGTCACATTCCGAGGTACTGGGGGTTAGGGCTTCAAAAGAGAAATTTCAGGAGGACACAAAGTAGCCCCCTCCCATACTCTGAGACTACCCTACTGTTCAGCAATGCTGCCTCACTGTCTTCCTATTTACATACTCAAGCATGTTCTCTCCGGCCCCAGGCCCTTCATGGTTGTTGTTCCCTCTGCCTGAAATGCTATGCTCCTAAGTATCAACACATCTCCATCCCCATTTAACTCTGGTCCCTTAGTTCAAATGTCCCCTCCCTGGAATCTGTCCCTGATCACTCTATCTATCCCTTTCTGTACCCTTTCCCTGTTTTATTGTCCTTCACAGCATTTGCCATTTGACATAAAAATTTATAGATTGTGGGGTCCATCCACTGTTTAAAATGTACTCAGGATTTTAAAAAACCAGGAATGGTAAGGTGACAGGTAAGGAGATAACTGTATTTGAAAGAAGGATTTATTACTTATAATTCCTGAAAAGATGGGGGCGTGCCACACCACAAGGAGCCCCGTGGGGAAGTACCAGGTCAGTCAGGAGAAAGAGGCAAGAGCAGAAAACATAGGCAAAAGCTTTATGACTATAGTGGAGGGAAGCTGCCAGGTGGGGATGGTCTACTGGGCAGGAAGCAAAACACAGATGTTGGGGGTCCGTAGTTGGGGCATTTGTAACGTGATTTCTGCACACCCCCTAAAGTGAGACAACAGGGGAGATGTAAACAACTCTGGCCATTAGTCTGGCCTTGTGATCAATGGATGCCACACATCAATTACACAATCTATAAATGGTGGTTAAAATACTCCCACATTTTCGATGTCATGCCAGTATACTCCAATGTCGGGTAATAGGATAACAGAATAGAATAAGGGGATGAGTTTCCATAATGAGTTTATGCCTGCGCTTCGAGTCCAGTTGACCCTTGAACAACAAGGGGTCTGAACTGCATGGAGCCACTTATACGTGGATTTTTTTTTTTTTTTGGATAAGTACAGTACGGTACTGTAAATGTATTTTCTCTTCCCTGTGATTTTCTTAATAACATTTTCCTGTTTCTAGCTTAGTTCACTGTAAGAACACCGCATAGAATATGTGTAACACACAAAATATGTGTCAACAGACTATGTTATCAGTAACCCTTCTGGTGAATAGGAAGCTGTTGGTAGTTATTGACTGCGGGGACCAGTGCTGCTTACCCTGCGTGGTTCATGGGCTAACTTTTTCCATGTCCTAAGGGTAATTCTTGCTGCCGCCACCCAGCTCCCAGGATTCATCCTGTCCTCTCAGGCCAGGTGTACCTCATCTCCTATCTTTCCTATCTTATCTGAGACCTCTCAGAGGTCACCCTGCTGGTGAACACAGATGGCTGGATCTTCACTTTCAGACTCAGTTCCGGTGAACTGCCTGCATCGGTTTATCTCAGAACTCAAGGGGACAGAAGGACAAAGAAACCAAAACTCACGCCTGAGGCCAAGCGATTAGGGACATACCTGTCATCGTCTAGCTCCTTTAATTCTTCTTATGTAGAAAAAGTCCCAGGAGCTTAAGGCACAGAGGGCTACCTTAGCAGGATGGGACTGACCACAACTCCTTGTATGGAACTTCTACCCCAGGTTTCATATTTAACATTTCTATGTTGGACAGCATGATTCTCTGCTCACAAGAGGAAGATAACAGGTGCAGATCAAAATGCTAGACAAAGCAGATATCATTCTAGGAGCCTGAGAAAACTATAGGTTCCAGGAATCCAGATCCATAACCCAGGGTCACAGGAAAGCAGCCGGGAGAAGAGATGGTCTGTGTAGGTAGAGGATTTACACACAAAACAGAAACATGGAGCCCCAAACTGTGAATAAAGTTCCCTAGAATCCCCATACCAGAGATTGGAAATGTTTACTACATATACACAGAAACACTGGAAGACCCTGAAAAAAGTCCTTAACTCTCAACTTCTGATTTTTTGCTGTATAGAAATAAGACGATTGGATTAGGCAACTTCAAAATTCCCTTTTCAGCAATAAAAGCCAATGATTTGAATGAACTAAACCAAAACAAGACTTGGAGATAGTTTACCAATAAGATTTTGATGAATCCCCAATACAGTTTTTTCCCTAAGATATATAGATTGATTTTAGGATGCTTCATTAATTGTAAAGCTCTGGCAAGGGTGGGGAGAAGGTAAGTTGGGAAAAAAAAATGAATAGCAGCTAGGCTAAAATTACATACCAAGTTATAAGGCATATCCCCAAATGTTATAGTGTTATATTCATAAACTATTTCCAAACCCCACTCTGTCTCAACTACTTAGTTCATCATTGGGAAACAATGGGTTGATTCTGCAAGGTATACCCATTAAAGACAATGCCCGTAACACAGCAGGTCCCACTGGCTAGACCAGAGATTTCATACACGCCAAAATTGTTATGCGCTAGTAGATCTTTACACCTTAACTGGTCTTGTTTGAGAAAATGCTTGCTATCACTATACCCACTTCTCCCTCTGCTCACACATCACGCATGAACAGACAAGACAAAATCCACAACCCAGTCTCAGTTCTCTTTTTCCAAGTCCATGGCATTCCGATGCTAAAGCCCTTCAGGAAGGTAAAGGAAGCCAGGCATGCTGGTCATGGGAAAAGTTGTCACGTGATGCTAGACACGACATCTTTGCGAGTATAAAGATTGTAATAAGGAAAGAGTGGTCAAAAGCACAAATTGAAGGACATAAAAAGAAGAAGATAACATAAATCCTCCCAGGCAAAGCTAATTTCAAAGAAGGTTTCTATCCAGTATTGACACAAGTAGTGATCCCTTGCAAATTAAGTAATTAGGTACTCCTTGGACATGGGTGTTCTATTTCTCTTAAATCAAGGTGTTCTTGGATCTGTACCTATTTGTCCAATACAGGAGGTATTTCACAGAGATCGGGACTTCAAACAAGAAGTTTTCAAAAAAATCAGATCAAGTTGTTGGCTGTTGAAAAACCTTCAAAAATATTAAAACCCTATGTGAGTTTCCAAAATGTTGTAGGTCTAGAGGTTCCCCTAAATAACCCAAAACGTGTTCTAGAATCTTATGTCAGCCATAAAAAAAAATCTCAAATATTGATATGAGGACCAAATAAGTCTTTTGCAACCCTAGTTACTTCATGAACAGAGACTAATAGCAAATCCTGGTCAAGTCTGAATCCTCAGATTTTTAATGTTATGACACAAGGTTAAAGAGGATGCAATGAAAAGGGTGAAAAGACAAATGTGAGAAATAAGAATTCCTTGCCGTCATCCCAAGTTGCATCTTGGAGTAAAACTCCCAAACTGCAATATACTAGACCCTTTGGCTGCTCCATGGACAGTTAAAGGCTTGCGGTCTGGGCTAAAAGCCATGCCTATCCAGTTAAGTGTTTGCAATTTTCTAGGTCCACCTGAAAAGGAAGGGGGTTCTGGGGTTAGGGATCCTAAGAGCAAAGGGTTGAGTGTTCCTAGACCCCAGAAGTAAGTGCGGAGAGAGGGGAGAAGCGTGTCCACCACGGCCAGACTGGCCCAGAAGGGGTATGGTGATATCCTTGTGGGGCTGTCGGTATCGCTCCCTGTCTTGCAGCCTTACAGGAAAATAGAAGACAGTGGTGGAAAAGCTGGAAGTGGTGGTGGGGTGGCGGTGCTGTGTGTGTGTGCGTGTGTGCGTGTGTGTGTGTGTGTGTGTGTGTGTGTGTGTGTGTAAATCTGGCCAGCACTCCAGGTTGGCTACACCTCCTCTAGTCGCAACCAAAACGACTACCAGAGTTGGGCTCTGGACCTCTAGACCGGGCTCTGTTCGGGGTCCTTCCAGTCTTTCCAGGGCCAGACCGGACCCGCTCCCCGTGGGTTCCGTTCGGCCCCTGCAGATCTTCTCTAGACGTAAGTTATGGTCTGCAAGAGTCAACATGCAAATGGTACCCTTGCACTTCAAAACAAAGCAAAACACCCTTCCCCCCCCAAAAGAAAAGCACGCTGTGCCAACGTGCACTGTCACATAATCTCCCTTGGGTTCTCTCCTAGAAACCATGGAGACCCCAAACCTCGGTGGTTCCTCCTTCAGACCCTGGGAGACTAACTGGAGGAAAAGAGACAGCTTTTCCTGTCTGCTCCTCCCATCTTCCTACCTGTTTCCCAGTTCTCATTCGAGAAACCCAGACCCGCATGTTTCTCTGACGTCCACAGAGAGAAGGCGGAAGTCTGAAACAAGGGTAAAAGGTGGGGCTATTCATTCCATTGGATACCAGGTGAAAGGGGGCGGAGCCCAACTAGACCAATGAGCAGCGGGGTCTACGTGCTGAGCCCACCCCCAGCTCCCCTCAAGTCCAGTTCCTTCCCAACCAATATCCTTCTGCGCCTAGAAGAAAATTCATGGTCGTGACAGGAGAATTTTAACCGGGCTGATGGGTTTGCCTGGACAGTTAGCCCAATATTTCAGGATATTAATCAATATTTAAAATTCCGTTTTATTTCTATATTCTGCAAAGAGGAAATTGAAAATTAAATATCATTTACAGTGGCTTCTAAATACATGTTCAGAGATAAATTTGACAAAAGATGTGCCACACCAGTACAGAAAAACTACAAAATTGAAATACATAGATATCCGTGTTCATGGGTCAAAATCTTCTATATTTTTAAGATGTCAATTACTGCCTATTTGACCTATAGATTCAACCAAATCCCTGAAGGTGTTTCTGTAGAAATTGTCAAATTGCTTCTAAAAGGTATATGGAAATGTAAAGGAATGAGAAAAGCATAAACAACCTTGGGGGGGGGGATTGGAAGACTTACATTGCCTGATTTCGACAGTTATAAAGCTAACGGTAACGAAGATGATGTATTGGCATCAAAATAGACAAAGAAATCAGTGAGTCCAGAGATAGACTCATATAATGAATTCTGACCCTGCCGTTCAATGGGGAAAAATAATCTGTTCAACAAGTGGTTCTAGAAAAATTGGATAGCTATATCCAAAAAATTCATCTTAACCCAGTCCTCATTCCATATGCAAAAATTGCCTTGAAATGAATTATAGATCTAAATGTGAGAGTTAAAACCGTAAAACACATAGAAAAAAAAAACAGAAGAAATTTCTTTGGGTATGGCACAGATTTCTTAAATGATATGCACAAAAACACAAACTATAAATGAAAAAAGACTAATAAACTGATAAACTGGACTTCATCTGTCCACAGGAATGCCTTCTTTCTAGTTTGCACAAAGGCACTCTATAGGCTGCTGGTGATCATAGCATATAGCTTCTCCATTTAAATCCAATAATAAAGAGAGGGTATGTGCCCCTGAAACTATTTTCAAAAGTCCTGAGCTCCACTCTGTTTGGATCAACCTAGGTCACAAACCCTTAAACGCAGCGAAGGAAGTGACATTACTCCAGTTGACTTAAGCCAGTCAGGGTCCACCCTGCTAGCCGGTAGTGTAAACTATCCTATATGGCTATGAAATGTGAGTACCTATTAAAGAGAGGAAAGGGGAGGATGGTTGCCAGAGCAGCAACCAATCAAGTCCTGTACAACCCCGATTACCAATGGCAGGGAAGACTAATGGCGTCTATCAGCTATTAAGCACTACTGGAACTATTGATAAGATCCTTAACTTGGCCTCCTAACTTTGTAGTTTTAGTCTTTAAGCCACAGAACGAGGGTTTGGAGTATGAGTGGCTAAATAGGCACCAATAAAACCAAAGAAGAGATGAATAATACGGAACCCTGACTTGGCCATGACAAAGACATGCTCAGAATTGCAGACACTGGTTTACAACTGAGTTGCTTCTAGGACAACTCTGTAGCTCCCTCGGAGTTGTAAAACAGGAGGTATTTCATTATTCATTACCCCAAGAGATTCTGGGAAGGCCAGTTTTTAAAGGCTCAAAGAAACATCAACAAACCTCCAGATGAGGGTGCCATGTTCATACACAATTGTCTTCCCAGCAGCACTGTTGGCATTTGGTGCCAGCTAATCTTTGTCGTGGGAGAATGCCTTGTGCACTGTCGTCGTACATTTGGTAGCGTGCCTGTCTCTACTGCTGGATGCCAGGAGCAGCCCTCTCCTCAACTGTGACAACAAGAAATTTCTCTAAGGGTTGCCAAATTGTCTGAGTTAAAGGGGCGCAAAATCACCTCCATCTGAGAACCACTGACCTATACAGAAAGAGCAGAACATGGTTTAAAATTAGAAGCACAGAAATATGGCTGTTGTTGAGACCTCAGCTGGAGACTGATGGGAGGTACAGTAAAATCATCCATTAAATCAAATCAGTCATACAGTTTTGAATATTCACCTGAGGCACTTGGATTTTGTTTTTTAGGCAACAGAAAATGATTAAAAGATTTACAGAACGGGGGTGTTATAATTAGATTTTCATTTTGAGAACATCTTCCTGATCTGAGAGAGAGGATTGGAAAGACAATAGCTATCACAAAACTCTGAGATGGTAATGATGTGAAATAAAGCCAAGGACATGGAAAGGAACGAATGGGTCATGCCTACATCTTATGTATGCTTTGAGTTGATTTTCAGTTTCCATATTAACATCAGCGTGGGTTGCTTCCCTTGGGTATGTGTTACCTTTTCACAATACTTTCACTGTATACATCCTGGGTTCTTTGATCTTTTGTGTCATTGGCTATCAGTTTCCAGCATATTCTGTCCCCCTCCTTCTAGTTTCCTCTTCACACAGGTTTGTATTTTTCAAAGGAATGTCAGGGAATCTGATCTGCCACCCCAGGACAGACATAGAAGAGGACCTTAGCCCCACTTGCATGAGTATCCTTTGAGGCTCCCAGGAAAACAATAAAATAACTTGGGGCCTGGTGGTTAGATCCCGTGCATGTAGAATTACTGTGTTCTCAAAGGGAATGGGGCAGCGTCAAAAGCCTGTGTCAGTCTCTCCATAGGGTGCTTTTGGTGGGCAGGAAACACATCTGAAGGGAAGAGTAATCTATAGTATAGAACACCATCTGAGACAACAGGTGATTGTCTGATAGGCAAATTTACATTTTGGCTTCTTTGCTCCCACCAATTCTTTCTCACTTCTCTTTATATTATCAACAAAACAAAATTTTTGTTATATACTTGAAAATGAGTGAATAGCTTTCTATCAAATTTGGTGGGTTCAATATACTAGTGATCAGAATGGGTCTCACGTTTCATTCATACTAAGCACTCTTTAGTCCAGCCTGGACTATGGATGCTGGAAATGGGATGGAAGCTGAAAAAATGTGTGGCTTGACTCCAACACCCAAATCACTTATACCAGGAATATAGATCTTCTCTTGGGAGGTGGAGAGATCAAAGCCAGTTCTTTTTGTTTTTTCTTTTTGCCTAGATAAGGAAGTAACTTCTTGGTTACTTCTCAATCACTTGGCAGAGAAATGACTTTCAACTTCAGAGAACATGCTTTATAGGGGACTCTGTGCCTCTCAATAGTATTGGAATACCGTTCAATAAAACGACACATCAGTGGATATGAAAAATATCTGGTTATTTCACAAGAAACCAACTTAAAATACAGGTGACATGGCAAACCCCAAATTCACATAGGTTGGGTAGGGGGGCCTAGAAAATATGTCAAAGGAGACAGGAAGTTATCCACTAGAGAATCTGGAACTGAGAGTGTTATATTCACATTTGGAAGGTATGACAAAATATCAGTCTGGTGGTGCTCATGAAATTAAGTTTAGGGCATGCGATGTGCCTATTTAGCCACTCAAACTCCAAGCAACTGAGATAAGATACAAATGAGCAGCTCGTGTGACTCTTAAGCAGGAGAAAATGTAACGTTAAGGTGCTGTACTAGAAACCAGTGCTTTCAAATACAAGCTTCCATCAGTATGACCATTTGCAAGTGACAGAAAATCCAAATTTCACTGGTTTAACAAAAGATGTGTTTTGGCTCACATAGCTGAAAAGCCTAGAGGTAAGTCTAGCTCAGGTAAGGCTTGGGCTAGTGGCTCAATGTCACCAGCAACCCACTTTTTCTCTGCTTTGCCACCATCTTCTTTGGTATTGGCTTCATCCTCAGGCTGCACATGCTAACACCAGGAGGCTCCAGACTTCCCCCTCACCTGCCCTTTTAACAGGGGAAAAAAAAAAAAAAGAAGCATTGCCCTAGTTCAAGGTCTCATATCTTCCTATATATCATACAGAGGACAGAGAGTGTCTTCTTTGGTTGCTCTCAAAGAAAAGCCTCTCTCTTCCCGAAGCCCCACTAAATATCTCCTCGTATCTCATTGGTTCTGTGGCCAAATAGGACAAGTTGATGGACCTGGGCTTAGGAAGTTGGGGGTGAGGCCAAACCAGGTGGCTGAGAAAGGATGTTTCCCCGAAGATTATCTGGGTTATTGTTGCCATAATGAAGGAGAATGGATACTGGGAACCAAATAAGAAATGAGTAATACGGAACCCTGACTTGGCTATGACAAAGACATGCTCAGAATTACAGACACTTGGGGCGCCTGGGTGGCTCAGTGGGTTAAAGCCTCTGCCTTTGGCTCAGGTCATGATCCCAGGGTCCTGGGATCATGCCCTGCATGGGGCTCTCTGCTCAGCAGGGAGCCTGCTTCCCCCTCTCTCTCTCTGCCTTTCTGCCTACTTGTGAGTTCTCTCTCTCTGTCAAATAAATAACTAAAATCTTAAAAAAAAAAAAAAAGAATTACAGACACTGGTTTGCAACTGAGTTGTTTCTAAGACAACTCTGTAGCTCCCTCTGAGTTGTAAAACAGGAGGGATTTCACTACTCATTACCCCAAAAGATTCTGGGCAGGCCAGCTAATTTTCATATGTGAATGACTCTCTACACTATTTTTACATTTCCTCCCTTTCTGATCCTACTTCTGAAAACTTTGAAGACAAAATTTTACCATAATCAAGTTTGATTTTAATATATTGCTAATTGCTATTTATCAAAAAATATCTTAAACTTCTAATTTTTCTTTTACATTTAAATTTCTCCAAAATTTAGGAAGTATTCATTTCATTCCTCTTCTGACTTTGAGATGTGTGGGAAGAGTCATTTCAAATGGGAAGGTCTTCCATGTTCTGAATCCTTCATCACAGACTTGGGTCTTTGACATGGGCTCAGGGGCTTTCAGGCACCTGTCTTTGGGGCTCTGGTAAGGAAAAGACCAGCCAGGAATTCTCTTAGTAGGGGTCATCCATTTCCACATGCTATTTCTTGATCACTCTGAAATACGCATTTTTGCCATATTTTGATAATTCTCTCATTGCAGTACTCCTAAAATTTGTCTTGCCATTCCACCACTCTGCCTACAAACATTTCCATCTTTCAGGGAAAGAGTTCCTAGGGTTGACCAACTTCCATGATGCTCCTCCATTAATCCAAACTGTTTCTTCTCTTTTGTGGTTCCATTTCTATGGGTTGCTCTTCTATTCATTATGTCTCTCTTCCATTTTGAGATACTGATGTCATCTAGCATACATATCATCCTCACTCTGGGAGCTTATTAATATTTAGGATTTTAACTAGTTGAGTACTAGTCCAAGCACTCAACCCTCTATCAACTATGCCTGTGTACTCTGTCTACTGGTAATACTGCCAATCTCTCACTGACTGTTCCTAGTATCTCTTCCTGGCACTTCTGCCTGTCCAACTCCCTAAATTCTAAATTGGTGTTTCATAGGACTCTATCCTGGGTCCTCATATTTTGCTATAGTCTCCGGAGGCAGTATCGTCCAACAGAACTTTGAAATGATGAAAATGTTCTATGTCCACACTAGCCAATATTTTCTGGCCAGTATAAGAACCTAAATTTTAAATCTAATTTAAATACCTACATATAGCTCCTGGCCACTGTGTTCGGTAGTGCAGTTCCAGGGGATTTCATTCATTTCTTCCCACCGCCGTAAATACCTTCTGCTCATTTGATGATCCCCAGATGCGAAGCTCTAGATATGACTAACCCTGAGCTCTAACCCACATATACAACTGCCACTTGGAATTTCACCAGCAACCAGAATAACAGAGTTCTCGGTTTCTCCTTCCCCAAACCTATTCCTATTCCAGTCTTTCTTCATTCCAATATGTGATCTGCTGTCTAATTCAGCTGCTCAAACCACAAAGAAAGGAAGCTGTACCTAATTCCTCTGTTACTCCTGCATCCACTGTTAGCAGGTCACTGATTTTATTTCCAAACTGTATCTTAAATACATTTTCTCAGGGTGCCTGGGTGGCTCAGTGGGTTAAAGCCTCTGCCTTTGGCTCAGGTCATGATCCCAGGGTCCTGGGATCAAGCCCCGCATCGGGCTCTCTGCTCAGCGGGGAGCCTGCTTTCCCCTCTCCCTCTGCCTGCCTCTCTGCCTACTTGTGATCTCTCTCCTCTGTCAAATAAATAAAGAAATCTTAAAAAACAAACAAACAAAACGAAAAACATTTTCTCCACATCTCTACTACCACCACCCACTCCAAGCCATTATCATCTCCAACCTGGATTGCAAGCCATCTCCAACATGATCTCCTTTCACTTTCCTCCCTCTACAAACCATTGGCTACTCAGCAGACAGCGATCATCCTAAAAGGTGAATCAGGCATGTCATTCCTCCACTGAATACCCTTTAATGGCTTTTCACTTAGGATGGAATTGGATGACCTGGTCCACCTGTGCTTACAAACCTAACTTGTGCCTCTCCTGCTCTTGATCATTGTGTTGCACCCCAAACCTTTTGGTTCTTCAACATGCCAAACCCTTCACACATCAGGGTCTGCAGAGCTGTTCCCTCTGCCTGCTGTTCTTCCCATTCTTGATACATGTGCCTTCTTCTCATTCTGAGATTTAGCTTCAATATTACCTCTTAGGATAGGCCTTCCCTGACCATTTATATAAAAAGACTCCCTCTCCGTCATTCCCTCTCTCTGTGACATTCATCTTCTTTATAACACTTAACAATTTTTGATAAATTACTTGATTTTTTTTTTGGTTTGGTCTCTCTCACTAGATGAATGTTCCAGAAAGGCAGGAAGCAGGTCTGACTTACCATTGTTCATGCAGCACCTAGCATAGTGCTTTGCATATAAGCAGGGGCTCAGTGATATTTGCTTAATAAACTTCCCCCAATTGCCTGTTCACATCACTCATTTCCATTCCTTGGTTCTGTTTAGTACAAAAGTTTCAATGCTTATTAGAGGTTGCCCTAACTGGACTGTGCCAAGCCAAGTTCTCCTTACTACATGGCTTTAGGCTTCAGCAAACAGATAGTACATTTGTAATTTGCAGGAAGCAGAAGTTTAGTCCAAGCCAGCCTCTGGCTTCTCTTCTTTGCTCCTTAGTCAACAATTATATTACCTGGTAGGGAGCTTCTTTTTTTTTTTTTTTTTTAAGATTTTTATTTATTTATTAGAGAGTGAAAGACTGACAATAAGAGGGGAGAAGTCAGAGGGAGAAGCGGACTTCCCGCAGAGCCAGGAGTCCGACATGGGACTCGATCCCGGGACTCCGGGATCATGACCTGAGCCAAAGGCAGTTGTCCAACCAACTGAGCCACCCAGGCGCCCTGGTAGGGAGCTTCTAAAGTAGAATGCCTAATTAGCAGAAAGGCAAAGTGCAATATGAAAAAAATGGCTCTAAAGGTGAAATCTGGAACGTATGTTTCATCTGTTTTGGCCAGAAGTCTTCTCTGAATAAGGCTTTTGTTTCTCCAATGCTTGACAATGGTCAGGAGCTTACTACTGGAAACTCCAGCTTACTCGGGAATGTGGGATATTATGACAATGAGAAGAAAGACTGGAAGGGGATCTGGGGTAGTGGAACAATGAGAAGGGTTGTAGCTATACAAATTTTTATGAAAACAAAACAAAACGCCTACATTTTCCCTGTCCCAGAGTGCTATCTTCTAACACAAGGGGAATCAGGTCTCCCAAGACTGCACATCTTAGACTAACCTCCACTACTTTCCTTAAGTTACCTTGGTGACCTCAAGGTGGACCACAACCTCAGAGGATGAGAAAGTTCTGGAGGTGGCAATGTAACTGCACTGTCATCTATAGCAAATATGGTTTTCAGTGAGGTAGACTTATGAAAGTGGAGTACTTGTATATAGAAAGAATATATCCAGGAACACACACTACCAGCAACAGTGGCTGTCGCTGAGAAGGTAGATTGGGAGATAGGAGTGACATGGAGATTTACTTTTCACTGTACACCTTTTTGAACTATTTCAACTTTTTTTTATCATGAGCATGTTATAGCTAGTCAAAAATAAATAAGTTTCAAAATTTGAAAAACATAAAAGAAATACAGTATTCGTCCCCAAAGAGCCATTTAGCTGGACTAACACACATAAGACATTAGAAAAATCTAAGATAGCACATAGTGAAATACCAATTTGAACAGCACTGATGACACGTAGAAGAGCAAGAGAAGTCTGTTTGGCTGATGGAGCTGGGTCTTAGACGAAGAAGGGAAATTTTTAGCTTAGGGAAACTGCAGCGAAAAGAAATGAGCAGATGCAGAAATGTGCACAAATAAAGAACAGTAGACTCTGGAGTCAGATAGACCTGCTTCCAATCTCAATTCCATAACACATTAGCTAAGTGACCTTGAATGAGTTTTATAACTTCTTTCAACCTCAGACTTCTCATTTGTAAAATGAAGAGTATCCACCTTAATGGGATTAAGAGAAACTAAAGATTGTATGTAAAGTGGTTAGCATAGCACCACTTAGAGTAGATGCTCAACTAAAAGTTGCCTAACATGAATGTGGTCAAACAAGATGACCAGTCTTGCTAGAGTATGGGGAATCTGTTCAGAAGGGGCAAGATAATACTGGCTATTGGAGTTATAACAAACTGTGGACAACCACCTCGTTTTGTGTCTGGGGTTCCTGGTGCATCAGAATGATAAATAAGTACCGCCATTATGCATTCGCTAATGTTCGAGAAAGTGAGAGGTCCGACAATTGCAGGGTTTCTCTCTAGCATGGCGCCTCTGGTGCTTAATCAGAACAGAATTCTGACTGAAGGCCTTCCCACAGTCATTACATTTATAGGGTCTTTCCCCAGTATGGATTCTCTGATGTCGGATAAGGTGTGCCTTACAGATGAAGCTTTTCCCACAGTCGGTACATTCATGGGGCTTCTCCCCCGTGTGGACTCTCTGGTGCTGGGCAAGATCGGAGTTCCACATGAAGCCTTTCCCACAGTCCTTGCATTCATAAGGCTTCTCTCCGGTGTGGATTCTCTGATGGCGAAGTAGGGCTGGGTTCCGAGTAAAGCTTTTCCCACATTCCTTACACGTATATGGTTTCTCCCCAGTGTGGATTCGCTGATGTTGTGTAAGGCTTGTATTCTGACTAAAGCCCTTCCCACACTCCTTACATTCAAAGGGTTTCTCTCCAGTATGTATTCTCTGGTGCCGAATCAGGTTGGACTTCCAAACGAAGGCTTTAGCACATTCTTGACACACGTAGGGCTTCACCCCCGTGTGAATTCTCTGATGTGCAATGCAGTGTGATCTAAAACTGAAAGTTTTCCCACATTCCTTACATCCATAGACCTTCTCTCCATTATGAATTCTCTGATGTTGGTCAAAGTCTTCATTTTGATCAAAACATTTGCCGCATTCTTCACATATATAGAACACCCGCTGACTGAGAATTTTCTGACAGATAACAGGGTGGGTATTCACGTCAGCGTTCTCTGAACTATCTTCTCCTGAGACCATCTCATCTTTGACAATCACTTCCATGATGTCACTTGCAGTGTTCTCCACACTTTTCCCACTGGAGTAGTCAGACCACCTCCCTAACCTGCTCTTTACCTCCTCACAGGTTTTCCCAAACCAGAATTCCTGGGAACCACACCACTGAGGTCCACTCGACAGCACCATGTGGTCCTTTGGCTCCTCAAAACGTTCCTCCTTCAGAATAAAATCTTTCTCACTCTTCAACACACCCTCTGAAAGAAGAAATCAAAGCTGCGAATATCATCACTACCCAGGACAGAGCGAGCAAGGTCACTAAATGGTACTAATGTGTCCAATTCATTCCAAGTGTCACCCCTGTATCTCAATGGCCCTGTGCTAGCAGAAAACAGCACATCAGGGCTATCATACAGAAAGCAACCAAAGTGTATGCCACAGAAAGGCAAAAACGAAACAGAATTCCCTGAGGGCTATGATTCCCAAGCACCGGGGCAGCTCTCCAGAAATAGTTGAATTGAATCTAAGGGAGATAAGTCAGAATGTCTTCGAGGTCGTCTGGTTTCTAACACGAGAACAGGCCATGGTTCAGGACAGAGGACCCATTTAGAAATAACAAATCCTTTGTGGTATACCTGGGGAACCTGAACTTGTCGCACACTGTGGAAAGCAACAGGGAGAATCTTCCTCATACTGGTCAACCCTAATGGGAAATGTGGTCTTCTCATTCAATCCAGTTGCCAGTTCCACCATGAAAAGCACTTCCCCAAACTACTTCAGGCAAAGATTGCCTCCTCTGTGTTCCCACAGTGCTTTACTCACACCTCTGTTACAGTATCGGACTTCGCTGTAATTATACACTTATGTATATGTATATATATGTAAATTATACATTTATGTATATGTAGAATATACCATTAGACTGTGAGGCCCTGCAGGAGAGGGGCCATATAGTACTTGCTTTCTGATCCCTAAAAACTAACAGAATGAATAAAATATAGCATTTACTCTTAAAATTTTGGTTGACCACAGCAGCCAGTAGGCCATCTGTTCCGTTAGAGCCTAAGACCCAAGCTCCACCCGAATTAATCGATCATGTCCAAATGAAAAGCTAGGAGTTTAGAGTTTAACTTTGCTCTTCATTAAATGGTTGCCTTGGGGATTTTTTAAGGGATTTTTATTTAGAACATAAATAGAAAAATCAAATTTTAACAGTTTACAAAAGAAAGACAGCGGGAAACATGTGTCTGGGAGGAAAGTGCTCGTTTCCCTCACTTACCAGTACAGATTAGGCTTGGAGCCTCTCCTTGCGGTTTCAGGTTCAATGGTTCTTCCACCTGCTCAAGATGGGAGAGCCCAGTAGGCTTTAGAAATGGACATCCTGCCAGGGTCAAGATATAAATAAGGCTGACTCAGTCGGAGGAGTGGGGCCCGTCAGGAAAGGAGCAGAGATGGAAGTGGTAAGGGAGGATGAAGATGGGTGGGAAGATTGGTACACAGGTGACCTGAAACTTGAGGGGAAGAACATTGTAAAGGACAGAAAACAGATGCACAGGGAAGCTGCGATTAATTCCATTAGTTCCCCAGAACATGAAAATGTATCGCTCATTTTTAAATGTCAAGAAGAAACAGGAGGGACAAGGTCTCTTCTTCACCTCCCCTAGAATGCAAAAGCCAGCTCACGTGGAAAACAATCAAGATGGGATGGAATTGCAAAGAGCAGTTCCCAAGGCTATGTTGGGAAACCACAGTCCTTTAGCTTTCTCCCTGTCTATCCACCTACCTATGTTGCCTTCTCTTTCTACAAAGAGTCAACCATGGGTCGGTCTCTCTATGGCATCCACTAGACATGGCCTTAAAGCCTCACTCAGCCATTTCCAGAAGTCACTTCTTATTCTAATGACAGACACTTCTAATTGCAGAGGTCCACTCAAATAAACTCTTCTTTAGGCTTAGCTAAGACCTGTCTCTTTGGAACTCCCATCCAAAGCCTCCTAAAAAACAAAACAAAACAAAAAAACAAACCAGAACAATTCCTCACCCTCCAAATGACCACCTTTTATATTGCAGAAGTCAAGCACTATGTGTCCCCTGATATTCTCTTCTTTAAGACAAAAATGGTCTTTGAATAGGGGCATGTACTCAAAGGAAGTTTCCTACAGGTCAGGGCGCTAGAGGAATAACTTAACTCAAGGAATAACTTAGCTGTCGGCTTTCTGCCTAGAGCCAAGATGGGAAATTCCCTTGGGTAGTGGGAGAGTAAGCACTGAGTGCCTGAGAGAAGGCAGAGGACACTGTAGTTGTCTCTCTACATCCAATCTACCTTCACCAACAACGCCTCTTCCCCGTCGTTCCCACCATTATGGAGTAACCACACCCTTTGGAGGGGAGTGATCCCAACTCCAGCTCCTAGTGTACCCCTCACTGGTCTAAGCCAAGCAGGTTAACCTATCCCACTCACTCCATGAGAGATAGTTTCAGAAACTGGCAGTCCAGGCCAAGACCGTCAGTGCATACTATTTCCCTAGCCATAGAGATTGGTTTAGAGTTGGCGTAAGACTTAAGATGGTACATCGCAAAGGCCTGAGGAAGGCCTGCCCTATTTCTTTTCCTAGGTATGAAGAAGCAGCGCCTTGGTTACAAATACCAGTCATCTTACAACCACAAGAGGAGCCAGACTGTAGACAAAGCCAACATACAAGGAGATAGAAAAGAGCAGAGACTGAAACCCAGATCAAGGTGTACCTGCACCCTACCTATAAACTTCCTACTTACATGAAACAGTAAAGTCCCCTTTTTTGTTTAAGCCAATCAGAACTGGGTTGTTATTTGTAATCAAGAACATCCTAGTATGGAAAGACTGACAGACACAGCAAGGAACTGTGAAAATGGGGAAGTTGAAGGCACAGCTCAAGTTCTACTGTGCCCACAGAAGAGCTTCTGTGGGAAGAAGATGGAACAGGGCCAGGGAGGCAAAAAGGGGACACAGTTTAGGAAATTAGGAACAGGAAAGCCCTGTGTTGGGCCTAAAGAAATGCCAGGGCTTTGCCCACCAGAAACCCCTGAATTGGAACTACAGGCCTCAGGGTTATTGAGCCTTCTTGATTTGTAATGATGAAGGGGGCCATGATACTCCAAAGGGCAGTCAGAATCTTCTGCTGGAAGACTATAAGGAGGCAGGGAATATTGAAAGGCCAGCCCAGTGAGTCAAAAGAAAAATCAGGGAGTACAAATGAGTGGGGGCCATGATAAGAAGAGTGGAAATGGGTTAGAGGCCAAACAGGTGAATGAAGAGGAGCCAGGGTGAATAATAAACAGACTCAAGAAGATGGAAGATCATGGGAGCACAGAAAAAGAAAAGAAGAAGAAAAAAAAAAAGGAATCCCACCGATGTCTATAGCACTAGGTTAAGAGAACACATACTGGTTACATTTTAAAGATGAAGACAAGGGAGCTGGTCAGATGACTGGCAGCGATCCTCACTCACCTGAGGAGATGCCCCTCGGGCCCTCTCCATCCAGAGCTCCCTGAGGAGCTGTGCACCACGGTGCTTCCCCTTGCTCCAGCTGGGAAATCAGAGCCGGTTTGGGAAATGGAAATGCTGCTTGAGGGGAAGGAAATGGGACAGGCAGGTGAGTGAGGTGACAGCAATCCCAGGGCTCCTCCCAGGCTTTGTCTTTAGGGGCAGCAGGGAAAGAAGGGAATTAACTAGGGTGAGCGAGAAAAGGAAGTCGAGGGGAAGGGACCGGAGACTCAGGGGAGAGGGGCCAGGAGGCTTACAAAGGTCAGGAATTAGAGTAAGAGGGGCTCAATAACTGGGTGAGCAAATGCACGATTCTACTCATTGAGAGACTGAGCTTCCTTGTTCTCTCCCTCTCTTACAGCTCTCAAGTTCACACACCTGTATGACGGTGCTTGGGATTGGGTTCGATCTCCCAAACGGAGTGGGTGGGAAACTGGGAAACCGAGGGCTTGGTGGGGCACCTAGAATCCGCTTTTTCTACTCTACCCCAGCACAGGGGTTGGGAGTTAAGCAGCTCTCACCCTGGGGCAAGAAAGTCTGATGTGAGGCTCAAATGTATACCAGGACTTCCCACTTCCCAGCAACCACTGAGGCTGGGTCATTAAGAATCCAAGGGCCCGAGGTTGCCAATCAGGGGGTGTTATCAAAGACTCCTGAGCTTCAGAGGAAGAAGGAGCCAGGAAACTCTGAAGGGGAGAAGCAGAGTCCAAAAAGAAAGACCCTTACCCAGGGAAGCCACAGCCCCATAATTCTCCAGCATCACATCCCTGTACAGCACCCGCTGAGCGGGGGCCAGGCTGGTCCACTCGTTCTCAGAGAAGTAGACGGCCACATCCTCGAAGGTCACTAACTCCTGAAACAACATGTGTTTAAATGCGCTAGCACAGTCCCAGACCCAGGCCTGGAGTAAGGGGTGGACCAGGCACTAAGAGGTACTGGAAGGGACGCCAGCTGAGTTTCTGGATTCTGAAGGTCTCTGGGAACTCTCCCCCGATTGGCACCCCCTACTAACTTACAAAGATAGAAGGGATCAGCCGTCAATTTCTCATGTCTCTACACCCTCTCTTCCTTTTCATTGAGTCTCTGCAAGTTTTCCCTTTCCATCCATGCCCCAAACAACGATCTGCGCTCTAGGTGCCCTCCTTTCCCCACAGCGGGCCCTCCGTCCGAGGTCGCCAGCCCTTGATAACAAGTACAACTACCATCTATTGACTGAGCCTGTGGCAGGCACTTTACCCACATTACTTTGTGTATCCTCACAGCCGAAGGGGAGAGGATCAGATTCATTTTATAGAAGAAACTGATGCTCAGAGAGTCACTGCCCCCAAAGTTCCAGAACGGAGACAGAATTCACGGCTGTCTGCCTCTCCGGCTCTTCTTAACTGTGCCACACAGCCTTCCAGCCTCCTTCCCGCCACCCGACGACCCTGTGTGAGGCTCTTCCTCCTCTCTCCCTCCCCCTCCCTGTCATCGGCTGCAGAGGCAGCTAAGGGCACCTCGGAACACTCAGGCTGCTCTGGAGATCCACACTCCGACTTGACTCCCTGCACTCTGCCGCTCCAGCACATTCTCTGAAACGCCGCACCCTACTTCTCTTCCCTACCTCGCAGTCTTAATGTCCCCTTTCCCTGTACCTCTGAAAGGCTTCTGCACTTTCTCTTACCTTCTTAAGAAAACTGTACGTGCTAATGTACAGTGAGCCATCAAGGCTTCTAATTCTCAGCTACTGCCTCACCCAGGATCTCCTCTCTAGGGAGAGGCTGATTCTGCTGCATTTCCCGTAGGTCCTTGCCTTACAAAGTCCGCACAGCCACTTACCGAGCACCCCAGGGCTCTAAGATTTTGCCTGGCTCACCCTTGCCTGCCTCAAAACGTCCAAATCCTCTGCGCCGCTGGCAATTCCGCTGCCTATTCAGAGGCCCATTCAGGTGCAAGAAGCGTCTCCTGCACCACCCGCCTCATCCCCTCGCCTGTCACCTGTCAGGAACCCAAATCCTTGCCTTGCCCAGATCTGTGTCCTTGCACCTGCAGCTCCCCCTGCCTGGAGATGCACTTCCTCCCTCCGGCGCCGGCAAGCTCAGATTCATCCCAAGACCCACCTCAAACATAACCAGCTCTGTAAAAACCAGGGACATGGAAATGCTGGACACTCGTCGCGGCGCACAGCGCTCGGTGAACACCTCTGCCCCAGCGCTTGGCTCCCGCCTGTGCAGCTGCACGTGTGTTCCCCCTGTGGACGCCAGTCTGGGGGATGTCGAATGCGTTCTGCTCCCTGCCTGCTCCTCCAGCCCCTCCACTCTGGGCTGCACCCCGATTTCCCCGTCGCCGAGCTGTCCCCTCCGCCCCTCGCTGTGGGCCTAGAGCCCGGGGCAGAGCCGAGCAAGCTTCGTGGCGCCGGCCCCGCACTCACCGGGCGCGCCCGGGCCGGCGCGGGCTGTCCCGGTAGCAGCTCGAGTGCAGGGCCGAAGGGGGCCCCGCTCGCCGTGGCCGCAGCCGCCATGGCCCGGGCCGCCCTCCCGGGCAGCGAGCGAGCGCCAGGCCCGACCGGGGGCTGCCCGGGGTCGGGGAGGGACGCCCCGGACCGGGGCTGGCCCGATACGGTGGCCCCGAGTCCAGTAGCCGGCCGCTCAAGTCCCGCACTCCACGCCCAGCGAGGCGCGCCAGCCCCGCACCAGCTTCCCACGCTTTGCGCGAGCCAGAGCTCCGCACCAGAGAGGTGGAGGCAGCTGCACTCTTGCCACTCCGGCTTCTCTAGGACGATGGAGGGCGCCACGTCTCTGTGGTCCTCCCTTCTCGCCCTGCAAAGAAACAGGGAGCCCAGAGCGCGTCCGGCTCTCCCGGAGACACCAGCTGCCTCGGGGCGCTGCTGTGGGAATGCGGGGGAGCGGGCGGTGGGGGCGAAGGCTTCCCCTGGGAATCCTTCCCTCCTCGTCCTGCTGACCACCCTTGTTCTCTACTGCACTGCACTGGTAGGATGGATGCTGGTATGAAAGCGCACATGCTTCTCTGGACGTGCCTGTTCATAGATCTCCATCCCTTTACTGGGCTCTACATTCCCAGAGAGCAACTAATGGTCTTGATGGTCTTAGCGCCTCTAATATCTATCCAACATAGCATCTCTTATGCCCCAGTTTCTTTAAGTGCCAAGGAATTCTTGCTCAATAAAGGAATGAATAAATGTTGAACTAGTTTTTCAGGCGGGGAGAGAGAGAGAGAGAGAAAATGGCTTATCTAACATCACATAGCATGCCTGGAAGTTAAACCTTTAAACGAAATTGTAGAAATAAAAGAAGACCACCAAAATGGGAACAAGCAAAGGCTATTTATTCAGAGCTTGCTATAAGCAAGGGAGTCCACGACCATCACTTGCATTTGACAGAGACTCTAAGTCGGGCAGAAGAGTGGGAAAGCTTTATAGTTAAAGAAGAAAAGAAAAGAAAAAAAATGGGGGTGGGGAAAGACTTCAGGTATGCTCTGATTGGAGATTGTTGGCGTGGGTTCAGGTGGTGCTAAATAGAAACAAGGCATCTTATGTGAGTGGTTGGGGGAGGATAGCAATCAAAATCAAATTCGGTTGGGGGAGGATAGCAATTAAATTGCCACAGGCTTTCTTTTGGCTTCCTGGACTGATGGCTGCAGACTATGGGTCAGAGTTCTATTTTTCTATATGGTCTGGCCACCTTCCTTTTGTATATATAGTCTCTTCAGGTGAACAAAGTAGGAAGATATCTGCTTCACTGAAATTCCAGTCCAGAAGCTCAGATTCCTTTTAGGTCCCCAGGTATTGAGAGCTTACAGATACCTGACCTGTGAAAAATCACAGAACAAAGGAGACCTCCGGTGAGATTCCTGATTTGCTTGTTTGTTACTTTTTTTTTTTTTTTAAGATTTTATTTATTTATTAGAGAGAGAGAGACTGAGAATGAGAGGGGAGAAGAAGGTCAGAGGGAGAAGCAGACCTCCCGCAGAGCCGGGAGTCCGATATGGGACTCGATCCCGGGACTCCGGGATCATGACCCGAGCCGAAGGCAGTCGCCCAACCAACTGAGCCACCCAGGCGCCCCTGCTTGTTTGTTTCTAAGAGGATAGTGGAGAAGCCCATAAGTGGACACTGGTGAATAGTCCGTGAGCACTGAGAAGGAACCAATGAGTCCTACCCTGGGAAAGATCAGAAGGAAGGATGAGCACACAACAAATGCTCCCATGACCTTCTTAGCGACAAGATGGAGAAAGCTGTACTCAGTGCAAAATAATTAGGGGAGTTTTAGCTCAGAATAAGGAGCCCTCAGATCCCTGATAATCAAGTCAGGGTCCACCAGAGGGAAGGTCTCTTATGGTTCTGATCAGCGTTTTGGTTCAAAACTAAAGAGGAGAGAGATATAGTCTATTTTTATTTTTACCCATATTCACCCATATATTTCTGCTCTTTCCATTCTTCTTCCTGTTAAACACACAGCAGAAGGCAAGGTCAAGGCCATGTCCTAACTGACCTGACCAGTAAAGATACAAGAAGTCGCTTTTAGATTCATACAATGTATTACTTACATACACAGCAAAAGGAAGAGTATCCAAACATGCCAGTCCCCAGATCCTTGTCCCATACACCAAAAACGACAACACCGAAATGAAAGGAGGCTCAAGGACTAAAACATCCTGGGTGAGGAGCTGATTTCAGACATAGCTAAGCAGTCTTAGCTATGTTATATCCAGAAAGTCTCATACCTCTTCAGAATCTGAGAGGCAATGAGAAATTATCTCCTGACCGCCTCCCACAAGAGGTAGGGAAGGGAGTGGGAGATGGGCTGAAGGCCTCTAAAGCTCCTGTCCTCCTCTCATGTTCTAGAAGGATCAAGAGGTGATCTTCCAAGACTCAGAGTAGCTGTTGTTCAAGCTTTTGCCTGCAAGGCCTATATATGTGCAAACTAGCTAGGGCACCACGGTGAAGCCACTCCCCTACAACAAGACCTCCCAGCTGTTTACACATAAAGATTCTCAGGGATATGAAGCACAACATAGGTCATCGGATACTCTAATTAGTTGTACTGATAGAGGCTTTGGTCAAATACATTCTATGTGTCTTAGGCAGCATGAGACAAAAGTGACCATGATAGTGAGATGCAGTAGGATAACCAGGCCCACTGGAAACTGGGCCATAATTGGGTTCCTCATCCGAAGCCAATCCAGCTAACGAGGTCATTAATCAAAGGGAAGCAAGAGATACTGGCAATGATCCCTCCTAAACTGGCCAGCAAAAAATTCAGGCCAGTACAACTGTCCATTACCACTCATGCTAGTGAATTTAGATCCATCAGTGGTCGTGAAAAACGTACAAGAAGTCCAACAATAACAGTGTGAAGCTAAAGGGAATAATTTCAATGTCCAGAAAGTTAATCTTATCCTGTTGGTTCTTTTTTTTTTTTTTTTAAAGATTGTATTTATTTATTTATTAGGAAAGAGAGAGAGTGAGAGAGAGCATGAGAAGGGAGAAGGTCAGAGTGAGACGCGGACTCCCCATGGAGCTGGGAGCCCGATGCAGGACTCGATCCCGGAACTCCGCGGGACTCGATCCCGGAGCTCCGGGATCATGACCCGAGCAGAAGGCAGTTGCCCAACCAACTGCGCCACCCAGGCGCCCTATCCTGTTGGTTCTTGCCGAGACTGTTTCTTCCTGGAGTCAGTGGCTATTGGGAGGCTTCTGAGAGTTTTTAAGTTTAAGATTACTTATTGACTAGTTGTAAAATTGAGGGCAGTGTTGGACGCCTGGGTTGCTGCTCAGATACCCAACAGACAAAAGCTGAGAGGGTAATGGTCTCTCCCTCCCTCTGCCCCTGACTTGCCAGGGTCTAATTCTTACCAACCAGGATTGTTCCTCTTCTTCCACAGCCACACGACCGTTATGAGTAGTCGCTCACCTTTTCCCTGTCCTCTCCATGTCTCACCTACACCATAGGCTTAGACTCATCTCTGTTTAGCACAGAAGTTCCCTTCTTCTATAATTTAGAACATCCTAGACTATCTCCTACCCTCTGACATGTGGGTCGTGCCAAGACCACCTGAGTTTTCACCTCATAATTCATGGTCATTATAATCATTATCTATAATCGCCCGAATCCAGCAAGCATGGCGGGGGGTGGGGATAAATACTAAGTTTCAGTCTCCCGGCTCCCAGATCTTTTTATCCTACTTGCAAATTCTAGTAGTCCAATTTTCTAGGGATAGCATCGGAGGGAGAAAAAACAGAGTGATAAGGGTAAATTATGTGGTCTGTGTTTCCTGAAGCCAGTTAGGGCTTTCTCCCGCTCCTGAACCTCATAAATAAACATTATACTTAAATTGGAGGTACACTTGTACACTTTTAGGTAATTATCACATTTGGAGCCCCAATTATCTTAATTTGCACAGCACCGACAGCGTTTTTGACAGGCTGTCCAATTATCTTTTTCAGTTTTTAAGAGTTCACACTCTCTCTTAATGGCACTTCCTTCTTGGGGGATGAGATAGGTCATTAGAGGTCCAACTAAGGACCCAGGTCACTGTGCACTGTTGGTACTTTTAGCTATAAAAACAGCACTATTATGTTGTTGGGTGTGTTAGGGGAAGTGAAATATGTAACGTAGGTCATCGAAGAATCCTGGAGTAGTGTTGTCCACACGTGCTGTGTGGAAGATAGTAGTGCCATACCCTGAAAGGGTGTCGACGGTAGTCCATGCCCAGCAGCATTCTCCATGTGAAGGTGGGGAATCCATACAGTCTATCTGCCAGGATTCACCAGGTCCACTACCCCGACTTATGTGCTCCAGTTTCCTTTGCTATTCAACTGTGCGGCTGGCAGTCCAGTCACAACTGTCAAGCTTCCGTATGCTTCTTTCTGTAAATTGATTTCCAAGAGTCCTGCTTTTACTGTCTTGTTTTTTTTTTCCCCCCTGCTTGTAGAACTTTAGCCATCATTTTGGGTAAGTGCACTAATCATTTCACTCATGTGTGTGTGCATTGGGTAAGTGCACATCATTTGGGTAAGTGCACAGGGTAGGTGCACTAATGACAATTTCTCTTAATTTTCTTTGAGAACATGTTGATCTGATCTTCATCTCTAGCGGATACTGTTATTGGCATAGAATTCTGAACTGACAGTTCTGCTTTTTCATCACTTGATAAACTTTGCGCCACTTGCAAATGACTTTCATGGTTTCTGTTAAGACATCTGTGGTCATTGAGTTGTTTCTCTATACGTGATATGTTGTTTCTCTCTAGCTGCTTTCAAAACATTTTTCCTTGTCTTTAGATTTTTGAAATTTGATTACATTGTGTCTGGACTTGAATTTCTTTAGGTTTATCCTGTTAGCGGTTTGTACAGCTAGTTTTGATGAAATCCAATTTACCTATTTTTCTTTTGTTGCTTGTGATTTTGATGTCATACACTTGAAATTGTTGTCAAATTCAATGTCATAAAGGTTTTCTTCAATGGTTTCTTCGAAGAGTTGCATTGTTTTAGACCTTGTTTAGGTCTTTGATACACTTTAAGTTAATTTCTATATGTGGTATAAGGTAATTTCATTCTTTTGCAAATGATACCCAGTTTTCCCCTCATCACTTGTTGAAATTGCTTTCTTTCCCTCTTGATCTTGACATCCTTGTTGAAAATCAATTGACCATATTAGTGAGGGTTATTTCTGGACTCTATTCTATTCCATTGGTCGATATGTCTTTCCTTATGCTAGTATCCTAATGTTTTATTTACTGTTGTTTTGTAGTTTTTCAAAGTCAGGAGGAGTGGACCCCCCAACTTTATTCTTTTTCAAGAATGTTTTGGCTATTTGGGGCCCCTTGCAATTCCATATGATTTTGAGGACCGGCTTTTCCAATACTGTGAAAAAACCTATTGGAATTTTTATATGGATTGTGTTGAATCTATAGATCACTTTGGGTAGTATGAACCTCTTAACAATGTTATGCCTTCCCATCCATGAACATGGAATGTCTTTCCAAATAATCTCTACATGAGATTAATAATCTCTGATGAGCCCCAATGTGGGGCTCAAACACAGTCAAGCCCACATTGGGGCTCATTAGAGATTAGTAATCTCATGTAGAGATTACCAAAAAAATAAACTTAAAAAAGTAAATATTTGGTAGAATTCACCAGTGAAGCCATCTGGTTTAGGACTTCTGTTGGCAGGTCTTTTATTTTTTTATTTTTTAAAGATTTCATTTATTTATTTGACAGAGGAAGAGAGATCACAAGTAGGCAGAGAGAGAGGGGGAAGTAGGCTCCCTGCTGAGCAGAGAGCCTGATTCGGGGCTCAATCCCAAGACCCTAAGATCATGACCTGAGCCAAAGGCAGAGGCGTTAACCCACTGAGCCACCCAGGTGCCACCGCAGGTCTTTTAATTAGTGATTTAATCTCTTTACTTATTATAGATCTGTTGAGATTTTCTATTTCTTCTTAAGTTTGTTTAGGTAATTTATATTTCAGGGAATTTGTCCATTTCTTCTAGGTTATCTAAGTTGTTTATGTATAATTATTGAGAGCATTGACATACAATTATTCAAAATGTTCTTGTATAATCCTTTCTACCTCTGTAAGGTCAATAGTTTTATCTCCGCTTTCATTCCTGACTTTAGTTATATGCATCTTCTTTCCTTTTTTTCTTAGTTAATCTAGCTCAAGTTTTGTCTATTTTGAACTTTTCAAATAACCAATTTTAGTTTCACTGATTTTCTGTTTTTCTATTCTCTATTTCATTTATCTCAGCTCTAATTGTTACACTTTCCTTCCTTCTGCCGGCTTTGGGTTTGGCCTGCTCTTCTTTTTTAATTCCTTAAGGTGTAACTTAGATTATTTATTTGAGATATTCTTTTTTAATGTATGCATTTACGGCTATAATTTTACCTCTTAACACTGCTTTCACCATATACCATAAGTTTTGATATGTTGGTTTTTTTCATCCACACAAGGTGTTTTCTAATTTCTCTTGTGATTTCTTCTTTGAAGAACAAAACATTAGGAAGCTTCCATGTGGATTCTTTCAGACTCCATGTGTCTTTTCCCTTATGATCTAGCTATATATTCTTAGTATACCACTGTAATCAATCTTAGCCATGAGTATAACTATATGCTGAGTCAAATTAGTTCTTCTAGGGAATCTCTGAATGTGAGGGTGATCTTGGGGATCCCCCACAGACTGATATGAAGATTAGATTGCTTAATACATGTAAAGCATTTAGCATATTTGGCTCATAGTAAATTTTCAGAATAAGAATAGTGATGATTATAGTGACAATGGGGATGACCAGTAGAGAGCCATGAACAGGATAGGTGCTCAAGGTCAGTCAATGCAATTCCCATCCTTCCCTCCATCCTCTCCCACTATATTCGCTCATATCTAAGCCTCAGCCCAATACCTTTATAATGGCATCTCGAAGCTGGCAAGTACCTCAAGTTCAGCTTCCTGTGACACAGCAGAATAATAAGGCCCAGAGAAGTGAACTGAAATGTCCTGGGTCATGTCATGAGTTGGTGACAAAGCTGAAACAAGAACCCAAAAAGTCTTAAAGTCTGCCCTTTAAATTCTCTACTGACTTCACTGTCACCTGGTATATGTGATGCAGCCTAGGAGTAAACTAATTAACCTGGGGCACCTGGGTGGCTCAGTCGGTTAACCGTCTGCTTTCAGCCTGGGTCATGATTCCAGGGTCCTGGGATCGAGCCCAGAGTCGGGCTCTCTGCTCAGCAGGGAGACTGCTTCTCCCTCTCCCTCTGTCTACTGCTCTGCCTACTTGTGATCTCTGTCAAATGAATGAATGAATAAATAAATAAATAAATAAATAAAATCTTAAAAAAAAAAAAACCCACAAACTCAGCTGTCATGGAGGCAGAACCTTAAAAAACTAGGAAGGGGGGCACCTGGGTGGCTCAGTCGTTAAGCGTATGCCTTCAGCTCAGGTCATGGTCCCAGGGTCCTGGGATCAAGCCCCGTGCGGGGCTCCCTGCTTGGGGGAGAGCCTGCTTCTCCTTCTCTCACTCCCCTGCTTGTGTTCCCTCTCTCACTGTATCTCTTTCTGCCAAATGAATAAATAAAATCTTAAAAAAAAACCAAACAAACTAGGAAGGAATGGAAAAATAAGGAACCTTGAAAGCTAGGAAGGAAAGGAAGCCATAAACAAGTCCAGCGCTAAATTAAATGAGACTATTATTTGGTCTAAAGGCAGAGTAAAACAATTCCTCCTGCATCTCCATTTCAACCGTACTGTTGCTGACTTCTGGGGGTAAGGCAGTTGGCAGAAAGTTGCATGCACTAAGGGAGCAGTCAATAGCATCCAGCATTGGAACAAAGAGCAAACAAGATGCAGGGGATAGTCAGTAGAGAACTCTACTAGAGAACCCCCAAAGGAGAACTCCAATATAGAAACCACAGCAGGTAAACGGAACCCTCCTATCGGTGCACAATTGCTCAAAATTATGGGCCATATACATAATGAGAAGACACGAGAAGGGACCAGAGACCCGCTTGAGCCCCAGAGTATTCAAACCACGGCCGACCACCCCCCTGCTCACCGTGCAGTGTGCAAACGAGGTGTGCATGAAAGGAGCACCAAAAAATGTCTAAGGACAGCCGAAACAATGCTCCCGCCAGGCTCAGGAGGTGAGAACTCTCAGGAATACGGTCCGGAGTGGTGGCTGCGCTCAGCGCGCTCTTTGGAAACAGCGGCCGTGGCAGTGAAGGAGGCAGCCCTTCCCCCAGCCCCACGCCCTTAAACTGACAGCTCCGCAGACACACGGGCAGACACACAGTGACTCGGTAAGCCCAGTCGACTGACGGACAGACGGCACCTGCACACAGCAGACTGCCCACACCACCCGCCTAGAAACACTGCCGCGGAGGCTGCAGGGGTGGAAGTGCGTCACCGCCCTTCCGGTCCCCGAACCCGCGTCCGCTCTAGCATGCCCGGAGGCCATCTCCGCGTGTCGTTGGTCCGTCAGAGGCTCTCAGTCCCACTTTGTAGCTCCGTGGCACCCCCCCTGCGGAGCTGCGGCCGTAGCTGGGAAGGCTGAGGCGTGCCGCGGGGCTCCCGGGACTCGCTCTGGGTCGCTGGCCCCTGGGGAGGGTTGGCCGGGCAGCCGCATGGGCCGATTTCCCCGGGGCATGCTAGCCTCCGCCCGGTAAGAGCCAGTAAGGACTGCCCCTGCGTCAGGCCGCCCCTCAGCGGCTGCAGGTGGACTGGACCAGCCGGCCTGAGAGTTCAGTGCAGCGCCATAGGTCAGAGCTCCAATTCGCCCTGAGCCGGCGTAGCCTGCGCTGGGCTGAAAACGCGTCCCCCTCCCCTAAGCCCCCCAGCCACATCGGCGCCAGAGTGGATATGCAGCGACCTCCACGTGTAGCCCCACCACCGCACACAGCACGCAACGACCTGGCTTTGTCTTCCTCCAGGCCTCCACTTAATTACCACTTAATCAGCGTGGCTTTCCTGCCTCCCCACCCCACTTCCCGCTCTGTTCCTCTCACTTGCAGCACTTAACACGATTGGAATTACGTACTTGTTTAGGCAGTGATTTCATATATTTTCTGCTTCCTTAGACCATACACTTAGGCACCGTGACCCTCTGATTTGAGGTTAGTTATAGCAGAAGTCGTGGCAGTAAATATCTGTTGAATGGATACATGGGGCTGTTCCAAGGAAGGAGGGAATGAATAAATACAGGCGAGAATGAATGTAAGGTGATGCTGCGATCCATTAAAAACTGGGGAGCAAAGTTCAGCTCATGGAAGTTGGCCCACAATTTCTGACTGTAGATTCTTTTTTTTTTTTATTTTTTAAAGATTTTATTTATTTATTTATTAGGAAAGAGAGAGAGTGAGAGAGAGCAGGTCAGAGTGAGAAGCGGACTCCCCATGGAGCTGGGAGCCCGATGTGGGAGTCGATCCCGGGACTCCGACTCCCGGGACTCCGGGATCATGACCTGAGCCGAAGGCAGTCGCTCAACCAACTGCGCCACCCAGGGGCCCCTGACTGTAGATTCTAAGGCAGGGGAGAGTTGATGATACTGAGTACTCGCTGTGGTTGCCCCAGGCAATCAGAGAGGACTTCCTAGAGGCAGAGTGAGGACATTTCCAACTTCCCACAAAGGGGAGCTGCATGAGGCAAAGGGAATTCACTATAGAGGGCTTGGGAAAATCCGAGGAAACAAAGTTCCTATTTGTGGATCACTTAGAAAGTTAAAGAGTAACCTGGGGGTTAGCAGAACTGGTTGAATTGAGTCTGAACCTCACATTATTGCAGGTTAGACCTTAGAGTTAATGGCGCAGCTTTCTCCTTCTTGGGCCTGCTGGCAGGGGCCTGGCCTGATACCTCCCAGATGGTCCCCAGGAAATGGTCAGCTCACCTCATTGAAGCCAGGACAGTTGTAATTGAACCTACATCCTCATCATGAAATAAAGCAATTGGTTTGAAGTCTTTTCATGTTTGCAAGATTCCAAATCTGCGCCCTTGCTGCAGAAGTGTGCAAGCCAGCTGGGCCAGCGGTAGGGCCCCAGGCTCAGGTACTGGACCTCTGAAGAGCTGCCAGTCTGGGAGGCTCTGTGGATCGTTTTAAGATGAGGAAGGGAGAGATATGAAACTTAATAAGTGCTTGGTGCATTTCTGCTGAATGAGCTAACAAATTAATGAATAAATGAATGCATGAGGAAATAAAGGGTGAATGCTCAGTAAATCATGGGGGGGGGGGCGGGTGGGGATCAAAGAAAGCTTTGTAGACATCATGCTGGAGCCGAGTCCGAAAAGATCAGAGCAAAGCCTAAAGCTGGTGAGGGGACCGTGACCATAGCTAGAGGCCTCCTTCTGGGCTTCCTTCTGGTCCCACCCCCTCCTCCCACCAGGTTGCAGCAAGTGCTAAATCGAAAAGAACACTTTGCTCCCAGGTACTGTCTTGCCAGGGTTATTTAATATAACTTACAGCCACAGGGCAAAGTCCAGGCGGACAGACCTTTTCATCCCCAACTTGTCACAGCCTCTCAAAAGCTCTCTAGCACCCAGAGAACAGTGTGTCCGGAGCTCCACCTGGAAGGGCACAGCCATGGTCCTCTGGGGTCTGGTGCTGGGAGCTCTGCTGGTGTTCACCGTGGGGTGCTTGTATCTGCTGGGGCCGCCCCGGCAACGCAGGGCCCAGGAGCCCCCTCTGGATAAGGGCTCCATACCCTGGCTGGGCCATGCCATGGCCTTTCGGAAGAACATGTTTGAATTCTTGAAACACATGCGGGCCAAGCATGGAGATGTGTTCACAGTGCAGCTAGGGGGCCAGTACTTTACCTTTGTCATGGACCCCCTCTCCTTTGGCCCCATCCTCAAGGATGCACAGAGAAAACTAGACTTCGTGGAGTACGCAGAAAAGCTGGTGCTAAAGGTATTCGGATACAAGTCAGTGCAAGGAGACTACCGGATGATACACTCAGCCAGCACCAAATTCCTCATGGGGGACGGCTTGGCGGAGCTCAACAAAACCATGCTGAACGGCCTGTCTCTGGTCATGCTGGGGCCCAGGGGCCAGAGTCCGGATGCTAGTTGCTGGCGTGAAGATGACCTCTTCCACTTCTGCTACAACATCTTGTTCAAGGCTGGCTACCTGAGCTTGTTCGGGTATACGAAGGACCAGGAGCAGGACCTACGACAGGCTGAAGAGTTATTTGTCCAGTTCCGCAAGTTTGACCGCTTGTTCCCTAGGTTTGTTTATTCCTTGCTGGGGCCCCGGGAGTGGCTAGAAGTGGGCCGGCTCCAGAGTCTCTTCCACAAGACACTCTCTGTGCAGGACAACTTGGAAAAGAACGGCATCAGCAGCTGGATATCCTACATGCTTCAGTATCTGAGGGAGCAGGGAGTAGCCCCAGCCATGCAGGACAAGTTCAACTTCATGATGCTCTGGGCCTCCCAGGGGAACACGGGCCCGATCTCTTTCTGGGCCCTCTTGTTCCTGCTGAAGCACCCGGAAGCCATGCAGGCTGTGAGGGACGAGGCCACCCAAGTCCTGGGGGAGGCCAAGCCGAAGGCCAGGCAGTCCTTAGACTTAGACGTCAGCATCCTGCACCGCACTCCGGTGCTGGACAGTGTGATGGAGGAGACTCTGCGGCTGGGGGCTGCACCCACCCTCCTCAGGGTGGTACACGGCGACCACGTCCTGAAGATGGCCGACGGACAGGAGTACCAGCTCCGGAATGGAGACATCGTGGCCCTCTTCCCCTATCTTTCGGTGCACATGGATCCTGACATCCACCCAGAACCCACTGCCTTCAAGTATGATCGCTTCCTCAACCCCAATGGTAGCCGCAAAGTGGACTTCTACAAGGCAGGCAAGAAAATCCACCATTATACCATGCCGTGGGGCTCAGGGGTCTCCATCTGCCCTGGGAGGTTCTTGGCCATCAATGAGATGAAGCTCTTTGTCCTGCTCATGGTCACATACTTTGACCTGGAGCTCGTGGACCCTGAGACACCTGTGCCACCCGTGGACCCCCGCCGCTGGGGCTTTGGCACCATGCAGCCCAGCCACGAGGTGCGCTTCCGTTACCGCCTGCGACCTACCAAATGAGCCCTGGCAAGGTGGCTGTGAGCCTGGCCTCCAGACCTCCCTTGGGGTCTCTACCTCCTCCAGCCCCTCTGAAGTACCCCCCTTCCCTCGGGTTCTGTGGGATCTCCTACCTCTGTCGGGGTGGGCTTCCTTAGTTCTCTGGCTTTTCTCCAGCTACTTGATAGGCTTAGCCATCTGTCTTGAAATCGCCGTCTCTCAGAGTGAGTTCTGCAGAACCCCCCTCTCATACAAAGTTCACAGGAAGGGGAACTTTCTGGGGGAAACTTGGTTTGGGAAAGAATGCCTACCTCGACAAGTCCTGCAGTGCAGAAACGGGTTATTGTGAGTCACGCGGTATCTTGCAAATCCTACCCTCCACCCTCCCGCCTCACTTTATTATTTTCCTCAATGCCTATGCCATGTCCTGTGGGATTCAGGTTCGTCCAGAGCAACACAAGGCAAGCCACGTGTGTAATTTTTCATTTCCTAGTTGACACATTTCTAAAAAAGCAAAAAGAAACAGGTGACATTCATGTTTATGATATATTTAACTCAGCCCAATATATCCACAATATTAGCATTTCAATATGTCATCAATATAAGAATATTAGCGAAATATTTTTACATTGCTTTTTCTTGTGTTGCCTTCAAAATCTGGCAGGTACTTTTCTCCCTTGCAGTGTGTCTCATTTCAGGCCAGCCGCATTCTAAGTGCTCACATGTGGCTAGTGGCTCCCGAATTGGATAGAGCATGTCTGAAGACGTGTTGCCTTTCACGTAGGAGTTATTCAAGGTCCCTCCCTGGTGCCCTGGTCTCCCCTCCACACCCGTGCCCCAGGGGGATCTCAGTCTCTCCTCTGGTTTCCACAACCACTGCTGAGCTCGGAGCCCACTCCTACTTCCAGACCCTCCTCCTCCCCACCAGGTTCCCACAGCCGCTCTGACTCAGTTTGGCTCACGCAGAACTCAGCGTCTGTCCCCCACCTCTGCCCCGAACTACGTCCTTCTCCGGATTTCCCTGCCTGTCTCTCCTCAGGACACCACCACCCACCTATCCCCCCAAGACAGATACAGAAGAGACACCCTGACGTCCCCCGCTCTCACCCACAGTCAGGCCCCAGTGCTCTCAGTTCGAACCCCCGTGGGGTCTCTGAAACCGTCCCCTTTCCCTACCCCCACTGCCCTTGTTAGACCACAATGCTCTGCATCTCTCCACAGCAGGCCGGCCTGGCCCTCTCTCTACCCTGACCTTTCTCCAAACCTTTCCCCTCTGATTATCATTCTCTCCCTCCACACACCTAACATTTAAATTTTGCCACAGTTGGTCCCCAAATTTTCAATCCAGCGCAATTCAACGTTGCCAGATTTCTGCTATGAAATGGTCTGTAAAGTAGAGTTGCTTGCTTTCTGGTCCTGGCTATGGGTAGAAACCTTCCTGGATCTCCTGCCTTCCATCCCCTGGCCAGAAACCAACTCCATCCCGTGAGGCTCCCTAGCACGGTTTACATCATAGCACATCTGTTATGTGTCTTCGCTTTCTGGGTCCTGCTCCCTCCCCCAGACTGGAGCTCATAGGGCTTGGTCCCTTATTACTTCATCTCTGATCCCCAGGTCCCCAAATGGAGATTAAATGATAAAAAATTGACTCCGTCTCACTACTTTACTTCATGTCCTCCGATCATTCCCTTCCCCTCCCTGGCCTCACTCAGCTTTCTGGCACAAGAAATGGAGACAGTCCCATTGCCAGGCCTGCTTACCAGGGCTGGGAGAGGGTGAGAGTGCGTTGTAGGCTGCCGGAGCCGAGCTGCTGTGGGCAGGAGGGGCAGATGCTGTGGGAGCCGGCTGAGGGTCCTGGAGAAGGGGGGCCAGGCAGCAGAGACCCCCTGCGAGGGTGCCTAGTGGCACTTCTCTTACTCATCTGCCCCACATCTATGACTGACCTCTCCCTTTTTTTTTTTTTGAGGCTGGCTGTTCTGTCTAGAGTTTTACCAGGATACCAGCCCATTAGACTAACTCAAGTAGGGGCTGGGGCTGGAGGCAGGAGTCTGTCCCCGCTAGCTGTGTGACTCTGGGCCACAGTGTGCCTTTCTCTGGGTCCAGCTCCCCCAAAATGATGCTGTCTGCCTGGAGCTGACAGAGCTCTGACTGACTTGAAGAAGCCAGAATATTCCCTCCTATTCTGCAAGGGGCGAGGAACAGAAGAAAAATGACATGGGGGAACACAGGAGAGGGTGAAGGGGACTGAGAGGCTGGGAGCCACCACAGGGAGCTTACCAGCAAGCCTCTCCCGGCTCTCCACACAGCCAGGCCCTGTGCCGGATCAGGGCGAAGACGCAGGGCCTTCATACACTCCTAGGCCCTGTCCAGACCTGGGTGCTGCATGGCCTCATTTTCCCTACACCCAGAGAAATCTGGACCAGAGGCCTGACC
Organism: Nasua narica; assembly: GCA_028533885.1. NCBI lineage: Eukaryota > Metazoa > Chordata > Mammalia > Carnivora > Procyonidae > Nasua > Nasua narica. The sequence goes on along the minus strand of CM052799.1, from coordinate 62,324,743 downwards.
TGAGGGTCCAAGTCCATTGAGTCAAGATCAAGAGGTCTCAACTGAGAGTGACTTAGTGTGGCGTCCCAGGAACGTCTTGTTTGAGGGTATGCCTGGGACCAGGGGGACCCTCAGTGGGTCAGGTTGAGATGCCATCCCACAGTCATGGATATCCTCCATAACAACAGTCTCCCAGGAAGCAGCGAGAACCCAGGGTTAGAGTGTGCCCACAGAGCCCAATGCCTACCCAATGTGGGCAAGGGAGGGGCCCATGGCACCTGGAGTCCTATGCGCTTTGCATGAGGGATGGACACACTCTCTACAAGGGCTACCCTTCCCTCCCTACCAGGGGCCTTGAGGCCGTAGGAAGACTGAGAACCCCAAGGATACCTCTAGTCACTACCTATTCTGACACAACACGCCCGACCCACCCAATCCTCATTTCTATACCAATTTCTTCTCCCTCAAAGAAAAGCCCACCATGTGTATTCTCTCACGATAGCTTATATCAGAGCGAGATCATGGGTGACATCCCAGTGGCAGATTTGCAGGCATCTGGGAAAGAAAAGAGGTTTTTGTATTGGTTGTTTTTTTCTCCCCCATAGGTAGTGACAGCTGTAAACCCTCAAATCTTCACAGGGTAGAGGGTGAGCAGCCCTGCTCCCAGGCAGAGCCGTGCCTGTCCTTCTCCCTGGGTCAGCCAGGGGAAAAGTCCGTCTTGCATCAGAATCTGAGGGCCAAGAGAATCCTGGGAGCTTTCCTTCACAGGAGAGAGCAGCAGGAGGAACCGGCGTCCAGGCTGGGAAGTGAGGTCAGGATGGAGGGGGCTCTGTCTTGGCCTGGGCTGTGAGAGCCCACCTCCAGTCACTCCCTGAGCAGTGCCATCTGTGCGTAGTCAGCCCTCAAGATGGCCAGCGGCAGTCAATGGCAACGAGGACAGTGAGAGGGATCCATGGGTCACCTGTGGCCAGCCCTTCTCCTTCCCCTTGGGCACAGGCTTCAGGGCCCTTCTTGTACACCTACTAGCTGCAGAGAGCACATAGCCACACTTACACAGCTAGAGAAAGACACACAGGAACACAAAGAAAACCCGTGGGCACAGACCCAGACGTATGTGGACACAGTGACATGTTCATGTTGGACCCACATACACAGCCATATGTACTATGCACAGCCCACATGGCAACACACACACACACACACACACACACACACACACACACGTAGATCAGTGCAGGGCACAAGCCCTGTCAGGTGTCCCTCGGTTGGCATACCTGGTCCCATCCCATCCGTGCATATCGTGGCTACGAAGTCAGAGACTCTGGGTCGCTAGACCCTGTTGGCAGAGTCAGGCTGCTCTGTGGGCAGGACTGAGGTCCCCCGTGGGGTGCATCTCAGGAGCGCTAAAATAGAACCCCATCCCCCCCATCGCCAAACAAATCAGCCCCTTCAGAGCCAGCGCTTCGTTTCCTAGGGCACCACGGGAGCTCAGAGTCCTTTGTGACAGTGGGAATCTGGGGTCTTGGGAGAGAGAACTAAAGGGACAGAGTTGAGTGAGATGGAGGAGGGGAAAAACAAAGAGTGTAAAACCAGCACAGTCAACTCTGGCAACGTCCAGGGACAGCCCTGCTCATGACCCATGGGCTGTGACTAGAGCGCCCGAAGCTCAGGGGAAGAGAAGAAAGAACAGGGAAATATTGGCCACCTGCTCCATTCTCCATCCATCCAGTCATTCATCTAAAAAATGCTTAATGAGCCTCTGTCATATTCCGAGCACTGGCTTAAGCACAGGGGGTATGGATTTAGTACATGGCAAAGTCCCTGCTCTCCTGGGGCTTGCATATAACCAGCCCCATGTTCTCTCGTCCTCCAGTCTGTCCGTCTGTAAGTTTCCTTCCATGTGTTACCCTCTGCCAGGCTCTGCGCTGGGATTTTCAGGACAGACACAGCGGGATGTGGTACAGGTTGTACCAGGTGGTTCTGGTGGGGGCGGTGGGGGGGGTGGGAAGCAGTGAGTGCTTTGGAAGATCAGGAAAGAGAGATGTAGGTTTTCAGCAGCCAGGGCAGATGATAACCACTGGAGACAGGAAGAGGGAAGCGCCCGGGCAGGGCATATGAGCCAGGGATCCTTGGGCTGCAAGTAACAAAACAGCACCACATGAAGGAATACATTGGTTCGTGTAACTCTCAAGTCCAACACCAGGGTGAGCTTCAGCCATGCCTGGATTCTGGGACCTCCACACTGCCCTCGGGGTCTGCTCACTCACTGGGCGAGCACCTCACCCTCTGAAGTTGGAGTTGATGAAGGACAACCTCCCCCCACACCTCCACCGCACATCCTCTTGGCTTCAGTCTGATGCCTCTGTTCTAGCACGTTCTAGATGCTGCATTTCACAAGCTCTACCTGGGTCCTGTGCCCATCCTAAATGAATCACCGTGCCAGGGAAAGGTAAGGCTGTAACTGGCCCCAGTCCTGTGTTCTACCTGAACTCCACCCAAAGCACAGGGCAGAGGAAACACGGGTGGTTTCCCAGAGCAAGCAGAATGTCATTACGGAACAAGGAGAGGACAGCTGGCTGAAAAATGACCCCTGTTGCACAAGAGAGTGGGCAAGCACAAAACAGGGAGGAGGGGATGCGCAAGAAGCTTACCCCTGGTATATGGGATTCTCCTTGTGAAAGCTCCAGCCTCGAAGCTGGACAAAGACTTTGGACTCGATTGTGCAGGCCCCGGGGACCCCCTCCTGCTTGCCGGGCCCTTGGAGCCACCATCAACGCTGTGACGTTAAACAATATTACAGCAATACTTTCCCAGCTGAGCTTCAGGGAAGGGAGCTGACAGGTGGGTGGCAAGCCTTGGTCTACTCTGAGGAAGAAGGGAGAGAGGGCTGATGGTGAGGTGATCGTTCTGGCGGGTGGGTGCAGATCGGATGACAGGAGAGCATGATGACAAGAAGCACAGTGGTCCTTTGGGAAGCTACTCTAGCAATTCATGCACGAGAGTATGGTTTCCCGGATGGCAGTGAAGAAAGTGGAGGAAGGAGGCAGGAGTAAGCAAATGCCGCTGATAGTGGAGAACTGAGAACTGACCATGGGGTGTGGCACCATGGTCCCTGAAGCCTCTGGAGAGAGGGTTTTGGGTGGATGATGGAACTAGGTTCCATCCACTCTCCCCACACTGTGGTATGGTCACTCAGGCTTGATTTTCCCCCATATCACCCTTGTTGGTGGAGAGCTCAACGTGCTTCTCCCCAAGGTCCTTCATGCCGGTCATTTCTTCTTGGGCGGTGAGCCTGCTACTCTCAGAGCAGCTGGACAGAGGGGCCTGGGCTGGGCCAGGTGCCTGGTGCCGCCTGAGGACAGTGACGAGGAAAGCCTTCAGGTACTGGCGGAAGTGGCGGCTGGAGAAAGCATAGAGAATGGGGGTGAAGCAGCAGTGAAGGAAGGCGATGCTCTCGGTCACCTGTAGGGCATAATCCAGATGCTTGGTAACCTTGCATTCCCCAAAGACTTGCAGGTCCAGCAGTGAGTGCAGAAACAAGGTGAGGTTGTAAGGGAACCACAGCACAAAGAAGGCCACCACCAGCGCTACGACGATCCTTAGAGCCCGGCCCTGGCCCGGGGGCCTCAACCTGACCAGCACGCAGCCGATGCGGGAGTAGAAGAAGATCATGACAAGGAGCGGAAGGAGAAATCCCAGGAGGTTCTGCTGGAAACGGAGGAAGAGCTTCCAGATGGTCGCGTGACCCCCAAAATCTGCATAGCAGTTCCACACACCTGTGGGGTTTTCATGTGTCTGCACAAAGACCAGGTCAGGGATGGAGATGGCCAGGGCCACGGCCCATACCGCGGCAGCCAGGAGCAGGCTTTTGGCCCGGGTTCTCAGCCTGTGGTGGGGCTGAGCGTGGACAATCTCCAGGTACTTGTCCAGGCTCATGCAGCTAATGAAGAAGATGCCACTGTAGAAGTTGGTGGTGTAGAGGGTGCTCACCATCTTGCACAAGAAATTCCCAAAGACCCAATGCCAGGCCACGGAAATGCCCCAGAAAGGCAGTGTCACCACAAACAGGAGGTTGGAGATGGCCAGGTTCAGCAGATAGACCTCAGTCATCCGCCTTCGAGGTGTATACCGAAGCAAGACCACTAGAAGGAAGAGGTTTCCGCCCAAACCCAGCACAAAGATCAGGCTGTAGAAGATTGGCAGGAAAATCTTGCCAAAGGCCAGCACCTCGTCCTTCCTGCAGAGCATGAAAGCCACCTGGTCCAGGTAGTACTCATAGTCATAGAAGGAGCTGCTGTTCTCAGAACTTGCGACCTCGGCGGTGGGCGGCAGAGGGGGGGTGGTGGAGGCCATGTTGGGAGGATGTGCCCAGTTCCAGCGCTCTGTGGACCAGGGTACGGTGGGAGAGAAAGAATATGAAACTAGGCATTGTCTACCGTTCTCCAAACCCACTTTTGCTACTGCTCTGGTTGGCCCCCCAGACTCTTCACATCGACATCAGTACCTGTACGCTAGTGAGGAAGAGCACAAGTGTGGGGAGCCTGAGCCCGCCACTTAGAGCTGTGTCACCTTAGGTGGGTGACCTCAGGTGTTTTCATGGTACTCCCTTCTTTCATTATGGCTTCTCTTCTTTATTTTCTCCTTCATTGTTTCAAAGAACTGATAATGTCTTTCAGATTTTTCTTTATTGTTTAGGGGATACCAATTCGCCTATTGTACTGTGTCTCCTCATGTATGCCTTATAATTATTCTTCTTTGTGTGGCTTGGATATGAACCATGAACCATGATCATGGTTTGTGTAGCTTTGTGTGGTTTCATGTTTTTTGTGTTTTTTTTTTTTAACCAGCACTTCTCTTCAGTGGGACTTATTTTATCCACAAATGTCTAGTGTGTCCACTCTGGCTTTCAATTTTCTCGACTTCTATCACCTAAGGATTTCCCTTATTTTTGATATTTTAAAAACATTTTATTTATAAATATTTAATTTTATATCAATATTTCATGTATAAATATTTAATAGTTTAAACATATTCTTAAAATAAAAACATTTTATCCAGTATATGTAGGTTCATAGCAGAAAGGTGAGATCCATCACCCTGAGAGACTCAGAACCTACTAAACTTTCCATCCCCCAGTTCTTCCATATTTAAAATGATACTACTACGAATAGTACCTAGTTCGTGGGGTTCTTGTGAAGCTTAAATGTGATCATTCGCGTAGAGCACTTCATACTCTACAAAAAGAGTGCCTGGAACATAGTAGGCACTCATCAAATATTAGCTTAAATTGTTGCTTTGTTGAGAACTGAGTTCGTCATCTTCCCACCAGGGTCTTCTCCTCTCTTGAGTCTGTCTAACTGAATGGCACCACCAACTACTCAGTCACCTAGGACTGAAACGTGGGAAACATCTTGGATTCCTTCCTCAACGCCCCCCTCACCACCACCTGAGAATCTCTATCTCCTTACTGCCATTTGAATATGGCCAACATTTCTAAGTCCCATAAAAATATATACGTGATACTCGTTTAATAGAATTAAAACAAATGAAACAAAAATACTTTGAAGGAGTTCAAAGAGATGAAAGGGAAAGCAGGGGAATTGATAGGCACAGCATTCAAGATGGTGGCTGTCAGGGTAGAAGCCAGAGGCAAGGAACAAGGGCAGGTCACTGTCTGTGGTCAAGTTAGTTCCCTCTGGGGCAGTGGTTTCCCAGGTTTTAATTGTATTATTAAAAATGATTTTTAAGGGCACCTGGGTGACTCAGTGGATTAACTATCTGCCTTCAGCTCATGTCATGGTCCCAGGGTCCTGGGATTGAGCTCCACATCAGGCTCCCTGCTCAGCAGGGAGTCTGCTTCTCCCTCTTCCTCTACCCCTCCCCCTGTTCATTTTCTCTCTCTCTCTCAAATAATTCAATAAGATCTTTCAAAAAAGATCTTATTGAATCAATAAGAACCTATAAGAATCAAAAAATAAAATAAAATAAAATGATTTTTAAGAGAGAGCCTCACATGTACCAGTGATAAGAATCTGTGATGAACCAAGGATTATGCTTAATCCCATTCTGTGTTCCAGGAGAGAGATTTCATGTTCAACACATTAGATTGTTCACCAATGAAGAAAAGGGTTTTGGGGGAGAGAGTAGGAGATAAAAAAGTGTCACTCAAGGAAGCAATCATGCATGGCCTCCAGAGTGGGGCCTATAGGCTGGTGATCATGATTCACAAACCAAGAAATACAAATCAATGGGACGCCTGGGTGGCTCAGTTGGTTAAGCTGCTGCCTTTGGCTCAGGTCATGATCCCAGGGTCCTGGGATTGAGTCCCACATCGGGCTCCTTGCTCAGCAGGGAGCCTGCTTCTCCTCTGCCTCTGTCTGCCACTCTGCCTGCTTGTGCTCTCTCTCCCTCTCTCTCTCTGACAAATAAATAAATAAAATCTTTAAAAAAAAAAAAAAGAAATACAAATCAAGCCCACTTTGCACCTCTATGTCTCACTTTTTACTTTTTGATTCAAGAGAGATGCAACTTTTTAATATGTTCAAGGCCTTTTTGTATGTCTTCTGTGAAGAAGACAGAAGGGATGGGATTTGTTTTAATGGATGGGATTCTCATTTGTTTTAATGGATGGGATTCTCATTTTATAAGAGGTTTTATTTGGTAAGGATTTAGCTTTTTACTTATACATTGCAAACATTTACCCCAATCCTTCCTGGTATAAGTTTTGTCTCTTTTTTTCCCCAGGTAGAACTCTGAAAGAAATGTTGACTCAGGCCCTCAGCTGTCCCAGCCTATATCCATGACACTGGGGCCTGACAGCTGATGGAAATATACAAAGCTGCCGAGACAGAATGTCTTCCAGGGAAACCCCAGAGTCTTCCTACCCATTCAACCTCTGTACCAGCCTTGAGCTCCTATTAAATGGCATCTGCCAAATGGGGAAAATCACACACATGCCCTAGCTCTGCCTAGGAGCTCAGCCCGAGCAGCTTTATCTAGGGCTGGGCTCTGGACTGGCCTCAAGAACTTTGCCTTGTGCCTTCCTTTCCTGGTCCTCCATTTCCCTCCTGTGCATCTGGGATCTCCTGTGCCTGAGCCCCTCTCTTGCCTGGGCAGCAGTAAGGGGCATGGCTGGTGTTGGAGTCCATGGACTACTGGGGTTGGGAGGAGGGAGTGCTCTTCTGCACTTGGGCCTGATTATGGATTATTAATCAGAAGTTGTCACTAATTAAACACCAGCTCTTCTGGTCCAGCATTACTGACGTTGATTCTGACCTGATTTCTCAAAGTCTCCTCTTTAACAAACAACCAAGTCTGATGATTGCTTTGATCAAAGCCAGAGGTCAGGGTCAGCAGGCTCCAGGCAGGCCAAGGTCAACTTTACAAGGTTCCTTCCCCCTGGAACACTGGTTGTGTCCCTCTTGGGGCTTCTGGCCTCCTGATGTTTCACTCTGAGAATCTTTCCAGGTTGCCTTGAACTCAGAGACCATGAACCCCATGCTCTGACTGCCCTTCAGATCCCTGTCAACCCACACCTACGTGTTCCTCTGGACTCACTGCGGTTTTTGTTTTTTGTGTTCACTTTTCCTTATGCCCGAATTCATTTGGTTTATCCAGCAATACCTTGAGAGGAATAGAGGAGGGTATCAGTTATTTACATGCTAGTATGAATTAGCAGTATGAAGTTCTGCTGAGGAACCTTTGGGGAATCTAGGGAATTATATGGAGAGGGAGGATTTAAAGAGAAGGGAAAACAAAGGTGAGTGAGCAGAGCTTCCCCAACAATGAAGCCAAGGGCACAAAGGCAAACTACAGTTTGTCTCTGGAGCGGTAACATCATTGTCGTTGTGACTTCCAGCTGCCAGCCTGGGCTGGCTCCAGCTTTGACTCAGCAAGAATCTCTGGCTGGAGAGTAATGTCCCCTCCTGAGGATCTAGGGCTCGCCTCCCTCGGCCTCTCAGAGAAGTCACAGTTGAGGCAACAAGAGAGAGGATATTGCTATGTCTATCCAGGCAAGAGTGTGGCCATGTTAGTTGAGCTCCTTCCAACAGCTGAACACCAAGATGTAATTTTCTCCTTTAATCCTCACCATAGCTCTGGGAAGCAATACCATTATGATTCCCATTTTCTAGATGAGGAAACTGAGGCTTGGAATGGGTGGCGTCCCATTGCCTCCAGCTTCAGATCAGCAAATGAGGGACCCAGGATTAGATGGCTCCAACGATATAAGGTAGAACTGGTGACCCTTTCCCTCTGGCTCCCCTTTTCAGTATGGTCAAACCTGATGTTGAAGAATGAGCCTCTGATAGCAGGACTTCTGCCCTTAGTAACCAGTGGCAGAGAATATCCAAAGTTGTTAATATGCTGGAGCAGCTCCCACCGGGTTGTGAGAGCCAGTTATGCAACATCTGGGAGGCATCCAAGAAACGATAGTGGAATTAACCAATTCTGCATTTGGGGATGTTAAGTTGGTAGCTTGAAATTGATCATGGTGGGGATATTTACCCAGGGGCAAATGCTACAGATTGGAGCTTCCTCTCCTTCTTGCATGTGTCCCAACCCCCACCCTCACCCCCACACCCATCCCTGGGAGCTGGTTATTAAACCTTTACTGGCATACCCTTGACAAGACCCCATGAAGCCTGCCCTACTCCTGCCCATTTCCCTCTGTCCCTGTCTATGTCTCCGTCACCTTTCCTCCTCCATCTGCCACATCAGTCCCGTAGCTGGCCTCCTCCCCAGCCAAGAACCCTTGGGGACAGGGTCACGTGTAGGTGGCCCGTGGCAGGGCCGTACTGAGCGTGCTGCCCTGAGTGCCGCGGTGACTAGTGAACAAATAAACAAGCTCCAGTGTTGCCCCAAAAAGCCACATCAGCTTTCAAAATATAAAACCAAAAATAACATCTGAGATCACTTCTAGTGAATAAAAATTATGCTGGCCTCCTTACAATTTAGAAATCATATCCTTTAAAATCCAACCCCAATTCTCCCTTCCCAGAAGCCTGCCCAGGCCACTAGCCTGGTGTAACTCTTGCACCAACCCCCAGCACTCACAGAAGGTCCCTCCTCAGTCTTGGTGCCTCCTCTCACGAGGAGTCACCTTGTGAGAATGGCTTGTCTTCTCTTTGAGGCAGGGGTTGGAACTCATTAGCACAGGGCTGGCATCTGAGAGGCTTTCAGCAAGTGACCGTGGACTTAATCAGTACCGTCACCTCTCTTCATCCCTTCTTCTCCCACCTCATTTTCCCCTTGCCTGGCTTTCTGCCTTCCCCCCTACACTGGTGCCCTGGACACAGCAGAGCCAAGACCCTCCTTGTGGGGGGCATTTCCCCCGGCCTGGGCCAGCCCTGCCACAGCGGCCTTGGGAGCCCCTAGCCGGGGAGCACGTCCAGCCCACTGCTCTCCTTGAGCCATGTCCAAGTGCTGTCTCCAGCTGGCACAGCCTCCCTGGACCAATGTCACAGGATGTGCCCTCTGGCCACCCCCAGCTTCCTCCCTCAGGAGGCTCCCCTAACTGCTCTGGGAGGACTGGGGTGGGGATCGAGTCCCAAGGCCTGGACTCTACCCTGGCCCAGCTTGGGCTGGCCTCCCTCCGCCTATAAATCTGGTTTTACCATTCTGCATTTCTGGCCTAGCTGTGGCTGGAAAAATTGAAGCAAAGAGTTAGGAAGTGACGCCCTCTCCGACCACACCATGGAAAGTGCTCTGGCTTTGGGACATACATAGAAGAAATACTTGCCTTTGGGTGAACTGGTAACAGCTGGGGAGCACTCTGTTTTCTTCCCCCAGGCTTTGAGAAAACACCAGATGTCAAACTTCACTGCCTACAGGACAATTTCAACAACAACAGTAACAAAATCCCACCACTTCCAAAGCACTTATGTTGGGCCAGGCTCTGTTCTCAGAATTCCATTCATTTCATCCTTGCAATACCACCCAGAGGCAGGTGATATTGTCATCTCTATTTTACATATGAGGAAAAGTAGTCACAGAGAGGCTAAGGGACTTGCCTGAGGCCACACAGCTACTAAGTCACAGAGGTGGGCATTGAATGCAGGCTGGGCTAGCTCATTAAAAGACAAGGGTGAAGGATGGGGACTAGAGATGAAGTGACTGAACACCAGGCTCTTGTTGGGGGTGCCTGAATGGAAGAGGCAGGGGCGCTGGTAGTATGTGAATGAAAAACAGGGAAAGGAAATGCAAGCCACACAAGGAGGACTCAAAGAAAGAAGTTGAGCGTCTCAGGAATGGCACACTGGGAGAGAACTCATGAACTCAGTTGGGTCTCTGGGTCCCTGCTTGGTTTGGAAGGCCCTTGGGCTTCAACTTCAGGCCCTGGCAGCCCTAACACAAAGCCAAGGCTTCCACCCTGGAGCCCTTGACTTGCACAAGCTTGTCTTCTGGCGCATAAAATAAATAGTACTCGCAGCAAAGAATTTTGTGACAAGTAAATTGCGTGCAATCATTGTAACACCATAGGGCTAACTAACACCATGGAACTCTGATGGTGTGCTGGGTGCTGGGGCAAGGAGCTTTACTTGTATTGACTTATTTAATCCTCATGTTTACCTTACAGAATTAATAGAAGTTAAATACTCTTATCAGCCCCATTTTATAGCCAACAACACTGAAGCACAGGGAGGTTAGGGAACTGGGCCAAGATCACACAGCAAGTGAGTGGTAGATTCAGTAATTGAAACCTGGGTTATTTTTAAAGATTTTATCCATTTATTTATTTTGAGAGAGAGAGAGAGCTCATGGGGAGAGGGGCAGAAGGCAGAAGGAGAGGGAGAAGGAGAGAATCTCAAGCAGACTCCATGCTGAGCGTGAAGTCCAACGAGGGTCTTGGCTGGATCTCACAACCCTGAAATTATGACCTGAGAACCGAGAGTCAGACGCTTAACCGACTGAGCCACCCAGACGTCCCTCCCAGAGTCCATGCTTTTAGATTTTTTTTTTTTTTATTAGAGAGAGAGAGAGACTGAGAGTGAGAGGGGAGAAGGTCAGAGGGAGAAGCAGACTTCCCGCAGAGGCGGGCGTCCGATATGGGACTCAATCCCGGGACTCCGGGATCATGACCCGAGCCGAAGGCAGTTGCTTAACCAACTGAGCCACCCAGGCGCCCATAGTCCATGCTTTTAAACACTAAGTCTTACTGCCTCTCAAAGAAATGACAAGCCAGTTGTAGTCCCCTCCCTGCCCCCACCAAGCTTTCTGTGTATTAATGTACTCACTGCTCCTAACAACCTCGTGAGACAAGGACTATCATTATTCCCATTTGACAAGTGAGCAACTGAGGCTCAGAGAGGGGGACTACTCAGCAAGTGTGCTGCAGGGTCAGAAATGGAGTCCCTGCAGCGGCTCCAGGATCAGAGCCCTGGACCACCCACTGGGAGCTCCACTGCTAGGATCCCCGATCTCAGACTCACGGGAGGCACAGCTGCCCTCTCCATGGTCCACTATGGGAAGCCTTGCATTTGGATGCATTGTGATGTATAGAACCCAGTGGAAACAATAGTAACCGGGTCCTAACATTTACCTGGGGCTCCTTACTTCCCCAGAATCTTACAGCCTGCTCCTTGCAAGTCCTCCAGGGTCTCTTGTTAGAGGCAGCAGGTGTCACCTCCCTGGTTTCTCAGGAAGCCCAGAGCCACACCACAGGCCAGGCAGAGCTGACCTTAGAGCCCTGAATTGCTGAGCCCTGGATCACTGCACGTTCTCCCTCTCTCTTTACTTTTTTAACATGCATTTTTCCTGATTACCAAAGTAATATATATATGCGCAACGTAAAATGCGGAATATAAGGGAAAAAACAGAAAAGAGTCTAATTGCCTCCAGGAATAACCTTTGGGAATGTTGTGGTGTGTCTTGTCTGTTTTCATGTCCGGAGCTCTGTCCACTGCACTAAACCTCTCTGGATTTGTGGAATCACAGAGCCTGGAGGAAGAGAGTGCCTCGTCCAGTCCCCTGCAGGCAGAAGGGACTTTGAAGTTTCCTCCTGCTCCCTGGGAGATGTGAGGCCCATCAGCTCCCCATGCTCCCTGGGACCCCACATTACTCAATGTTTCCTGGCCCTTATCAGGGACTGGGGATGTTTGTGACATTGATAAAATCACAAGGCAACCCCTCCTCCCAAAGCTTATTTTAGTTGATAAAAACGAAGTGGTTTTCCAGCCCAACACTTGAAGGAGCTGCTGCTGGAGAAGAAGGTATGATTTTCATGTCTTTCCTGAATCGCTTTTGCTTTTTTCTCCTTTGTCTCTCTCTCTTTGTTGCCTGAAATCTTACCACTAGAGCTCCCTGCATTTATATTTCAGCATGAGGCTTGGTTCAGAATGAAACACAGTCAACACCTCGACTACCAGCAGGGAGGGTGGGACACTCAGCATGGTGCCGCACGGAAGAGTAAACAGAATAGATTAGTCCACTTCTTAATGGCTGAGTCACCCTGGGCAAATTACTTAACCTCTCTGAGCCTTACCTACCAAATGTCTCCTTCCTGGAGTTTTTCTAATAATCAAATGAATGTCTGGCACCAATAGTTATTGGTTCCCTTCCAGGCCCCAAAATAACCCTTGGCTCAGCCCAGAATGGGTTAGAGGAAATTCCGAGACTGTCTGGGGCAGAAGGAGGGGGCCTAAGGAGAGAGTGCGGACATATGCAAAGAAGACCACGGACCTGGGGAACCTCAAGCCTGGGAAGAAAGGAAATGCCTGAGGTACTCGCTTGTCTGATACCAACTCTCAGGGACTTTCAGAATCCACAAAGCAGATTCTCTGAGCTGGAGTCGAGGGGGAAGGAGCCAGCAGACGGCCTCACTCCTTGGCTGCTGAGGCAATTGCTCCAAGAGTTTCCCGAGAGAGAACGTTCCACCCTGACCCATTCCTACTTCCCTCTCCCCATACCTGCGGCCACTGTCTAAGCCACTGGACCCAGTCTCTCTCCTGCAGCCCCCCAGGTAGGGCCCACCCCTCTCCAACCGCAGCCATCACCTACCACACCCAGACCTCACCCAAGAGGAGAGCAGCAGCGCCTGGGTCCTGCTTGCTCAGAGAAGTGCAGAGAGCATGAATCTTCCCAGTCTCTGGATCAGCCCTGCACACATCCTGCTTTAAGGGAGGGACAAAGCATCCCTTTGCGCCTGTTCCAGCCTATTTCCTTCCCTAGAATCGAGTCAAGCCCAACGGAACGCCCCTCATTAAGGAGCAACTCCTCCTACCCCCCAAAAAATCCAGTGAAACACACATCCCCAACCACCCTCTCTGGATTGGTTCCCAGGCTGCTGGGCCGAGGAGGTGAAAAGCTCCAGTCCAGACCTTCAGGTCTTTGCTAGGCAGCTTTTCCCAACTCTGTCCAGCTGCGTTCATCTCAGACACCCCTCCGCCATGATCTTACTACCATCCTCCCCCACATCTCCTCCCGCCCTAATCCCCACCAAGCAGAGCCGTGTCTGCCTCCCCAGAGTGTCAGCAATATTCTCATCTCCTAGACTTTCCAAACCGTCTTCCGTCTCCCCCGGCCCTTCTCCCTGGGCGACTCCCATCACAGCATGTATCTCTGCCTGTTTGTCTGCTCTCCTGCTGGGTCAGGAACTCCCAGGGCAAGGACCATACCTGACCTACCAGCCTGAGCCCAGGGCCAGGCAAGAGCAGAAACTCATTGAATGTGTGTGTGTGTGACATTCTGCCTGCCATATGCTTGCCAGTATGAGGGTATCTCTCTGCTAGGACAGCACCTGTGGTCTGGGGGCAACGTCTGAGCCACCTCCACCGCCAACCCCCCGGCCAGCCTGATACACAGCAGGAGCTCGGTGAATGCCTGCTGTCCCTGCCTGAATCAAGCAGTATCAGAATAATGCCAGGTGGTCACAGGCACTGGCATTGGAGTCACACAGGGCCAGACTTGAACTTGGCCCTGTGCATACGTATGTGTGATCTAGAGATAGTGGCTTCACCTCTCTGTGCCTTGGTGTTCAGATCTGCATTGGGGGTGGGGACCCTGCCTTCCTCAGACAGTCATGATGAGAACTAAGTGTCCCCAGAGAGGTGCACACGGACCTGGGGTCCACAGGCCACCTAGTGTGGAGGTCAAGCTATGATGGGTTCTCACCCCAACAGAGGGGAGCAGAGGACCTCCCAAGTGGGTGGGTCTCCAAGTCTCTCCAGGCCAAATGCTGGTTACCAACAGGGAGGATAGAGAATAGGGAGATGCCCAACAGAAGCCACGAGCCCTGGGTCCACCCCGGGGATGGATAACCTTTTAAGATTGGCTTGTTTTCGCTCTGTATTAAGTCTCTCAAGAGAAGTAGAATAGCCAAGTTCTAGAACCTAGGCTCTTTCCTCCTCCCCCCACCAGCTTGTTCAAACTTTTAATCTTAAGATAATCTTTAGACTGGGCGCCTGGGTGGCGCAGTTCGTTGAGCGACTGCCTTCGGCTCAGGTCATGATCCCGGAGTCCCGAGATCGAGTCCCACGTTGGGCTCCCAGCTCCATGGGAAGTCCGCTTCTCACTCTGACCTTCTCCCTTCTCATGCTCTCTCTCACTCTCTCTCTTTCCTAATAAATAAATAAATAAAAAATCTTAAAAAAAAATATAATCTTTAGACTTGCAAAAATTGTGCACAGCATTTCTATACACCTGTCAGCCAGTTTCTCCTAATGTTAACCAAAGAACCACAGTACAATGATCTAAACAAAGAAATTAACATTGACACAATACCATTCTACGGACCTTATTCAAATGTCACCAACTGTCTCACTAATGTCCTTCCTCTGGCCCAAGATCCGAAGCAGGCTCCCACATTGCATCTGATTGTCGTGGCTCCTTAGTCGCTCCATTTTAGGGGCAGTTCCTCGGTCTTGCTTTGTCTTTCATGACCCTGATAGTTTTGAAGAGGAATGTAGAACATCGCTAACTTTTGGTTTGATGCTTCTTCAAGATTAAATTACAGTTGTATTTTAACACATAATTTTTAAAATTATGTATTTTAGATGGGAACCCCACAGAGGTGATGTCGTGTCCTTCTCAGTGCATTATACCAGAGGTATATGATTTCAATATGTCTCATTACTGGCGATGTTAACATTAATCACCTGGTAAGATGGTGTCTGCCAGGTTTTTCCACCTTACAATTACTATTTATTCCTTTGTGACTGATAAGCATCTTGTGGGGAGGTACTTTGAGATGATGCAAATACTCATTCTTATCAACTTTTTCCCACTAATACTAATATTCATTCATGATGCTGACACTTACTACTGTATTGTTTGCCGAACAGTGATTTTCCATTTCCATAATTTGTGTGCGTGTGTGTGTGTGTGTGTGTAGGCTGGTAAGGTTTATTTACGTTGCATTTTGGCACATCAATTACATTTAAGCCCTAGAGATTTGTATTTATTTACATATAGAATTCAGTACATTCCTGAGAGATTTTTTTTTTTTTCAAAAACAAAAACAGGGGTGCCTGGGTGGCTCAGCTGGTTAAGCGTCTGCCTTTGGCTCAAGTCATGATCTCAGGGTCCCTGGAATCAAGCCCTGTATCGAGGTCCCTGCTCAGAGGGGAGCCTGCTTCTTTCTCTCCCTCTTCCCCTCCCCCACTAGTACACACACACACACACACACACACACACACACACACACACTCTCTCTCTCTCTCTCTTCCTCTGTCTCAAAAAAACAAATAAAATCTTTACAAACAAAAACAAAACAGGAGGCAATTAATATGATAGTTGGGTAGCTTAATGAACCTCGTGCTTCTGTGGGGGCTCATCTGGGATTTTAGAGTGAACAACATCAGAGGGCTGCCAATGGCAACTCATCGGAGAGTCGGAGAGTTCCTCGCTTTTCACCATAAAGTCCTTCTTTAATTCCTCAATACTCAAATTTGAAATTTTGGCTCTTCCAGTGGGTCTTCGTCTTGCTTTTCTGCCAGAAGTGTGCTTTCGTCAGGCGTACCCAGAGTTGCAGCCAGGTGTCCAGAGGTCCCGTGCACAGAAGGGTTGAGTGCATTTCCATCTGGGGCACCGGCACACTTCTAGCCAGAAAGGGAGGAACCTCTGTGCCATTGCTCAAACCGGTTGCCCGAGCGCTAACCCTGGCAGGGCTGGAACACTGGCTTCATCCTCTGCCAGTACCAGTAATAATTATCTTGTGGAACTATGCCAAAACTTGCAAGACTCTCCGGCCCAGCCATTTATCCAGAAACATTACAAAATGACACCCGTTTTTATGCCTGTGTCAAAAATTCCAGCTCAGGGAGCTAAAACCTCTTACCCCAGCAAATTTCTCTCACAGCTTCCATCATTCTTTTTTACATTTACTAATTGGACTTTATGGTAAGAAGGAGTTGGCCCTTCTCCCAATTTATTTATGTATATTGGTATGGACTCAGGAGTATTAAATTTATTCCACTATTATCATCATCGATTTTGCTGTTCAAATTGTCTCCTCCTCTTTTGAAATACCTCAGCCCATCTGCTTCCTGTTGAGCTAAATTTCCTGTCACAGCCCCTCAGACACCTGCTCCCTGGTGTGCAGGGCAGATTCCGAGCCCCTGCATCAGAAGCCAGGTTTCTGGGGAATTCACTGAGGTACTTTCCCAGCAAAGAAATGGGCAGGTCCCAGCCAAGGGAAGTCAGTCATGGTTCCAGGGGCAGGAAGTTCCAGGAAGGGCTGAGCCTCGCCAGGTAGGCTCTTCCATAATTCATCCTGTCCTCCATAGACCCACCCCAGTCCTGTCCCATAGCAGCACCAACTGACGACCTCATGTGTCCTGCGTTCTACATTCTTGACCCGCTCTTCTCTGCCCAGCACGGGATAGTGGCCGAGAAGTCAGGCGGCAGACAGCTGGGCAGCACTTGTCTGTATTCTTTGGTGCAGAGGAAGCACCCTCCTCCTGGGATTTAGTTCCCAGCTGTTCTCCACAGGTCCCAAGAGCAGCCGAAGCAGAGACAGCAGGGCACTGCCACAAGAGAGACTACTTAAGGACAAGAGGGACCTCCCCATGTTGAAGTGGGCCGGGAGGAGAAGGCTCTGAATCATCTTCTTACTCTTTAAGATGTGCAAGTGTTATTGGCCCTGGGAAGGGTGCGGACCCCAAGCCCATGAAGCCAGGCAGCCAGGATGCACAGGGCCCTCTCTTCCAGGAGACCATGCTGCTTCAACTTCAGAATAGAGACCTTACAATACATACTATTCTCGCACACTCCTAACACACAATTTTAACACGTTGGCCACATCTACTATTACAGCAAAAAGCGAAATCACATTTTCAAAACACCTGCTTCTAGTCAAGTCAGCCAAGGACTTGAATCTGTGAAATTTTGCCAGCAGCCTGACCTTTCCTGTCCCCCACCAGCCAACTCCAGGACCATCTCCCCCCACCCAGCAGCTGGGGTTCTGATCGAAGAGCCCCCATTTGGCCCTGCCGCCAGCTCTGCCTCACTCTCGGTCTCTTTCTCTCTATTTCTCTTCCTTGGGCAAACTTTATCCCCTTCTGGGCAAAGCCCATTAAAGTGTCAGTCTGGACTATCTCTAGGGTCTCCAAGCTGGAATTTCTAAACTGCAAACTTGCCCTCCAATTTCGAAGTTCTGGCAAAGCCCCTGTTTACTCACTCTGAAGAGATGTGCCGCCAGAATCTCACACCAGACCAACTTCTTCCTATCGTGCTCCATTGACGGCACAACAGGAAGGAAATTCTGCTCATCTCACCTCTTCCATTTCCTCTTTCTGTGCTACCCCCACCGGCTGATCCCTTCGAGCCACCCAGCCTGTCTTTCCTTTTGTACCTCTGCCCAGTGTGTTGCGTTCAGGGCTTTGGGAGGGGGGCAGCTTTCAGCAGAGGGAGGGAGGGTGTGTGTAACCTTTCCACCATGTACCAGTCCCTTGCCTTGGTACAAACATATTTGTTTGCAATCAGTTTATTTATTCATTTATTAAAATATCTTCAACCACATATCACGTGTTAGAGTTCTCCACATGTCTTCTCTGTGGGTAGGCAAAGCTGAGGTTATCACACCCATTTTGTAGGCAAGGCTGCCAAGACTCAGAGAGGGCAAGTCACTTGCCTGGAATCACCTAGCTGATAGGAGTAGAAAGCCTTCCCAAGAATCACCTACTCTTACCTAAGACGGTCCCTGTGCTTTTTGTACACAGACTCCAGTCCCTTGGGTTTCTCTGGGGCTTGCTTTCCCTGTCCGTAGGGTAGATGTATGGGGTTGGACTCAATGACATCTGTATTCTTTAAGCTGTGACACCCTGTTGTTGGCTCTGGGACTCTGCCCAGGAGGACCGGTGTCTGTGCTTCTGGGAACACATGATGCCAGCCAGCCTGAGGTCAGGGACAGCAAATAGAAGCAGCTGGGTATACTGTCAGGTAAAGAAGACAACATAGGGCTTGGAACTTGGTGCTTAGAGCTGAGCCTGGAAGTTAGTGGGTGGCATGAACAGGCCGAGCTGTTGGCCCTCTGCAGCCAATTACATTCCCCTGATATTACTTTCTTTAAAATTTTTTTAATTTAAAGTCGATGTAATTAACATATACTATTATTAGTTTCAGGGATACAATTCAGTGATTCATCAGTTGCATACAATACTCAGTGCTCATTCCATCAAGTGCCCTCCTTAACGCCCATCACCCAATTATCCCATCCCCCCCGTCCTCTTCCCCTCTAGCAACTCTCAGTTTTGTTCCCCATAGTTAAGAGTCTCTTATGGTTTACCTCCTTCTCCGTTTTTGTCTTACTCTATTTTTCCTTCCCTTCCCCTACAATCATCTGTTTTGTTTCTTAAATTCCACATGTGGGTGAAAGCATATGGTATTTGTCTTTCTCTGACTGACTTATTTCACTTAGCATAATACATTCTAGTTCCATTCACATCATGGCAAGTGGCAAGATTTCCTTCTTTTCGATGGCTGAGTAATGTTCCATTGTATATTATTTACCACACCTTGCTTATCCATTCATCTGTCAGTGCACCTCTGGGTTCTTTTCATATTTCAGCTATTGTGGACATTGCTGCTATGAACATTGGGGTGCAGGTGCCCCTTCGAATCACAATATTTATAACCTTCGGATAAATACCTAGAAGTGCAATTGCTGGGTCATAGGTTAAGTCTATTTTTAACTTTTTGAGGAACCTCCATACTGCTTTCCAGAATGGTTGCACCAGTTTGCATTCCCACCAACAGTGTAAGAGGGTTCTCCTTTCTCCACATCCTTGCCAACATCTGTTGTTTCCTGAGTTGTTCATTTTAACCATTCTGGCTGGTGAGAAGCAGTATCTCATTATGGTTTTGATTTGTATTTTCTTGATGCTGAGTGATGTTGAGCATTTTCTCATGTATCTTTTGGCCATTTGTATGCCTTCTTTGGAGAAAAATCTGTTTCTGTCCTCTGCCCATTTCTTTTTTTTTTTTTTTAAAGATTTTATTTATTTATTTGAGATAGAGACAGTGAGAGAGAGCATCAGAGGGGAGAAGGTCAGAGGGAGAAGGTCAGAGGGAGAAGCAGACTCCCCATGGAGCTGGGAGCCTGATGTGGGACTCGATCCCAGGACTCCAGGATCATGACCTGAGCCGAAGGCAGTTGCTTAACCAACTGAGCCACCCAGGCGCCCAGTCCTCTGCCTATTTCTTGATTGGATTTTTTGTTTTCTGGGTATTGATTTGGTAAGTTCTTTCTAGATTTTGGATACTAGTCCTTTATCTGATATGTCATTTGCGAATATCTTGCCCCATTCTACATGTTGCCTTTCAGTTTTTTGACTGTTTCTCTTGCTGTGCAAAAGCTTTTTACCTTGATAAAGTCCCAATAGTTCATTTTTGTTTTTGTTTCTCTTGCTTTTGGAGACGTGTCTAGCTAGAAGCTGCTGTGGCTAAGATCAAAGAGGTTGTCGCCTGCATTGTCGTCTAGGATTTTGATGGATTCCTGCCTCACATTGAGGTCTTTCATCCGTTTTGAGTCTCTTTTTCTGTTTGGTATAAGGAAATGGTCCAGTTTCATTCTTCTGCATGTGGCTGTCCAATTTTCCAAACACCATTTGTTGAAGAGACTGTCTTTTTTCCATTGGATATTCTTTCCTGTTTTGTCAAAGATTAGTCAGCCATAGAGCTGAGGGTCCATTTCTGGGTTCTCCATTCTGTTCTATTGATCTATATGTCCGTTTTTGTACCAGTACCATACTACCTTGATGATTATAGCTTTGTAATAGCGCCCGAAGTCCAGAATTGTGATGCTTCCAGCTTTGGTTTTCATTTTTAACATACCTTTGACTATTCGGGGTCTTTTATGGTTCCATACAAATTTTAAGATTGTTCCAGCTCAGGGCGCCTGGGTGGCTCAGTGGGTTAAAGCCTCTGCCTTCGGCTCAGGTTATGGTCTCAGGATCCTGGGATAGAGGCCTACCTCGGGCTCTCTGCTCAGCAGGGAGACTGCTTGTGATCTCTCTGTCAAACAAACAAACAAACAAACAAATAAATAAATAAGTCTTTAAAAAAAAGATTGTTCCAATTCTGTGAAAAATGTCTGTGGTATTTTGATAGGGATTGCATCGAATGTGTAGACTACTTCGGGTAGCACAGACATTTTAACAATATTTGTTCTTTCAATCCATGAGCATGGAGTGTTTTTTCATTTCTTTGCGTCTTCCTCAATTTCCTTCTTAAGTGTTCTATAGTTTTCAGAGTACAGATCATTTACTACTTTGGTTAAGTTTATTTCTAGGTATCTTATGGTTTTTTTGGTGCAATTATAAATGGGATCAATTCCTTGATTTCTCTTTCTTCAGCTTCAGTGCTAGTGTCTGGAAATGCAACTGACTTCTGTGCATTGACTTTATATCTTGCCATTTTGCTGAATTCCTATATCAGTTCCAACAATTTTTTGCTGGAGTCTTTTGGGTTTTCTACATAGAGTATCATGTTGTCTGCAGAGTGAAAGTTTGACTTCTTCTCTGCTGATTTGGATCCTTTTATCTCTTTACATTGTCTGACTGCTGAGGCTAGAGCTTCCAGTACTATGTTGAACAACAGTGGTGAGAGTGGACATCCCTGTGTGTTCCTCACCTAAGGGGAAAGCTCTCAGTTTTTCCCTGTTGAACATGATATTCGCTATGGGTTTCTCATATGTGGCCTTTATTATAAGGAGGTTATATTCCCTCTATCCCTATATGGTGGAGAGTTTTTATCAAGAAGGATGCTGTAGGGGCTCCTGGGTGGCTCAGTTATTAAGCATCTGCCATTGGCTCAGGTCATGATCTCAGGGTCCTGGGATCAAGCCCCGCATTGGGCTCCCTGCTTGGTGGGAAGCCTGATTTCCCGTCTTCTATTCTCCCTCCCCGTGTTCCCTCTCTCGCTGTCTCTCTCTCTGTCAAATAAATAAATAAAATCTTTAAAAAAAAAAAAAGAAAGATGCTATATTTTGTCAAACTTTTTTTGCATCTATTGAGGGGATCATCCTTGTCCTTTCTTTTATTAATGTGGTCTATCACACTGATTGATTATAGATGTTGAACCACCCTTGCAGCCCAGGAATAAATCCTTAATCCTTTTAATGTACTGTTTGGATCCCATTAGCTAGTATCTTGGTGAGAATTTTGGCATCCATGTTCAACAGGGATATTAATCTGTAATTCTCCTTTTTAGTGGGGTCTTTTGTCTGGTTTGGTAATGCTGGCCTCATAGAATGAGTTTGGAAGTTTTCCTTCCATTTCCATTTTTTTGAAAAAGTTTCAGAAGGTAAGTATTAATTCTTCTTCAAATGTTTGGTAGAATTCCTCTGGGAAGCCATCCAGCCCTGGACTCTTGTTTGTTGGGAGAGTTTTGATTACTGATTCAATTTCTTTGCTGACTATGAGTCTGTTCAGGGTTTCTATTTCTTCCTGTTTCAGTTTAGTTAGTTTGTATGTTTTTAGGAATGCATCCATTTCTTCCAGATTGCCTAATTTGTTGACATACGATTACTCATAATATCCTCTTATAATTCTTTGTATTTCTTCAGTGTTGGTTGTGATCTCTCCTCTCTCATTCATGATTTTATTTATTTGGGTCCTTTCTCTTTTCTTTTTGATAAGTCTGGCTAGGGGTTTATTGATCTTATTAATTCTTTCAAAGAACCAGCTCCGAGTTTCATTTATCTGTTCTATTTTTTGGTTTCTATTTCATTGATTTCTGCTCTAATCTTCATTATTTCTCTTTTGCTGGATATAGTTTTATTTGGTGTTCTTTTTCCAGCTCCTTTGGTCTAAAGTTAGACTGTGTATTTGAGACTTTTCTTGTCTCTTGAGAAAGTCCTGTATTGCTATACGCTTCCCTCTTTGCTTCATCCCAAAGGTTCTGAACTGTCGTGTTTTCGTGTTAATTTGCTTCCATGTATTTTTAAAATTCTTTAATTTTCTGGTTGACACATTCATTCTTTAGTAGGATGCTCTTTAACCTCCATGTATTGTGGTCCTTCCAGATTTTTTCTTGTAGTTGACTTCGAGTTCTAAAGCACCGTGGGCTGAAAATATGCATGGACTAATCTCAATCTTTTTGTACCAGTTGAGACCTGATAGGTGGCCCAGTATGTGATCTGTTCTGGAGAGTATTCCATGCATTTGAGAAGGATGTGTATTCTGCTGCTTTAAGATGAAATGCTCTGACTATATCTGTTAAGCCCATTTGGTCCAGGGTGTTATTCAAAGTCCTTGTTTCCTTATTGATCTTCTGTTTACATGATCTGTCCATTGCTGTGAGTGGGGTGTTAACGTCCCCTACTATGAATGTATTATTATCAATGCTTTTTTTTATTTTTTTAGAGATTTATTTATTTGGGAGAGAAAGAGCAAGCGAGCGAGAGACTCAAGAAGGGGAGGTGGGGAACAGCAGAGGGATGAGGGAGAAGTAGAATCTCCATTAAGCAGGGAGTCCCACACAAGGCCCCATCCCAGGACCCTGGGATCATGACCTGAGCAGAAGGCAGGTATTCAACAGACTGAAACACCCAGGCGCCCCTCAAGGTGTTTCTTTAATTTTGTTTTTGTTGTTTTTTTTTTTACTGGGACTAATTTTGTTCTTAAATGTTTTATATATTTGGTTGCTTCCAAGTTAGGGGCATAAATATTTACAAGCGTTAGATCTTCTTGTTGGATAGGCCCTCTTATTATGACATAACATCCTTCATCTCTTATTATAGTCTTTGGTTTAAATTCTAGTTTGATATCAGGATGGCTCCTCTAGCTTTCTTTTGATGTGCATTGGCATAAATGGTTCTCTACCCCCTCACTTTCAATCGGGAGGTGACTTTGGGTCTAAAATGAGTCTCTTGTAAGCAGCATATCAATGGGTTCCCATTCTGATACCCTATGTCTTTTGATTGGAGCATTTAGTCTGTTTACATTCAGAGTAATTATTGAAAGATCTGAAATTAGCACCAAAGTATTACCTATAAAGTTGCTGTTCCTGTAGATTGTCTCTGTTCCTTTCTGGTCTTTGTTTGGTCTCTCTCTTTGCTCAAATGATCTCCTTTCATATTTCTTGCAGGACTGGTTTAGTGTTCACAAATTCCTTTACTTTTTATTTGTCCTGGAAATTCTTTATCTCTCCTTCTCTTCTGAATGACAGTCGTGCTGGATAAAATATTCTTGGCTGCATATTTTTCCCATTTAGCACATTGAATATATCCTGCCAGTCCTTTCTGGCCTGCTGGGTCTCTTTGGACAGGTCTGCTGCCAGCCTTATGTGTCTACCCTTGTAGGTTAAGGACTTCTTGTCCCAAGTTGCTTTCAGGATTTTCTCTTTATCTTTGAAATTTTCAAGTTTCACTATTGTATGTTGAAGTGTCAACCTATTTTTATTGATTTTGAGGGGGGGTTCTCTGTGCCTTCTGGATTTGAATGCCTATTTCCTTCCCCAAATAGGGAAGTTCTCAGCTATAATTTTGTTCAAATAAACTTTTTGTCACCTCTCACCTGGAACCCCTATTATCCAGATATTATTCATTTTAAGGAATTACTGAGTTCTCAAAGTCTCTCTTCATGATCCAGTAGTTGTCTTTCTCCTTTTCAGCTTCCTTATTTTTCATCATTTTGTCTTTGATATCACTGACTCTCTCTTCTACCTCATTTATCCTCACTGTTAAAGCCTCCATTTGTGACTGCCTCTCAGCAATAGCATTTTTATTTTAGCTTGATTAGATTTTAGTTCTTTTGTTTCTACCGTAAGGGATTCTCTAGTGTCTCCTATGATTTTTTTTCCAAGCCCAGCTAGTATCTTTATAATCATTTTAAATTCTAGTTCAGATATTTTACTTATGTCCCTATTGATTAAATCCCTGGCAGTGGGTATTACCTCCTATTCTTTCTTTTGGGGTGACTTTCTCTGTCTAGTCATTATGTCCAGAAAAGAAAGGAGAAAAGAAAAAGAAAACAACCCAGCAAAAACAGCGGTAATAACAACAACAAAAACTTTAGGAAGTGTTTCTGGTGCATGCTGTGTACACTCTGTTGTTTTTTGGCTGCTCTGTCCCACTAGACCTTCCTCTGCAGAGTTCTTCCTTGCTTGTAGTGGGGAGTGTTTGGGCCCTTAAGTAGATGTTCTTTGTTTGTCAAGATAAGCCTCACATCTGCCATGTGCTCTCCCTCCAACTGTGCAGATTGTTTCTTTAATTCTCAGATCATCTTCCTAGTTGTTCAAAAATAGTTGAATGTTGATCTAGCTAAAGTCGAAGGACAAGGCAAGTTCAGGGTCTCCCTACTACTCCGCCATCTTCCAAAGTTCAAACATTACTTTCTTTCGAACCGCTAGATGCAAACCCATTTCATTCCTTTTCAAAGGTCTTGGAAAGCTGACTGCTAATCAACAGTTGAGAAATGAAAGAAAGGCTTGCTTGACTATTCCTTCACTTTTCATCCTATCTGTCCATCCAGGAGGTGTTCCCCAAGTGTCTGTCCCAGACCCAGGCAGCGTGACTTCCACTCCTGACCTTGACCCCCAGCCAGTTGGTTGACCATCTCCTTCTGAATCCAGATGTTCTCCCCTCCTCACCAGATATGTTTTGTAGTTTTGCTAAGTTGTTTATTATGGTATTTTTCAAACAGTACCCCCAAAATACCAAAAGAGTATAATGAACTCCCATGCGACCATCATCCAGCTTCAATTATTAAACAGTGGCCAATCTTTTGCACATACATGCCCATCCACTTATCCCTTCCCGTGTTGTTTTTTAAGATTTTATTTATTCATTTGACAGAAAGAGAGGGATCACAAGTCTGCAGAGAGGCAGGCAGAGAGAGAGGGGGAAGCAGGCTCCCCGCTGAGCACAGAGCCCAATGTGGGAATCGATCCCAGAACCCTGGGATCATGACCCGAGCCGAAGGCAGAGGCTTTAACCCACTGAGCCACCCAGGTGCCCCTCTTGTGCTGTTTTGAAGCAAATATCAGACATCATGTCATATAAATCATAAATATTTGATATGTGCCTTTAAAAGATAAGGACTTTGATCATTGTCAAAAGTTAACACTACTTCTTTATTATCATCAAGTATCCAGTCACTAATCTTATAATCTTTTCCCTTTACAGTTTGTTTGTTTGGACCAGGATCCTTATAAGGTCCACACTATGAATGGCTGATGTGTATGTTGTGTTTTTAAACCTATAGGTTCCTTCTCGACTTCCATCTTTTTGCTTTTCCTCAAAACTTTTTTTATTGAAGAAACTGGTTGTTTGTCCTGTATGTCAGGTTTCCCATGGTCTAGATTGTGCTGACTGCTTCCTTGTGGTGGTGTTGAACACATTTCTCTGCCTTCAGGTTTTTCTGTAAATTGGAAGTTTGAGGTCTGATCAGATTTAGCTTTGATACTTCACAGCTGGTGCTGTTCATCCATCAAGGGGCATGTACTGTCAGGCTATTGCCCTTCTTGTGAGGTGAGCAGCCACTGATGCTCAATGCCAAGGCCCATTCATTCTTTAGTGGTTGCACAATGGTGGCTGGTGTGCCTTTGATGACTTATGGTCTCCTCCTGTGGACTCTGGTGCACCCCTGATCTTTCTGTAGCATCTTCCTCCTGAAAGGGGTCTTAGCTACTAGCATTCCTTGGCACTTAGCTCCAGATTCCTGTCAAGGTCATACAGGGCTGGGCATAAAAAGCAGGAGAGAGCAAAAATTCTACCCAAAACACCCCCCGTTAGGGGGCTGCTCTTGGGAGATAGGAGGTTCGGTGAACATCACAGTGTGTGCCCTAACTTCTCCAACCAAAATAAGATTCTCACAGGTGAAGACAAGTGTAGCTCAGTGCCAGCTGAGGTCACACAGTTTTTTGAAAAGGAATGAGATGGCTTGTGCCTAGCAGGAGGCTGCCTCTGCTAAAACTCCCAGCAGCTTGTACTATCACAGTCACTTCTAGCTCTGAGCCTTTGCAACCTTGAACTCTCCAGCCAACTCAGAGCTCATCTCCCCCAGCTGTTCCTGACCCCTGCAGACCCACGTATGGGACTCAGCCCAGGGACTACGTGTCCTCAGAATCACTCACACCTCCTTTGTGAGCATGACAGATATTCCTTAGGTTTGGGGTCCTGGTTGGGTTTCAAGTTGCCCTGTACCTGGGTCCCTCTTTTTTCTGGCCCCTTCCCAGTCGGTTGAGTCTCCCTCCCACAGAGGCACTCCCCGAATTACAGGGAAGATCAGCTCATTGGCTCCCTGTGGTGACAGAGACCACCTATCTCAGGTTTCCCCCAGCAGCACCTCCCCCCACCCCTGTCTCCATTCCCACCTGGTCCCTACGGAGAGAAGGATAATGTGGAAATACATAGTCCTTCTCCCCCTTAGAACTACATTTTTGTGTCAGTGGGCCCCTTGGGCAGTGTAGCAAAGCTTTGGACTTTCTCTCAGAAAAATATTTTTAAAAACATAAAACAAGATATGTTAAAAAGCAATTATACCTCAGAATTGGAAACAATCCAAATGTCCTCAGTGGGAAAACAGTTAAATAAATTAGGTACATGCCTACTGTGGAACACTACTCAAGAACAAAAAGGAACAAACTATTATCTACATGACAATTTGGATTGATCTCAAGAGAATTATACAGAATGAAAACAAGCTAGTCTCAGATTATGTACTTTGGAAAGTATGTAAGCCTCAAAAAGGTATAGATTCCTTTACATGACATTTTTGAAATGACAAAATTATAGAGATGGAGAACAGATCAGTGGATGCCTGGGTTTAGGGAAGAGAGAGGATGGCAAGTATCTGACTATGAAAGAATAGCATGAGGGATCCTTGTGGTGATAGATCTGTTATCGTGGTCATACAAATCTACACATGAGATAAAACTGCATGGAACTAAATACACACACACACACACACACGCACGAGTGCACATAAAACTGGTGAGATCAGAATCAAGGACTGGGAGTGTGGCAACGTCAATTTCCTGGTTGTGATTTTGTACTATAGTTTTGCAAGATGTTACATGGGGAGAAACTGGGTGAAAGGCATATAGGATCTGTTTGAATTATTTCTTTCTTTTTTTTTTTTTTTAGATTTTGTTTATTTATTTGGCAGAGAGAGAGAGTAGGCAGAGAGGCAGGCGAGAGAAAGGGAAGCAGGCTCCCTGCTGAGCAGAGAGCCCGATGTGGGGCTCGATCCCAGGACCCTGAGATCATGACCTGAGCCGAGAGCAGAGGCTTTAACCCACTGAGCCACCCAGGTGCCCCTGTCTGAATTATTTCTTAAAATTCATGTCTACATTAAGATAATTTTACCTTAAAAGAAAAAATTAAAACATTATTCTGAAATAAAATTATTAAAATTATTTTTAAAATACATTTACGATACAGGAATATATCCATTTCATTATTAACACATTTCAAAAGAACTAGCAGGGGATCTTACAACTCTGATGATGGTAGTGAGTATGAAGAGTGTTTCAAGATATCTGTGATGAAGTCCTGCTAACATTACTATGCCTACATTCACGATTGAAGAAGATGTCAATTTTGTTAGAGGCTAGTGAAAATAAAAATGTAAATTTTCTTCCTATCCAAATTTAGGGTTCCCTGAATTAGATCATGGGCCCTCAAGTTAAGAACCCCTGCCTTGTTTAAAATGGCAACTTTCTGGGACACCTGGGTGGCTCAGTCAGTCAAGCGTCTGCCTCTGACTCAGGTTGTGATCTCAGGGTCCTCAGACGGAGCCCTGCTCAGTGGGGAGTCTGCTTCTTCCTCTGCCTCTGACTTTCCCTTGCTTGCTCTTTCTCTCTCTCTCCCTCTCAAATAAATAAACTAAATCTTAAAAATAAATAAATAAATAAAATGGCAACTTACCCTCCTTGGTTATACAGCGATAGTGAACATAAAGGGAGATGAGTAGTAAAGGGAGCAGGTATGGAAGAGGCAGTGATCTCACTGCATTGGTCCTTGGGGTGGGGCATTTCTGAAATGTTAATTGATGCTTCCCCGTATTGATCTTCCCTCCACTCAAACAGCCAGACCTCAGAAAAGGTCTTCCAAGTTTTCCTTATCCTTGGAGTACAGGAGTTTGAGGACATTAAGCCTCCCTTTCTATCCTATATCCATCTAAAACATTATTTCCCAGGCTGGGGAGATGAGAGGTCCAAGAGAAGTGAGTCAGTCTAGACATTAGGCTCTGCCTCCCAGCCAGAGTCGGACGGAGCCAGGGGATCATCCTGAGTGTGGATGGATGGAGCTGGTGAGCAACAAGAAGGCAGGAAATGATGTCTAAGCAAAGGTCTACATGGACAGAAGCCACCAAAGACCAGGTGGCACATGCTTGCTTGAACCTTGGCACTGACGGAATCATAGAACTGATGCAATTCTGTGAAATGAGTGACCAGCACGGTGACCAAGATTTATTTTTCAATATCCTGGGAATTAGGGTCTCAAAACAGAAACTAAGTGGTTCTAGAAAAATATGACCATGCGTTCTTGGATACTTGAGTATGTGGCCAAGAGCTAGGGGCACTTTGAGAGTCCAAGGGCATAGCTTCTGCAGCAGGCTCTGGCGGAGGTCCTCCTAAACTCTGGTCTCCCCTGCTCAGTATATGCTGCCCATTTCCCCCTGGCAATACGCACCCTGCTTCGTCTGAGGGCCTGCTCTGCCTAACAAAGCCTGCTTGGCCCCCCGCTCGGCAGTGTGGCTCCCCATCCCCTCAAGCCTCCTCAACAAATGACTGGGGTGAGTTGGTACAGAACTACCTCACCTCCCTTGCGCCTGAGGTGAAATAACTCTGAAGTGTGTGTTCTATTCTTCTCCGTGGGATGAGACTCCAGCTACCCACAGGGTAACAGAAGCAACACACTCTTTATCAGCGGCCTTCCCTCCCCTGCCTCATTTTCCCACTCTCCTGCCGGTATCTCTGGGATAAACCACTACTTACACCACATGACATTGTCAACGGTTGACCTTCTTTGGCTTATAAAAATGGCAAGTGCATGTAGACCAAACTAAAATTTACATTGCAATCTTTGTTTTAGGGGCTACTAACACCGTATCCTGGAAGATGTGGGGCAGAACAACCACAGGGGCTGTTTCAGGATGAATAAATGCTCCACCCAGATATTGCACATAATTAGAGCGGGAAGTGTGGCCACAAAATGAGGAAACCATGGGAGATAAGGAAATGCCGTAACTGGAAATGTGATGGAATGTTTGGAAGCAGAAGACCTGGGTGTGAGCTGAAAATCTGGAAAGAGGCACATCTGGCTGAAATCAGGAAGGTGACATTGAAAACTCTAGGGGCCTATTTGGCCTGATCTCAGTACTCCATCCTGGAGAATTCAACCCCTCCCAAGTAGAGGACTCTGGACATACCGATAGGCTCAAAAACACTATGGCTAAAGCAGAACCCTGAGAATAAATAGCACTTTCACATCTCAGTTGGCCACCCAGCAAAATTCATCTGTCTCCAAGGGTCTGAGGGTAGGCGACCACTCTGCTAGACTGCAGGGCAAGGGCAGAATTTGTTCTAGAAGCCAGGCCTGTTTCCACTGATCAGACCCACTGGAGGAAATGCATTTTACCTGACCGTCCATTGCATAAGCTTTACAAAACAATACTTACCCTAACTACCCACAGTGTACTTTGATATTTTCTATTCTGTTCTGTTTCATACTTTCTAAATGCTGGACATGACCCATTAGCTGATTTCATAACCTGATTCTGGGTGCTAACCCACAATATGAAATATTGCCCTTAAGTGTATCCAGAAATAAAAGAGTGTGGACAGTACTGCTAAGGGTTTCCTAAATACTATGTATTTACTGTCAGCCCCTGTGTCCCACCTCAGGGCTGCAGGGATCGCTGGGCTGAGCCAGGACGGCCTCTCAAATTATTGAAAATGATTCCCATTTCTCAATCCAGTGATTCAATCCAGGCACTTTCGCATTTTTTGCTCCCACGTTCTCATTTTTTACCATATTCCTGTACCACCTGGACTATGTATAACTATATGAATATTCTCTCTAAATCAACTCATCACTTTTTTGAAACTTAAGTATTCACACTAGCCCTCTCTTATGGAGATTATTGGTAAAATCAAAGCTTTGATCTATTCCCTGGCAAAACAAAACAAAAGCACAGTTATGAAAATAAAACATGCCTTCCATGTTTCACCTTACGTCATTCAGCCAGTGGCCCTCCCTCACCTGCTCCTTTCACAAGAAAACAGTCCTAGCCTCTGTATAGCTCAAGCTGTCCCTAACCCCAGAAAGGATTCACCCCTTCCACCTGTCCATCTACCCAATGATAATCAGTACCATTATCGTGGCTAACAGCATTTAAACTCATTAATCTTCACACCTGCCCTATGAAGTACTAGGCTCACCCCATTTTATAGTTGAGGAAACTGAGGTATGGAGAGATCAGACTTGCCCATAGCTAAGAAGTGCTGGAGCCAGGTTTTGAACTCAGGCCGCCTGACTACTGCATTATACTACCCTCTGCCAGCCATACTTTTGCCCCTTCCAGAACTTCCTGGACTGCCCTGCACATAGGATTGCTCTTCCTGTGTCCCCAAAGCATTCAATTCCTGCCTGTTTAATTCATTTGGAGGCTAATCATAAATTACTTGGGGATACTGTCTCTACCAGGCTGGCGGCTTCTTAAAAAGAAGGCTGCACCTTATTCCTGTGTGTTTCTGCACCCAGCAACCTGTTTGAGGCATTGCGGGCCTTCAGTAAGAGTATCTGTTGGGCCCTGTGAACTTTGATTCTTGTTTAACAAACACTCAGCACTCTTTGCGTGTTATCAGTTCACAGGCTGGTTTCCAATGAAGCCCTAGGAATAGTCAGGGGGAAGGGGAGATGAGTCAGGGCAACAGAATTAAGAAGTCTTAACTTGTGGTAAACAAATACCCAGTGGACTCAGCCTAGTATGCAGGCGGTCTATGTACTTAGATAAGAACCAGATTAGATCCTTATTTTCTAATGGATTTATTTTCTAATGGATTCTCTATAATCTTATTTTCTAATTTGATGGAATTCAGCATTTCCTACAAATGGAATGTGATGCATGACTTGTCACCAGTAAAGTCATTGATAGCTTTATTTCACATCACCAATGGTATAGCAGACATCTCAAAAATATTTACACTTATCACGTTCTGGAAATTCTAGTTGTTGCAGACCCACTTGTATTTAAGATATCAGTAAAGATGGGTGCCTGGGTGGCTCAGTGGGTTAAAGCCTCTGCCTTCAGCTTGGGTCATGATCTCAGGGTCCTGGGATCGAGCCCAGCATCGGGCTTTCTGCTTGGCGGGGAGCCTGCTTCCCCTCTCTCTCTGTCTGCCTCTCTGCCCACTTGTGATCTCTCTCTCTGTGTCAAATAAATAAAAAATCTTAAAAAAAAAAAAAGTATGACAAAGGAGGCAAGAATATACAATGGGGCAAAAGACAGTCTCTTCAATAAATGGTGCTGGGAAAACTGGACAGCTCCATGCAAAAGAATGGAACCAAATCACTTTCTAACACTATTCACAAAAATAAACTCAAAATGGGTTAAAGATCTAAAAGTGAGACCTAAAACCATAAAAATCCTAGAAAAGAGCACAGGCAGTATCTCTGACATTGGCTATAGCAACATTTTTCTACATATGTCTTCTGAGGCAAGGGAAACAAAAGCAAAAATAAACTGTTGGGACTACATCAAAATAAAAAGCTTTTACACAGCAAAGGAAATTATCAACAACAAAAAAGGTAAGCTACTGAATAGATATTTTTCCAAAGAAGACATACAAATAGCCAACAGACACATGAAAAGATGTTCAACATCATTCATCATCAGGGAAATGCAAGTCAAAACCCAGTAAGATATCACCTCACACCAGGCAGAATGGCTAAAATAAAAAAGACAAGAAACAACAAGAGTTGCAAGGATGTGGAGAAAAAGGAACTCTCATGCACTGTTGGTGAGAATGTAAATTGGTGCAGCCACTATGGAAAACCATATAGAGGTTCCTCAAAAAATTAAAATAGAGGGGCTCCTGAGTGGCTCAGTTGGTTAAGCATCTGTCCTCAGTTCAGGTCATGATCTCAGGGTCCTGGGATGGAGCCCCACACTGGGCTCCTTGCACAGCAGGGAGTCTGCTTCTCTCTCTCCCTTTCCCTCTGCCCCCCCAACACTCATACTCTCTCTCTCTCGAATAAATAAAACCTTAAAAAGTTAAAAATAGAAATACTGTATGATCCAGTAATTCCACTACTGGGTATTTACTCCAAGAAAATGAACGTACTAATTCGAAATGCTATATGTACCCCTATATTATTGTAGCATTATTTACAATAGCCTTAATATGGGAAGAATCTAATTGTCTGTTGATTGACAAATGGGTAAGGAAGATGTGGTATGTGTGTGTGTGTGTGTGTGTGTACGTGTGTGTACACATACATGTATATACATGTATACACAAGTACAAAAGAATATTATGCAGTCATAAAGAAGGGTGAGATCTTGCCATTTGTGACGACATGGATGGACCTAGAAAGTATTATGCTAAATGAAATAAGTCATACCGAGAAAGACAAATATCATATGATTTCACTCATATGAGGAATCTAGAAAATGAAACAAACGAATAAACAAACAAAAGGCAGAATCAGACCTATAAATACAGAGAACTGATGGTTGCCAGAGAGCAGGAGAGTGGAGAATGTGCAAAATGGGTGAAGAGGAGGGGGAAAGACAGTCTTCCAGTTATGGAATGAATAAGTCACAGAAATAAGAGCTGCAGCATAGGGAATACAGTCAATGATACTGTGATAGTGTTATTTAGTGAAAGAAAGTAGCTATATTTGTGGTGAGCATAGCATAATGTAGAGAAGTTGAACTCTCAATACATGCTATACACCTGAAAAAAATTTAACATTGTGTCAACAACACTCAAATTAAAAAATTATAATAACACAATATATATTCTTTTGTGTTGGTTTCTTTTGGTAAACATTGTAAGATTAAATGAAGTAGTTCATTTATTCTCACTGCCCTCTAAGTTCCATTGGGTGATTATGAAATAATTTATTTATCTGGTGCCTGGGCATTTGAATAGTTTCTACTTTGGGGTTTGCTTTGTAGTTGCTCCATGAAGGGTGGTATCACCCCATCCAAAACTGGTTTGGAGCTGGAGACCGGTGACACAATACACTCACCCAGCAGGCCTGAGAGATTTATTACTCACCATAGTGAGACTTTCAGGGGAGAGCACAGCCAACACTCAAGCCAGAGTGGCTTGAGTAGAAGGGGCAAGCGGCTCTGGTTTTTATTGTGGTTTGGGGTGTAGGAGGTCCAGGATGAAGACTCCCTCTTCCACAGGCTGGAGTTAGTGTGGCTGGGATTCCCACCCACACCAGGGAAACCTGGGTTTTCTCAGCAGCATGTCCAGGTGTGGGGCAGGAAGGGAAAAGGGAATGATGGGCTTGAAGGCTGTCAGTGGTCAAACATAAAAATGGAGTCAGACTCTTAAACACAGGGTTATTACAAGTAGTACTGCCATGAACATCCTGGTATAAGCCTTTTGGCAAACATATTATGCATTTCTATTGGGTCTCTAGCAGTGCAATTTGCTGGGGTATATATTTGACTTTGGTAAACACTGCCAAACAGTTTTTCAAAGTGATTGGACCAAATTACATTCTCTCGAACAACACTTACGGATGCACTTACGTACGGATGTTTATCTACTCTACAGCTGAAGGACATTTGGGTTGTTTCCAGTTTTGCATGTATGTGTGTGTGTGCGTGTGTGTGTATGATTACAATATTACACTTTATTACAATAAAGCTTCTATAAACAATATTATGTGAGTTTCCGTGTAAATATAGGTTTCATTTCACTTGGGTAAATACTCGGAATGGAATGGCTGGGTTGTATGGTAAGTATATGCTTAACTGTGTACGAAACCAGGACATCCATTTTCCAAAAGTGGCTGTACCATTTTGAATTTCCACTAGCAAAATATGAGAGTTTCAATTGCTCTACATCTTCCTAAGTACTTGGTATGGTCAGTCTTTATTTGTAGCCATTCCAGTAAATGTGAAGTAGTATTTCATTGTGGTTTTAATTAGCATTTCCTTAAAAATTAATGACATTGAACATATTTTCAAATGCTTAATTACCATCCATATATATTCTTTGGTGAAGTGTCCTTTCAAAACTTTTTCACATTAAGAAAAAAATTGAGCTGTTTGTCTTCTTATTCTTGGGTATACAGGGCTCTTTAAAAAAAAAAATTTTTTTTTTTTTTTTTAAGTAGGCTCCACACTGGGTGGAACCCAACACAGGGCTTGAACTCACCCTGAGATCACAATGCAAGCTGAGATCAAGAGTCAGATGCTTAGACGACTGAGCCACCCAGGTGCCCCTGCAGGGTACTTTATAGATCATGGATACAAGTCCTTTATCAGGCATATGATTTGCAAATACTTTTTCCTAGTTTCCATTGTCTTAACAGTATCTTTTGAAAAGTAGAAGTTCTTAATTTTCGTGAAGTCCAAAGAATTTATTTTTTTCTTTAATAGATTATGTTTTTTGTATTTTATCTAAGAAATCTTTGCTTACCCTAAAGTCACAGAGATTTTCTCTTATGTTTTCTTCTAGAAATTTTATAATTTTTACTTTTATATTTAGGCCTATGAGTGATAAACCTATATTACCAACTTCAGAAGGCTATTTACAAGAGGGCTCTGATAATGTACATTTTGAAAAAGGTTGTAGTTTAGGGAAACATTTAAGAAATATAAGGAGGGTCATATCTTCTGTGCATGGAGTCAGTGCTAAAGATTTATGCTAATTCAGAATTTATCTTTCAGAATAAATGACATGAGATTCTGGCAGTGATGGGAGCTGCTTTCCTTTTTGCATCCTCCCTTTGATAGATGTACATCCACAATATATATTTAATAGGCTATAAATATGTCCTTATAGGCTATAAATAATTTCATATAATCTTGGCTTTGTTTCTCTGCTCCTCAGAAGCTCATGTATTTCGTTTTTCAAAAATTAAGAGTTAGGAGTGAGGCTTGTTTAATGTAACATGGCAAGCAAGCCCCAAGTAGCGTAACAAATACATAAAAGTTCACCTTGCAATCAAGATAATTAATTTGTAATTAATAACTTTTATATTTTATTTTTTTAATTTTATTTATTTATTTGACATAGAGAGAGAGAGATCACAAGTAGGTAGAGAGGCAGGCGGGGGGGGGGGCGGGAAGCAGGCTCCCTGCTGAGCAGAGAGCCCAATGCGGGGCTCGATCCCAGGACCCTGAGATCATGACCTGAGCCAAAGGCAGAGGCTTTAACCCACTGAGCCACCTAGGCACCCCAAGCAATTAATAACTTTTAGTATTTGTCCACTAATGTCCAGGATCTACCTGAACCAATTGATGCACTCTTCCTCTCTTACAAAGTGAAGAAACTTAAATACTTCTCTAATTTTATGGGTATCTTCTTCTATCTACTTTGAGTCACTGTTGAAATTCCTGAGCTATGTTATTCCTCCTTTACAGAGGCAAGAGACAACTCCTTGGTTTGTAGAGCCCCAGTGACATCTTGAGTTGAATTAGACCTTGTTTTAGAATCCTCACAGGTTTTACAATGGGCCTCTCTAGTTCAAAGATCCCAGTTCCAAGGATTAAAGCTAGAGAAAGGATGTAAAACCAAATGTTCCAAAACATGAGAAGTTCTCTATATTCCAAAGTAGCTGACAAATACATATACTATGTCAGAGAGGATTCATGTCTTAGGTAGTCTTTAGGTGGCGGAATTTTTAGAGTGTCTAGCACATTGCATCCCAAAGATGCAGCCAAGAACTTTACAGACAATGTTAAAGTCTGTTGTGTACCAACTACTGGATGGCCATGAGTCCCCACTGCTAAACACATTTGAAGGATAGAGCTATGGTGGAAAGGGGCAGGGAAGAAGGACTTTCCTGATATGAAGCAGTAAACGATGGTGGTAAGCAAGGTGAGGACTTAAGAATCCTAATATTAGACCAGCAGTCTCCCACTCTATACACTAGACTTGAGGTTATTTATCTGGCATCTCCATATGTCCTACAGAACTTCTTTGTGGTCTTCACTTAGTCCATCTTGGATAGACCCACCAACTCCTTTTCCTTTCTAGGATAAATCTTCCACGGGTCTTTGGTGGTCTCTATTAAACAGATTTACCTTGTTTCCTACAGATTTTGATATGGTTGTGGCTTGTCACTCTTGTATCCTCAAGGATCATCTAGAGCCCCATAGAGACGTGGGAATGGCCAAGAGGATGTCAAGAGGACTCCTTCCACCTGGGTTCTTTCTTGAAATTTCCCTTCATAGCCTGCTAGAACATATGCATTATATGGAGTCCAGGGTGGCCTGGGCTGCAAAGAAACCCAGGACATAAGTACTTGATAATAAGGAAGCAACAGACAAATAAGAAAGTTCTCAGGGTTGGAGTGACACTATTGGAATGCCAGCTAGATAACACTACTCAAATGGACTGAGTCCCAAAATCTGGTGGATTGTAGAATTGTAGCATTTGAGCTCATCTTTTCTCTCTTTCTCTCTCTCTCTCTTTTTAAGATTTTACTTATTTAGGGGCGCCTGGGTGGCTCAATGGGTTAAGGCCCCTGCCTTTGGCTCAGGGTCCTGGGATCGAGCCCCGCATCGGGCTCGCTGCTCAGCAGGGAACCTGTTTCCTCCTCTCTCTCTGCCTGCCTCTCTGTCTACTTGTCATCTCTCTCTCTCTCTCTCTGTCAAATAAACAAATAAATAAAATCTTTAAAAAAAATAGTCCATACTACCCAAAGCAAGTTAATCAGATTCTTTAAAAAAAAAAAAAAGATTTTACTTATTTATTTGACAGAGAGCACAAGCATGGGGAACAGCAGGCAGAGGGAGAGGGAGAAGCAGGCTTCCCACTGATCAAGAAGCCTGATGTGGGGCTCGATCCCAGGACCCTGGAATCATGACCTGAGCTGAAAGCAGACACTTAACCGACAGAGCCATCCAGGCCTCCCTCATCTTAATCCTTGGTAGAGCCTCAGGCCACATAAAGTCCGCTTGTTGAAAGTTTATATAGTTTTGCCTGGTGCTATAGTTTTGCTTCTATCTCATCAGAGCTTTGGAAGTAGGAAGGAATGTGTGGTTTGTAATTTATACGTATGTTGGAAAAGTTGTCCCATAAAATGAGAACAAAAGTCTGAGTTTAGATATCAGTCTTTTTCCCAGGAAGTAATGCATTTTTGGAGTTCTGACTGTGGTAGCATCTGTCTTCCAGTAGGGGTCACCTCAAAGCTACCAAAAGAATAAGCATACTGGCTCTCAGCCAGTGGACTTGCCTAACACTGGGACATGACGTCTAGGGTGCTTCCCCACATTACCAGTGGCAGAAGAAAGGCAGTGCACCCAAGGAAAAACCAATATTTTGCAAAACCCAGGTGTATGCCTAGCATTTTTTACTCTATCATTCTCCTTCATCCAACTGTGTGCTAAGATGCTGGGAAGGGAGGTGGACTTGGGGACTAAGTCACCAATCTTGGTGGAAGTCACAAACAAGTAAGACAGGATAGCAACCTGTTAGTGTCCAGGCAGCTTTTCTTTATTGGGGCCCCCATTTTGTAGGCTCGGTGGTTGTTCTTACGTTGGAAAGTGACAAGGGGCTCGGGATTAGAAGAGGGAGCTTATAAATGTATTTACATAGTGGACTGCTTCATCACAAGCATTTCCCTTTACGCACTTCAACTGCTTAACTTTAAATAAACAAAAATTTCTGGGCAAAAATTCATACTCATAAATCCAATACTCTAGACGTATAAATATTAGGAATCCAAAGGTATCTTAGATGTTTTAATATTAAGAATAACTGAAAAAAAAAAAAAAGAAGAAGGGCGCCTGGGTGGCTCAATTGTTAGGCATCTGCCTGCGGCTCAGGTCATGATCCCGGGGTCCTGGGATCAAGCCCCACATCGGGCTCTCTGCTCAGCGGGAAGCCTGCTTCTCCCTCTCCCACTTCCCCCTGCTTGTGTTCCCTCTCTCACTGTGTCTCTCTCTGTCAAATAAATAAACAAAATCTTAAAAAAAAAAGAATAATTGAGCAAGATTTCCTCTTAAAGTAAAAAAATTTGTATTGCTCAAACAGTTCAAATCCATTACAAAGCTGTCATTCTACCAGACCGAACACCTCCTCCTCTGGCAGAATATAAAACATCAAACATGCAAAGCCAGTTTCTTACCACGCAAAAATATTAATACTAATGGGTCTCTTCTTGTTACTATTTCTATGATTCATTCTAAGGTTACATGTTTACCCACCTAAGGAAAGTAATAAAGAAGAAAGCAAATACCAGTGAACTGAAGCTATTTATTAGCAGATACTTGAGCTGGGAGGCTGAGAATTTTAAGACCCCTTCGGCAACCCTAATGTTGCCAATGATTATGATTATGTTAATGACTTCATAATGTCAAGGGGGTAATAATCGGATGAAAAGATAGGCTATCTGGGATTTGCTGTAAAACACCTGCCTAAATATATAGAGGAGCGATCACCAAGCCCACTTCCCTGGGTTCAAGTTTTTCTCCCTAAAAGTCTGCAGCTCCTAGCCAAGGTGGTTACTTGATTGAGTTTTGACATCTTAAGATAAAGAAATGCATATATATTAAGATATGTAAAGATTTTTACATTAAAAAGTTGTGTAGATCTGGGGCGCCTGGGTGGCTCAGCTGGTTAAGCCACTGCCTTCAGCTCCGGTCATGATACCCGAGTCCCGGGATCGAGTCCCATATCGGGCTCCCAGCTCTACAGGGAGTCTGCTTCTCCCTCTGACCTTCTCCCCTCTCATGCTCTCTCTCGCTTTCTCTCTCAAATAAATAAAATAAAATCTTAAAAAAAAAAAAAAAGTTGTGTAGATCTAGAGATGCTTGAATTTGAGGTTCCACAGTAATGTCTTTTGCATTTAATTTTAAGACATGAAGCCCTGGGGTACCTGGGTGACTCAGTCGGTTGGGCTCAGGTCATGATCCCAGGGTCCTGGGATGGAGCCCCACATCGGGTTCCCTGATCAATGGGGAGCCTGCTTCTTCCTCTTACTCTGCCTGCCACTCCCCCTGCTTGTGCTCTTTCTCTTTCTGTCAAATAAATAAATAAAATCTCAAAAAAAAAAGACATGAAGACCTGATGGAATTGTGTTCTGCCATATTCATACAACTATGTAACTCCTACAGATCTTTAAAAGTAGATCCAATTGGATTTTGGATATTTCACACGGCTTCTAGTGACTCAAGGTCAGAACTTAGAGCTTCGTTCTACTAATATTCCCTTTGAGTCAAAAAATGTCTCTTGCTATTTTTAACAGTTTCTATAATCTTCATGATACCAATAAGTGGGTTCATATCAACATGATTAAGTAACAAGCTCCCATAGTAGTGCTCAATAGTGTTTCCAACTTAAATTCTTAATTCTGTAATTGTATCTCCTTTTCTTTTAGACTGAAAATCTTGATTACTAAAATAATTCACGTAATCACTATTTGTATCTAATACAAAAAATGGTTTAAAATGCAGTATTAATACGATCAATAAACCTATAGAATAGAGTCCAATATTTTTTACAATTTTTTTTTATTTTTCATTTTTTTTTTTTAAGATTTTCTTTATTTGACACGGAGAAAGAGATCACAAGTAGGCAGAGAGGCAAGCAGAGGAGAGGGGAAGCAGGCTCCCTGCTGAGCAGAGAGCTCAATGGGGGGAGGGAGGGCTGGATCCCAGGACCCTGAGATCATGACCTGAGCCAAAGGCAGATGCTTTAACCCACTGAGCCACCCACCACCCCTATTTTTCAATTTATTTTGAGAGAGAGAGAGAGAGCGAGAGCGTGCACACGAGTGGGTGGCCAGGGGCAGAGGGATTGGGAGAGAGAATCTTAAACAGCCTCAACGCTCAGCAAAAAGCCCCACATGGGCTCAATCTCAAGACCTCGAGATCATGACCTGAGGCAAAATCAAGAGTCCCACACTTAACCAACTGAGCCACCCAGAAGCACCTCTTTTTTTTTTTTTTTTTTTTAGACTGTATCCCAAACAGTTGCTCCCATGACCTCCCATGATGGTCAAACTATGGTCTGGAGCTACACTGTCCAATAGAGTGAGTGGCCACTAGCCATATGCAGTTATTGAGTCCTTGAAATTTGACTAGTCTACACTGAGAAGTGCTGCTATTATAAAGCACACACCAGATTTCAAATAAAAGAATGTCAATATCTTATTAACAATATTAATTAATAATTTAATAATGATTATTATCTTGACAATATTTTTAATATTTTGGGTTAAATTAAATAAATTATTAAAGTTGGGGCACCTGGGTGGCTCAGTGGGTTAAAGCCTCTGCCTTTGGCTCAGGTCATAATCTCAGGGTCCTGGGATCAAGCCCCGCATCGGGCTCTCTGCTCAGCGGGGAGCCTGCTTCCCTCTCTCTGGGTCTATTTGTGATCTATCCCTCTGTCAAGTAAATAAATAAAATCTTTAAAAAAAAAAGTTAATTTTACCTGTTTCTCGCTCTTTTTTTTTTTTTTTTTTATGTGACCTTTAGAAAATTTTAAATTACATTTGTGGTCCACCATGTATTTCCATTGGACAGTGCTGGGCTGGAGTCATTCATACACGTTCTGTGTGTGGCAATGGAATTCCTTTATCTGACAGACGAATTGGTGAGGTTTTTTCCAATTTGACGGCACTGGATATCTAACAGTTAATTGTCCTAAGGTCTTAAAGATGGAGGCTTTCTGCTATTTGAATGTTCTGAGTACAGATGTTACTCGAGGAAAAGGGAGAATCTGCTCTTTAATTCCAGAAATCATCATCTCCAAAGTTTTGTAAGACTTTTATTTCCTGACCATTAAACCACACAATAATTTAATACCAATTCTAAGTGTAATACTCATAGATATGATTTCTGGTTGAATAAAACTTGTTCTGACCCTTTTTGTGTAGTTTCTAGTATTATGGACCCATGTATTTTCACATGTTCAGTTAATTTTGAATTTATCAAAATCTTGACGTACTATTGTTAGTAGGTTAGTGGGTACTATTGTTTACTAGTAATTACATTTTCAGCATCAAGGTCCATGGAAAGGACATTTAGGAGATAGTAACCACAGTAATTTGAGCAGAGACAGTTAAATATAAAGAATTATTAACTATTTACAGGGGAACTAACTACTAGGAGGGAATAAAAGAGAACTCCAAAGAATTCCCTAGAGCGGAGGGAGGATAACCAAAAGAACCAACTTGGAAGGGGAGGGAGCCTCTCCCTAAGGCTGGGACACAGACTTCACTGGAGAGAGTGTGACTGGAGTCACTGCCCACCCCTCCTCCATGGCAGAGAAGTTCACTGGGTTATCAGGGCCCGAGCTGGTATACAGACAGCAGCTGAGGCCAATGGGCAGGAAACCGTGGGCCTTGGCTGGCAAGCAGGACACCCCCACACCTGGCGTACTAGCAGGCAGAAGCTAGAGGGCAAGAAACCACCTGCTTATGTGGTTATGTGCCCTCCAGCACTCCCTACTAATAAAGCTCAAATTGAGCCTCCTGGCGAAGAAATGTCCTAATATCCAAAGCCAGGCAACGAAGGATGGATCTGGAATGAGGAGGTATTAAGTAATAACTGGCACATCTCCTTTTAAGGTAGGAGGGCTTGATCTTCTACTATCCCTTTGTACCCGGTACATAAAAGACTTTCCAGAAAAGAATTTTACCATTATCTTTAATGAGGTGTTGTAACTTCTGGGTGGCAATTAAGGATTTAGACTTTTACTTTTTAAAACTCCTTTTCAGAGATAGATCTCTGACTCAATCTGGCCATGATGAGAATATCTTTTTTTTTTCCTTAAACATTTCAGGAAATTATGGTCCCAAGATCAATCTGGGAAGTTTTAAGTCATCTCTGATACACCAATCCTTAATTATACATAAGAGGAACCAAGGTGTTTAAAATTAAGTGTTATGGGGGAAGTTGGAGTTCCCTTCCTGACCCAGACAAGAGCATCATCCATAGAAGAATCTATGAACATTAGATCTATGAACATAGAACACAGAACAGTCTAGCCTAAGGAGAAATAGGAACGCCTGATTTTGAGGAGTCTGAGAGCTGAAGGGTACAACGAAGGCCAGACAGATAGTCAAACAGCTACCTGCCAGGTTTAGCTTATGATGCTTGTCTGAAACAACAATGCCTTTCTGAAAAGAAACCCAGAACAGAGATGGACCTTAGATGCAGCATCCCGAGGAGTGGAGGGCTCCGAAAGGCCCAGAGGAGGACAGGATAGTAAGACATTAAGGTATCTCACTAGCATCCTGCATTGCACCTCTGCTCCTCTTGGAGTCTGTTGCTTCATACCTTGTTGACTTTTCCCGATTGTTGGGGGAAGGGGGTACAGAAAGATTTAAAAGCAAGATTTTGTAGGGACTGATGTGGGAGCAGAAGGCTGGCTGAAGACACAAAGCGTAAGCTGACACCCTGCAATCTTCCCCCCCTCCCATCCATCCCCACCCCTGGGTGGGACAAGTGTGACTTCTTCCGGGAAGCTCCTGACTATCTTAATGTTAATGCTTGCTAAAGGGGGGAAAACAACCTTAACTTGACAAAGGCAAGGCCTCTGGTATCTTTCAGGTCCTCTTTAGCATATGAAAGTTCTTTCAAAACCTCCCTTTTTCCTTACCTCTGCCAACCCCTTAGTATATAAGCAGCCATGCCTCACAACCCACCCCACAGGTCCTATCTCTGTGATTTAATAAACCACCTTTTTGCACCAAAGACGTCTCAAGAATTCTTTCTTGGTCATCGGCTCTGGACTCCACCCCACTGAAACCCACCTGTATTCCAAAACCACATCAGGGACCACACTGCAAAAGGAAGGGGGAGTGCTGCTTTCCCTCATCAGCCAGAGTGGGACCAGCCCCTCTAATTCCTTACATAGGGAACTCACAGGCTTCCTCTGATACTGGATTCAACCTGAGGCCCCTCCAGGGATGCTCTGTGGTCACTGGAGGGAGAGATGCCTTGGGACATTCAGGCAGGAAGGATGACATTTCTCAGGGGAGAGAAATAAGGACCTTGTTGTAAGATACCAAACTTCAAAAAAGTTTAAGGTAGAGAATGGGTGGTTGCCAGAGAGGAGGGCAGGTGAGAGGACAGCTGAAACAGGTGGAGGGGATTAATTAAAAGTACACTTATCATGATGAACAGTTAGTATAGAATTGTTGAATCACTATACTGTACACCTGGAACTAATAAACACTGTATGTTAAGTATACCTGAATTAAAAAATTATTTTTTTAAAAGCTATTTAAAAAGGGGGAGTACTGAAAACAAAACTTCGAAAAGAGATCTCAATATCTGTTGAGAAAAATATTAGAGATCGGTGAAAGCATCACAGCGTTTGTTAGTTCAGAGTTTACATTTTATTTCTTTTCACTTATTTTTTTTCCAGAGTTTATATTTTAGAAAATGTGACTTGAAACCAGCTTTTCTCTTGAGAATAAGGTCACAGAAGATGAGCCTCTGCTCCCGAACTCCTCCTCCTGTTCCATGGGGCACTT
This sequence comes from Nasua narica, assembly GCA_028533885.1. Classification (NCBI taxonomy): domain Eukaryota; kingdom Metazoa; phylum Chordata; class Mammalia; order Carnivora; family Procyonidae; genus Nasua; species Nasua narica. The sequence goes on along the minus strand of CM052799.1, from coordinate 62,280,693 downwards.
TACAGTTGAGGGATAACCCGTTCAAGTTTCTGCCATGCCCTGTGTCCTTTTTGCCTCTCAGTCGGCAGAGTGGGGAAAATCTCTAAGAGGAAAGTCACATGGTGGCGGACAGAGTGCAAGGGGCTGGTAGTCAGGAGGCCCTCTACGCTCAACTCTGAAATCCCTGTGCTATGGGAATTAGGACAAATCTCTTCTCCTGTCTGAGCCTCAGGGTCCCTATCCATAAAGTTAGAGCTGTTGCAGCTCCAGGGCTATATCAGAAAATTCGAAGAGCTGACAGGGTCAGGATTTGGAGAAAAGGTGAGGAGAATGAGCAGCAGAGGCAAAAGCCTTTGGCCTGGTCTCTGGTATTAGCACTGGGGAAGGTGACTCACTTTGGCCCACCCAGAATTGCCCAGCATTCCTGGCCCGCCACACCCATTTTCTCCCCTGACCTCCTTGGGAAGAGAATTTCTGATAAGTCATAGATGGATTGCCTTAGTCATCAATTCAATAGGAGCCACTGCCGGGAGCACAAGGAGTCATGTGGGTGATTTATTTGCACCTAGTGAGCTAATCTGCTTGAAAGCTGTAAAGAGTCTTGACACACCTAGGTGGACACAGACACAGCAGTGTTCCTGTGTGTTGTCTCTATAAAGGCCCAGGCCCGCAGCTTTCTGGGAACTTTGCGTTGATCAGGTAGTATATCTGATACATTCCAACCTCTATGGGCCTCTCACTGACCTCATGTCTTCTCGTCCACCCAGTCCACATCTGTTACCCATCAGAAGACCTGCTCTGTCCCTTCTCTAACTCTCCAACATCAGATGGTTCAGTGGCTGTCAATCAGTGTGACTATGACTGTGATAGATACCATTCCTTCTGTCCACTATTATATACAACTGTAGGCCAGCCCTTGTATTATCCTACTGTTTTATTTAACTCACTCCACCCAAATTGCAAGTATTGTATTTCATAATATATTTTCATCTTCTTTTTTTTTTTTTTTAACTTTTATCTTCTAATAGGAGCCTATTTTCGAAGATTACTAGAGAAGAGTTTTACATTCTGGCTTGAAAACCTTCTTTATTACACTGCATTCCTGACAAGAAACCTCCAGGAATATCTGCTTAGCCCCAGAAATTATCAGTCTTTATCCTGAATTAGATAGAATAAAATGTCTAAGTGGCATGTGGAATGAATTCACCTCTCCAAATCTCATATCCTCAGACCCTCCCAGAATATTCCCATACACGTGGGCTCTAGGAGGATAACAGGCCTCAAAATAATTCATTTTGTTCCCCCCAGAAGTGATCCTCTTGGGATGAACTTGATCTGACTTTCCTTAGCTAAGTCAGCATGTAAGTATCCTTTGACCTGTCCAATGAGATTCAAGCTTTTGACTAGAACGCTTTCCTTTCCTTGTTGACCTTACATGCATTCTTTCAGACTTGCAGTTTCTTTTATGGCAAAGATTGAAAGATGCATACAACTAGCTATAAAGCAATCTGATTTTCTCTCACTGCCCAAAGCTGGCAAACAACCATCATCAAGTCCTGCGTGGGGACTCTAGGGGTCTCTCCCTGTGGATGAGAGTATCTAAATGGAGGCATGTCTATGCTAGATGACCAGCTGCCAGAGGATTCTACACTGATTGATGGCTGGAAATCAGCAGTCCTGATGGTTGTTCCAACCTCAAAACTCTATAAGACTCTATCCCATGCATGGAGAGAGACAAAGAGGATAAGCCCAAACACCTAGAGCCCTTGTCTTTGCACTTGCTCAGATCCTGTGTTAAAGGTTTCTTGTGTAGATGCAGTCTTCTTAACTAAGTTTCAGGTTCCCCAGAGGCAGAGCACATTGCATTTCTTCTGCTCTAATCTCTGCAGTATATAGCCCAGAGCTCAGCATTTAACAGGGGTTCAATAGCCACCATATTGTTTTATCCTTTCAGTGGCATGCTTTAAAGTTACCATTAGAAGTAAGGTTTCAGGGATATAGAGATACAGTTAACAGGTAAGACATAGTCCCTACACACACACACACACACACACACACACACACACACCCCAAACATCAGAGTTTAGCAAGACTGGCTTGTAATAACAGAATTTATAACACCGTCATGGGTGTTGACCTACCCACATACCACAGTTATGGGTGACAAAAGTTCAAACAAGGAAACTGTACATTTTTAGCTGGTGAGATGTATTAAGGAAGACTTGACAGATGAGATCCTTTAGACCTGGGACTCAACAGATGATTAGTGTCTTAACAGATGAAAAGTGAATAACGAAAAACTTAGATAAGTAGAACACTCCACTTGATGACCGCAGAACACACATTCTTCTCAAGTGCATATGGAGCACTCTCCAGGACAGACTATGCTAGGCCATAAAACAAGTCTCAAGAAATTTAAAAGAAACCAGATATAGTCCCACTGAGAAACAACGATTAGCTGTCTATCTTGTACCGCAACACGGGGAAGGACTGACGGCTGACCTGTGGGTGGTAATATGAGCCTCTCTGCCGATAGGAGGATGGATTAAGGACGTGTTCAGCAAACTTAAGAGTGCCTGTGCCCAGGTAAGCACCTTACAAAAATGGCATACCTAGCTACAGCACAGGAACACTTACAATATCAGCCTGCTACCTCATGAACTGCACTCATTATAAGGGCCAGGCGGTGATGTCAACTTAGCCCAACTTCAAGAAGTTGGGGATATTATGCCCCTTCTCCCCCAAGCAAAGGAAGGGGTAGGCTCACCTGCAGAGGACACATGGCATACTGATGGCAGATGCCAGGGAAACCTGCCTCTTAGGCATTCCTCTGCCATCCAGCTAGATTCTAATGTACCTTGGTTTGAAGAAGGAACTAAATGAAGCAGTCAGTGGGCAGAGTTGAGAGTGTTAGAGATTGTGTTGACACATGAACCCATGCCCACTGATTTGTGATCTGGTTCCTGACAGCTGGGCAGTGTGGAAAGGGTTAACAACATGGGTGCTGCAATGGCACAAAGGAAGCTGGGCTATATTAAATAAAGCCCTTTGGGGAGCAGACCTCAGGAAAGATATTTCGAGTGTGTATGCACTAAAGCTGATGCAGCTGCCCAAATATGGCACATGTCCACTCACTCCCCGCCCACACTGCCAGGCAATCACGACGCAGATGTGCTAGCCTGGGCAAGAGCCCTTCTGCTGGAGGGAAATTTGACTGTCTGATGCAGTAGGACGGGTCCACTGTAAATTAAAGCACTGAGGTTCCCAAACTACTTGGGAACTAGTAAAAAGATTACATCTGCCTTTTAAAAATTTTTTAAAGATTACATTCGCCTTTTAAAAAATTTAAAAACTTATGGGCTGTTGACAGACTGCACCAGTGCCACCTCAGGCAAAGGCCGTTGTGCCAATCCCCTGGGGCACGCTGGGCAGATTACATGCCCTGTGTCTCACTGGCAAGTAGATTACATAGGCCATTTGCTGCTATGGGAAGGGCACAAATTACCCGTATCAGTCTGGAGGATACTTTACTGTTCCTCCTCCACCCTCTAAACGTATGAGAAAAAAAAAAACCAGTAAACTAGATAGGTATTTCCTCCACAATACCAAATGACCAATGAACACATGAAAAGAAACTCAACATTATTAGCTGTCAGGGAAATGCAAATTAAAAGTCACAATGAGCTACCGCTTCACACCCACTGGGATAGTTATAATAAAAAGATGGATGATGGCATTTGTTGGTGTAGGTGTGGAGAAACTAGAAACCTCATGCATTGCTTTGGGGAACACAAAATGATGTAGCTACTTTAGAAAACAACTTGGCAGTTCCTTAAAAAGTTAAACATAGGGGCGCCTGGGTGGCTCAGTGGATTAAAGCCTCTGCCTTCGGCTCAGGTCTTGATCTCAGAGTCCTGGGATCGAGCCCCGCATCGGGCTCTCTGCTCAGCGGGGAGCCTGATTCCCTCTCTCTCTGCCTACCTCTCTGCCTACTTGTGATCTCTCTCTGTCAAATAAATAAATAAAATCTTAAAAAAAAAGTTAAACATAAAGTTACCATATGATCCACCTAGGCATATACCCCCCAAAATTCAATTCATATGTCTCAAGAAAAAAACATGTCCATGAGTGTTCCCAGTAACTTTATTCCTAATAGCCAGAAAGAAGAAACGATCCAAATAATCATCAGTTGATGAATGAATGGATAAACAAAAATGTGGACTATCCATGCACTGGAGTATTATTTAGCCATTAAAAAGTAATGAAACACCTATTCATGCTACAATATGTATGAACCTTGAAAACACTGTGCTAAGTGAAAGAAGCCAGACACAAAAAGCCACATGTCCTGATTCCATTTTTATGAAATGTCCAGAACAGGCAAATCTATAGAGAAAGAAAATAGACTGGTGGTTATTGGAGGGGTCTAGGGGTAGAAAGGGTAACAGGGAGTGATAAAGAATGTCACCTATATTTGGCATGATGGAATGCTGTTCTGAATCAGAAAGCAGTGATGTGTGGCGATGGTTATACAACTCCGTGAGTATGTTAAAAACCACTAAACTGTAAACTTTAAAGGGGTGAATTTTATAGTATGTGGATTATACTTCAATGTTTTAAAACTTAAATTTAAGTCACAGAAGCAGAATCAGTGTGATACACTTAATATAGAACAAAGGGCAACTAATCCCCCTTATTAGATTGTTTGCTGTGATAATAAAAGAGAAAAGCAGAGCACAACATTCAATAGATTTCGGTAATTCATTCCACAAAAGTTCATGGAGCTCTTGCCATCCTATGCAACTGTGCTAGTTGCTTCAGAGGGTACAAATCTGAATGGTCCTCGGCTCCTCTCTAAAGGTCTTAGAAGCTAATTGAGAGGCTTAGAAGAGGACACAGCGGACTGAGAGCCCAAGCAGGGTTGGTTGTGCTCGTCTACACAAGCATGGCTTGTCAGAGCAGGCTACTAGCTTCCAGTCCTGGGAGCCGCAGACAGGCCTCCCTGGAAAGGGAATGACTGGTGAGATGAAGGCTAACAAGCTACCCAGGAAAGAGACACTTGAATAAATTATACAACGAAATCACACCTTGACCTCCCAGACAAAAGAGAGCAGTTGTGGACCCTTCTGTCTGGGGCCCCTGACTGAGAGGGAAGGATTAGGCCCGCTTACCCGGACCCCTAACCTAATCTTAGTGCAAGTTCTTCTAGGCAAGGGACAGGGGAGAGGGTACGTTAAGAAGCAGGAAGACATGAGTTCTCATGCAATAGGTTTTATCAGAGATTAAGAAAATGAGGGGGAAGGAGATAACTTTTGAAATGTACAACCTAGATGGAAAGAAATGGTCCCACTTTAGCAAAGTGATGGAGAGTAGAGACATAGCCTGGCCCATGTGAGGCCTGAGGGGCCTAGCTTGGTACTGTGTGATAGGAGAGGGGACAGCATCACACACAAACAGCAGACTAAGCATGATGGCCTACGCATGTCACAGGAACAGCAGTGCGGAAGAGACACAGCCAAGACCACAGGGATGGGAAGAGACAGAAGTCTGGGACATCGTGGATACAGCAGGAAGATTCTAGCCTTCATGATGGGTGCAGATTGGAGCAAAAACTCGTCTGTTAATCACCATTTATATCATTAGCTGTGCCTCCCCGGCTCTTCCCCTCTATGAATTTGGGGGCCCTGGGAAACTAAGGTTACACAGAATACAAAGCAAAATGCTAGAAATGCCCCCAAGGCAATACAAAGTGCTGGGGAAAGGAGTGTGTTTCAAAAGAGGAAGAGTGGAGATTGGGAAAGATTTTACTCGTAATGGTAGTAGCATATGAACTTGAAAGGATGTGAAAGATTTAAAAAACTGTTTCCTGATCACAGTAATATTTAGTTTGAGAAGTACAGAAAAACACGAAGAAAAAAATGAAACTCATAAATTATTCTACTACTCAGATAAAAGAACCATTAACATTTGAGGGATTTATCTTTCCTCATTTTGTTTATTTATATCTGTCTATAACTACCTCCATCTAACTATATAGGCATATAGATATGAAAGCACACTGTGTCTGTGGACATCTATACACACACACACATATATAAATATTTTTAAAGATTTATTTGAGAGAGAGAGCACAGAGATAGAGTGAGAGGGAGAAGTAGATTCCCCACTGAGCAGAGAGCCTGACTCAGGGCTCAATGCCAGGACCCTGAGATCATGACCCGAGCTGAAGGCAGACACTCAACCGACTGAGCCACCCAGGCGCCCACACACACATATTTTTACATTTCAAAATACACTTGTGATCCGATAAGGATTCTGACAGGGAAAAAGAAGGTGAGACAGAGGGGCACCTGGGTGTCTCAGTGGGTTAAAACCTCTGCCTTCAGCTCAGGTCATGATCTCAGGGTCCTGGGATCAAGCCCCACATCATGCTCTCTGCTCAGCAGAGAGCCTGCTGCCCCTTCTCTCTCTGCCTGCCTCTCTGCCTCCTTGTGATCTCTCTCTCTCTGTCAAATGAATAAATAAAATCTTAAAAAAAAAAACAAAGAAGGTGAGACAGAGAATAAGAACAGGCAGGGGAAAAGAGCACTGGAAGGCAATGGAGCCTTCCAGAAAGAGCATTAACTAAACAGGACTGGCTTCAAATCCTGCCTCTGCCTCTATGGAAACTGTAGCAAGTTACTTCATTGTGCTGATCCTCAGGTTCCTCGTGTGTAAAATGGGTATACCAATATTTACATGCTAGAGCCCCTTTCATGATCAGAGACATGTCTGTGTCGAGTGCATAGCAGTGTGCCTAGAGAGCGGTGGGCACAGAGCAGGCTGTTTGGGCCGCTGCATGTGGCTGCTTGCTTCTGCTGTGAGATACTTGTAGGTAATGGGGAGGTCAGAAATAACTCACGCACTGTAGCCCATCGATCACAAGGATTCCAGATCTCAGCTAACTGTAAGAAGAAATTAGCCAGAAGTGGTAATAAATCTTTTAAAACTACTTACCCATTCAACTTCTAGAGAAATCACTGCATAGCACACACACCACAATCAGCCATCTCACTGCAAGGGATTTCCCTCTGATCAGCCCTATCACACTAGGCAACAGGCCAAGGTTACTATTTCACGTTTTTAATGGTTATTCTAATATTCTTCATGCTTAAAAAACTCCTCTGGCTCTCATAAACCAAAGTGACCGAAGGACTATGATGGCTAATACTTGACTGCTGATTCACTGAGTGAACTTGGGTCAGAGAGATAATCGTTCTTTTTCTGTGTCTCCTGAAACAAAGCAGGCGGGTTCCTGTCCCTGAGCAAAAGGATTAGCACAGGGAGAGTAACTCAGGGCCACCAATTTGGGTGAAGTGTTTGTTTGCATATCTGTTTTTCTGCAAAGCTATGAAAGAAATTGTCCATCCATCTCTGGTGAAGGAGACCATTATCCTGTCCTCACTGTGATTTGGATCGTTTAAGATATCAACTACATTATGAGCCCTCGATTCATTAAGCCATCAAGGCAAACAGATGGTGCCTTGTAATCAGGGTGAGGACAAAATGACTTGGAGAGCCTGGAGATCAGTCAACAAAAACCTATTTGCAGTGCCATTGAGGACGCCAATGCCTCCCAGAAGAGGCACCTCATTCTCAGAGAATTAGCAGACTGTAAAAATAGCCCTAAATCATTGTTGAGAGAGACAGAGTGAGGGGAAGCGGAGAGGCCATCAGTATCCAAGGCAGTAGAAGAAGTCCTGTGACAGGACGACTGTGTAAAGGTTGGGTGACCAAGAGAATTAAGAAGCCATGGGAGCCCATAGGCCCCGCCTGGCTACTGCCGCCCCCGTAGCTGAGATGCAGCCTGTGTCACTGAACTCAGGTACTCACCTCTGCAAAGAGGCTGCAAAAAGATGGTCATTCAGCCAGTACTTACTGGAGGCCTCCCATGTACAGGACGCCACTAAGCTAGTGCTGTGCGCGATACAAAGATCTCTGAAACAGGGGCTCTGCTGCCAGGATGCTGGCAAGCCAGTGTTCACATAGAACCACAGTACTCAGCATTGTGTCAAGTGCCAGGAAGCAGCTGGGGAGGGAGCCCAGGGAGAAAATCATGTTTATCCTCTCTGATGGAAAGAGCTATTTGCTTATGATAAACAGAAGGCTTTTGCTTCCAGTAATCAATTGTGCTTTTGTATAACCTTGTTCCACATCTGTGTGGACACAGATCATAAAAATAAGGCAATCCTTTTAGTTATATGGATTATTTAAGATGGTAAGTTTTCTAACTAAAAAAATCAGGAGGGGTGCCTGAGTGGCTCAGTGGGTTAAAGCCTCTGCCTTCAGTTCAGGTCATGGCTCAGGTCATGATCTCAGAGTCCTGGGATCAAGCCCCACATCGGGCTCTCTGCTCGGCAGGGAGCCTGCTTCCTCCTCTCTCTCTGCCTGCCTCTCTGCCTACTTGTGATTTCTCTCTCTCTGTCAAATAAATATATAAAATCTTAAAAAATAAATAAATAAAAATTAAAAAATCAGGATATAAAACATAGAATTGAATATTCTCTATTAAAGGGAATATTTAATAACAAGATATATAGAATGTAAAATTACATAAATGTTTAAGAAGGAATGATTGTGTTGTTAATCCCAAATCCAAGTATCTTCAAAACAAAGCCAACAGGCAGGAGAGCTTCAGCTAAGTCAGGGGAGGCCTGTGCTCCTCACCCCACCTGCCCATCTCCTCTGCTCCCGCCCTCAAAGAACAAAAAAGGAATTTGAGGAGCTGTAATGAATCTAAGATCTACTTTTGTGTGTGTGTGTGTGTGTGTGACAACCTCACAGCTTCTTATTTGAAAATATTGTCAGTGAAAAGTCTTGTGTTCCACCCTAAGACGATGTTGCTGCATTTCCTTATTTGATCTGTTTAAGAGCTTTCCTGTATAAATAATCCTCTTAATATCACTACATACAGGAGTCAGGCAAATCTGGGCCTGTTTGTTCAGAGCACATTACTATGAGAGTAAAGGCAGAGTCTCATCTCTGCCTTGAATCTTCCCACAGAGCTTCACAGGGCTGGGCCCTTGTCATTCAGTTCTCTGCTCGGATGTCGCTGGCTTAATGTGGAGAACGGAGGAAGTTGTGTCAAGGATTCATCCAGGTTTCATATTTGGTTAATGGGATGGATAGCTGTGCCACCAACCAAGTCAGGGAATTTAGGAGAAGGTACTAATCAGGAGGGGAGTGTCCAGAGCAGGGGGAAGGACAGGAGAGACATGATTAATTTATGTGTTTGTATAGTTTCCATTTTTAAAGGTCTTTTGGTTACGGAGGATTTGCATAAAAATCATAAATATAAAATGCCCACAACCAGACTTTAGGAGAGCAGAAGCAAGGAACTATCAGGCACCTTTCTTTAATCTCTTCCGTTGACACTCTCTCCTACTTTGATATCATTGGTTTCATTCAACCATGTAAAATATTC
>CM052799.1:62197989-62270751 GCA_028533885.1 Nasua narica | reverse complement strand
GAATATTTTACATGGTTGAATGAAACCAATGATATCAAAGTAGGAGAGAGTGTCAACGGAAGAGATTAAAGAAAGGTGCCTGATAGTTCCTTGCTTCTGCTCTCCTAAAGTCTGGTTGTGGGCATTTTATATTTATGATTTTTATGCAAATCCTCCGTAACCAAAAGACCTTTAAAAATGGAAACTATACAAACACATACACACAAGTAAACTACCAGTTGCGTTTACAGCTTAGCTAAGCCGAACTGACAGGAATTCACACACACAAAAACAAAACCAGAAATGTCATAATAATTAACATATATAGCACTTGGTATATATGCCGGGCAATGTTGCAGTTTTACATATCATTTGAGCCTCCCCAGAGTCCTATTACGTAGGTCCTATTATTGTACAAGTGAATAAACTGAGGCACAGAATGATAAAGTAATTTGCTCAACATCACATAGCTTGTAAACAGCAAAGTAAGCTCCAGAGTCTGTGGTCTTAAACACTATCATACTGCCTCTCATAAAATTTAAAAGGTGGTTGTGACTTTCCTTCCTCTGGAGAGCTTTGAGATTACATTTTATAACTATTCTTCCTAAAGGGCAGAGCAATGGACTAGGTACCTCAGACTTAATGTTCTGAAATATATTAAGTTGCGAAAAAGAGAAATTGTCATACCTGAACAGAAAATGGTGGTCTGATATGATCAGCAGTTGGTTCTGGGGGTAAAAATAGGATTTCTTACAGAACACTTAAAAGACTTACATAAGCAGTCCAGGGAGGGACCCAATTACTTTTTGCCACAGGAGATTCTTTTGTTTGCTTAAAAGCTCCTACCTTGTGGGCTAACTTTAAATAAAACTTCAGGGGCACTTAGGTGGGTAAGTTGGTTAAGTGTCTGCTTTCGGCTCTGGTCATGATTCCAGGGTCTTCGTGCTCCCGCCTCACTGCGGAGTCTGCTTCTCCCTCTGCCTCTGCTGCTCCCCCTGCTTGTGCTCTTTCGCTGTCAACATAAATCAATAAAATTAAATAAATAAATAAATAAAACTTTAAAACATGCCATTAATGTGCCTGGGGAGCTTCTGTTCAAAACAAACAGATTAAATACTCTGCAAAGTGTAAAAGGTACAAAACCGTAGCATATTATGAGTAGCCCTCCAGGGCAGTCCTCTAACGTGGGATTTTATGATAGTCTGGGCCATGACAGTCCTCCCTGGGAACTGCTTGGTAAGGACAATTGCTGCTTCAAAGCAGCAGTCCTTGTCCAGGAGGTTAGAGGGATGACGCCCCTGCATGTAGCAGCCTTCCATATCCTTGGGACGAAGGATGTGGCCTCAAAACAAATAATGAGCTACATACTTAATAGTTTTTAATTTTCTGGCTGAGTAATACTGATACTCCCTTTCTAATCCATTCTACTTTACTGCAAACTACCTCAAATATATTCTTGTCAGGCGCCTGCGTGGCTCAGGATGTTGGGTGACTGCCTTCGGCTCAGGTCATGATCCTGGAGTCCTGGGATCAAGTCCCACATCAGGCTCCCAGCTCCATGGGGAGTCTGCTTCTCCCTCTGACCTTCTCCCCTCTCATGCTCTCTCTCACATACACACATACTCTCTCTCTCTCTCAAATAAATAAACAAAATCTTTAAATATATATAAATACATATAAATATATAAAATATATATTTTATATATACAAATATATAATATATATGTATTATATTATATATTTGTATATACATATTATATTTATAATATATAATTATATATTATATGATATATTTGTATATATCATATAATATATAATATAATAATATATATTTATATATTATATATTTGTATATTTAATGTATATATATTTGTGTGTATATATATACATATATATATATATTTTTTGTTTTGTTTTGGGTCAACATCCTGCTGCAAAACCTTCAAGGGCCACCTAACAGAACACTATGCAAGTTAATTAGCATTTAAAGTACTCTCCCATGTAGCTTAAACCCACTTCCCATTATTCTGACTGCTTTAGTCACATTTTTTTTTTCCTTTTCCCCACTCATTGTCTATGCTGGAGCTACAATCCCATAGTCTACTGCTATTCCTCTGCTCACTGTTTCCTCTTTCTGGAATAGTCTCCCAACTTATTTACATGCTAATAATCATTCTTCAAAGTTCACTCACTAGAGCCCTAGTCCCAAGAAGCCTTCTCTGAAACTGCGGACTCACTAAGGTACCTGAAGTTGCATTCAAAACACTTACCATAAACTATGATGTTTTTCTATACCTGTTCCTTCTACCTAAAAAGATTATAAATCATCTCAGAGAAGGGACTAAGTCTTTAACTTCTCAATCCAGTACAGTACCCGCATGATATACATGCCCAGTGATTGCTGAAAAGGACTTTGAACTGTGATTTTAAAAACACCTGCGGATATTACCAATTTGCTCAAAAGGTTTAACATTTGGTTTAGACAAAATTCCACAAAGATCACAAAGTTTTAAGAAGGATATAAAAGAACAAGGTAATGTAGCTTTAAGCTGGGCCTCAGCCTAAATAGACATCTGAGTTTAGAAGCCCATTTCTCTATAGTAGATACAAACATGTGTAGACCACTACATGAACATGAGAAGTTACAAAGACTCTCTAAAGAGGGGAAATTAGCAAAACCGCTACTGCTTGTGCTGTCTTCTCTTCTATAAACTACAAGTGGGTTAGTTTAATACATGAAAACCCAAATAATTTTTAATGTCTTCCGTATCAATTATACTTCCAAATGACAAGAGTGAAACAATACATTATGTATATTTGTTACCAATTATGTCTACGTTATGAAAGATGTAATGGTTTGTCAGTTGTCACTATCCTTTTCTTGAAACACAATATGGAATAAAGTGTAGCAGAATAATTTCTACTAAAAAATCTTCTACATTATCTGATTGTTTCAGATATTTATCATTTTCATTTACCAAGATTTTGGTTTCTAAATACCCATCAGAGAGAGAGAATTTCTCACACAAATAGGGCAGGGTCTGCCTCTTTCCATACAATTCACAGCACAGGAGTTTTTTAAAAAGCAATAGCACTTTTAAAGCACTTTTCAGGGGTGCCTGGGTGGCTCAGCAGGTTAAAGCCTCTGCCTTTGGCTCAGGTCACCATCTCATAGTCCTGGGATCCAGTCCCGCATCAAGCTCTCTGCTCAGCAGGGAGCCTGCTTCTCTCCCTCTCTGCCTAATTGTGATCTCTCTGTCAAATAAATAAATAAAACCTTAAAAAAAAAAAAGCACTTTTCATGCGAGGCACTGTGCTAACACTCTACATGTTATTTCCTCACTAACGTACACCACTGTTATCTCCATTTTACAAATGAAGAAAGTGAAGTTTTGGGAGGTAAAGCCCTCGGTCATGACTACTACGTGGCCAGCCTGGGGCTGACACTCAAGTTTCCCTGATCCCAAATCTCATTCTCTGGAAATGAGCAAATTAGCTAACATTATTTTGATTTATACAAATCCCCTTCTGGAATGAATACGCTCACTGCAGCTGTCAGTCTTTGTATTTCCAGAATCACAGGACTTGATAATGACTTGCCTTCATATTCAAGTCTCTTAGGTTCTTTTGTCCTTTTAATTATCCTAAGTAAGTCCCTGATTATCCCTACTTATTTTTGCAGCCCTCTCACTGGGCTCCTACTGAGCTCAAAGACAGTGTTCCGAGAGAGATGGGCATGAACCAGCCAAAATATGTGCCTTCGAGTAGCTGAGAGCATACCGTTTAATCAAGGTGTGGGGTTTTTAATTCATCATCCATAGCATGAATATTTCCTACATGTGTCTTAATTATGAGACAAAAGATTTTCGAAATCCGGAGCCCATCACTTAATTCTTACCTGTGTGGTACAGCATTGGCAATATGCCTCAATTCTCGGTTCTACTACGGGATTCTAATTTAGCCGCAACTTCCCTGTGGCACAGTCGTTGATGCTTTGCATCAGATCGCCTTACAGACTGATTATCTGTCCTACGAACAAGCTAGGGGCTCTGTCTCCGGAAGTTCACTGTCACTAAGAGCCACTGACACTTCTTTCCTAAGAAAAACCTCCCCCCTTCAGGGTGAGGTCTCCTCTAGCTACCCCAGCCTTGAGACTGACGGCTGCCACTCACCACAATGTAAACCCCAAGAAAGGCTCCGCGAGCGGCCCGACAACGTACGTTCGCGGCAGCACATAACCACCAGGGGAACGCAACGGAGCGCTCCGTCGCCCCACCAAGCAGAGACGTCCTCCCCCGAGCCTCCCAAGGACTGGCTGCGGCCGAAACCCCTCAGGCCCGGCCCCGCCCGGTCCGCGCACGGAACACAAAGTTCGCGATGCTCGCCGCCGCTGCACGGGGGGAAAAGCGAGAGAGAAAGCTGAGGTTCCGCGGGACTAGCAGCCAGGCGCACTGAAAAGCGCTCGCGCGAAGCCCTGACGGCAAACTCTCATCCAGGACGAGATCCCTACGCGAGAGCCGGGGCCGCGGAGCCACCGCCCACCCACCCCGCCCCAGCCAATCCTGGACCCGCCCTACCCACCGCGCACACGCACGCACCCACCGGGACCCTCGCCGGCCGGCCGCTGGCTTCTGATTGGCTAGGGCCAGGTGTGGGCGGGACGAGAAGAAGCCGGCTGGAGGGCGAGCGTGGGCCAGATCCAGAAACCAGTGGGAGCCCAAATCTTGTGTTTGTAAGTATGTGAAGCTTGAGGGAGTCCTAGGAGCGGAGGATACCCGACCATGGGGCGGGAAGAAGTGCGGCAGCGCTTGGCTGGGCTGAGAGCGCCTTGGGAGTGGTGGGGGCCGCGGGGCCGGGAGGAGGGGGGCGATGGCCGGGTTGAAGGGGGCGAGTTGGAATTGGCGGGTCTTGGGCCCGACCTCGTGGTTCAGGGAAAGTTGGGGGGTCTGATGGCCTGTCAGATGAGGGGATGAAGTAGAAGCTTGTGGAGTGAATCGTGGCCGAGAGGGAAGACTCGCGGAGCGGGCAGGAATGAGAGCCGTGGAGGGGGCCAGGGCCGACATCAGGGAGCCGGTAGCACGGATAGTACCCGGAGCAGGGAGCCTTCCGGAGAGCAGGCCCGAGCGGTGGGTGAGGAGGGGTTGGGAGGGCGAGCGCTCTGGCCTTGGAGTCCAGACAAGGTCACGGGAGGAAACTGGGGGGGTGGGGCGGTTCGAAAGGTTGAGGGCGTAAAACCACACCACTCTACTCTTCTCCACGACCCCGGGTTTCCTCCCATCCTGGGCGACCCTCTCCTACCCTGGGAAGGTAAGAAAGCCTCAGGCCCTGTATAAAGCATCTGTGAAGGAATTTAAATTTCATCGTGAAAGCTAAGCCAGCCAGTGAGAGATAAGAAAACAGCGCGGGTTTAGATTGGGAGCAGCTGAAATGATTCGGCTGCGTTACTCGCCTTTCTCCCTGGTATCACCGGTGTCACGGGTATGGGCAGCAGCTAGTTCCCTCTGTGGGGTAATCCCCACCGCAGATTTTACGCTTCCAGAAATACCCAGGCACTTTCGAGTTTGACCGGTTTGGATGGGAAAGTTCAGACAGACTGAAGTGGCATCAGGCCCCAGCATGACACACAAGTTTGAGTCCTGTATACTAGGGCCTCTGTTACTTCCTTGTGCCCCAGAATCAATCGAAGGGGGCTTCTTAAAATACAGATTCCTTGGGGTGGAATACAGATTCCACCCTGGGGCCTTTGCAGCCATTTTAAACAAGCTGACAGGTGACTGATGGAAAATCAGAATTGGAAGGCCTTGTTAGTAGCTGCTGTGACCAAAATGACAGGCTGTGAAGATCCTTCAGTCTGTTACATCACCTGACGCTGGGCAGCTCATCTTCCCTGACATCTTTTCTAGGTTCCCATGCATTTGGAAAGGTCTGCAGTATAGTGTCTTACTAAGTTTAGAGAATAATTACTGTTTTCAAACTGGCTTTGAATATCATCGGTCACTGGTGCCTCTTTTTGTACAGAGATCTGGGTCAATTGCTATGGGCAGATGAGAAATTTAAAGGAAAATCTAGAAATGGTGCTAGTGAAAAGATCTATTCACAGCAGAGTTGAAATTGGTGGATGAGTTAAGCCACTGGGGAAGAAAGTTCCATTTAATTTTAGGTATAACTTGCATATTTTTTACAATTAAATAAATGCAGGGGCTCCTGGGTGGCTCAGTGTGTTAAGCCTCTGCCTTCCGCTCGGATCATGATCTCGGGGTCCTGGGATCGAGTCCCGCATGGGACTCTCTGCTCAGCAGGGAGCCTGCTTCCCCCTCTCTCTCTGCCTGCCTCTCTGTCTACTTGTGCTCTGTCAAATAAATAAATAAAAATCTTAAAAAAAAAAAACCAAAGAAATAAATACAGGCTTCTCTTAAGGAATGAATCTTAATATTTTTCAGATTAAGTATATTACCAGCATCATAAGATTGGTGCTTTGGCAAAATAGTGTCAATCAGAAGAACTCAGGACTGTGTGTCAGGCTATCTGGGTTCTAATCCTCCCTTGCTAGAGATATATTCTCGGTGTCACATAATTCCTATAACCCTTTTCCATCTGTAAAATTGGGCTATTGGCATGAATTAATCGTTTGGGTTGTTATCAAATTATATGATTCTTAGTGATCCTGATACTTTTAAAAGTTAGCCATTTCCAATTTGCATGGCTGTAAATCATGAATACTTGGGGAAACTTTCAGATGATAATTAGGAAGAGAATCATCAGAATTATATGCAGGGTGTGTTATGAATATACAGTATGTTAGGTATAAAAATATAATTTGAAGTATAGTACGATCTGTGGTGTGTTGGACTTTTTATATCCCTCTTTATTAATTTTGTCTTTAAATGTGCCACAGGGTGTTCTCAATCAGAGATAGGTTATCTTTAGTCACTGAAAGCAAATAATGACCACATGGTTACCCCATGTAAGAACAAGGTACATCCTTGTTCTTACCCTGAGGATTACTTTCTGAAAACCAGATCAAATAAATGTCCTATTCATACAAACTTCAGACTCTGTATCATAGGTGAGGAATGGAGATGAGTGGATTTTCTTTTTTTTTTAATATTTTATTTATTTATTTGACAGAGAGAGAGATAACAAACAGGCGGGGGCGGGGGAAGAAGGCTCCCCGCTGAGCAGAGAGCCGATGACGTGGGGCTCGATCCCAGGACCCCGAGATCATGACCCGAGCCAAAGGCAGAGGCCTTTACCCACTGAGCCACCCAGGTGCCCCGATTTTATTCTTTTATATACAGGAAAGAGACTGCCATCCACTTCCTTCCTGAAGGAGGGAGAAAACGCTTTTGCTCCATTGACCTGTTGAACAATTATACTGATCCAGATGTGAGAGATTAGAGGAAAGACCACTGACTTTCTTGTTTTTAAAGATAATTCCCAAACGACTTCTTAGTTTAGGAATAATTAAGGCAAAGGAAGAAAACATGCATATATCTGCAAAAGGTGCTAGTTTTTTTTTTTTTTTTAATTTTTTTTGAAGATTTTATTTATTTGTTTGACAGAGAGAGACACAGCGAGAGAGGGAACACAAGCAGGGGAAGTGGGAGAGGGAGAAGCAGGCTTCCCGCAGAGCAGGGAGCCCGATGTGGGACTCAATCCCAGGACCCTGGGATCATGACCTGAGCCGAAGGCAGATGCTTAATGACTGAGCCACTCAGGTGCCCCAAAAGGTGCTAGTTTTTAAAAGTGGATTGTGTTATAGTTTTGTCTCCTGTGGTTGCAAGGAACAAAGACCTACTCGAGTTATCATTTCTTCTTTCATAAATAAAATATAAGAAATAAGCACTTAGTCACATACAGTTTGGCATATTTCTTACTGACCAGGTAAACTCTACAAATGTGTATACTTGTTATTGTTTTCACTAAATTTTCCTAAATTAACTGAGAATAATTTTAATTGTTGAAATATATTATTTTTAAATTTATTCAACAAATATTTTGTGGTATACTTACTACATGCCAAGCATCATGCCAGGCAGTGGAGATGGATACAAGCAGGACATGTAGAGCCCGCTAACTTCGAGGATTCTAGCAAGAGAAACAGTTAAACAGGCATATATAAGAATTATTTTAGGGAAAGCATGGGGTCCTATAGGACTGCATAACAAAGCAGTGATCATAAACTTAGAGGAGACTTCCAGTGAAAGTTGATTAAGATAACCTGAAAAATGAGAGGAGTTAGCCAGGGAAAATAGTATCTGAAGGAGATGAAAAGGGAGGGAAAGTGTTAGGCAGAGAAATCAGCTGGTACAAAGGCACTGAAGTATAGAGAATATTTTTGACAAATTTAATGTGATTAGATGCTGGGTTCAATGGCAAGAAAGGTGGAAGGAGGATCTGTGATAAACCCTCATGCCTTTGAGAAGCTTACGATCGGTTTTGAAAACAACAAATAAGCACATACTAGCCTAAAATGCAATGTTTAATCTCTCTAGTCCATTTATGTAGTTTCTTGAAGACCAGTCTCAATTATTTCTCTGTGAAAGTTTCCAAACCTACTTTAGCTAAAAGATACCACACGTAAATTCAATTCTCATTTTCCGTTATGCTCCTGCAAGTAATTGTACTCTGTCGTGTCCTTTTTTAAAAAAAAAAAAAAAAAAAAGATCTAATTTTTAACCATTAATTATTTCAGTGTTTAACTCTTCACATATACAGTGAGGGTCTTGAACCTAGAGCTTGTTGAACCTTGCATATAATAAAAGCTGAGTAAGTAGGGGTTTATTCAGTTAGCAGGTAATGGAGTACAAAAAAAAGTAGGGAAAGACTAATTCTAATCTGAGTTTCCTCTTAGCTGTGTAATGCGGCACAACTCCTCTGGATTAAGGATTTCTTTGTCATATGACAAAATTGGATTCTTCCCAATGGGGATGGGGGCTCAGAAGGATGATTTCACTTTTCAAACTAAGCACTACACCTACCTCTAGAGTTGGATTTTCTTTGAGGGTCTTACCTATGACAAACACCCCTGGAATAGCAAAGTGTTGAATGAGAGTTATTATTGAAGGGAGTCTGATGTGTGATGCACACGAAAAACCCAGAAGTGAAGCTAAGATGTTCTATGGGTAGTGGCATGGGCAGTTGACTTTTGAAGTAAGTGACACTAATCGGACTTGTACACTTAACATGTGTTTGACTCCCTTCTTTTATCTATGGGTCACATTTATGGGTGGTTTAAATCAGCTCAGTGAAGAAGGAAGTATACACATATTTATTGTGACTAAGGTAAAACTGACTTTTTATTTTCTCATTGTGATAAAACACCTATTAAATAGCTTCCTGTGTAAAAGGAGATGCCTGAAAAAGGGAGAATGAAGTCTCTGGTCTCTATAAAAGAAGATAGAGAATTTTAAGAGGGAGGTCCAGGGAATGTAAAGTATGTAAAAGAAAGTAGAGCTGAAGCTTAGGAGAAATTCATTCATTAAGAAGACCCTGAGGGTCATTCAGTTTTTCTGCTGCAGTGATGTTAATAATGGTAACTCTTAAGTTAAAAAAAAAAAGCAAGAAACTGAAAGGCTATGTTATGTTCAATTGAACATAAATTTGCTTTAAAAGAGGCATTTCTAGCAATAGTATTTAAAATAAAAGCATTTTTATTTTTTTTAAAAAAAGAAAAAGTTTATGATCACTAAGTTTATGATCACTGCTTTTTTATCTTTTTTTAAAGATTTTATTTATTTGAGAGAAAGCGAGACAAAAGTTATTTCAATTAAAACAAATTCATTGTTATCAACAATGTGGTGCTAAAAAGGAATTGGTTGGTGGAGCGTCTGACTCTTGATCTCAGCTCAGGTCTTGATCTCAGAGTTGTGAGTTCAAGCCCCACGTTGGGCTTCATGCTGGGTGCGGAGCCTACCTAAATATAAATAAATAAAAATAAAAAGGAATTGGTTGTATGGGATGAACATCAAAACAATAGGGGGGAATAAATACAATTCTTCCTAAAGGTAGCTATGGGTTAAAAATACAGTTAATTTCTAAAAAATACTTTTTAAATTTCATGGACGACATACCAGGTTTTTATGTGGAAACTAGGAGTATTGTAAGTACATCCAAGCCATTCATTGTTCTAGATGCTCTTAATTATAGAGACTCCTGTAAATTCTCTTTCAGGAGGATTCTTCAGCCACTATGTCAACCGGCACAGATGTTTCTCTTTCTTCATATGATGAAGATCAGGGATCTAAACTTATCCGAAAAGCTAGAGAGGCACCATTTGTTCCCATTGGTAAGTTTGACTTTGATGTTCTAATAATCAGTCTGTTGTAAGCTATAAATCAGTAGAAGTGTAGTCAGCTCTTTCACCAAGCACATCCCGAAAGCTGTTTTCATATATTTTGTTCATATGTTGTTGAAATATGTAAGGTTGGCTTGGTAATACTTTGTCTATGAAAATTCTTCTGTGTGTCTTCCTCCTTCATTTATTGACTCTCATTTCAGTGAATGTGTTGGGGGACCCCATGACCACCCTCAGTCTCAATGATTTGCTAGAAGGAGTCAACAAGACTCAAAAAAAAAAAAAAAAAAAAAAAAAGCTTCCGCTCACAGTTATGATTTATTACAGTCTCTGCCATGTTAACTGATTCCTTTCAGGGAAGGAAGTAGGACTGAGAGGGAGAGTTCCCTTGGCACTCTTAAAGCACCCTACTGGTTCCACAGCCCACATTTTGAAGATGATCTTAACTTCCGGAATCTGCTACTGTTTACTACCAGTTATGGATTTGGGGTTTTGAGGGGGAAAATTAAAAACTCAGTTTGTGTGTTAGTTAATTAGTGGTCTCAATACAACATCTTTGTAAAAATAGTAGAGGTTTACATTGATAGTAAAGTCATCTTGCTTCCCTGACCCCATGAATATGACATACTTATGACTATTTTACAGGAATGGCAGGGTTTGCAGCAATTGTTGCATATGGATTATATAAATTGAAGAGCAGAGGAAATACCAAAATGTCTATTCACTTGATCCACATGCGCGTGGCAGCCCAAGGCTTTGTTGTGGGAGCGATGACTCTTGGTAGGTTCTTAGAGGAAATTTTCAAGTCTGTAATTCCCATTAATAGATTTTATAAGTCAAGGTAGATACTTGTAGCTGACTTTGAAGTAGTTTGAAATGTCACATTTTTCACATAAAAATTGGATTAATAAAAGTAGTTCAAGTAGTGACATAGTTTTACTATCTGATACAGTAAATGTTTTACTTGTTTTACATGTTTTAAAGCAAGAAAAGGCAATTCTGTCCATCATAGAATTTATAATTTCACTGGAGTCTAAATATGTAAATAGGGTTGGTAGTAAGAGCCATCATCTGGGAGAGACATATGACTGCTATTTTATTGAATTTTTGAAAGTAGAAAACTTTGTTGGTTTTTTTTTAGAGGGAGCCCAAGGGGGGGGGACAGGTTGAAGGAGAGGGAGAGAGAGACTCTTAAGCAGTTCAACGGGGAGATCTCAGGACCTCGAGATCTCCACGTTCAATGGGGAGACCAACAGGGCTTAATCTCAGGACCCCAAGATCATGACCTAAGCCAATATCAAGAGTCAGATGCTTAACCAACTGAGCCACCCAAGTGCCCCGGAAAATATTTTTTTAATATAGGTATTACTCTCTTTTATTGGCTTTATAGGTCATTGGCTTTACTTATTGTTACAGAGCAAGAGTGATTCCTTTTATTAAAGTTGTAAGATAAATATTGATTGTTTTTTAAAACAAAGATTTCAGTAGTCTGAACTAGTTATACTAGCTTTGAGCTACTTGGGAACCTATATAAAAAGAATTTCAGAAATTTAAGTAAAGAAAGCAAGAGTATAAGCAGCCCAGGATCTTGTTCCCCTTGTAAATATTTCATGCCAGCAAGCTGTTTTATGAACTGTTTTCAATTTTCTTAATATGGAAAATATTAAATGCTTAACTAATATTTTTTTTTCTTTAGGTATGGGCTATTCCATGTATAAGGAATTCTGGGCAAAGCCTAAACCTTAGAAGAAGAGAAGCTGTCTCGGTTTTGTTGGTGTTACTTGCTTTAGTTAGCCATCTCATATTGAGTCTATATGTTTATGTTGAAAATAAATCATTTGAATGGGTCAGACCATTAACACGGTAATTTAAGTATTGGCTTCCTTTCTTGCAGGCTTGATTTGCCTGGTTACCAAGTTACTAGTGACCAGTTAACTAGCTAGGTCATTCAGGGGAGTCAGATTAGCACAAAAGAAGAAACATGTCACTTTTAAATGTACTGGATAGTGGTAAAATATGCTCCTTCTTAAATTCTTCTGATAAAATTAGTTGTAAAGAGGACAATTTGCCAATCCTGAAGTACTCCCAGTTGCTGCAGAATATCACACGCTTTTGATGTTCTGTAGGAATCCCATTTAACTTTTTTCTGACTATTTTGCAGACTGAGTACTTCAGTTTTTAGGGCTGGTTGGCTCTTAACCCTTTCAGAACAGTGCATGGAATATAATGTTCTAAGCTTTCCCACAACCTAAAATATTTAACTAATATTAATAATATTGTGTATTTAAACCAAACCTAAAAAGCTGATAACGGCTGCTTAGAAGTAGTATTTATTTCAGAATCATACTTGTAAACATGAGAATAACCTTCTGTGGATCCCACGTTAGCTTTTTTTATAATTACAGAGTTATATTTATGCTGCTGTTGTTTTAGA
This sequence comes from Nasua narica, assembly GCA_028533885.1. Classification (NCBI taxonomy): domain Eukaryota; kingdom Metazoa; phylum Chordata; class Mammalia; order Carnivora; family Procyonidae; genus Nasua; species Nasua narica. The sequence continues at coordinate 62,258,041 of CM052799.1, read as the reverse complement.
ATAATTTTTAAATGTTTCTTGAAATGTGTATTTTAAGTGCTAATGCAAAGGGTAAATGAAAAATACTTTTTAAATGTATGAAGTTTATTTTCTCTGTAAGAATCAAATGTTAGCAAATTACTTATAGTTGAAGTGATTGATAATTTAGCAGCAAGGTGGTTGGTCAAACATAATACACAAACTTTGGTATACTCCAGAATGCTTTATTACCCTTGTGAAATTTTCTTGTCTAATCTGAATTTACATTCCGTGGTGATAACATGGTAAATGTAGTGTTAGTAAAGTAAGTGAACACATCAGTTGCCTTGTATTTCTTTCAGTTTGGAAAAAAATCAATCATTCCTCAGAGTAACACAAGGATTAAGCTCCAAGAAAAGAGAATGTTTTATACCTTTGGTAGGAACTATGGCTAAAGAATATTTATCAAATAGGAATAATAGTTAATATCTATTGAGTATTTACGGTGTGCCACACGCTAGTCTAAGTGCTTTTCATGTATAATGTCATTTAGATTTCCTAACAATCCTAAGAGGTAGGAATTATCCTTATTTAACTGAGGAGGAGACTGAGGCATGAAGAGCGTAAATATCTAACCCAGGGTCACAAAGCTAGAGTGGGTTGTAGGTTTGGGACTGGAACCTGGACAGTTAAGTCATAGATGCCAACAGGTATTAGAAATACTGGCCTTTGTGAAATTAATACTGAAGTGGCAGCAGTTATCAAATTAATAAAATTAGGCAAGAGGTTACAGCATGGTCTTGACTAACCACTGACTCTATAGCTTGGATTAAATCTGAGTTTTCTCAATCTTAGCTATAAAATAAGTTGATCTAGGTAATGTCTACAGTCCTATGTAGCTAATAGGTCACCATGTGTCTGAAAAGTGCTTTAGAAAGGAAAGCTTTTAATAGGAACTATTTTCTCAGGTTCCAATAGACCTGATAGGAGATCCTGGTAGATAATCCTAACAATTGTTTCATGAAGGATAAGCCTTCTGTAGAACAAATTTAGGAACAAGTTTCAGGAAATTGTTGTTCTAATAGATGAACGTATTGCTGATTTGTTAAACTAAGTAAATACTCATTTGAGAGAAGTTGGTCTAGACCATGCCAGAGGATAGGGCAAACAAAAGTGAAGTGTTGAAAGGGTGCTGAGCATTATGTAATGAAGGGTGGGGTTACTCATTCAAGGAAGAGAGTGGTAAATGAGCTGGATGAGTAGATTGGCATCAGATAATGGAAGTTCTTAAAAGTGGCTTAGGTGGATGTGATAATACATGTTATTAGGTCGGTCCTGGCTTCACAGTTCTGCCACCTCTTAGCCAAGTAGCCATGGTTTCCTCACTGTAAGATGGGGGCAGTATCAGTGGCTGAGGGTCATGGGGAAGGTAAAATGCAGTGGTGACCGTAAGGAGCCTAGCATAGCGCCTGATGCATAAGTAAACTCAACAAATGACTGCTACTACCGTCAGTACTGTGGTAAGCTTGGGAAAGCAGCAGGGTAGAAGCGAGGACTCTCTCAGAACTGACAGTCCAGCAGGGAAGGCCACCATTAAGTGATTATAAAAAGCCTGTTGAATGCTACGGATAGGTAGCAGCAGTAACATCCAGCGGGGGAACTTAACCCACATTGGAGTCAGAGAAAGTATCCCTCAGGAAGCGATGTTGAACCTTAGGGAGATGGTATGTTGATTTTCACTGGGAGTGTTTCCTTGGCTTAATGTTCTATGTTATTGGGGCATTGATGTGTGATTACTTCCATGTCTCTTTTAGTATCTTTGAGGCCATGATGATCTTTTTCATCCAAAGCACCAGGCATTAGTGCCTGGCTCTCATAAATGTTCAATAAATATTTGTTTAATTGGAATAAGTAGGTTAAGTAAGTTTTATTTTTGTACATTTGAGTCTGTCCCTGAAGTTCCCTGTTTCTGATGAGCAACAGTGACATCTGGTGGTAAGAGTTGGAACTGAAATCTTCAAAGTACAGTGCTTCTCAGTCAGGATTTTGGAGATCGGTCAGGTAGGGCACCCATCTTGCGTCACAGACGAGGAAACGCTACTTGGAGAGTTTCGGGAACTTGAAATTTAGGCTCCATCTCTATGTAAATCTACAGCCCATTGTAACATACCTACTAGGCCAGAAGATAGCTGAATGAATAAGGTATTTTAAAGTTCTCCTGTGTCAAATGATAGAACTGCCAGTTATCACTTATATACCTGATCCTGTTTGAAGTAAAGAATTTTCTTTTAGCAAGGTAGATGTTAGAAAATTTTTCCCTAAATTCAGCAGTCATAATCGGTTCTAGGTTGGAGGTCAGTGTCCACATGGTCCCCTCAGGGGAACTCAGTAACAGGTCCTCTCTGTAGTATTCTGAGCTGCTTAGAATGGGGTTTGGTTTTTTCCTGTAACTTCAGTTACAGGAAAAAACCAGATGTCTTTACTTTCTCCTGTGTTATCACTGTTAAACCACTCACCAAATCCTGCCAGGTTTTCATAAACAGAGTCTCTCAGATTTGTCCTTTTCTACCTGTTGCTACTACTTAAAATGTAGGCCCTTCATCTCCTGTTCTTTGACCTAGTTCAGCAGTGCCAAAGCCCTGTGCTCACCACTGCCCCCACTTTTGCTCATGCACCACTGGTTTCCTGAATGTTCCCTTTCCCCATTCCCAGACAATTCAAGTGCACATCATAAAGACCCACCCCAAATTCTACTTTCGGTAAAGCTTCTCTGAACTCTTGTAGGCCACAGTGAACTTTCCCTTTTCTCACATCTTCCCATAATGAGTCGTAAATGAATGCTGCACTATGACAATACTTTTCTACACTGCTTTGCTATATAGTAAATGCTTCAATACCCTTTTCTACTAGTTCTCCACAAAAAACCGCTGAAGTATATATTAATTACCCTGACTTTGTCAACAAGGAAAACTAATTTACTCAAATACATACAGTTGAAAAGTGGCAGAGCACAAACCTAGAGCATAAACCTCACACGGAGAGACTGCATGATGGAAAGGAAGGCAGGTACATAAAGTAATAACTGTTCAAGAAATTCTTGTTCTTACCTTCATTTCCACCTTCTATCACACATACACGCACATGCACTCATTCCCTATTCAGGTCCTAAGCCCAGTGTTTTTTTTCCAATGTGCCATAGCTACTTTGTCCTCAGATTTCTTCATTTATGAAAATTCTCAGTATTTGTTTTGGCCTTTAGGAGAAGAAAAATGAAGGAATTCCCTCATATAAATGGTCTTTACTGTGAAGCTGGTAAGATAAAAAACTAGTATGTACTCAAGGCACTGGGGACCTAATCAAGAGGGAGAAACCAAGAGTTCCTGAGACTAGGTGACTCATCCAAGTGTTTCTGAAAGACCGTGATATGAGCCAAGAGTGAAATTGAGACATTTTGGGTAAAATAGAAAATAATGACCAGTCCATTGTGCTGAAGGCTAGGAGGAGAGCCAGGGTAGATCTCATCCATCAGAGAGGTCCCTTGGAACTAATGAATACTGAATCTTGGCAGAACATTGAGTTTTCTAATAAGATCAACATATGATGAGTGAGATCACCATATGTACAAACACATTTTGGATGAAATAGCACCATGGATAAAATAAGACTTGACTATAGCCAAAATGGTGTTAATGGTAAAACACAAAGTGTACTGGGAGGGGTCTGTTAGAGGCAGATAGCCAGCAAAGAAAGCCCAAATCCATGGTGAGTCAAAGAGGCAGAACTGAGGTATATTCAGCACCTTCCAGTAGGAAGGATCTTGCCCCTGGGGAAAATGAACAATTTTTGTCTCTTGGAGGGGGGTGGGGTTCCTGATTGTGATAAATATTTTTATAAGGCTTAACACTGAGTCAAAAATATCTCAAAACAGTTTGCCTCTCTCTGCTCTGAATCCATGCTCAGAATATCTTTCTGATGACTTGGCTTTGGGGTGTTTGGTTTTGGGAAGGGAGGGGCTCTGGGTATGGGTTACAATACCCTAACGTAAACTAGTGGCTTAGTGTTCTCGTTTATATGTCGATCACTTAATGCCATGACTGCTGTTAAGTCTAGCCCCATTAGACATTTATGGTACAATGACCAAATTAGATTTTGGACCTGCAAAGCTGAAGTCCATAACTGGAGAGGTCTGAAATGTGTAGAGCCAAATGGCACCTTAGTTTTAAGCTGCAGCAAAGCTTGCTTCCATTTTGAGGCAAAACAGCAAAATATGTAATAATACACCTGAAGAGCATTTCACAACTTACAAAACACTTTCATGACCTATTCGATTATCATGGTAATAAGAGTACTATACTATTGTTATTTTAAGAAAGTTGAGGTTTGTGACTTGACTAATGTCAGAGAGTTAAAACCTAGGTATTCTTTCTTCCGATCGTTTATTCAATTCAATTTTGCTTCTCATAGTAAGAATAGGATCACTGACAGCTTATGTTATATTTATTTGTGAGAGAGTGCATATAATTCCAGTGAGAGAAAGTCTATTTGGTGACCTTACGATCATCTTTTAAAAAATAAATAAGCATAGATAAAGGTCCCGCTTTCAAGTTGGAGCTATGGGAAGGACCTAATTGAGGGATTAGGAAAAAAGAGCAGTTAGGTCAACACACATCCATGCAACTGATTTTTAAATTTTATTGTAAAATATACATAACAAAATTTACCATTTTAACCTTTTTTTTCCCCATTTTAACCTTAAGTGTACAATTCAGTGGCACTAAGTACACGTGACATGCCGTGGAACTGTTAACCACCATCTGCCTCCATCACTTTATCATTATCCCAAAGCGAAACTTCATACCCTTTTATAAATCCAATTTCCCTTTGCCCCTGCTCCCTGGCAACCTCTCTTCTTTCTATGAATTTGCCTATTCTAGGTACTTAATATAAGTGGAATTATACAATATTTGTCCTTTTATGTCTGGCTCATTTCACTTTAGCATAACGTTCTCAAAGTTCATCTATATTGTAGCATGTCAGGATTTCTTTCCTTTTTAATATTATTATTAAATTCCACTGAATAATATTTGAATAATATTCCACTGTATGAATAGAGCACATTTTGTTGAATAATATTCCACTGTATGAATAGAGCACATTTTGTTCATCCATTCATCTGTTGATGGACACTTGGGTTGTTTCCACCTTTGGGCTATTGTGAATAGTGCTGTTACGAACATTGGTGTACAAATATCTTTGAGTTCCTGCTTTCATATTTTGGGTCTATACCCAGAAGTGAAATTCCTGGATCATATGATAATTCTATGTTTAAGTTCTTGAAGAACTGCCAGATTTTTCTATAGCAGCTTTACCATTTTATATCCCCACTAGCAATGCATAAGAGTTCCATTTTTCCACATCCTGATCAACACTTGTTATTTTCCATTTTTTTGATAGTCATCCTAATGGAGAGGTATCTCATTGTCGTTTTGATTTGTATTCCCCAAATGGGTAGTGATGTTGAGCATCTTTCCGTGTGCTTGTTGGCCATCTGCTAATCTTTTTTGGAGAAATCCATTCAAGCCTTTCCCTATTTTCAAATTAGGTTGTTTTGTTGTTAAATTTGCTCAACTGATTTTTGACAAAGGTTAAAAAGCAATTCTGTGGAGGAAAGCTACCTTTCAACAATGGTGCTGTAGCAAATGGACATCCATGAGCCAAAGGATGGGGGGGAACTGCAACCTAAACTTTACATTTCATGCAAAGATTATGTCAAAGTAAATTGTGACATAAAACTCTTAACACTTTTAGAAAATCATAAAGAGAAATCTCTAGGATCCAGGGCCAGGCAAGTTCTTAAGCGAGCCATAAATGATTGATAAAATGGACTTCTCAAAACCAAAACCTTTTGTTCTGTGAAAGCCCACTCAAAATTAAAAGACAAGCTACAGATTGGAAGGGAATATTTACAAGCTACATATCCAACAAGGACCGGTATCTAGAATATACAGAGAATTATCGAAACTATAGATAATAGGGCAAAGACATGAATGCCAAAGACGATAGAAAACAAGCACATGAAAAAAATGCTCTCTATCATTATCCATCATGCACATTAGAACCACAATGAGATGTCATTACATACCTATTAGAATGACTAACACAAAATAGTAATTACATCAAATACTGGCAAGGATGTGGAGAAACGGGATCACTCAACGTACAATTGCTGGTGGGAATGTAAAATGGTACAGCCACTCTAGAAAACCGGTTGGCTGTTTCCTATAGAACTAAACATGCGGTTGCCATACAACTGCACTATTGGGTGTTTATCCTAGAGAAATGAGAATTTAGGTTTGCACAAAAAAACTACATAAATGTTCCTATCAGCTTTATTCATAATATCCCCAAACTGGAAATAACCCAGAAATCTTCCACTTGGTAAATGGTTAAATAAACTGGCACGTCCATACATTGGAAAACTACCCAGCAATGAAAAGGAACAAATTATTGATACACACACAATAATTTGGATGGATTTCTAGAGAATTCCTCTGAGTAAAAAAAAAAAAACAAACCCAAAAGTTAGATATTGTATATTTATATACAAAGTTTTTGAAATGACAACATTTTAGAAAAGGAAGATGAGTGGTTACCAGGGTTTAGGGGCTGGGAGGTGGGGAAGGGATGTGGTTATAAACACAGAAGAGAGGGATCCTTGTAGTGAATGAACTATTTGTTGTTCCGACTGTGGTGGTGGGTGCAAAAACCTACACATGTAAAATTGAATAGGACAAAACACACCACAAACATCAAATAAAACATGAGTAAGATAGGTGTATCAGTGTCAATATTGATTAATATTGCAAAATGGTGCCACATCTTTCCGAATGTCTATGGAGTGAATTCCTTATGAGGAAAAAAGAAAGAAAAGCAATTATGAGATATCTGGATATTTTCAAATTACAAAGGCCTGGATAAATATTTAGAAAGCTTCCTTGGGTCTCCTTTCATAGAAGTTTGCCTCCATGTAGCCCTTAATATAGTAGTGACTTAAGTTGGGAGTGTCTTCAAAAACAAACATACGAGTGTTTTTGAGGATGAAAATAAACTGTACTCATTATTTTTAAAATCCCCAAAATGCAAAAAGAAAAACAGCACTGTAATTCCACCACCTAAATATAATCATTTTCTTTTAATATTTCTATGTGTACCTCACAGTCTTGTTTCTGTTTTAAAAAAACACAACTTTAGGGACACCTGGGTGGCTCAGTTGGTTAAGCAGCTGCCTTTGGCTCAGGGAGTCCCACATCTGGCTCCTTGCTCGGCAGGGAGCCTGCTTCTCCCTCTGCCTCTGCCTGCTTGTGCGCTCTCTCTCTCTGACAAATAAATAAAATCTTTAAAAACACAACTTTATTTAGCAATTACTATTTTGTGTCCTGCTTTTTTCACTCACCATCACAACACAATTTCCCTCCACATTTTTCAAAGACATGCTGTATGCGTTAAATTCCATGGTGACATCATTTTTCAACTTCCTTACAAGACAACTGAATGTGCATCTCTGCGCAAAATGTTTAGGCGACGAAACTTTTAAAACATGTTCCAGAACTGCATAACTGGACCAACTTTAAAGTCTCAGGCATAGGACGCCTTTTTCCACCCAGCTTACCGCTCCTATTCCCATACCTCCTCAACGGGGGCCACAAACGCCACCGTTATTTTTCCAGCTCCTGGAAGCCCTTCGGCCTCCGTAGACACGTGGTGACGTCACGCATACAGCGTTGCTGGTTTCCCTGGTGACGGTTGCTGGGGCAGCGCGTGCAGACGTCCGGAAGAGAAGACAGTGCTGCTCTGGCCTTAGAAGTGAGGAGCGAAGTGACCGCTGTAAGTGCTGGGAAGGGCGGAAGGTCCTAGGCTGAAGCCTGGGGAGCTCGCAGCTGCTAGGGGGGCCTGGACCCGAGTCGGAGCGCACCAGCTCGCCCGGGCACCCTGCCTGCCGCTGGCCGGAGCTCACCGCCTGCCTGGCGAGCGAGGTCTCTCCTCATTTCATTCTGTGAATCTCCACGTATAGCCTCCTCGCTTCTCCAAACAGACACTTAGTTTCCGTATGTTACAGGAGTTAGTGAGGTGCAGAGAGGGATCACCTGTCCAAAGTCACACAGTAGGTGCCATGGTCGTAACTCCGACCCAGGTCCGTCGGACCAGCACCCTCTTCTGGTTATCCGCTACAGAGCCCTGCAGCACATTACCGAGAGGAGGGGCGGGAACTCAGCGACTTGTTGGTACCGGCTTCCCGCATATTCCCGATTCAGGGCCAGCCTCCACGGACCGAGACCAAGATGAGCGAGTCCCCTCAGAGCGGGACTCCAGCCGGGCGAACCGACACTTGCGCCCCACCCCTACCCCAAAGCCCCAAAGCCGTCCCTTCGTTGATGGGGGTCCCGACAGGCAATCGGTGCACTGGGCTCCCAACTAGGAATCTCTTGGGCTTCTCATTTCCACCCCTAGGACTCCAGGCTGGGAATACTCTAGGAGAACATAATAAAAAAGGGAGGGAGAAGGAAAAGGGAGGCCGGTGGGGGCAGAGAGGCTCAGGCCTGGAAGGGGCCTCAGCCGTTCCTCCCTGGTCTCTGTTCCCAGTGCTCAACTGCCTCTGGGACCTTCGCTTTGCTACAAGAAGCAGCCTAGTGGTAGGGTGCCACTCTCCCCATTCCTTGGCTCCAATCTTTCCTGACCCGAGAGTTCCTTCCATGTAGACTTAGTCTTAACTTTAAAAAAAAAAAAAAAAGGCTTTATTTCTTAGAGAAGTTTTAGATTTATAGAAACATTTAACAGAAAATACAAAAAATTCCTATATACTCCTCCCTTTTCCCCATTAACATCTTGCATTGGTGTGATACATTGTTACTACCGCTAAAGCTGTATGTTGTTATTAACTTAAAAAGTCCATAGTTTACATTAGGGGCTGTGTGAGTGTGTGTGTTGTACAGTTTTGTGGGTTTTGCTAAATGCATATGTCAAGTATCCACCATTAAAGTATCTTACAGAAGAGTTTCACTGCCCTAAAAACCCTCTGTGCTCCGCTGTTCTTCCCTCCTCCCCTCTCCCCAAACCCTGGCCTTTTACTTCTCTGTAGTTTTGCCTTTTCCAGAATGTCATGTAGTTGGAATCATACAGAACGTAGCCTTTTCAGACTACTTCTTCACTTAGCAGTATGCATTTAACTTTCCTTCATGTTTTTTCATGGCTTGATAGCTCATTTCTTTTTATCACTAAACAATATTCCCTTGTATAGTTGTACCAGTTTATCTTTTCACATATAGAAGGATATCTTGGTTGCTTCTCGTTTTAGGTGATTATGCATAAAGCTGCTATAAATATTCACTTACAGGCTATGGTTAGCTTTGCAAGAAACTACCATTCTATCTTCCAAAGTGGCTGTACCATTTTACATTCCCACCAGCATTGAATAAAATTCCCTGTAGCTTCAAATCCTTGCCAACATTTGGTGTTGTCAGTATTTTGGATTTTAGCCATTCGAGTAGGTGTGTAGTGGTATCTCATTGTTTTAATTTGCAATTCCTAACAACATATGATGTTGAACATCTTTTCATATGCTTATTTGCCATCTATCTATCTTCTTTGGTGAGATGTGTATTCAGATCTTTTGCTCACTCTTTGATTGGGTTGTTTTCATATTGTTACGTTTTAAGAGCTCTTTTGTATATTTTGAATGCAGTTCTTTATCAGATATGTGTTCTGCAGTCAAAGTTTTCTTCCAGACTGTGGCTGGTCTTTTCATTCTCTTTACAGTGTCTTTTGAAGAGCAGAAGTTTTTAATTTCAATGAAGTCCAACTTACCAATGTTTTCTTTCACGGATCATGCTTTTGGTATTGTATCTTAAAACTCACTGCCAAACCCAAGACCATCTAGAAAAAAGTCTAGATGGTAAAGTAACCATCTAGACCAAGATAAAGTTTATATTATCTTAAAATAGTTTTACAGTTTTTCATTTTATATTTATGTCTATGACCCATTTTAAGTTAATTTTGCGAAAGGTGTAAAGTCTGCATCTAGATTCATTTTGTTGTACATGATGTCCAGTCGTTCCAGCACCATTTGTCAAAAAGACTATTGAATTGCCTTTGCTTCTTCTCAAAGGTCAGTTGACTCCACTTGTGTGGATCTATTTCTGGGCTCTCTCAGTTCCCTTCCATTGATTTATTTGTTCTTTCCTCAATACCACACTGTTTTAATTTCTGTAGCTTTATAGGAAGTCTTAAAGTTGGGTAGCATTAGTCCTCCAATATTTCTTCAAAATTGTGTTGGCTATTCTAGGTCTTATGCCTTTTCGTATAAACTTTAGAATCAATTTGTTAGTATCCACAAAGTAACTTGCTGGGATTTTGATTGGGATTGTGTTGGAACTATTATTGATCAAGTTGGGAAGAACTGACATCATTTTTTGTTTTGTTTTGTTTTGTTTTGTTTGGGGGAAGAACTGACATCTTAACAATAGTGAAGTCTTCCTATCCATGGACATGGAATATTATTTAGTTCTTTGATTTCTTTCATCAGAATTTTATAGTTTTCTTCATACAGATCTTTTACATATCTTGTTAGATGTATACTAAAGTATTTCCATTTTCTATGTGAATGTAAATGGTGTTATATTTAAATTTCAATTTCTAGTTCTTTACTGGTATATAGGAAAACAATTGACTGTTGTTTACTAAACTTGTGTCCTGAAACCTTGCTGTAGTTGCTTTTTAGTTCCAGGATTTCTTTTTTGCTCTTTTTGTTGATTCTTTGGGATTTTCTACATAAACAGTCATGTCATCTGAGAACAAGAAAGTTTTATTTTTTTCTTTCCAATCTGTGATGGTTACTTTTCCTCTCCCACTGCCAGAAGCAGGATCAGATTTTCCTCTGACTTTTACAGAGAGAATCCAGTAGAGTTCCTGGGGGTAAAAATCATAAAAGTATGAGGGCCCCCAAAGGACTAGACCCCTTGGAGTTTTAAAACTGCAAGCTAGTCCCCAGGGAGCTCCTAACAATTCATCAATTACAGGTTAGTGTGTCTACTGATACTGACTCTAGCTGTAGGCTTTTGCTCCCAGTAAACTGATTCTTTGTATTCACCTGACTCTCCAGTTTTCCCTGGGAGCAAGTTGCCCTGTGACCTCAATTGTCTAATGATTCTGAGTTCCACTGATTTCCAGTTGTTGATTTCTAGATTTTTTCTTATTGTGAGGATAGGACTGACAGCTTCTAAACATGTCAGAAGTTCTGTTCAGCTTTAACATTTGAAACTCTCTGCACCTCCACTTGTACTCCTTAAGTCCAGAGCAAGTAACAAGACCTTGGTCATGCCCCAGAGCACCACATGTAGAAGGCACAAGTATTATTTTTTTTAAAGATTTTTATTTATTTATTAGAGAGCAAAAGACTGAGAATGAGAAGGGAGAAGGTCAGAGGGAGAAGCAGACTTCCCGCAGAGCCGGGAGTCCGACATGGGACTCGATCCCGGGACTCCGGGATCATGACCTGAGCCGAAGGCAGTTGCTTAATCAACTGAGCCGCCCAGGCACCCGAAGGCACAAGTATTATTAAGATAGATTTTAAAAGATAATGCTTGTCTAAGCACTTGTTACAATTACTTATGAATAGCATGTTCACAGATACGGCTAGTTACCAAAGATGGTTGGACTAAGAAAGGCCAAATTCAGTCACTTTTCCAGAAATACTTCCAGAGTAGAGCACCTACTCTGTGCTAAGTACTGTTGCAGGTCGGAAATAAGGCAGTGAACAAAAGAGATTAAAATATGCCCTGTCAGGTAGCTTACATACTAGTTGGAGAACATAGATGATAAACAGGTAAAATGTTCTGTGTATCAGACGTTGAAAAGCATGATGGAGAAAAATAAACCTGGGCAGGGGAGAGGGAGTTCAGGGGCTGGAAGCAGGGGAAGGGAATACAGGGTGGGCAGGGAAGGCGTCCCTGAGAACATGCCCTTTGAGTAAACACCTACCTACCTGTCTGGCAGCAGGAGAGGGAAAGTAACCACTACAGGTTGGAAAGGAAGAAATAAAACTGTCCTGTTTTCAGATGACCTGATTGTGTAGAAAATCCCAAAGAACCAACAACAACGAAAGTCCTGGAACTAGATGTAAGTACCTGGGGAAGAACATTCCAGCCAGCAGAAGAGTCTGTGAGTTTGATGTGTCCTTGGTAATGAAAGATGGGTTGCCATAGGAACCAGATTACACCAGGCCCTATTTTTTATGCGGAGGAGGGCATAGTCTGACTTTGGTGGGCATGGTCTGACCTACGTATTAACAGCATTGATGTGTTGAGAAGAGACCATGGGGTTGAGGGCAAAGGCAGATGTAGGGACAGGAATTAGGAGGCTATAGCAAGGATCAGGAGGTGGCAAGTGCTCGGGTTCTGGGTATATTTTGAATGCAGACCAAGAGAATTTGCTGATGGATTAGATATGCAAGGGGAGTAGAGGCCACTGGTCATTAGAGGCCCTGCCATTTTTTGTTTTGCTTCGCACATGCTGTCCCTCTGCCCCTAATTCTCTTCTTCTACTTAACTCTTCCTCGTACTTCAGATCTCAGCTCACTTCCTCGGGATTGCTCTCCTAGATCCTCCAGACTATGTCACACTCCCTGATAGAGACTCTCAACCCTATGTCTCTCCTTCAGAGCAGCAGCGATCATTTTATGCTTTTCTATGGGATCATTTGATCAATGTCTGTCTCCTCCACCAAACGGAAAGCTCCATAAGAAGAGATCCATCCGTAGCTCTCTGTGCGATGCCAATACACATTTGCTGAGTGATCTTTAATCCGCATTCTACAGGACCAAACAAAATCAAGTTGAGTGTCTTTAGTGCCATTTGCTCTAAGGCCAAAGTTGCTGCTGTGCTTCCTTTATTCATTCGTGGCACACATGTCAATTTAGCACCACTGCATACCCATGCTGCCTTATACTGCAGAGACAAGATCCAGAGATGAACATAACAGTTTCTACCTTGAGGGTAGGTAGAGGGTGACCGGAAGTCTTCCACTCTTTTATCTGGACTCCCCAAAATACAAAGAACAGGCATACCTTTGCTCCTGTTTTTTGAAGGAGCAGAGCAGGGCTGGCTCCTTTTGCTTACACCCGCCTTCTTGTGTGTGGCCCCTGCAGGACCTGCCTCTGGGAGGGTTAGAGTGTGGCTCAGCCCTCCCTTGAGCTAATTGGCCCAGATGGCCTGTGGGTTGGGTTTGGGTTAGCCAATAGGAATGTGGAACCCCTGACCCGGAAAGAATATAAACCCCGCCTTTTGCCCGCCAAACTTGTGCGCCAGTTCTGGCCAGGGTGATAGGCTAGTTCAAACAGTTACTAAGCAACTTTCTGTGTGTTACAATCTCATTGGCCACTGGCCCCTCTAAAACTGTTGCACTTTTGGAAATCTCTCTCTTTCTCTACACCACGCCGCTGTGTCGGTGAGTGTGGGAAACAGAGCTCAAGCTAGCTTGAATAAAGAGCTCTTTTGCTTTTGCATCGGACTCGGCTCCCTGGTGGTATTTGGGGATCTCAACATCTGGGCATAACATTTTTAATGTACGCCAACCGTGTTGTCATGAGCTAGTCAGGAATTTTTCAAAACACTCCTCGGAGTGTTTTGAAAAATTTAGCTTTAGCATTATTGTTATTTGCTCTTATAAAGTACAAGTTTTCCTTTCTGCTTCCTGGGAATCAGCATCCTCTACTGAGATCTGTGTTATCTTTGGGCAAGGGTCTACCTTGATTTGTAATTAAGTTTTTTAGGAAGAGGACGAAGAATGTGGTCTGGGGCCCATCTCAGGAGGTCCCTGGCACCCACCATTCAGTTGCCCCTAACTGCAGCTTCCTGCCCCCACGGCCTCTGCCCCGATCAGCCTACCCTGCCTCTTCTTTGCTCAGACTCACCCATCTGTCCCCATCTCTATCTGCTCCTGGCCATCTCTTCTTCATCCATTGTCCCCTTCCTTCTCTCTCACCTCCTTCCCAGGCTCCTGCTTGCCTTCTCCCCACCGTATTTTGTCCACACCCCAGTTGTGGACTCCTGAGGCTCCAGCTCACGCTGCCCTTCTGAGCCATAGACCCACCCAGCATCTCCCTGTGGAAAGCCTAGGGGGTCTCAGACTCAGCAGTGCCCGGTACCAGCCTTGCCTGCAGCTCAGAAAACTCTTCTGCCTGGACCCACCATCTCCCCAGCCACTCTAACCCGAACCCACTAGACTCCCCCTCTCCTTCTAGGCTACACCCTTGCCTCCCATCTCTTCCATTTGGCACCACTCCTGATCCCCATTCTCCGTCCCCATGGTCGCAGCCTCGATTCGGGACCATGTTCCTTTCTGGAAACATCCTCCCAGCTAGGCCCCTTTGCCTCCAGCTTCACAAAATGCAAGTGTGATCCTGTATGCACCCTCCGAACATCGCCAACATCCTTGGGATGAAGTTCAGGCTCCTTAGTTGGGCCAGATAAGGTCTTCTTTCCAGTCCCTCCCCGAACCTCTGCCCTGCCCTCTGGCCATCCTGAGCCTTTCTTGGTTCCCCACACTCATCACATTCTCTCTGTAAATGCTCTTCTGGCAGGAGAGCCCTCTGGCGCCGCCCCCCCAACTCCAGCCCACGCTTTCCGCACCCTAAGCCAGTTTCTTTAGCACTTAGCTTCAGGCTGACGGGGATGCTGCCTCTCCCGCAGGTCTCCCCAGCCTCTCAGACCACTTACCTCCCCTCATTCTCAGGCCTAGCTCATTGTTAGACTCACTCGGAGAACTTTAAAAATAGACAGATGCCAAAAAAACAAATAAAAAACAAATGAAAACACACAGATGGTGGGTATCGAGAGGGGCACGTACTGCATGGAGCACTGGGTGTGGTGCATGAACAATCAATCTTGTAACACTGAAAAATTAAAATAAATTTGGGGAAAAAAAAAAATAAAATAAAATAAAAAAAACCACACAGATGCCCAGTTCACAGCCCAGACCAACAAAATCCAAATCCCCCCTGGTTGCCGGCATAGCACAGAGTGGGGGCCAGCGCCCTGGGGGCTGATATAGACCAAAGGGCCCTGTCTGTCTGCTATGCTGTCTGTCTCCCACAGGCTTGACCGGGTTGAGGGCACCCGTTTCACATGAGGAGAAAGATAATAAGAGCTAACCTGTCCGGAGAGCTTCTGGGCCAGGCGCTGTAGCACTTGCCATGCAATCTCTCATTTACTCCGTGAGTGAACGGCCACCCTGTGAAGTATATAGCGACTGTCCCCCCATTTTACAGATGGGAAAACTGAGATTAATTTGTCCAGGTAACAGTGTGCCTCTAGGAAGTACCTGTTCCCCAGCGACTTCATGTAAACACCAGGAATAGAAGAAAAGGCTTAACAAGTTACTCTTTGTTCGTTTATTTACTAGGTCACTCGTTTTTTTAAAGTTTTTGTTAAAAAACTGTAGTTGACACCATGTGACGTTAGTTTCAGGGGTGCGATAGAATGATTGGACAAGTCTATGTGTTATGCTGTGCTCACCACAGTAAGTATCGCTGCCGTCTGTCACCATACGAACTATGACAGTATCACTGACTATATTCCCTGTGCTGTACCTTTCATCCCGTGACTCATTCATTCCATAACTGGAAGTCTGTTCCTCCCGCTCCCCTTCACCCATTTTGCCCATCTCCCACCCCCTCCTCTCTGGCAACCACCAGTTTGTTCTCTCTTTCATTCATTTTTTTTCACCCTTCATCCTTGAGCACCTGCTACGTTCATTCAATGACAATTCTATAAGTAACTGAAGGCCAATTCTGGGCAAGATGCTGAGAATTAAAAAAAAAAAAAAAAGACATAAGACCTCTGCCCTTAGGAGTTCTTTTAGTAAAAGGAAGGAATAGAAACAAAATTATAGATAATTATAATACATTGAAGTAAGTTTAGTGATCAAGGGACACTCAGGGGATTCTAGGAGGCCACAGAGTGCCCCCAGGGGAATCCTAAAGGCTAAAGGGCCAAAGGGGGAAAAGCCTGGGGAAGTAGGCATCCCAGGAAGGTAGAGTGACTGAAGCAGGCCTCTGAGATGCCTCCAGGTTTGAGCATTAGGAGGAGTCACAAATGCAGACATCTGCCGGAACTGATGGGAAATGAAAGTGGGTGAATCCAGCAGGTGTAAGAGAAAGAACAGCATTTCCAGCATTTCCGAGCGGGGATACCAGGCGGCTCGCGTGCCGGCTGCAGCATCTGGGAGGGGTAGGGATGGTGTTGAGTGGGAAGACCATAGCCTCCTCCCCAGAGGGAACTCCTTCTGCCCAGCCGTGGCTATTCATGCAGGGCTATGGACCCAGCATGGGCAGACCTCTAAACCTCTGAAAAAGATGCTGGAAATCTGGCTGTAATTGAAATCTGTAGATCTTTGAATGTTGGCAACAAATTCAGTTAAATAAAAGTTAAATAAAAATGTGGGATGATGGCGCCCTCGGGCCAGCCAGAGTACCATCCATGAGTCCTGGCAGGATCTTGAAGAGGTAGGATCCACCTAGATCTGGTTTTAGGAAGGTCCCAAATGGTCATACGTGGTATAGATTAGAGGTACTGAGATAAGACCCAGGAGCTAAGGTGGGAAGCAGGCAGCCAGAGAGATGGGGAGGCACTAGGAGGACACTGGGGAGAGCAGGCTGGAGATCAGGTACAGAGGAGGTGGCCTTGTGAGGTGAAGGAGCGGCTGTGGAGGCTAGAGGCAGCCATGTTATAGGGCTGGGTCACTGTGGGCCCGGAAGCCGGGCAAGGCTTTTTGGTGATGGGTCACAAGCATCACTGTGAGGGACAGGAAGCATCTGGGTGTGGGGCAAGAGGAGGAGGAAGGGAGTCCCCAGGAGAGACCACCAGGGAGGGAGAAAAAATAGTATTTTGTTCCTACCAGAGCATAGCTAACAAAGTATCTTCATACGCACATACACACACCACTCCCGCATTGCATCTGCCCCTCCCAACACATCTGTGGCTTCCCTGTCGTCATCCCCTGCCTGCTGAAGAGGGGTTGAGACCCAGAGAGGTCTAGAAACACTCTAGACTCACACAGCGCCAAGTTCACCCTGAACCCTTGCTGCTGTCTCAGCTTGGTTCAGGCTACTTGTACGGTAGCCCAGACCAGCGTGTCCGACACCCAGGCTGCGCCCTGACCTGTGACATCAGAATCCCTGGGTGTGGGACCTAGGCACCAGCGTCTTTAAAGCTCCCCAGTGGTTTAAAGTGGTTCCAGTGTTCAGCAGGGGTGGGAGCTGCTGCTTTATATGCTAGGCACAGCCTCCAAGTTGCCGTTGACCTAGAATGATTATTAATAGCTCCTTTCACTCTTCAAGGTGACCCAATTTGGAAAATGAAGTGTACGATTGTCCCCTCTTACAATCTAGGGAAATAGGGATCACAGGATAAAGTTATTTTTAAACTCTTTAGTTACATTTTCAAATAATAGGCTCAGTAGAGTTTTCTTCAATCTCTAGACACCTTTTCAGTTGAAATTCCCCTAAATTGGGTTTAGGGGCTAACATCCCACAGCCCCAATCCAGCCCACTTCCTGTTTTTGCAATAAAGTTTTATTAGAACATTGGAACATAGCCACACCCACTCATTTCCGGCTTGTCTTGTGCAACTTTCTGCTACAACTGCAGAGCACAGTACTTATGACAGAAACTGTGGGGCCCACAAAGCCTAAAATGTTTACTTATTATCTGGCCCTTTACAGAAAAAGTCTGATTTGCCTGTTTATAACATTGAGTCCAGTCGTTAAGTTACATTATATCCCTGGGTTGGGATGGGTTGGGAAATTGAATGACTAAGGTCAACCACACAGGCAATCAGCCATGCCTATGTGACTGACCTCCAATGAAAACCCTTTTGTTTGTTTGTCTGCTTATTTAATAAAGTTTGAGTGGAGACTTATCTGTGGCTGTCACACATTCAGCAGAGGGGTCCAGGGGTTCCGGTAGTTTGAGGGTCCCCAAGACTAGCCTCAGTTTCCACGATTTGATAGAAGCACTCGCAGAACTTAGAAAAGCTGTAATAGAGTTAATTATGAACAAAAGGCCCAGATGAAAATCAGCAAAGGAGAAAGGCACATTGGGAAGAGTCCAGGAGACATGAGGCACAAGGTCCCAGTTGTCCTCTCCCGGTGGAGTCTCAGGGACAGTACTCGCTTCTCCCAGAAACATGGACGGAACATTGCCAGCCGTGCAGCTCACCCAAGCCTCGGGGTCCCGGGTTCTTACTGTGGGTGAGTCACCCAGCCACGACTGCTGCCTGCATGGCTGACCTGAGTCAATTTCCCACCCCTCCAGAGGTCAAACTGATACATGGCGTGGCCCAAGGCCCCCATCATAAAATCACATTGTTAGTTAGCACGTACCATCTGGAGTGGCCCAAGTCCCCCAGGTGTAAAGAAGGACATTGTTGCCAGGCAGGATATACCAAAGACTTAGAGGTTACCTCCTAGGAGCAGGTCAAGGGTCAAGCCTTTCTTTGGAATGGGCCAGGTGTGGACAACTCAGACGTGATGAGTTAATTCTTTACTGCACAGTTCCTCTTAATGGGGTGAGCTACGTGGTAAGGAATTCCAAGGTAACACCAGCGCCTCTTTTACTGCTCAAGGTCAGACTGCAGACTCCGTCCTCAGCATGTCCCAGCCGCCTGGGCAGTGGTAACACGGACCCACGCCTGGTCTCCACTCCAGACTCATTAGATGAGACCTCCAGGGCTGGGGCCTGGACATCAGTACTTGTAGCTTGTATCCCTAGAAATTCGATACTGAGTCTTAGGTTTAAGAAGCCCTTGGTATAGGCTCTGGGACTACCCCCGTGGACAGGGTGGAGATAAGCTCAGTGGAGAGGTGTAGATGCCGGGAGCATGTTCTTCCTGGAGGGTCAGGAAAGGACGTGCTATTTATGCTGGGCCTGGGGAACCAGCAAGGTTTAAGTCAGGGGAGGGGGAAATGTAGAGGCAGAGGAGCAAGGGGACAGTAGAGGGGACAATAGGCTGGAAGGAGAGACAGAGGCTTAAGCCCCCAAAGCCTTTAATGCCATTAGACTTGGTTTTGCAGCTAATGGGCATCTAATGAGGCTCTTTTGTGCTGGGCATGTCAGGCTCAGAGCTCTGCTTTAAAGAAAGTAGTCCCTTGGCCAATGCAGGCTGGACTGTAAGAGAGGTGGGAGGAGAGAGAGGACAGCCAGGACAGGAGGGACCAGGGGGGACCAGGAAGGACCCCCTGAGTAGTCCTGGGAACAGAACCATCCATCATTAGTTCACCAAATACTCATTTCATGCCTGCTACACACCAGGCCCCGT
This sequence comes from Nasua narica, assembly GCA_028533885.1. Taxonomy (NCBI): domain Eukaryota; kingdom Metazoa; phylum Chordata; class Mammalia; order Carnivora; family Procyonidae; genus Nasua; species Nasua narica. The sequence goes on along the minus strand of CM052799.1, from coordinate 62,238,716 downwards.
TCTAGGCACTGAGGGCCCAACAGCGAACATCACACAGTGCCTGCTGTTGCTGGGCTAGCAGACAGGGAAAGAAGCAGTCAACAAACATACAGTGTGTGCGGTGAAGCTAAGTGCTGCAGAGGAAGATACCATAGGGCAAGGAGTGTGAGGGAGTGAGAGTAAGCTTTCTACAAGAGAAAAGGGCAGAGGCCTCACTGATGAGGTGACATTTGAGGGAAGTGAGTCAAGGGGACATCAGCCAGGGGAGAAGTGGGAGAACATTCCAGGGAGACAGAACCACAAGTACAAAGGCCCTGAGGTGGCCATGAGCATGACAGTGAGAGTGGTATCAGTGGGGCTGGAAATACGGGGGCAGATTTAAGACATTTATGGTTAATCAACAAGATTTATGACTAATTGTATGGTGGGTGGATGATGTGACTTAGGTTTGGTTTAAGGCAGGAGTCCTTAACACTTATCTACACTTTAAAATCATGTGGGGGACCATTTAAAAATTCCAGTCTCAGTGCTTATTATTCTGCTTATCTGAAGTTCAAAAGTGACAAAACTACCCAGAATTGTATAAGGAACTCTGATCACTCAATAATAAACAGACTATGCTATCTGAAACTGGGCCAAAAATAAACAAACAAACAAATAGATAGATAGACACATCACAAAAGAAGATATGCAAATGGCCAGTAAGCCCATGAAAAGATGCTCAATATAATTTGACATCAGGGAAATGCAAATTGAAGGCACACTGAGACACTACTACATACCCACTAGAAGGACTACAATTAAGACTGACCATACTAAATGCCGGCAAGGCTGTGGAGCAACGGGAGCTCTCCTACACTGCTGGTTGGAATGGAATATGTTACAGTTACTCTAGCAAACGATTTAGCAGTTTCTTAAAAGTTTCTTATAAAGCAGTTTCTTATAACTTTACCATATAACCTGGCATTTCCACTTCTATGTATTTACCCAAAGGAAATTAAAAAAAATCATGTTCATGCAAAGACTTTCCTGTATATGAATGTTCATAGCAGCTTTATTCATAATAGCTGACAATGGAAACGGTTCGGTGTCCAGTAACACGTAAGTGTATGAACAAAGTGTGACATATCTACACAAAGTGATACTACCCAACCATAATAGGAATGAGCCGAGGATGCATGCAACAACACAAATGAATCTTTAGAAGGTAGTACTAAGCATGTGCGTGCGCGCGCGCGCGCACACACAAACACACAGAAAACAACAAAACAAAACACAGAACAAAACAAAAACAAATCACAGACTACCTACCATATGATTCCAATTATATGAAATTCTAGAAAAGGCAAAAACATAAGTGACCAAAAGCAGAGCGGAGTTTGCCTGGGGTTGGGAATGGCAGGGAGACTGACTGCAGAGGGGGCAAAGGAACTTTTTTTGGTGTGAAAGAAATGTTCTACAGTGATGGTGGTGGTGGTTTACACAAGTATATATACTTGTCAAGACTCATTTGCACACATAAAATGGCGTATTTTAGTGTCAATGAATTATACTTCAATAGAGCTGATTAAAAAAAGAAAACTCATCTTTAATGGCAGAGGTCAGAATAGTGTTTACTTGGGGGGAGGGGGCAAGTAAACCTGGAGAGGACACAAGATAGCCTGCCGGGGGACAGGAAGTCCCCGATACCTTGATCTGGGTGGCCACCATCGGGGTGTGTATTTATGTTAAGACTCGTTGAACGAACACTCAGGATTTATGCATCTTACCATGTGTAAACTATACTTAAAATTTAAAAAGTAAAGATGTCTGGGGGCGCCTGGGTGGCTCAGTGGGTTAAAGCCTCTGCCTTCGGCTCAGGTCATGATCTCGGGGTCCTGGGATCGAGCCCCGCATTGGGCTCTCTGCTCAGCAGGGAGCCTGCTTCCCTCTCTCTCTCTGCCTGCCTCTCTGCCTACTTGTGATCTCTCTCTCTCTCTCTCTATCAAGTAAATGAATGAAATCTTTAAAAAAAAAAAAAGTAAAGATGTCTGGACCTCACTCCTAGAAATTGGGATTTAATTGGTCCAAGGATGTTGTGCCCAAGCTTTGCTATATCTTAGGGGGTCCTAGGAGAGTCTAATATCCAGCCAGAGGTGAGAGCCACCGTTTTTAGAGACAGGGAGAACAGCATTGAATCTGAGCGCTGGGGAGTGTTCTGACGCCATTCCGTCTGGTGGCACATTCAGGGCTGTGGATGAGGATGCTCAGCTCAGCTTTGGATTTCAGGGGATGTGAGGTGAGGGTGGGTCTCCTGAGCTTCTATATGGACACACACAAGGCTAAGCAGGGTCTTCCAGACTTGGAGGCTGTAGACAGAGCTGTGTGCTGAGTACTTTCGGGAAATGTGTACTTGCTGGGGTTTGCTTCTTTTCCTTCTCCTAGGGCCAGATGGCAGCAGATGAAGGTGCACAGGATACCTTGCGGCTCCAGTTCAAGGCCATGCAGGAGATGCAACACAAAAGGCTACAGAAGCAGATGGAGAAACAGAAGGAAAAGGAACTGAGCCTCGAAATCAAAGTTGATGACCAAAAAGACCCCTTAGAGATCTCCGACGGCCTCAGCCTTCTCCAAGCTGGGGAGCACAACTCAAAGAACAGCTTTGAGCAGAGGTAAATGCAAGTTTGAACTCTCCCAGGAGCACTGGAGGGAGGGAGGGAGAGAGGGGGCAAACTGATCGCAGACCAATGGGTCATCAGGTTGATGAGACGTGTGTTTCTAAGTTGAGCTGCAGAGGTTTTGACACAGGTTGTTACTGAAGACGTGGATCTGATAGATCTGTGCTCATTGGATATAATTTGGTATGAACTATATTTAAAAATCATTTGAAGGCAAGTGGAAAATTGGAAGCTCATCAGGGTGTAGTTTATTCACTCAAATTTTCTTATTCAGTCTCTCATGAAAATCATGTTTGGGTTTCTGAGGAGCTGGTTGGCTAACTCTGATAGTTCATAAATGATCATTGCTCCAAATTCTCATCTGGGATCGCTCTGCTATGCCAATTTCCCTTTCCTGACACATAGCAACCCATAAATATACCTGTATTTAAAAAGCTCTTGATTCGTTCCTTGGTTCTTCACAGTGAAAAGGTTGAAAGGAGTCCAGAATCTTCTCATTTTGCTCTAAAATCAATAATATCACAGATGCATATTGATTTATTCTTGCTATTAGAAGCAGAAGGCTATGTGGATACAAAATTATCTGCTAGTTAAGATGAAGAAGAAGAAGAAGAAGAAGAAGAAGAAGAAGAAGAAGAAGACGACGACGACGACGACGAAGAAGAAGAAGAAGAAGAAGAAGAAGAAGAAGAAGAAGGGGGAGGGGGAGGGGGAGGAGGAGGAGGAGGAGAAAAGAAGAAAAAGAAACCACAGTTGAGTTGTCTCTGCTTCTGGTTTGGGCCAGAATCTCTCTTCTCCCATTTTCAGAATCTACTTTTTACGGTTTCTCAATTTTCAAAATGTTCTACTAAAAAAATGCTAATTGGGAGAAACATACAAGTTATTCATTAATTGAAAAGGTTCCTATGGCTCCTAAATATTAGCTCTAAGTTAACCCCAGACCTATTTCCCAATGATCTTTCCCCAAATCAGAGAACCTGGAATTGGTGGAGACTTGAGCCATTGGTAGAATAACAACACTAATGCTAATAACAGGAGAACAGGAGGCCCTGGGTAGCACAGTCAGTTAAACATCCAACTTTTGATTTCGGCTCAGGTCTTGGTTTGGGCGTCGTGAGTTCGAGCCCTGTGTTGGGCTCCATGCTGAGTGTGGAGCCTACTTTAATAATAATAATAATAATAATAATATCAGCTGTTACCTAATAATTGCTGTTCCCTCTAACTTCTGTAACTTCCTTGCTTACCTTACACCTGTCCCTAGGGAGCCCGCTCCGTGCCTCACAGAAGTGATCATCGGTCACAGGTTTCTCATGTTTTAAAGTGCTGGAGAGAGCCTGGCAAGACGACTCATAATAAACAAAACCAGCCACCTGCTCTGATTTCCCGTCAGGTTTACCTGACACATGGAGGCCTGGCCTTAACTTAAGGCTAGGCAATCCCTATTTGGTCTCCTGATGTGTGTGTATATGTACATGTACGGTATGACCGTCAGTGTCTGAGCATCACTTTAGGTCACAAGCTTTGCCGTACCTTGCTGCTGCAGGCTGTCTGTTCGAATCGCTTCATGATACATATTACAGTTCTTCCCAACCCATATGCAATTTAGGAGTGTGTTGTTTCTTTAGTTCCAAACGGATGATGGGTTTGGGGGTTTATTTATTTATTTTTTTGCCACATTTTTACTACTGATTTCTCATTTTAGTCAATTGCCATTAAAGAAAATGGCCTGTATGATGTCCGCTATATGGAATTTGCCCGGATTGCCTTTGTGGCCTATAATATAATACATTTTTATCCATGTTCCATGGGTGCTTGATGGAGTATGAATTCTCGGGGGGGGGGGCGGCAATCGATTATGTAGCCCTCTCGTAAATCCATGGTAAACAATGTTATTCAATTATTAATTACTACTATATTAATTATTATAGTTAATAATTTACAATTAGATTATATTTTATGATTTATAATAATTGTAATTATTTATATTTATTATAATTACTATATTATTTAATTATTACTATTATTAATTATTGCTCTCCTCTGCTGTGTGTGCATGTGGGTGTAATCAGTTTTGAGAATCACGTGTTAAGATCTGCTCATTACCCGTTTCTATTTCCTACAGACCAGTTCTTACCACCACCTAGTGTCCGACCGGATACGGCACACCTGTGCGGCGGAGGCCTGACTCCGGTCCACCCGTCCCTGTAATTCTGCCTTTGCCCTTGTAGGATGCTTGAAGAGGAGGTTGCACACCTTCGAGAGCAGCTCAGGGAGACGGTGGATGAAAATGGGCGATTGTACAAGCTGCTGAAGGAAAGGGACTTTGAAATCAAACATCTCAAAAAGAAAATAGAAGAGGACAGATTTGCCTTCACAGGTAGCTGCAGCATGGCCGTGACAGTTCCCACCCAGAAAGTCCCGGTAGTGGGCCCAGCTGCCGCTGCGGAACCCCCCTGGGCAAGGCAAACAGCAGGTTCCAGAGGGCGGGTGCTCAAGAGAGAGTGCCAAGGGTGGGCTGTGGTCAGGCTTGTCCAGATGAGTGCGGGAAATGAAGGAGCGGGTGGAGGAAGAGCGCCGGCCGAGGAGGCCAGTGTACCAGGAAATGGGGGTGCGAGAACAGTGGGGACAGTCGGCAGGCGTTCTAACAGGAAGTGCCGGTGGCCCAGCTAGGACTCATAACAGGGGCTCCCCACGGATGCTCACTGCATGTCGGTGGGCCTGCAGGGTCCATTCTGAGCCACCCAGGTGCCCCCCGAATTGATGGAGACTCAAGCAATCACCAAAGCATTGTGTCTGGCTCAGACATTTTATTTGGACGTGAAAAAGCCCCAGTGGAAGTAGGCATTTTCTCCACAGCACAAGCTGCTCCAGAAAAGTGGATGGGACAGGGAAGGTAGCTGTTCTGAGGGAATTTCCTAGGACTCAGTAGGGTCTAGAGTGGGGCTTGGCCCTTCAGGTCAGGGCTAGACTTTGGCTCTGATGGTAGAGACATTGGCCTATGTGCCTGGAGTTGACCTTAGCTCTGTGGGTGTGGGCTGGCCCTTTGCCCTGTGATTATGAACTAGACCTTGGCCCTGGTTGTCCTTGTTCCATCTATACCCATTGAGCAGTTCCCAGGTAGCTGACTAAACCGGAAAGTTGGCGTAACCAGTCACAGATAACAACGGGCCTCAGCCGCCACCTGCCACAGCATCCCTCCCTGCCTTCCAGAGCCAGTCTCATTAATGGTGGGTGCATGCAAGGCACCGGCACCGAACGAGAAAGCAAAGGGAATTCGGTATCCTAAAGGCCCTGGGTAGCCTATTGTGTCTCCCTCCATTCTTTGGGCCTCTTCTGTCTAAAACAAAAACCACACTGAGGAGAAGGACTTGTGAGACATAAAAACACACCCAGCCTGGCTGGGGCTCAGACGTGAAGGAGCAGCTTGCCCTTGAGCAGGGCTGTAGAGAAGCAGATGAGCTGCAGGGGGCAAGCACGAGATGCTTCCTTACCCCAGGAGACGGGGGTCCTGGGGCTCCTCCCTCTTAGCCAGCCTGTCCCGTGCTCGTGCTCTCTCTTTTTCGTCTCTGCGCACTTGCTTGTGGCCTCCTCTGGTTGCCAGCCCTAATTCTCCCTCAAGGCCACTTGAATCCAGTCCTCACTGTGCAGTCCCCCTTTCTGATTTCCAGAAAGTCCAGTCTGGAAGGGAAAAGTCTTATGGGCCCGGCGCATGTTTTTAGACCAGGCCACAGGGGACGGGCTGACAGCTGATGGTCTGGTTTTCCTTTGGCTGAATCTTTGGTGATTGCTTTAATCCTATTTTTTTAAAAAAACTCTATTTCTTTGTACGAGTTTTTAGTGATTGCTTAGGTGATTACAAGATATGTACCTTTTCACAGTCTACTTAGAATTAGTATGTTGCCACTTCAAGCAGAATGAAAAAACTACCACCCTATCGATCCCTTTGCCCTCCCTGGAAGAGTGCAGCTTTATACATATTATATCTCTATATACTGAAAATCCCAACAGACAGTGTTACAATATTAGCTCTCAACCATTACACATAAAAAGCCTAAGGAAACAAAAATAGTCTATTATATTTACCATATATTTAGCATTTTTGTGCTTGTCCATTCATTGCTGCCTCCTTAACATGAGGTTGCAGCTTCAAGAGTGGAGTTTAGGAAAGCAAAAAAACAAAAAACAAAAAAAGAAGATTTTTCTTGTTTTCTCTGAGTCCCCCTTCCTGCTCGTTAGATTAGAGAGGGCCTAGGGGCGCCTGGGTGGCTCAGTTGATTAAGCATCTGCCTTTGGCCGGGGTCCTGATCTCAGGGTCCTGGGATCAAGTCTCACATCTGGCTCCCTGCTCAGCAGGGAGTCTGCTTCTCCCTCTCCCTCTGCCTGCCTCCCTAGCTTGTGCACTCTCTCTCTTTCTCTCTATAATAAGTAAAAATCTTAAAAAAAAAAAAAAATAGACTAGAGGGGCCTCTCTTGGACCTCTTCATGACCTCTAGTTCTGGGATTTTTAAGTCCTGGAAGAAAAACATAACCCAGAAAACTCGCTGCTGGGCCACATGTACTTCTAGGTCTGGCTTTCATCCCCATGTTCCAAGCTCTTTCTCTTGAAGCCTCCCCAGGCTTCTCAGCAGACAGGAGGTGGCCAAGGGCAGCCGCTCCTAGTTGCCCTACGCAGTGCCGGGCATGGGCCAGCAGCAGCAATGCCACGTCTTTCAATTTCCCACATTCACACCCTTCCAGCTACCTCTTCCCTAACCTCCTGCCCTTGTGCACTGTGTTCCAGCTACTCTGCCCTGCCTGATGGTCCTCAGAGTCTCCAAACATATTTCTGCCTCTGGACCTTTGCACTTGCTATGTCCTCCTCTTGGAATACTCTTCCTAGTTGAGAGCACTCTTCCTCATGGCTTGACCCCTCACTTCATTATTCATCCAGGTCTCTGCTCACACGGACCTCCTCAGACAGGCCTTTCCTGACTACTCCCATCTAAAATAGCATCACCCGTCCCTCTCACCCTTTTGCCCAGCTTTGCTTTATTTCATAGCCCGTAGTCCCCTTGGACATTGGAATACATATTTATTTGTTTTTTATTATCTGTCTCCCCAGCTAGAATGTAAACCCCATAAGTCTTTTTTAATTCACCATTAAATCCCTAGTAAAGAGCATGCCCAATACTTGAAACCCAACAAATATTTACAAATGGATGCATGCGTTTGTACTAGGTAGGTGTCACCACAAAACTGTGTGCAAGAAACCAGCACATATAATGTCGGCAGCACTCAGCAAGAAGCATGGGTCGAGCTCAAACTTCTGGGCTTAATTGGGGCTCAGCAGATCTAGGCCAGGCCTGGCTAGGGCGGTTCAGCTTTGTTCCATGTGTCTCTTCCTCTTCCTGGGACTAATCAGCTGGCCTGGCTGTGTCCTTGTGGATTGGCATGAGTGAAAAGAGGGGGAATTAACTGCCCAAGTGCTTTTCAAGCCTCTACCTGTGTCTTATCTGCTAACAGCCCATTGGCCAAACAAGTCATTGACTAAGCCGGAGTCAGGCAGGCACAGAAGGGCCGAGGGGGTGCACCCTATCGGCTGGAGGGCACGGCAGAGTCATGGAGCCTAGGGTGTGGATGTGTGACCCTGTCCCTGAGGAGGGCATGAAGAATTGGGGCAATAAACTTATATCCCATAGAAGGAAAATGTATACTTTTCTGAGTTGCTGCCTTTCTGCTCGTTGGAGTTGGGTTTCAGGGTTCCCAGGTACGCGGTCACTCGCCTGAGCCTCTGCCCTTCCATGAGTGTTCTAGCTTTTAAAAGGCCGGGGCCACTGGTAGTGTGCCATGAGTTTGATGTGTGGGCCCGTGTGTTTCACTGACCTCCCTGTTTTCCTTCATTGTAGGGACAGCCGGGGTGGCCGGGGATGTGATAGCCACCAAAATCGTGGAGCTGTCCAAAAAGAACCGGGTGCTGACGGCGGAGTCTGAGGGCGCGAAAACCAGAGTGAAGCAGCTGGGCAACCGCGTGCAGGAGCTGGAGCGGGAAGTGAGGGGCTGTGGTCATTTTCCTGCCTCTAGCCGGGACTCCTGGGACCCTAGGCCACTCCTCCAGAGAGGAAGTCACGCTTAGATGCTTTGGGTCCTTCTGAAGGGCTGGTGGGTCAGTGTTTGCAGAGAGTTCCGCAGTCTTTGTCATGTCCTGAGAGAGGGGAAAGTGTGTCAGGAAGCAAGGGGGGACACAGGGCACAGGGAGGCAGCCATCAGGGTGCTTAGGACACAGATCAGGAGCCTGACCACCTGGGTGTGAATCCGAGCTTCGCCACTGACCTGCTTTGTGACTTCAAGTAGGTTATAAATGCACCGTGCCTCAGTTTCCTCCATCTGACACAGCAGTAGAAATGGTACTCACCCTAACGTTTTTGGACCATTAAGAGACGTAAGAGTGAAAAACGTTTCACCTGTGCCTGGCAGGTACTAGGTAAACGTTTGTTCCCACTAAATTAATAGGGATCCTTGCAAGCTCGAGCCAGGGGCTCTCCGGCAGCTGCTCTCACTTTTGCCCATCTTCCTCTTTCGGCTGCCCCCTGCCCTCTCACCGCTAGTCACAGACGCCCCCTCCAGTCTTGCAAGGACACAGCCCAAGCAGTTCACCGTCCCTTTGGAGCCGGGATGGAATCCACGTGCTAGAGAAAACCTACGTAGCTCCCTTATATGGCCGAAGAAGCTGGAGCTCAAAGCGGTCACGGGGTTTTCTCGAGTCACACAACATTCTGGTGATGCCTCATCGTGACCCCAATCCTGTGACCCTCCGCAGTCCCCCTCAGTTGTTATATGCTGCCACCGAATTAGAACCTCGTTATTCTGTAACAAACGGTCTGAGACCCACCTTGAACTCCGTGCCAGGCCCTGTGGGGGGAGCAGAATAGGCATGGGCCTTGCCCTCCTCAGAGGCAGACCCAGCACCGAGGGCCCCTTAGAGGAGGGGGTGCACACAGTGGGCCCCTGGAGGGTGGGACGGGGCCACACCGGGAAAGGTGGGGGACGGGCACCCCCCCCCCGCCCCCGTGCAGAGGGCACAGCAGGCGCCAAGGCCCTGAATGGGAAAGAAGGTCTGAGAGGAAACCTGGGTGGCCAAGAGGAGAAGAGGAAGATGAGGTCAGAGAGGTGGGAGGGCAGGCCACTCACCCCCTCCCCGCCTCCCACCCTCCGTCAGCCCTGGTCTTGTCTTTGTGTGAACAATCCAGAAAGCTTTAAAGGGGCTGTTGGCTGGCCGTATGAGGCTCTGGGCTGGGATCCTGGCCCTGAGCCCATGGGGCAGGTTTCTTAGCATCTCTGACCCTGTCTTCCTGTCTACCCCATGAAGTCCATTATCCCTCAACCCTACGCCTCCCAGATTGTGGTCGGAGGTCTGGGATACAGACCACGGCTGCAGTATTAAGTGTGAAGCTGTTAGTGAATCCTAGTGTGTGACTGGGGAGTGGGCCAGATGATTGATTAAACCCTCTCCCATCTCAGAGCCATTTAAAGGGGCGAGTTCTTCCGTGAATGGTCCTAAAGTGAACTGAAGGGTGAACCTGTGAGATCCAGTAACCACACACCCGGCGGCAGCACGGAGCACCGCACTCAGGCCCCGTGGTTGCCAAGCAGAATCCAATATTAAGTGCAAGATTTGCTTTCCAGCTGCAGGCGGCCCTGGCCAGGCTACCAGCCAAGGCGGCCACCGACGCGGGAGCCAAGGCGTCGAGGGCTCAGATGGGAGACAGAGCCTTGGTATGATTTCTCTTCTGTGCTGGGGAGTCTGTGAGGCCACCGAGGGGCTGGGCTCCCTGTCCTCCGTGGGAGCGTAGGTGCCTCCGTCCAGGGCCCACCCCACTGCTGAGCCAGTGCCCACCACTGAAACATCCTCCGCGTGGTCATCAGGGAACGTAGCCAAGTCAGCAGCCTGGGACCAGAAATGCCCCAGTGGAGGCCAGTGAAGGTCTAACTGATTCAGTCCCCAGAGAGGATGAACAGGAAGGGGCTGAGGACCCTGGAATTTCTGGAACCCTAGAATTTCAAGATCAGCAGGGAAGGCCTGGTCCACCTGGCCTCCCGCTCTCAGCCCAGCGGCATCCTTCACAGCATCCTCACTGGGGAGACATCCAGCTCCTTACTTACCCCAGGGACAGGGAGCTCACTACTGCCCAATAGAGCCTTGTTGGGGGTGAAGGGACATTTCGTATTGTGAGAAGTCTTCCCTTCTTTTGGGGCTCCATAAAGGGAGCCCCAAATCTACAAAGTCAAAAGTGACTATTGGGAATGGTGACTTGTTCCCCAGATTCCATTCTACTGAGCCAGTGACGAGGGCCTGGAACCCAGGCAATGGGAATTGCGGCTCCATGAAAAGAAAGCGATGTGACTCTATGGGCTACAGGGAGGGACATGGAGCCCATGCCCGATAATAAGGAGCCTCAGAACCTTCAGAACAGCCCAGGAGGCCTCCCTAGGGGTGTTCTTGGAGATATAGGGAGTCAAGCCTTAGGACTCCCTGTTCAGTGCTCCTTTTTTAGCTCCACCTCCCTTTGCCTATAACTCGGGGCCAAGCCACTACATGCCTGTCTTGGGGAGAACTCAGCCCTCAGTCTGTAGTGATAGGGCCCTAGGGTTCCGGGGTCGAGGAACCTAGTGGGGTGAAGGCTAGTCTTGGGTCCCATTGCTGGGGAGGTGATAGAGGGCCTTTCCTACAGGGCTCCGGGGACACTGCTAAGCTGCTCCCAGTTTATCCAGAACACTGAGCACTGCCACGTCCCTGACGAGGCTGCCACTGATGGGAGACTGCCTGTTCAGTCATTTGTTGGGCGCGATGGGATTTTCTGAGCCCTGCGACACAGGGAATCAAAGACAGGGCCTCTGTCCCCAGGGGAGCCCAGGAGGGGAGATGAGTAGCCACACTGAAGGAAGGAGGGGGACAGGGCCTTCTGAAAGAGCCCCAGGGCCTCACAGTTCACAGAGGGAGCACAGCCTCCCCGTGAGGCAGCTGGGAGGTGGGCTAGAGGAGGGGGTCCTGAGGTGGGCCTTGCGGGAGAAGGGGGATGGTGGGGGAGGGCCCTCCAGCAGGACCAGCACAAGGCAAGGGCTGAAGGCCGGGGAGCGCTGAGTATATCCCCATTCTGTTTGCTAGCTGGGTGTCGGCTGCACCATGTTTGGCTACAGCCCAGGGCCCATGAGGGGAAAGGGGGATGTAAGCCACACAAGGCTGGGATGGGGTCACCCACGGAGGGCGGCCGCGACTGGCAGCTGGGGCTCGAGCGCTCGGCTTCGCTCAGTGGCCACAGGGAGCCTGGTAGGCTCCTGACAGAAGAGTGGGTGACGGGCGGCAGGCCTCCGTTCAGTGGTACCCTGTGTTTTCCAGGGTACCTTCTGGTTGGAGAGAGAACCAAAGCAGCGTGCCCCCTCACTACACTGTCCAGGGTAGCCCCAGCCTGACCCACACCTCAGAGGCCTGCACTCACCACACGTCCTGGGCCCTGGGGGCCAAAGCGCATTCCAGAGTGGAGCTGAATGGCCTAATTCCACGTGACATGGTCGGTGGTGGTCGGGCGTGGGCTCCCCGAGGTTGTGCTGCGAGCCGCGCTGGCGCCATCTGCTCCCCTTGGACTGTGTTGCAGTTACTCCCTCCCAGAAAAGAGCCCAGGGAAGGGGAGGGTTAGGCCCCCACTCAGGTCCCCCACAAAGCCTGTGGAATTTCGCTCTGGGCAGAGGCAGCTCTGAGATGGCAGCGATGCGGGGTTGGCCCAGCTGTCCAGGAGGAGAGGACTGGGGGCTTGGCAGAGCAGAGGGGAGAAGGCTGCCACACACGTGGGCCCAGCCCTCATGAGGACACTGGCTGGCCCCCTTTGCCAGCTACCCTAGGCCGGGCCAGGCCCCCCGGCATTGCCCTCTGACAGAATCTGCCCCACACAGCATCCTTCATGGGCCTCTCCTCCCAACACTCACAGGCCCCTGGGCCCTGGGGTTAATACACCCCTATTTTACAGATGAGGCAACCCAGCTTGGAGAGGGGAGTCACGGCCTGCATTCTAGATGTGGTTCGCCATGCGTGCTCTCTCCGTGCTTCGAGCAGGGTCAGGGCCGTCACGTGGGACACTCATGAACACGGCTCCCGCACCACGGCCTGTCAGGGCCAGCAGGCCTCGTGGCACCAAAGACCCGATAGGCAGGTGGGGGGGAGGATAGGCATCCAACAGCGAGGGGGGAGGAATGGCAAGCAGCAGCCAGACGACGGGGGGTGGGGAGGGGGGGAAGGACACACACACACACACACTCACATACTCACACACACACACACCCTTTTTTTTTTTTAAGATACATTTGTGTCTTATGTAAGTTCCCAGTTTATACTCTGTTCACACTGGGTATGCTGTTGAGCATCATGGTGGTGCTGTGAAGGAGCAGGACGGAGAAGGATTCTTGTACCCACTCCATAAATGAGGAAACCAGATGAGGTCAGACTCCTCGGACTGTGTGTCCGGTTCCCGTTTCCTTCCCCGGTGGTTTTCACCTGCGCTGTCCATAGCCTCTGGGGACCGGGGAACTTCCCAGACCCCATCTCTGTAGATCTGCCTTCCACACCAGGGTCCTCGGGAAGATTCTGTGTGTGCCTCCTGAGGAAAGCTCAGAAAGCCGCTGCAGCACCTGCCCGGCTTCCCAGAAGTCCAGCCCACCTGGTCCGTCGGGGCAGGAGCAGATGGTCTCGGCATCATTGCTCGATGGGCTGCTCTGCCCGCCCATGATGCCTCGGTGCCCCAAACAGCTTCAAGTGAGACAGTCAGCTAGGGCAGGGGAAGGACCGGGCTTCTTCTAATCTGAGTCACCCCCAACCGACTGTGTGCCCTAGGGCAAGTTACTCCCCCTCTCTGGGCCTTATATTCATCACTTATGGAAGGGGTTCCAATGGGCTGACTGTGGAATCCCTTTAATGCCAACCTTCTCTGAGTCTCAGAAATTTCCACTGAAGACAGAGACATGGGCAGCACATTTGAGGAAAATTTACATCCAAGTAGTTTAAATCAAACATTATTAAAAAAAAAAAAGACAAAGGTAAGAGTTCCAGAAGGTAGTTTTCGTGGTTGCTGCAGTTCTTCAAGACACAGAAACGGAGCGTTTGGTGATGAAACTGGGTCCTTATTTCTGTTGCGTGAGCTACTTACCAGGAAGGGGACCTCAAGGCCCAAGCTGATGGTTTCAGGAGAAGGAGGCCCCGAGTTAGGATGGTCGTTGGGGGTTGCCTTCTGTGATAGAACTAGTCCCCTCTTTATTCTGAGTGGAGATGGTTTTAGCTCCAGTCTCCAGGAGCACAGCAGAGAGCGCCCATGCCTAGGAAGGGTCTAGAAGGGGTGGAGCCTGCAGGCCTCCTCCAGGGACTCCCCCTTGGTGGCCACTGCCCGTGTCCCCAGTTGTGCAACCCTCTGAGCAAAGGGCTCACCCCCCAGAGGTGGGCTGCCAGGATGCACGTCCCTGTTCCACCTTTCCCAGCCAGGTTCCCCACCCCCAACCCCAGCCAAGGGGACTCCCCACTCTGCCAGCCTCTGCTTTGCATCTGGGAGGGGCTGACCACCGGACCCACCTCACAAAGGTTCATGATGATTCAGTGAGTTGCAGCTAGTGGAGCCCCTCGCCCGGCGCCCGGCACAGCCCTGGCTGAATGGAGCCAGGATCGTTGTGACAATTTCGGGCACAAGTGACCGCTCTCTCCTCTGTCCTGCCCAACCAGCCAGAGAGCCCAGAGGTGAAGGCCTTGCAGGACAGGCTGGCGGCCACAAACCTGAGGATGAGTGACCTCCGCAACCAGATCCAGTCCGTGAAGCAGGAGCTCCGGATGGCCCAGAAGGTATTCCCGAGCCAGGGCTCAGGGGTTCCTGTGGGCCTGGGGTTGGGAAGAGCATGCGCAGGACAATGGGTTCCATTCAGGAGCAGCAAGTGCTTGGCCCCGTGAGTATCATGCTCTGGGCCAGGCTCCAGATCCAGTAACTTCCTTCTGTCAGCCCTTCCTACACACCATCGGTGAGGGGCTGCTGGCTGCCTGCAGGGGGCGCCCTTGTGGTGGTCTCCCTGCCCTGGACGGAGGAGGACAATGTCCTCTACGCAGGGAGAGTCCTGTAGACTTCCCTTGTGCTATGTGCACCCTAGTGGATCCTGAGTCTCTCCTTCATAAGCCACCTTGGACTTGGAAGCCTGCCCAGACTTGCCTCCTGCCCTCTGCTCTCTGTAATATTAGAAAATGAATAGGTTGTTTGTGTATTAAAGGCCCCTTTCAAAGGAAAATGCTCAGACTTGGGACGCAGGCCCAGCTGGTTCATTATTTATTTTTATTTACATAGTGAATTCTCTGGCATTTGTCTTCCCTGCTGGAACCACTCAGACTAGCCAAGATTTCCAAAACAGCGTTCTATTGTGGAAACAAGCGCCAGAGATTCGGGGCGCTAGATTGGTTCCCGTGACAGGCTTCAGGGGCCCAGGGCACCCGCTGGAGGGTTTTTGTTTCCACCTCAAAGCCTTGAGGTAGGGCCTTGTGCCTCACCCTTCAACAGCCACAATGTTGGAAGCTTCTGGAATCAAACATCCCCAATTGACATTTCAGGGTCCTCTTTGTGGCACGCAGGCATGGCGAGTCCTGTGGCAGCGTACTTCCTGCAGCCATCCAGAAGGATCTCAGTTCTAAGTGGCAGATGAACAAATTGAGGAAGCAGATTTTTGGTCAACTTTGTGGTTCACTCATCCCAGAATATGTCAAGAGCAGAGGGCCCCATCTGGGCACCATTGGCAGTTCCTCACCTGCTGGAGCCTCACCCAGAAATGCAGGGGACGAAGGGATGGCTACTTTCCCAGGGACCGCTCTGAGGGCATGGTCAGCTGGCCTCCGAGGCAGGAGGCAGGGGTGCAGACGGGGGCCAGGCCCTCCGGGAGCCCCACACGCCGAGCACTACTGCTGAGGACGCACCCCTTTTAGGGCTCTGGCGGGGACCCTCTCTCCTGTCCTCACTAAAGGCCCTGCCCTTTTCAGGTTTTGAGCAGCGAGGTCGGGGAAGATGTGAACGTCCAGCAGCTCCTGTCCTCCCCGGGGACCTGGAGGGGCCGGGCCCAACAGATTCTCGTACTGCAGAGCAAGGTGAGTGAACTTCTTCTGGCCCTGAACAGAGGGCTTGAAATGCCCCCAGAAAGGGGCATTTCACCCCCCCACACATGAGAGACACGGCGCCCTAAAAAGGCCCTCAAGGGCCTGCAGAGCATATTTGCAGGGCTATTGTTGAATATCCACCCCCCTCCCCCCGCCGGCCTGCTTTTAATTTGTTATTTGTTGAACAAGCATTTATATAACACTTACCACGTGCCAGGCCCTGGTGCTTAACAAATGCCAAAACCTTTGATTTATTTTACTCTAGGCATATTTTCCCCCCTAGTTCATGTAAATTCGCGTGACTGTTGTACTTGCCGGCTTTTTCCAGTTTTGTCCAGATGCCTGTAGACTTGAAAGTTTGAGTTACCCAGTAAAGACCTAGCCTTGTCCCCCTCTTTATGTTCTAAATATTTCGGAGCCTCTCTAGAGGCTAAAAGCTGGGGCTTCGGAGCCAGGCTGCTTGGACTCGAATCCCAGCTCTTGACTCAGCAGCTGTACGACCTTGGGCAAGTTCCTTCACCTCTCTGGGCCTTGGTTTTCGTCTCCCTATACCATGGATAACGACAGGGGCTATGCCACAGGGCTGATGGGAGGACTGAATGAGTCAATACGCGTACAATGGCCAACACAGCGCCTGGTGTGGAGCGAACGCTGTACAAAGGTTAGCTGTGGTTATCTTCCTCTTTCACCTCCAAACCAAGAAGCGCAAGAGTAGGAGCGTAACTTCCCCTATTGGCCGAGCACATGGCCTTCATCCGCAGTGACTTCAAGTTCACAGTTCCTGGGTTGCTTTGATCCTCGGGGCCTCCTGTGGGATCCTCGAAGCCAACACGTAGGGGGGATGGTGTCCAAAACACTGTGACTAGTGACCTATGTGTGGACTTGGGGTTCAAGAGACCCCAGTTTGAGTCTGGCCTCAGTCCCTGGGTCTACAGTTTCGGTGACCTTAGACAAGTCACTTCGTCCCTCTGCCCCTCAGTCTCCTCACCTGCAAAACGGAGAGTGTTGTGGGTTAAATGAAATAACGCCTGTAAAGTGCCCAGCACGGTGCCCGGCCTTAATAAGCACACTACATGGAGCATAAAATAAACATATTTGGGGAGGAAAAATAAATAAGCACTCGACACATTAGTTGTTATTGTTGTTAAGCTGCGTAAATAAAGGCTTGGAAGTTTCATACAGTGTTCTCTAATGCTTAAATGGAATTACCACACAGTGCCACACGAGGGCGCTGATATGCACTTTCAAAACCATGCTGCTGCCCTTTACTGGGGATCCTAGGGAATTTTGCCCCTGCACAGATTTACCCAACGAATTCCATCATTTATGTTGTATCAACATGGAAACCAGGGTTAGAAGGACCTTAGGAATTATTCGCTTCTACCCCAGTGCAATAAAGCCATCGATCTGTGGGATGACATCTACCTGCCAGTTGCTGAGAGCCTATGAGGGCTGAACTGTGTGCCAAGGGCTTCAACTGGGCCATCTTGGGGTTTCTCAAAGTTGCCTAATTCCAAGAAGCGCCCATAGGACTTGTTAAAAATGCAGATTCCCAGTCATTCCCCTGGAGCTCTGACTGGTTGGTCCGGAGTGGGCCCCAAGGTTTGTCATCCCAAGAAGCATCTTGGGGGTTCCCAGGCTCAGACAAGTTCAGGATGCTGAATCCTTATAACATTATGTGAGGGGTACCCTTGGGCCCATTTCACAGATGAGGGACTGGAGATTCAGAGAGGTTAAGTAAGCTGTGCCCAGTCACACAGCTAGTGAGGCTTTGAGCTGTTCTCCCAGCTTTTAAACGCCGCCCTCCCTCTGCAGCATCTCCTGCAAGCGGCCAGGAACCCACGGTCTCCCAAGGAGTGCGCCCGGTCTTGGGTCAGAGAGTCCATCCTTGTACAGAGGTTCTCCGTCCTCTCCCCGCCAGGTTCCTGGAGTCACATCTGCTTCTTGGGCTCACAGAGCCTCACATAAGCGAGGGGGTGATTTTTCTCATTCGCAGGCTAGACCTCCCTCCCATCCTCCCCTGCTTGGCTCAAGATGCCGCCTCAGACGCCCCCGCCCTCCATCCCTCCCACGGGGCTCGCGCATGCATCTAGAACAGCAGCGTCCTCTGTCTAGTGGGGCTTCCTGTCGCACCTCAGGGCAGCCCCTGAGTGGTCGTCTGTGAGGGCAGGCCCACTGCGCGGTGACGGGTTTTACCCCCTCAGGTTCGCGAGCTGGAGAAGCAGCTGGGACAGACCCGGAGCCTGTCTGCAGGAGCACCCCGTGACGAGCCGCCTATCTGTCCAGACCCAAGGAAGCTGTCGGCACAGGAGAAGAACCTGCTGAGGATCCGCAGCCTGGAAAGGGAAAAACAGGAGGGCTGGGAGGTAATGCAGGTCCAGGGAAGAGGTCAGTTGCATAGGCGGGACCGGGGCGGCGGGGGTGGGGTGGGGGGGGTGGTGATGGCGACCACCTCTGCAGGGCCCTGAGGCCTGGGTGGTCACGAGCTCTGAGCTACCCCTTAGAGGCAGGAGACCCCTGGGGTTTAGGGGTCCCCGCAGTGCCTCTTCCTCATGTCCTGTATGTCAGTCCAGCCTGACTGGGTCGTCAGCCCATTTCCTGAGCTTTGGGTGGCCCCATCCTGGCAGACCTGAAATTGTCGCCATAGAAGGAGCAGAGATGGCCAGGGCCCAGACTGATGGCCCAGGGACAGGGTTAGGTGGGGCTCAGGGGAGGAGAGCTCCAGGCTGCTAAAAGCTGAGCGCCGCATCTCCCTGGGGAGCCCAACTCTGCCAGGCTTGCGCGACAAACAGGATTGACTGGCCCGTGTAGATGAGCGGTCTAGAGGTGGCCCAGCGTCAGGCACAGCTGGATCCAGGGATCTGGGGACTTGGTCTTGGTGCTGCTTCTTCCAGACCGGCTTCACTCTCTACTCTGGTAGTCCTAGCCTCTATCTTCCAACCTGGCCCCCACAAACAAAGGGTTTCTCTTTCCCAGTAGTTCCCACACAGTCCCACAATGAAGTGTCACCCGCTAGCTTAGGCCATGAGCCCATCCCTGAGCTGGTCGCTGCCACTGAGGGTCCAGGCTGCTTGGACCGGCCAGACTTCAGAGCCCCATTCCAGATCTGGGAGCTGAGTCAGCCTCTCAGAAGTGGGGAGCAGGGCTTTCTCAAAGAAAGTAGAGGAAAAAGCGGGATGGGGTGCTGGCAGGCAGTGGGCTTCCTAATAGTGAGGCCTTACCTGCCATCGGGAGACCCATTCGCGAGTGCCAATCCAGCACTAGACCCTGTGTTGGGAACATTGTGACCATCGCTGTGTTGCACCCCCGGTGTCCTAGATCCTCAGGTGTGAGGAGGGAACAGTGGGACTGGGCCACATCCTCCTGGACCTTGTATGCCAGCTAGGCGTTTGGGCTCTTATCTTGAAAGAAGTGGAGAACCACCAAAAGGTTTTTTGTTGTTGTTGTTGTTGTTTTTAAGATTTTATTTATTTATTTGATAAGAGAGAGATGACAAGTAGGCAGAGAGGCAGGCAGAGAGAGAGGGGGGGAAGCAGGCTCCCCACTGAGCAGAGAGCCCGATGCGGGGCTCGATCCCAGGACCCTGAGACCATGACCTGAGCCAAAGATAGAGGCTTTAACCCACCGAGCCACCCAGGCGCCCCACCACCAAAGGGTTTTAAGTCGTGGAGGGACATGGACGGCTGTGCATGTTGGAAAGGTCACATGGTTGGGGGGGTGCTGGTTGGAGGAGGAGGCATGGGAGGCAGAGGCAATAATCCGCTTGAGACATGACCAAGGACCAGAGCCAAGGCAGTGGGACTATAGCCAAAGGTCAGCCACCTGCCACATTCGAGGGTCGACTTTCCAGGGCTCCGTGATGGGATGGAAGGGGGAGAAGCCGAAGGGTTGTGCAGGACTTGCAGTGAGTCTAACAGGTGGGTAGAGGTGACAGGGAAGGAACTCGAGGGAGTTGGGGAGCAGAGGTTTGCAAATGCAGGGTTTGAGGTGCCCCTAGCTCAGAGTTACACCTTCACACAGAAGAGAACATGTTGCGGTCATTGAACTAACTGTAAGCCACAACGCGAGTGGAAGGAAGCTGTTCCCTGTTGCGTCCGTCCTCTGCCAGGTGCCTGCTAGAGCCTAGAGTGTGTAGACAGCAGAGCAGCAGGTAAACAGTGGCTGCCTATCGCCAAGATCGGTGGTCTTCCTGAGTCATCATCTGCTATTTTTCATGTCTGTAATTCACTTCCACAGGGATCTGAAAACACTTTTCCAGGGATGACTAACCCTTAAGACCAAAGCAGATTAAGTCACCCATTGCCCAAAACCCACCTCAGGGTCCCAATCTTGGCTCCTGTTGGTTTACCTAATCTAGTCTCCGACCTTGCCCCTGAGCTGTCCCCTCTCTCACTGTGCTGTAGCCACACATGTTCTACCCCAGGGCCTCTGCTCGTCCCCTCACCTCCTTTAGTCTCTTCTCAGAGCTCAACTTTCAGAGAGGACTTCCTTGACCATGCCATTGTCCTTCCCACCCCAGTCCCTTCCCCAGTTTTCCAGAAGCAGAGCAAAAGGCAAACAGTGGTAACGGGTAAACCATTTAACATCTGTCTCCCCAGCTGGATGTTAGCTCCCTGGGGACAAACCTCTGCCTTGTTCTCTGCTGTATGCCCAGCACCTATAACAGTTTAAAGCACACAGTAGCCCCTCAGGATATGTTTGAGAAGGAAGGAAGGAGAGAAGGAAGGAAGGAAGGAAGGGAGGGAGGAAAGAAGGAAGGGAGGGAGGAAGGGGAAGGGAAGGGAAGGGAGAAGGGAGGGAGGAAGAAGGGAAGGAGGGAGGAAGAGGGAGGAAGGGGAAGAGAAGGGAAGGGAAGGGAGAAGGAAGGGAGGGAGGGAGGAAGGGAGACTCCGAAGGCGTGCCCAGCACTTGAGCTGCCCGTTAGCACCTGACCAGAGCAGGGCACAGTCTAAGCTGACGTGCTGGACACAGGGCGGCCCCTCCCTCTCATTCTGGCTCTTGGTGGGATGAGGCACTTCCGTTTGAACCCTAGACTTAGCACCGTTCACAACGGCGTGGCTTTTCTCCTTCCCCAGCTCAGGCCGGGATCGGGAGGTGGGGACAGCCGTGCTCTCTGGAAGACACGCCCACGGTTGGCAAGTGGGTCTCCTCTCGTATCTGACGCTGACAGAGCAAGGGCAGCTGCCTCGATGCCTGTGTTCTCGGGCTAAAGGAGGAGCACTCTCGTCTATTAGTGACGTCTGTCACGTGCAAGGGCAGGGCCCCACCGGACAGCCCTGAGAGGTGGGGCCGGGGGCCGGGGCCCCGGCTCTGCTGCCTTGCTCTCTGGCTTTCAGAAGTCCCCTCCTGTCCCTGAGCCTCACCTGTGAGCAGGAGCCCAGGACCCATTCAGCCCCATGGCCCACGACTGTCCCTCCTGATTACAGAAACTTGTGGCTGAGCGGGATGCCCTCCAGAGAGAGCTTGAAGAACTGAAGAAGAAGTTAGAGGGCGTCAAGTCCCGGAATAAGGTGCTGTCGAGCGAAGTGAAGACCCTCAGGAGTCAGATGGGGACCCTGATGGAGAAGGGCCGGCATGACGACGAGCTCATCGATGCCCTCATGGTATGGCCCCGCCACTCAAGGTCCCTCCAACACGGCCCCGGCCCGCCCGGAAGCCCAGGACCCGGCCCCAGCCAGAGTGAGCCCTCACATACCCCGGAGGCCACCTGCAGCCTCCAGAAGCCCATGGCTTCGCCTGGGCGCCAGCTGCAGAGCCGCGCCCCGGGGACAGGAGCAGCTCCGAGGCCGCCCGAGCACGTGTATGCGTCGTGTTGTGGGGTGTGGGTACTGGCTGTGGACCCCAGAGGGCAAGAAGTGGGTGTGGGGGGAGGAGACGGGAGTACACCCTGTGTCGTTTTTCCATCAAGGAACGGAAGGGACAACTGAAGGACCAGTACAAATTCTTGTCCGCGTGACAGCACACGGCCCCTTCTGGGCACTTGGGGTGCATGTGGTTCATAATGGCTAGTCGCCAAGACAACCCCCAGCGTCGTCTGTTCCAATCCCATTCCACACCTGGGGAAACTACGACTCCAATTAGTTAACTAAGTCGTCCGAGATCATACAACCGAGTACAAACCAGGTTGCGCTGACCATAAGGCCTGCCTGGCTTATCAAGGCCATGCTGCTTTCCCGAGCCTAGCCCGGCCTTTTCTCTCCGGGATCTGCGGTGCCCCAGGGTTTTGGTCTCTGGATGCCACATTGTGGCCCAGGCCCCTGGGGCGGCCATGCCTGGCTTGGCTGGGGGGGGGGGGGCCGGGGTGGCAGGCGGAGCACAGAAGACCCACCTTTCCTGACACCTCCCTGGGGACCCTAAGCCAGTGGCGCCCCCTCTCTGAGCCTCAGCTCTGGGTTTTTAAATAAGGTATGGCGCTGCGTGTCCTCGGAGGTCGCTGTGTGCGATCATTCCATGTTACTGCAGACGGCATGATGGAGGCTGCAGACGAGCCCCCCCGGCCGTCCACCAGCACTGTGCCCTTGAGCTCTCTGGGCCTCAGTTCCCTCCCCATTCCCAGTCACTGACCTGTCCTTCCTGTTGGCCCAGGAGGAGAGACTTCCTGGGGGCATCTGCGGGGGTGGGGCTCAGTCAGGTGCTGAGGGATCCCTGGCCAGGGGTCCACGTACTGCCTTCAAGGCCGTCTCCCAGCAGAGGGATAGGGTTGTTTCTTCCTGGCTGGAGCTGGCTCTTTGATGTCCTTCTCGGCCAATCTCAGACAAGGAAGTTGAGGACAGGAAAAGGGTATGGTCCCCACCTGCGTGGTGAGCAGGCAAGGAAAATTCTCCTCCTGCTTCTTAAAGGAACAGGTGGCGTCCCACCGTTAGGTCCCCGCGCAGCAGGGAGTGGGTGAGGGAAGGTGGCCTTCTCTGTCCTGCCTTACCCGGCCTCATGTCTCAGCTCGTCTGTCCTCTGCCCCCCCCCCGCCCCGCCCCGGCCCCGCAGGACCAGCTGAAGCAGCTCCAGGAGATTCTGGGCACCCTGAGCCTACAGGAGGAGAAGACCCGGGCGTCGCAGCTCCGCCTCGACCAGCGGGTCAACAACGAGGCTCAGCAGAGCAGCAGCCTCATCACCCAGCTGCGGGCCATGGTGGCCGAGCGGGAGGCCAAGGTGCAGCAGCTGGAGGTGGAGATCGGCCAACTCAGTGTACAGGTGAGCGGGGCGCCCGCCCCACCCCGCCTGGCATCCGTCTCCAAGCCCCCGCCAGTCCATCTGCGGTCTAGAGAAATCTCAGCAACTTCCTCTGCCCTCCACTTACCTTCCTTCAGGCCACACCACGTCCTCCCTGGCTCCACCTTGGCCCCCTGCTTCCATCTGGCGTCCCACCCCTTCTCACATACCTTTCCTCCCCTTCCTGATTGTCTCCCGCCTCTGCACAAAACCTGTCTGTGGCTCCCGGTGGCCCTTGGCCTCACTCAATCCTCAGGGGTCTGGGCTCCTTCCAGCAGCTCCTCACCCTCCACAGCTGTAGCCCTCGTCCTAATGATCCAAGATGGTGGCTGCGGCGCCAGGCTTCACGTTCGCATTCCAGGCAGCGGGAGGGCGGCAAGGAAGCTGCGCTCCACCCAGCTTGCGGGGCCCCACGTGACGAGCTCCTGCTGCCTCCCCTCCTGCATTTCCTCTTCACCCCTCCCTTTCCCACACACTCTGGCCTCATGGCCACCATTTAGCTCCTCACACAGCCCTGCTTTCTCCCCACTCCGGGCTTGTGCACATGCCTGAAGTGCGAGCCTTCGCTGTCCTCCCCCCACCGCCACTGCCTGGTCAGGGGCCCCCAGCCTTTAGGTCTTACCAAGTCATGAACTCCTCCAGGGAGCCCGAGGGCCCCCAGGCTGTGTTCCATGCCCCTCCCAACTTCCTGTGCGTCCCCAAGACAAACTGTGATCATTTTTCTACCCCACCCCCACAAAGTCCTCTTCTCCTCTTGAGGGGGCACACACCTCGGTGCCTCCTGGCCTGGCCCAGGACTGGGCAGCCAGTAGAGGCTCACAAATGCTCGTCTACTGAGGGAGCTCCTGAAGGGCTGGACCCTGACAGAGGCCTTACAGGCACAGCCCGGGCTGCGGGGAGTCGGGCCCCATGGGCTCTCTGCGGCTCCTTCCGGTGGCGGTGGTGGTCCTCAGAGGGGAGGCATTTGGTGACCTTGACAGGCACACAAGTCTCCCAGTGACGGAGAAGCCTCACAGCCAGGCTGACTGGTGTAGCCTAAGGCATGTCGCAGAGCCGCCCTGCCCTTTATTCCCGGGGTTCCACGGTCCCCTCAAAAGCATGGGAGCCCTGCAGCCCCTCAGCCCCAGCCTCGAGCCGGTGTTGGCTGGGTTAGCGGCTTGTCTCCCTCCGAGCCGTCCATCCCCTGGGACCCCAGTGGCTGGGGTGGAAAATGCAGAAGTCCCCGAGGCTGAGGGGGAGCCCAGGGTTATGACAAAGGCCTGGGAACAGGGTGTGTGTGGCAGTGAGGGGGTGCACTGCCTCGCGGTCCTTGCCCTGCTTCCCACTGGGAAGTGAAATCTGAAGGAACACACGGGAACATTCTAGTATTTTCGCCTCACCACTGTCCTGGGCTCCAGGCACACAAAAGGGAAGCGGTTCTTACCTCCGGGATCATCCGCCGGCTGGGGGCCAAGCGTGACCCACCAGACAGCTGATGCATGCGTCTCAGGATGGCTGGGGCTGGGGGCATCCCTGGTGGGCTGGGGCCCATACCAGCTGTCCACCCCTGACGGCCCGACCCCCTACTGGGGGTTCTCGGGCAGGGGGGCTCCTCCTTCAGTCTGGCCTCACCAGCTATCCGGAAGAAGGAGGTGGGAGGAGGGAAGGGGGCCTGGTGAGTCCAGCCTCCCCCCACGACTGCCGGCCCTTGCTGAGGCCCTGCCAGCCTCTCTGGCTCCGGCCGACTGCCAAGTCCAAGTGTCTCCAGCTGACAAAGGCAGCTGGCCTCAAGTCACACCTGGCATTCACCCTGCGGGGGTGGGGCTGCCCCCAGAGGTGGGACCACTCAAAGACATCAGTCCCTGATCTGGCCCGAATCAAAGGCCGTGCACTTCCCTTTGGGACCTGAATGTAGAACAGCTTCCCGGCCCAGCGGCCACCTGGCGCCATGTAGCTCCCTTTCTGAAGAGAGTCATTATTAGACGCCATTATCATGCAAGGAGCGCCTTCACCAAACAGGCCTCGCTTTTCACTCCTGAAAAGAAGCCTCTTTCAGATCCCCTCAAAGCCCCAGAGCTCCAGCCAAGGCTCCCCTCCTGCCTTCTCCAGGCCTCTGAGCCAAAGTGCTGAGAATCGACCCCACGTCTGTTCCCTGCAGTATCTTCAGAATAAAGGAGTGGGCAAGGGGTCTGGTGGGACTGAGGTCGACCCTGCCTACATCCAGTTCCTGGAGGACCCGGGCCAGACCAAGCCCCCGGCCTCAGCAGGCGATCACGTTGGCAGGCTTGGATCTTCTCGGTAAGAAAAAAAAAAAGGGATAGAGGGGTTGGAAAGTGAATATTAATTATTCAGAAGAAATCCTGCCTCCGCTGGGAAGCCACGGGTGCAATTTTAAGATGACTATTGGCGTTGTCCTCGCGATAGGAGGGCCTCTCGTATTCCATGAGCCTGCATCTGCAGGGGGAAGCTAGTCAGGCCCAGCCGTTACTACTGGTACTGGTGGCAGCTGCCTGTGACAGTCTCTGAGCTGGCCCTGAAACACACCTGTCTCTAGGACTCTCAAACAGACCTGTGTTGGATTCCTTGAGGCTCTGATGTCTCCTGGCTCTGTCTCGTTTTGAGCCAGCAAGAGTTCTGGAAAGAAGGGCAGCAAATCCGCAGGACTGCCCGACCGGGGTTGCTGCGAGGGCCAGCCCGGGCCACCTCCTCGGGCTCCCCGGATCCCTGCTGGCTGGCCCCTGCTCTCCTCCCAGGCGAGGCCCAGCCTGTCTTCCTGGGGTGATGAGACCAGAGGAATGGACCAGACTTTCCTTCTGCCTTCACACAGCTCGGTGACCAGCCTGGGCCACACGCTGGTGGAATCTGCTCTCACGTGGCCTTCTCTGTCCAGTCCTCATGGGGCCTCACCCAGGTATGAACCCGGGACCTCAGGGCCCTCACGGCCCCTCCCACCCTTGATCGCTCAGCCAGTGCTGCCATCCCATTGAAAGGAGGGGAAACCGAGGCTAGGCCAAGTCCAAGGACTCTCCCAAGTTTACATAAGAACGTGGAGGGTCAGGGAGGCCCAGTGCCTTGTCCGAGGTGATAGAGCAAGCGGCTACTGACCCAGAGTCTTGGCCTCTGGGTTACAGTCTAATGTCCCTTCCTGAGACCACAGAGTTAACACAAGGAACCTTCCAGGGCCTGGAGCCCAGCTCCTTTCTTTGTCTTCTCTTCCTCCCCACTGAGAATCAGTCTCTAGGGGGAGAATTTCATGTCATATGGGTTCCCACTTTAAGTCACTGATATCCCCTCAGCTTTCTGGCCCCCTCTTTGTTGTTAGAATCAAGCCCAGGGCTTAAATGGGCCTTTTGTTCTTCCTGCCAGCTCACAGACAAATGGCGGCTTTGTCCTACCTCTGAGCCCTGTCCTGAGCCCTGCCCACCGCCCACTGGAGACATGCTCCTGCTGTCAGCCCCCGTCCCCACCCCTCAGCAGGTCAGCTCAGGTTCCGGGCCAGGCCTCTGAGCGGTGGAGTTGCTGTGTGGCTCCAGGCGTTGATCCTCCCTGAGGTGTTGTTTCCCAAGAAGGGCCTGAGACGCTTCTGGCCTGATATTTGGCAGCGCGGGGACCGCGGGCCAAGGCCGACCCCGCAGCTGCCCCACCCATCAGCCTGGGGTCACCAGAGCACTTGGGGGAGAGTGAGGGGCTCTGAGCCACAAGGACGCGTGCCACACTTCCCAAAGCGGGAGGCCTCCTGGTGCCCCTGGGAGAATGGACAGCCTCTGTCTCCCCGAGGTTTTAGTCGCTGCTCAGTCACTGAGCAGGAAGGAGGGACAAGATGGTCCTCGAGATCCCTTCCAGGCCTGTGTGGCCGTGACCTTTGCCCTCCACAGGGAAGCAGGAGCAGGTGTGCTCCTCAGCTGTCCAGACTGCTGGTTCTCGAGCTTCCGTCTTGCGCACTGCACGAATGCTCGCTGGTCCCAACACGTGTGTGCCCTGTCCTCGTGGAGTGTACGTCCTCTCCCGTCAGCGATAGGACAGGCGGGAGCGCCCCAGAGAGTGTGTCTGTTGGGGCTGGCGTGGCGACCGTGACGGGTGTCTGGGAGGAGAGCCCCTTTCTCCTGCGCCCCCCACTCTCCCCTTCTTCCCCGATGAGAAAATCGTGGAGGTGAGGTGACCAGAGCTTTTCCGAAGGGCAGCGTGCCCACGGACCCGCCGAGTCTCTGCTGGGCTAGATGCAGGCTCCGATTTGGCAGGTCTGGACCCGCGGCCATTGCCTCGGAGACTACGCTTTGAGCAGCAAGGCCTTAAAGTGTGTTTAGGAGTCAGAACACAGAGGGGTCTGCCGTCCTCAGGCCCAGCTCAGCCGACCCCGCAGTGTTCAGAAGGAGGACCCAGGCCCAGAGAGGGAAAGAGACGGGCTCGAGACCCCAGACCAAGTTAACCTCTGGTCTCGCAGGCCCCCGCCCAGCTCTCCCTGTGTCCAGTGATGCTAGGGGAGCAAACCCAGGGCCACCAGGGTCTCGGTGGGGGGAAAGGTGAGGGCAAAGCAGAGAGCGGCTTGGTACTCACGCGTGGGCTCTGGGGGGTTGAGCAGGGGACAGAGCTCCCCTCCCGTCTGGGCCCCAGCCAGCAGGTAAGGGACTAGTAGGCAGGCCCGGTGGTAAGGAGGGAAGCGGTGACAGGCTAGATCAGCACTGAAGAAAACTGACCAAGTCACCACGCCAAGCGTCCCGGGAAGTGGGCTGGGCATGGGGCCACGCCAGGGGATGTGGGAGGGTGGGTCAGGCTACAGGGAGACAGAGGCTGGGCCCCTAGGCCCTCAAGGGCCAAGTTCCATAGCAGCGAGCCCAATTCCAGGCCCCTACAGGGACTGGATGGACAGAGGTACTGATGCAGCTCTAGCCCCGGTGAGGTCCATTGTGCAACCAGCTGAGTGAGATCTAGAGACTTCAGCAGGTGCAGGAATGGTGGGCTGAGAAGAATCCGGAGAAGGAGGACCAGCGGGCCCAGGAAGGACCGGGTTGGCTTCTCTCTCTGTGGCTGTCTCTGAGGATCCCTGAATGTTCTTCCAATCCCTCCCACCATCACAGGGAAGTATACGTCTTCAGATAACCCCTCAGATGACCTCTGACCTCTGCCCCACCCTGGTCCACAGGTTCTCAGACTCCCCGGAACAAAAAAGCTGCCAGGCACAGGTGACAGAGTTCAAGGCCCTCTGGCAGGCCGCTGAAGTGGAGAGAGACCGGCTCACGGAGTTTGTCAGCGTCCTGCAGAAACGGTAACACATGGTGCTCAGGGACATGCCCCCGCGGGCCTGTGTGGGCTGGGGGTGTGACATTCCAGCACAAGACTTGGACAGGGGCCCGGTCCCATCTGTGACTGGGTCCACCTTCCTGGGGAGTCCGGCTCCCACGGTGCTGGTCCAGGATGTTCCCAGTCACTGCTTGTCAGCTCACCGAGGTGTCCCGCAGCGCTGGGGCCCTACTGTCACATGTGCAGTTTATCCTGTCCTGCGTGTATTCAATGGGGCCGTTGCCTGCGTGAGGACGCAAGGTGGGGGTCTCAGGGGAGAGGCTTTCTGCATCAGTCCACGAATAGTTAAGACCTCTGATGGACTGGATACCTCCCTCAGGGCGCTGGGGGAGTTGGTGGGCAGACAAAGGCTTGACGGACATCCGAATTACAAAGAGCAAGACAGTTGCTCCTAGATGGCCGCTGAGCCTTCCCTGGGGAGGGGAAGAGAAGCATGTGGCCCCAGGTGGTGGACCAGGAGGCAGAGTTTTCTCCAAGGGGCTGTTGACAGACTTCCATTCAGATAAATCAGTGCTCCTCGCTCAAGTGACCCTTTTGGCAAGAACTGCAGGTACTCAAGCCAATGTACGGCCCCACCATGTGACCTCCACACTGAAAAATATAAAGGACACCACTGAGTTCCTGCCCTACCGGGGCATGCTGCCAGCGCCCTGTGGTGACAGGCGGGAGAAGCCAATCCTGCCTAAGTTAAGGGAAAGGCAGATTTTGGAAGGTGCTGGCAGCCTTCAAGGGGCGGGGCGGGAGAGGAGCCCAGGGAAGTCTGGGAATCCTGGGGGCTGGATGCGGTAGCAGGAACCCTAGGCGTTCTCTCCCGGGGCACTGGAACTACACAGGCCCAGTGGCTTCCGGTTCCTGGGCCAGCAGGTTCTGGGAGAGAAGGTCTAGCTGGCCTGGGTTGCTCACAGGTCCTTCCCCGGACGTAGGCCAGGCACCCTGACTGGAAGTACCTACAGGTGCCCATGGAATGGCGGCGGGGTGGCTCGCCGAAGGGAAAAACGGACTCTCGTTACCAGAGGAGTGAAGGCTGCTGGGAAGTGGTCAGTGAGAAGTGACCAGTTTTAGTGGTTTCTCGTGTGTGTGTGTGTGTGTGTGTGTGTGTGTGTGTGTAATCCATGAAGATATGAATTGCAGACATACTCAGGGATAAGAGAAGAGTAACATTAATTCTTTTTTTATAACTGAAATGTAGCAGCAAGCACGAGCCTCCAAATGGAAGAAACAATTCCCATGTCCCTCGAGTGGCACCTGAGTTTTTTTGGGGGGGGGTCTCGTGAACCAAGGTGCCTCTGTTATGTATTGCTGTGCAACAAGCCATTCCACACTTCGTGGCTTCAAACACGATGGTGCATTCCCTCTCGTGGTCCCGTGGCTTAGCTAGGGGCTTCTCGTGCACATGACGCCCGCATGCCCCGCGTGGCCGGTTTTCACAGGAAGCTCCACGGAGGTGCCTCGCTTCTCCTTTACTGCTAGTTTTTCTCCCAGGGCGTCCACATGCAGAGCTGGGATTCACGGGAGGCAAGCAAGGCACTCAGGGCACGGAATTTAAAGAGGCACTCACTCTGAGTCGCGCACGTGTGTGATTTTCTCTTAGCTTGACCTTTTTGGGTTCACTCTGCAGCTCTGTGTCATTTTAGGGTGCGGGGGACCTAGTTCTCGGAGGCTGTCCCAGGCCCATGAGCCAAGACACATGGCCTTTCCCACTCAGGGGCATTGCTGTCTCCTGGCGCTCTAACAAGAAAGCATTCGGATGCCCCCAAACTGGTTTGGATTTCTCACCCCGAAGTATAGGACCTGCCCTTCTCAGAGACCCCCATTTTCTACTCCCTTCTTTTTCTGGGGAGTCTGTTCTGGTCTTACATCAGGGAGGCAGAGCTTCCCCTCTCATACTCTGCCCTACCGCTGCCAGTGGCCTCAGGCCCCCTGAAAGTCCCCAGTCTTGTGTTCTTAATCCAGTGAGACCGCTGTGCTCTGCTTGAGGTCCCCTCACCCCCTCCCCTGAGGCAGTCAGACTAAAAACGACAATAGAGCTCATCCTTGTTTCTCTTCCCTCAAGTCCTGTGTCCCGGGTTCTGTGCCTCTCATCCTATTGTCCAGCTTCTGAGAACAGCATATTTCTGATATTTTATCCACTTTTCTAGTTGTTTACAATAGGAGGGGCTACGGCTCTGCCTTGACAGAGGTCACTAAACATGTCTCTTTTTGAAAAACACATAATTGGCTTTGTTTGTAGTTTTTACTTTTTTTTTAAAGATTTCATTTATTTATTTGAGAGAGAGAGAGAGAGAGAGAGAGAGAGAGAGAAGGCGTGTCTGAGAGAAAGGGGAAGGGCCAAGGGAGAAGGAGAGAGAGAATCCCAAGCAGACTCCCCGCTGAGCGTAGAGCCCCACCTGGGGCTGGATGTGGTGCTCGGTCTCATAAGCCTGAGGTCATGACCTGAGCTGAAACCAAATCGGACACTTAACCGAACAAGCCATCCAGGCGCCCCTTGGCTTTGTTTTGAAATTCAACCTGAGACTTGGTGCTTGATGAGAGTTTAATTCGTTTTCATTTTTGGTGGTATTTGGAAATATTTTGATCATCTCATTATTGTCTATTTGCCGTGATTTTTCGGCTCCTTTTTCTCTGTTCTCCTTTCTATTGGATAGGCCAGGTTTTATTTCCCCTCTCTTCCATACAAATTTGGAAGTCATACATTCTATCTCTATTCTTTTAGTGGTTTCCTACAACTTTCAACATAGGATTCAGTAAGTCTAAAGTGAGTAGATTTCTTTTTTATCCTTTTGAGCAATAGGATAACCATACAGGTTTTTGTTTTGTTTTAGTAATCTGTACCCCCAACATGGGGCTTGAGCTCACGACCCCGAGATCAAGAGTCCCATGCTTTTCCAACTGAGCCAGCCAGGCACCCCAATAAGTTTGCAATGTTTAGTTCTGATTCCCCTACTTGTGTCTTTCACATTACTGGTTTCTAATATTTCTCTAATATTGCATTCTTCTTTCTAAACCCTCTGAAATTAACCCTCCAAATTCTTCTTTTAAGAAATTAGCCAGGAGGGACGCCTGGGTGGCTCAGTTGGTTGAGCAGCTGCCTTTGGCTCAGGTCATGATCCCAGCGTCCTGGGATCGAGTCCCGCATCGGGCTCCTTGCTCGGCAGGGAGCCTGCTCCTCTCTCTCTGCCTCTGCCTGCCTCTCTGCCTGCTTGTGTTCTCTCTCTGTTAAATAAATAAATAAAATCTTTAAAAAAAAAAAAGAAATTAGCCAGGAGCACCTGGGTGGCTCAGTGGGTTAAAGCCTCTGCCTTCGGCTCAGGTCATGATCTCAGGGTCCTGGGATTGAACCCCACATCGGGCTCTTGGCTCAGCAGGAGGCCTGCTTCTCCCTCTCCCTCCTCCTGCCTCTCTGCCTACTTGTGATCTCGCTCTGTCAAATAAATAAATAAAATCTTTATAAATAAATAAATAAACAAGCAAACAAATAAATAAATAATTAGCCAATGTTCACTTACTTTGGCCAACACATTTAAAAATGTCTCCCCTCACTCTTGCTTCTTGTATCTCAGTCTCCCTTCTGGGTTCATCTTCCTTCTTACCCAAGTGCTTCCTTTCATTCAGCGAGACCACGTGGAGGGTAATATTTCCAGGTCCTTGTACTTTGGAACCTTTGTTTTGCCTTCCTCTTGAAGGAGAATTTCATTTGGTGTAGAATTCTAGATGATCGGGTACTTTCTCTCCATACCGGGAGGCTACGATAACTCACTGTCTTTGAGCACCCACTGTGGCCCAAAAGAAATCTGCTATTAGTTTGGTTGTTGTTCCCTTGTATTTATGTCCTTTCTCTCTAAACACTTTTTCAGATGTTCTTTTGTCTTTGGTATTTTGAAGTCTCACTGTGATGGGTCTAGGTACTCTATTTCATTGTATTTCTCCTACTTAGGAAGAAAGTACTTTTTCATTCCAAGGACCTCATTCTGTATATTGCCAAGGTCATCTCTCCATATGTTGCCTCTACCCGTTGTTTCTGTTCTTTTCATCTGAAATGCCTAGTTAGCCCTTGTTAGACCTTCTTCTTTCCTCTGCAGCTCTTAAAACTTCGTGTTATTTTGGGCTGCATGGTTTCTTCAAATCTGCCTTCCAGCTCCCTAAATCTCTTCAGTTGCACTTCATCTGCAATGAAACCCATTTTAATAACTGAATTTTCTAGTAGTTCTTTTTTTTCTAGAAGTCTTTTTACAAGACTTCTCCTTATAATAATTTTAAACTCACTTCATCCCTTTAGAGTTGCCCTCTCATCTTCATTTCTGAGGATCCTAAGTAATGTCTGCTGACTCCCCTCGGGGTCAACAATTTCTCCATGTGGTTTGTACTTTTGTGTTATTTCTGTGAGCTTGTCTTCAGTGTTGTTGGTTTTTTGTCTTTTACTGTGGGAGTTCTCTGGTTAGGAAAGGGCTCCGGTGGAACGGTTCTGCTTTTGTCTCTGCGGAGCTTTGGGGTTCAGTGGCCTCTGGTTGGCACATTATAATAATTTATTGCTTTAGGGTTTCCTGAGTACATGAGTGCTGGCCTTGTGTTTCAGTTTTCTTATGATCGGTGCTTCCCGCCTCCCACACTTAAGGCCCAGGCTTCCTTACCACTTCCCCAGCTTACGGATGTCTCAGTCTTTTATTGCAAGTAGGGCATTCTGGAGGCTTCCAGAATCATGCAGAAAGCTTCCCTGCAGCTTGCTGCCTTCTAGAAGCCCAGTTTTATAGCTTCTGCCCTCACATTGGCCTCTAAATCCCTGCTCTATGATATTGGAAGTTTTATTAGTTTTTCTATTACAAACATATTTCTATTATTGTAAAAAGCCTCCTTTCCCAACGTGCAGTTCCCCATTCCTCATAGAAAAGAACTGTCAAAACGGGGTGCCTGGGGGGCTCAGTGGGTTAAAGCCTCTGGGTCATGATCTCAGGGTCCTGGGATCGAGCCCCGCATCAGGGGTCTCTGCTCAGCAGGGAGCCTGCCTCCTCCTCTCTCTTTGCCTGCCTCTCTGCCTACTTGTAGTCTCTCTCTCTATGTCAAATAAATAAATAAAATCTTTAAAAAAAAAAGAAAAGAACTGTCAAAACTCCTAAAATGTTTTCTTTGCACATCCAAAAGTATACCTGCAGATATATGTATATACGTGCCCAGACATATGTGCACCTATATGCACATTTTTATTACAAGATGGACTCAACGCTAAACACATATTTACGTTTTTGTGAGAGTATATCACTGTCAGTTTCTAAATGTGAAATCACTGGATCAAAGAATGAATACATTTAGATGTTCACAAATAATGATAAACTGCCCTTTTAACATGAATCCATTTGTATTCCCATTAATAATGTGAACTATCTACCATTTTCCCATACCCTCACCTCTACAAAGTTTTATCAATCCATAGCATGTTTCCAAACTAATAAAGGAACACTATTATCTCAGTTGTTTTCATCTACTTTGCTATAACCAAAAGTGGGGATGAGCATATTTTTCACATGTTTATAGCCTTTTTAAAAAAGATTTTATTTATTTATTAGAGAAAGAGAGAGAGATTATAAGCAGGGGGGAGGGCAGAGGGAGAAGGAGGCTTCCTGCTGAGCAGGGAGCCTGATGTGTGACTCGATCCCAGGACCCTGGGGTCATGACCTGAGCCAAAGGCAGCCGCATAACCAACTAAGCCACCCAGGCGGCCCTGTTTATAGCCTTTTATATGTTCTTTTATGTTAAATATCTATTCAAACTACTGCACATTTTTTAGGGAGTCATTTATATTTTTTCTTTATATCCGTAAAGAGCTTTTTATGAATTATGCATATAGTATTATGTATGAAGTATAATATTATGTATGTTTGTCTTTCATAAGGGTCTTGTATCATTTATATTAAATTAATACCTGGGTAGGGGGACCTCCTTATCTGAGTATTCTTTGTCAGTATCTCCACACTTACAGTCCTCATGAAAGCAAAAATTGTACATGAAAATATTCACGAATGACTTGTCTTACTTAATGTTGGTCACTTTACATTACCATTGGGTCAATTTGGTCAGACTCCTGGCCTATGATAAAAATCAATTACAAAGTAAAAAGGTAAGGTCAAAAAAAAATCTGGTCTGTCAGGAGGTTGAAGCACTGGTGTGAGAGAGCTGACAAGAGTCACCCCCTAACCCTTTTACATTGTTGGTGGGAATGCAAGCTGGTGCAGCCACTCTGGAAAACCGGATGGAGGTTCCTCAGAAAGTTGGAAATAGAGCTACCCTACGGCCCAGCAATCACACTACTGGGTATTTACCCTCAAGATACAAATGTAGTGATCCGAAGGGTCACATGCACCCGAATGTTTATAGCAGCAGTGTCCACAATAGCCAAGCTATGGAAAGAACCTAGATGTCCATCAACAGATGAATGGATCAAGAAGATGTGGTATATATATACAATGGAATACTATGCAGCCATCAAGAGAAACGAAATCTTGCCATTTGCAACGACGTGGATGGAACTAGAGGGTATTATGCTGAGTGAAATAAGTCAGTCAGAAAAAGACAAGTATCATATGATCGCTCTGATGTGAGGAATTTGAAGGCAGGGTGGGGGGGTCGTGGGGCGAAGAGAGAGAAAAATGAAACAAGATGGGACTGGGGAGGGAGACAAACCATAAGAGACTCTTAATCCCAGGAAACAAACTGAGGGCTACTGGGACGGTTGAGGGGGAGGGATGGGGCGGCTGGGGGATGGACACTGGCGAGGGTATGTGCCATGGTGAGCGCCATGAATTGTGTAAGACTGATGAATCACAGACCTGTACCCCTGAAACATAATACATTATATGTTAAAAAAAAAAAAGTCCCCCCAGAAACCATGACAAACAAGCATTGAGCAGAATTAGCCCAGGTGGCGATTGAAGAAGAGAAAAATCTTCTTCAGAGAATGAAGACTGCTCCAGAGAGAATAATCAGAATCCCGGTGGGAAGTCTTGAGTAGAAAGTGAAACTGTGGAGGCCCGCAGAGGAGCAGCCCCGACCAGGCCCCACAGGGGAAGGAGGGAGAAGGGGCTGGTTTCCGTGTGTGTTCAGAGGAAAAGCTACAGGGCCTGCTGTTACATCGGAAGCCGCAAGCAGCAAGGAAGAGAGAGAAGGCAAGAGTCCCGCCTGGATGTTTAGGCCAGGCAACTGCATGGGCCTTGGTGACATTTATCAATATGGGGAAGGCACATATGGGGAGGAGAAACCAAAGATTTGGTTGTTCCTAAACTCTGTCGGAATTCATCAAGTGCTTTCGCATTGCTGCCGTGTTTGCAGTTCGTTTCTTATTTTCCCCAGCACAAACAGAATACAAACCTCGACAAAATGGAAAAATGAAAGCCCCTCACCCCCAGCTGTCTCGTCAGTAAGTGCTGCTCGACCCTGTTGTCAGCGCATTGGCTGAGTTTCACGAGCGCTGGTATCTCTTTGTTTCTAAATTTTTAATCTGTTATAAAATTTTTAATTAGGTTATATATTATGCATACTCTTCTGCTACTTCGTTCACTCAATAATGTATCGCAGACATCCTCTTCAGGTCAGTACATATTCTTTTTATGGCTAAGGAGTGTTTTTATTGTGTTAACCCACTATGAGTTATTTGTCCTTTATTTACATAAGTGGCACACATTGTATGCATTCGTGTGGCACTTGTTTTTCTTCTCCGATCCCACAATTTGGAGATCTATGTTTGTATGTGTAGCTCTACCTCATTCTTTCTCATTGCCAGAGCGGTGCTGCCCCGCAGAACTTTCTGTGATGGCGGAGGTATGCCATAGCTCTGCTGTCCGGTGCAGGGGCCGTTAGCCACATATGGCTTGGATCACTTGAAATGTGGCTGGTGTGACTGAAGAACAAGAATTTTTTTTTAAGATTTTATTTATTTATTTGACAGAGAGAGAGAGAGAGAGAGGTCACAAATAGGCAGAGAGAGAGGGGGAAGCAGGCTCCTTGCTGAGCAGAGAGCCCGACGTGAGGCTCGATCCCAGGACCCTGAGACCATGACCTGAGCCAAAGGCAGAGGCTTTAACCCACTGAGCCACCCAGGCACCCCAAGAATTTTTAATTATATTTCCTTTTCATTAATTTCAATTGAAATAGCTACCTGTGGACATAGGGCTGGCAGCCACTATGTTGAACTCTGTCATAGTCTATCACATTCCATGGTATGAATATTTACTATTTATACCGTATTTCTTCTGTTGATGGACCTGTAGACTTTTTTTTTTTTTGGCTTTTGCAAATAAAGTTTCAGGGGACATGCTTGAATAAGTCAAGTTAGTAGCTGTATAAGTGTGTTAGTATACAGCTTTGTATTAGTAGTTGTATGCTGTTCATAATTGTCACCATTCTGCTCCTTCTTGACTCTTCACCGAAGTGCAAAACCACTTCCTCCAACACTGTAAATTTCCAGACCTCCACTCTGATGTGCATGTGTGTATGCAACCTTTGCTTCGGTTACATTTCGGGAAGTCCTCGCCTTCTAGCTGAGCCTTTTGTATCACAGAAGTCTGGAATGCCATATCTAGCCACAGGAGAGACCTTAACCCCAGCCCCAGTGAGATTAAACAAATCCTTCATGGCCAAATGGCAATATCTTCAAGTCCCATGAATCGTGATGGGCATATAGAAAATAATAATAAGAGGGGCGCCTGGGTGGCTCAGTGGGTTGGAGCCTCTGCCTTCGGCTCGGGGCATGGTCTCAGGGTCCTGGGATCGAGCCCCATGTCGGGGAGCCTGCTTCTCCCTCTCTCTCTGCCTGCCTCTGCCTGCTTGTGATCTCTCTCTCTGTGTCAAATTAATAAATAAAATCTTTAAAAAAAAAAGAAAATAATAATAAGTAATAACAATAAAGAATAGTAAACAAAAAGCAATCACTAACTCCGAGAAAAACAAAAAATTAAATCAGAAAGCAAATGTGATCACTGCCATGCTCCGTGTCTGAATAGTTGTTCTAATGTAACTCCCTGTGGTAGACAGGATTTTGTCCCCCATGCCCTTCGCTCCCTGCTATTGTGCCTGTGAATACTTTATGATATATGGCAAAGGGGACTTTGCAAATGTAATTCTAGTTATGGGCCCTAACATAGGAAGATTATCGTGGATTACCAGGTGGGCCCATTCTAATCACTTGAGCTTTTAAAAGCAGGGAAATTTCGCCAGCTGGGGTCAGCCAGAGAGATGCTGCAGGAGAAAGCAGATAGAGTCAGAGCACGCTCAGGGTGTGTGGTTGGCCTTGAAGCTGGAGAGGGCCAAGGGGCCTCTGAAAGATGAAAGTCACCCAGCCAACAGCCAGCGGGAAACAAGGACCTCAGTCCTTCAACTGGGACTGAAGTCTTTCAATAACCCGAGTGAACCTGTAAGTGGATTGTCCCCCATGACCTCCAGGTAAGAGCCCAGGCCCACCAACGCCTTGCTTTTGGCTTGTGGAACCTGGAGCAGACTGACCAGCAGATCCCGCTGGCCTCTGACTTCCAGAACTGTGAGATAACAAACGTGTGTTGTTTTAAGCTGCGAAGCTTGTAGTAATTTGTTACAGCAGTGACAGGAAACTAATACACCCCCTACTCTTAATGCAGCTGAAAAATGGTATGTTAACTCCCTTGGAGGGGTGGCGGGGGGATTCTGTTTGAAGGGATTCTGTTTGAGAGGGCCAAACCCAAGCTAAATTCTCATGTTGCGTGACAGGAAGTCGAAAGATTATATTTAAACCTTAAAAAATAGCAGTAGGGGCATCCATAGAAATACGGCAGTAAATACTCAAAGAAAAAGCTGAAAGCGTTCTAAGCGATTGCTTCTGGAGAGCCGGAAATAGGAGCGGGGAGGAGTGTGAGCGGCTGGCAAGCTTTTCATTTTAAGCCTTGGAGAGAACTATATGATTTTTAAACACATGTTCCTGTGTTCCTGCGGTAAAAATAAAGGACAAGTGACACCACGACCGGTATAAGACGCGCCTGCCTCTCTGAGAGCCAGAGCCGCTGGGGCGGGGGCTGCTTCTGCCTGCCCTGGGGTATGGCAGCCCCTCCTGTCTGACCACCAGGGTGGAGGAGAGCAACAGCAAGCTTCTGGAATCCGAGAAGAAGCTGCAGGAGGAGCGGCACCGCAGCGTGGTGCTGGAGCAACATCTCGAGAAGATGCGCCTGGAGCCCGGGAGAACGTCGGTCGGTCAGAGAGCAGCCCCCAGGAGCAAGACAGGTAGGGGCTGGACCAGGGGCCCCAGTGGCGGGGCGGGGTGCGGCCTCGCGGCTAAGGGGGGAGCGGTCAGCCGCACCACTTCAGTCCCTTCGAGAAGAACGCAGGAAGCAGAGGCCTCCGTCGGAGTGGAGCTCTGCCTGCCCGTGCTGCTGGGGGTCCCCTTTCCTTGGCCTCCTGGTCAGAACAGGAGCCCCAAAGGGCTCGCACGTGGCCCTGACCCAGGCACCTGCAAACCCTTCTGCGAGGTGACAGTGCCTCCATTAAATGACCTCAGCTTCCGCCCCCGCCCCAGCCCTTAACCCTCCGTCCCGAGCCGAGTCTGTTTAGAGTTGGTCCTGGGGCAAAGCTGGCCTGCTGAGGAGGGCAGCGGTGGCTGACCAGGAGAAGACCCCGTCTCTGCGGCCGGCTGCGGTTGAGCAGGGGTGAAGTAAGCAGGGGTGACGGGGCTGCTCCGTCTTGTGCTCCACCATGCCCATGGTCTTCGGTGGCTGCTTTAGCTTCTCCACCAGCAGCGGGAAGGGGACGAGGGAAGGGGGACAACCTGCTCCTCACCCTTTAAGGGCACGAGCCTAAGGCTGCTTGTGTCACTTCTGCCTTCATCCCCTGGACAGATCCTAGTCACGTGACCATGCCTGACTGTAGAGGGAGAGTTTGTTGTCCTCAACTCAAAGATCTATTGCTCTAACACGGTGATTTTTTCTTTTTTTAAGATTTTATTTATTTATTTGAGAGAGGGAGGGAGCACAAGAGCAGGGCTAGGGGAAGAGGGAAAGGGAGAAACAGACTCCCCGCTGAGCCAGGAGCCCGATGTGGGGCTCGACATGGGGCTTGATCCCAGGACTCTGGGATCACGACCTGAGTTGAAGGCAGACGCTTAACCGACTGAGCCACGGGTGCCCCGGACACAGTGATTCTTAAGCGTGTGATCCCCGGACCAGCAGCAGCAGCACTTTATGCAGCTGGGCCCAGCTGGGGGTGCAGGAGGCCAGCGCCAGAAGCCAAGGAGGGAAGAATCTTTAGGGCGGAGGGGCTAGCCCTGGCTCCCTCTGACGTCCCCATCCCAACCCCCTACGGGCTCCGGAGTGGTGGTCCAGCCCTGCCTCTCCACACCACTGCCCTGCCTCTCCACACCCCAGTCTATCCCCCTCCCCCTCCCCTAGCAAGGACACTCAGACCTTTGTCCCCAGCCTAGAGAAGATCAGAACATTTCAGAAGCTTGTGCCAGGAGTGAGGCCCAAAGCAGGAGTTGTGCCCTTTTCCCTTCTCCCACCAGCAAAGCCCAGAACTCCAGGGCCCTTCCAGTTGCTGCGGAGGGTCCAGGCTGGGGAAGGTCCCTATAGCTTAGCTCTGCTGGGCCCCCAAGAATAGGTCCTCTAGGAATTTGGTGTCTCTAGGCCTTGGGCTTATGTCCCGAGTAACCCAAGCAGGGGGTGCTCAGCCACGGCAGGAAAAACCATTTGGTTCTGCCTAGACAGCAGAGAGCAGCTGTCTGAAAGAAAGTGTCCTTGTGGCCTTTGCCACCTGCTGGCCTATGACGTGGGCGGAGCCCCACTACTTCAGGGAGTAGAGCACCCCCCCAATCTGTAGAATGCGGAGACCTGAGTCTGGAATTTGGTCCCTCCACGGCAGTTCCACTCCAGTGGGGAAGATGGATAATTACCAAAAAAACAGTAAAAGACATGCTAAGTCCGATGGAGGCCAGTGCTGGAGTCGGCAGCAGAGGAGGGGCTAGGAGGCGCTGAAGGAGCAGCTGGCTTCCAGGAGGCCAGTGAAGACTGCACTGAGGAGCTGGCATCTGCGCAGAGACAGCAGGAGGGGCAGGCGATGGGGCGTACAGATACTCGACGGAAGAGCAAGTGCAAAGGCACTGCGGTGAGAGCCTGGCTGGAGGCTTGAAGGAACAGCAAGGCATAGCAAGTGAAGCTGGCACGTGGTGAGGGGAGGGGAGCATGAGGCAAGGTCAGAGAAGTGACAATACTGAGGAGGTGGTCCCATCACTCAGGGCCTCGAGGTAATAATGTGAATTCACCCAGGCCTCACAAAGCTCTCGAGGCAAGAACTATTATCCTCGTTTTACAGATGAGAAAACCAGCTCAGAGAGGTTGATGGTTTACCAGAGGCCACACAGCAGGGGGTGAAAGTCAAGTCTACTGATGCCAGGTGATTTTCCCTGGGCCACAGCACCCCTGAGAACCACACCACCTCTGAGGACCTTTTCCGCGCAGGTTTTCTAATGC
>CM052799.1:62180750-62197489 GCA_028533885.1 Nasua narica | reverse complement strand
CCCCCCCCCCCACGGCTCCATCTGCGGCCACCCCCGACCTCCACGGACTTGGGGGCATATGCTCCCCGCCACTTCGTCAGCCCTCCCTTCAGGGCTCTTCCTTAGCTGCAGACCTTCAGACTGGTAATAATAATGATTATTGTCACGACTGCCACAGGTCCCCAGTGACTGAGCATCTACCCAGTGGAAACCTGACCCCGTCTAGTCCTGTAGTGACCCAGGGATTTGTCAGCCTCTCTTGCAGATGAAGAAATGGAGGCTTAGAGAAAGAAGTTGGGCTAACATTTAACCCTCGGCGGCCTGACTATAAAAGCAGGGTCCTCCGAGTTGAGCGATTCGCTCACCCCCAGCCAGCTGCTTCGGGGGTCCCCTCCATTTGCTTCCACAGGCTGCAGCTAGTGGATGCCGGTGGGGGGCGGGGAGGGGCTGGGCAGGAGCTTCAGGCAGGGAAGGGGGCTTCTGAGGTGCTGAGCCAAGACGTGGTGCTCCTCCCTCACGGCCACATCGGGGTGAGCCCCCCACGTCCCTCTAACTGTCACAGCATCACCCGCCCCTCACTGCACCCACAGCTCTGGGGAAGGGTGGCCCTAAGGAAAGTCACCCACAGCCACACACAGACCAACCAGACCCTTGGCCACACCTGGGTGCACACAGGTCCCCACAAAGCGGCAGGACACAGAAATACCTAGACCCGGGAGCACGCAGCGGCGTGGTGCATACACGCGCCCCCAGACAGTGCCGGCTCCACACTCACCGGCCCGCCACACGGGCACGTGTTCGCATCCCGTCCACGAAGACGGTACCAGCACCGCGACTCACAGGTGCGGGCACACAAGCCATGCAGAGACCTCCCGGAGGGAAGCCCCCGGGGGCTCCCGGGACCTGTCTGCTCAGGCCCTTCCTCAGGGGTGGGACTGTCCAGGGACTCTGTGCCGGCCCCCTCCCCCCAGCCAGGACGCCCCTGACCCCACCTGGAGTGACACAGGTCTAGAGGTCGCCCGGCAAGGCGCAGTGAAGGCCGTCAGGATGAAGCCGCAGTGCTGATGGGGTCCTAAGGGTCCCGGGAAGGGACGAGTTTTTCTCTGATTCCTTGTGAAAGGAGCTGGCCAGGCAGAGCCAGAGGACTGAGAGGCCCCGTGCCGGGAGGGGACAGCGTGTGACGGTGAGGAGTCGGGGCGCCAGACCGAATAGACCGTGCCTTCCCCTGCAGGTGTGGGGGAGTCCACAGGGGGATGTGAGTGCGGGCGGTGCGCGCTCCGGCCCTCAGTGGGTCCCTGGGGGGACCAGCTACCCTTCCTCAGGGATGGGCAGAGAGGCAGGGGTCTCCTCGGGGAGGGGCAGGATGGCACCACCCACACCCCAGCCACTCGACGGTGGTGTGGCCCGTCCTGGCTCAGGGCTGCATCTGAGAGGGGAAGGGGCACCACATCACGGGGTCTGAATAGGTGGGGGTGCCTGGGGCACGTCTCCTTCCCCATTCATGAGCTTCGTGGCCTTGGGCAGGTTGCTTAACCTCCCTGAGCCTTCATGTCTTCCTCTGTAAACTGAGGACAAGAATAGAAGCCTCCTTCAAGGGCTGCTATTCCGTGTGTCAGAATAGCTCAGAGACACTTAGCTCATTATGAGGTTGCTCTTACTTCTGTACAAGGGACATGTATCAGTAGACTGATTCATTCCACGAAGATCGAACAGGATTTACGTGAGAGAGACTGGGCGGCCAGGCAGAGTAAATCCCGGCTCATTTTGGGGTCAGCTGGTTCACTGGCATCTTGCAGAGGGCAATCTGGGCGTTCAGTCCTTGCTTGGGCCAACCGCGGGCATGAAGACGGCTGTCTCAACTTACAGAGTCTACCGGGAGCCTTGAGAGCTTTGCTGTGGAGCTGCATGCTGGGGGGGGGGGGGGGACTCCCCCCGCCACGTCTGGGGGCGCCTGCACTCCGCACCCCAGCTTGGTGGGACCAAGGCTGCTCCCTCCCCCGCCATCAGCCTCCCTCTGCCGGAGTCGCTGAGTGAAGAAGTTTCAAGTGCTGGAGCAGTGGCTCGCACACAGTAAGCGCTCAATAAGTGTTAGCCCTCAGCCTGCCCTGTGTTAGTTCAGCAAGCACCTTGCTGAGCAGCCTCCAGCCCCAGGCGCAGCGGCAGCGGCCACCGTCCACTCAGCCGGCCGGTCACCAGGCTGTGAGTGCCATCGGCATGCCAGCCTCTCCGGGCCTGTGAGGGACGCAGAGGTCAATCCGACCTGCTGTTTTCAGGGAGCTCCCGGTCATGTCAGGGAGGCATGGCTTTAGGGCTATGAGGGAGCAGGAGGGTGTGGGATGCAGAACCCCTCAGAGCCTCCCACCTTCTGTGCTGAGGCTCCCAGTCTCTTCGCCCAGATCTGGATGGGCGGGGGGAGGGCGGGGGGTCGGGGTGGAAGGGAAAGGTCCAGGAGAGCTGGGGAGCAGAACTTTTTAGGTCAGGGAGCGGTTGTCAGAGGGTCTGGATGCAAGTGGGGCAGCCTGGTCTGTGCGGCTCAGTGCCCGTGGTCCCTCCCGAGCAGCACCCCTGTCCCGGGGACCCTGCCCTCGGGCAGGTGGGCAGCCGGTGGGCTGGACTTGCCTTTCCCAGATGAGAACGCTGTGGTCCCTGCCCGGAGCCTAAGGTGGGAGGAAGAGGAGAGGGGCGCCTGGAGAGCAGAGGGGCAAGGACAAGAAAGGGGCTGGGCGTGGGAGAGGCCTCACGTGAGCAATCTCCCTGGCTGCAGCCCAGGCCCAACCCCCTGTCCCACACTGACAGGTGAGACCTGGCCGAGCTGTGGGTGTGGCTTGGCCACCATCCCCACGACAGCCTCTGGGGCACCACAACCCAGCTGGATGAGGTCGCAGCCTGGCTCAGGCTGGTTCGAGCACCAAACACATTCCATTGTCCCGGGGCCCCTCCCTGCTTTCAGGAGCTCCAGGCAGGATGGCCTGCAGTGGGGGGGTCCTCCTCTGAGCCCGCACGTGGCCAGAACCAGCCTCGCCTCTCCGTCTCTGCCGCCGCCAGCACCCGGGAGCCCACAGCCACCCCGCCCGCTCTCCACAGGCACTGCCTGCAGTCCCCAAGCCTTGCGTGTACCCACAAGCACAGCACACACACGCCATGCATAGATACACAACACCCGTGCACACACAAAGTGCATGAAGCATACACATACACAACAAACACGTGCCGTAAACAATGCGAAACTTACAGACGGCACAGGCAACTGGCCCAAAACACAATTACAGACACACAGGATACTCTCTATGCATTTTTACTCTGAGCAACAACAACACGGAGAAATGAAAAGGGACACTGAGACCTGAGAGAATTGGCCCCCACTGTCCATCCAATTTCTCCCAGGGGCCCTGGTGGCCTTCGGGGAGCTGACCCCAGGCCCTTGTGCTGGTCTAAGCCCAGTCCGCTTCCTCCCCTTGTTCTGTGGGCTGGTCACGCCAGGCACCCTCCCTTGCCACCACCAGCATCCAGGATGGGGCTGGCCTTGGACTGTCCAGCACCAGGTCCAAGAGGCCTCCTGAGCCCTCTGTCCAGCCTGCCATCCCTAAATCCCAGGCTCCCTGCAGACCCCGCTGGGCAGAGCTCCTGCTATGTGAGCCCGGCTTCTCTGGGCATCTGGGGTGAGGATTCTGTGGCTCTCTTTATGAGCAATGCAGCGAGCTGTGCCATTCCTGGAGTGAGTCGTGGAATCCCCCCAAAAGCCCAATAAGGTCAGAGCAGGCTCATTTACAAATGAGGATCTGAGGCTCTAAGGAGGGGATTCCAGCAGCGAGGCAGATCTGGGGCTCAGGCACAGTCAGCTGGCTGAACCTGGCTCTCAACTGCAGAACCGAACCCCTCATCTGCTTCTCTGAGCCACTCTCTTTGAGCCCCACAGGGGCACCAACTGGACGGCAAGCCCAGGCTGCTCTAGCCCTCACCCAGGGTGGATGAGTGGGGTTCTTGCCCCTGCAGGGGGATCAGGCCCAGAAGCTTAAGGGGCTGACCTCCTTGTGTGTCAGTAACCTTTTCTATCAACTGGGAGAAATGGGAACACCTTCCCTAGGGGTTACGGTGACATTAAAAAGAGTTAGTTCATGCCAAGCCTTAGAACCGTGCCC
This sequence comes from Nasua narica, assembly GCA_028533885.1. Lineage (NCBI taxonomy): Eukaryota > Metazoa > Chordata > Mammalia > Carnivora > Procyonidae > Nasua > Nasua narica. Next base: position 62,193,371 of record CM052799.1, on the reverse strand, counting down.
AGCTACTGTAACTGACTTACCGCCCTTCTAACAACCATTGACTCTACCTCAGGACTCTGCTCAGCTTCATGCCCCCGCCCCCCCCCCCACCATCCAGGAAGCCCTCCCTAACCCCTACAGTCTGGCTTAGGCGTCCATCCCTGACGGTGGCCACCTGAGTGCTCATGATCCCAACTGCCGCTCACCCCCCACGCTGTGCGGTAATCTTGGTGTACACTTCTTGGGGCCGGGCACCAGTGATGAAGGTCGTTCTGTGTGGTATGGATGCTGGCATCTCCATGCCTCTTCCTCTGGGCCAGTGTGTCTGCTTGGGAGGAAGCTCATTGCTTAAGGGCATTGTGGGAGGGGTAGGGGACTCTCTTTCCCCTTCTCAGATCTGGCCCAGGCTCTGGAAGTTCCCAGCTAGGGGGTTGGGGAGGAGCACAGAGCACAGCCCTTCCCCTCCCCATCCTCTGCAGAGCGCATGGCTGGAGTCCAGGGATCAGCAGGCGTTCCAGGACCTGTCCTGTGACTTGTTACAGTCACACAGCTCCTTCAACCCCCCAGACCCCAGATCCGGCTCCATGTGCCTGAATGGGCCCCCACAGAGAAGGCAGAAGTACACCCAGCTCCTCCAGACTCTGGGGTCCTCCTCTTAAAGGGAGACTGTCAGATGCTCCTTTCCCCTTGGCAGGTTCTTTAGGGTTACCCTTCCCCATTGGGAAGGATGGGCTGAAGCCTTGGCTGCCCCTTGCATGAATGAGGACCATGTCCTGCTGCCCCCAGGGGGCTCCAGGTTGGTTAGGGACATTCGAGAGACACCAGCCACTCCAGGAACCTATTTAAGCCTTGCCAGGTGACCCTGCTAGCACCCTTCCACCCGGGCAACTGGCCTATGGGACAGGGCTGGGGTATAGGACCCCCTCCACCACATGTCTCATGCCAGTTCCAATCCTACTAGTCAAGCCAGTCCTCCCCCAGGCACTAATGCCTGGCCAGGGATGACTCTTGGCATAATGAAATGAACCAGGGCAGGGGGCTAGATGGATCTGCCCTGGGACAGCCTCTGGGGGTTCCCATGTAAAGATGTGGGCTAGAGTATGGAGCTGAGCACACAGTGTGCATGTGTGTGCATACGATGGGGGCAGGGCTCACAAGAGGTCAGTGGGGGCTACCCAGAAGGCTTCCTGGAAGAGGGGAGTCCTGGCCAGCAGAGAGAGGGAAGCACAGGCTCGACAGATGATGAAAGGCAGGCTGAAGTGAGGCCCAGGTGTCCCTGTTAGAGCCTATGCCACTGGCCACCCCTTCCCCCACCCCTGCTGCCCCCCCCCCCACCCCCAACGATCCTCCCAGCGGCTCCCTGTGGCCAGCAGCTCTGCAGTGCTCGGCTCGGCTCCACTCTGCTTAGTTCTGCTCCGCTCCAGGAAGGCTGCTTCCTTCCTGCCCTCCTCCACCCCCCTCCTGCTGTCACCACTCACCGCTCATAGCCTTGAAGGGGTGGAGACCCCAGGACTGGACACACCCCACTGTGGCCCCAGAGCCTAGCTGGTCGGACGGACGCACAGTCGGACGCAGGACCCCGGAGCCCCGACGTGGGCAGTGTGCCAGGGTCCCTCACAGCCTCCTCAAGGTCAGTGCCAGCCGGGGATTCAGCCACTCTGGGGTCCTTGAGGCCCGCGGAGCCCACCTCAAACCCCTCATCCCAGACTTTAGGCCCCGAAGCAGTCTTTACCTCAGGTGTACCTGAGGCAGGCAGGACCAGGGGGCACGGGGTACCACTGTATCCAACGTCCGGGGGTCTATCGGAAGAGGTCCCAGGCCAGGGGCCAGCCCTGGTCCTGCTCACAGAGGCCTCACTGGGGACACCCCGCACCGGCCATGGGGAGCTAAAATTGGAAAGTGGCAAGTGGGAGGCAGCTGACAAAGCTATTTCGCGGGCTCTTCACCGTGCTCCGGTTTCAAGTTCCTGCTCCATTAACCTGATCCTCCAGGGCTCCCTCCCCCCACCTGGCCGGTGAGGACGTGCCTCAGCCCTCAGGCCAGCCCTGCAGAAGTCAGTCTGGGAAGCCCCCTGGTTATGGGCAGGGGCAGGATTGCTCTTCTCTTATCTGAGATTCCCAAGGGCTCACTGGGAACACATAATCCTGTCCCAGGCTCACTGTGTGACCTTGACAGGTCCCCGCCTCTCTCTGGTCCATGACCCCTCTGTCTATGTAGTGGGGAGAATGCTGACTGTGGGGGGCCGGGAGAGCTGGTTGCGGTGCTCGTTGGGGACGGATCAGGGGTGGGAGACATAGCCATGCCAGCTACCTCTTGGCCCAGCCCAGCCCAAGAAAGTGCCTAGACATGTTCCTCCCATTAATTTGGCCCTGGGTCTGTTCCCCGCGGCACCCTTGGGAAAGCCCAAGGCCAGGCTGGAGCATAGGAGGGGCATGGGAGGGGGTGGCCCATCCTGGGGATGAACTAGACCCTGGAAGAAGGGAGTCGCTAGGCTCCCTCTGAGCCTGATACCAGTCAGCACCTTGGACAGATGCCAGCACCCTCCCTGGGGCCCCGTCTGGCCCTCCCTGGCCCCACACCCACGACCCCAGGGCACCTCTTCAAATAGCACCGCCTCTAGCCAGCATCCGCGGCCTGAAGATGCAGGCACTGAGAGACTAGGCTGGTGTGGCCACGGACACCGGGCAGGGACCAGGGAAGTGGCAGGCTGGGGCTCAGGGGCTGGTTGGGGCAATGGGAATCAGTGAGAGGCTGGAGGCCGAATGAGAGGTAAGGAAGCTTAATACTGGGGACAGGACCTGGGAGGCCAGGAGACCACAGGGAAGTAAAGGCAGCTCTGCAAGGATGTGGGAATCAGAGAAGAGGCCATTGGCGGGGGAGAGGGGCGGGCATTGTCAGGAGCTGAAGGAGGCTTACTGAGGGGACTGGGGGCCCTGGGGGCCAGAAACATGATTGAGGTGACACAGATGGAGTCCCTCCACGTGATGGGACCTGAGGCCTCTGCAGGAGCCATTCGAGCAAAGGGTGAGGACCGGTCCGCCTGAAAGGTATGAAGGGGTAAATGAAGGTGAGGCAGGCAGGCTGAGAGTGAAGATGATGCTTCCAAAAGCCTTCAAAGGGAAGGGCGGGAGCCCGAACAGCAGCTAGGAACGGGCCCTGGATGTTATGGCGTCTGGGACGAGTGGGGGATGGGAGAAGGGTAGGGTGATAGCTTGAGACCCCTGAAGGGCAGGAGGGGCGATCTCTCTTCAGAATGGGATCCCCATCACCTCCATGGGGGACCCTCAGGTAGGGCGAGCAGGGCTGGGGGGCAGCAGTACCCTCACCCCGTCTGTCTCCCCCAGCGCCACCCAGGGTATGGGCATCAAGACAGCGTTGCCTGCGGCGGAGCTGGGCTTATACTCCCTGGTGCTGAGTGGGGCTCTGGCCTATGCTGGCCAGGGCCTCCTTGAAGCCTCCCAAGGTAACAACCGGGCTCCGGAACAGGGGGTGGGACCCTTCTTCTCCTGCGGGCCTCAGGGTTCCACCCAGCAAGGCCATAAGCGTCAAGGCTCCAGCCCCAGGATATGCCCTAAGCCCGGACGTTTGGGCTGATTAGGTGAAGTCACAGGGAGAAACAGATGTGACAGAGACCTGCACACATAGCCACAGAGAAAGGAAGAGAGACTCAGACCCTCAGGGGTACAGTCAGAGACTGGCCCGAGACACACAGTGAGACCCAGAGAGAAGCAGAGGCAGAGAGAGAGAGAGACCTAGACCCATCCCCATCCCCATCCCCATCCCCTTAGGGTCGGGGTCAGCCCGGCTGTAGGGGCAGGTGTGGGGGTGGGTGTGGGTAAAGTCCTTCCAGCCCCCACTGAGGCCACACTCTGTCCTCAGATGGGGCCCACAGGAAGGCCTTCCGGGAGTCTGTGCGACCTGGCTGGGAGTACATCGGCCGGAAGATGGTAGGGTCCCCCACACCCCCGGGTTCTGATGGAGGTCCCTGATCCCTGGCAGCATGTCTCTCCCATCCAAGACCCTTTCCGACCCTCCCGCATTCCAGATGTTCCCATGTAACAGAGGGCTCTCGGTTAGGAGGGTCTCTGGCTTAATCTTCAGTCTTCTGTTTCTCCCCGGCCCATCCTGTGTCCCCCCCCCCCATGTCAAGCCTGTCCCCAGACACTGCTCATTTAGGAAATACCCGAAAAACATGCCTCAGCAGGGGCGCCCCAGCACCGTCTTTCCCAGGAACAATGCCATGAACGGTGGAATGTCAGGCAATATGCAGAACAGAGGGGGAGCTCTGAGGGGCAGCGCAGCTCACACACCCTGCCCCTGGTTTCTCTCTACCTACCTGGCTGGTACTTCCCCCAGAGGGGAAGGCGAGGGCCTCGGCTGTCCTCTATGCATAAGAATATGGGGCTGGGGAAGGGCTGGGGCTCTGCTCAACCGAAGTGCCAGCCCATCCTGCCCCCTGCCCCTCCCTAACCCGCCCGGGCCTGCCCCAGGACGTGGCCGACTTCGAGTGGGTGATGTGGTTCACCTCCTTCCGCAACGTCATCGTCTTCGCCCTCTCCGGACATGTGCTGTTTGCTAAACTCTGCACAATGGTTGCCCCCCAGGTGAGCTGGACCTGAGCCTCCCCAGCCTCCCCTGCCAGCTCCCCCCGAGCTAACAAGGGTTGGGGGTCCCACCTCCATCTGTCGGGGTAGATAAAGCATCCCTTCTCCCTGTCCGCAGCTCCGCTCCTGGATGTATGCCGTGTATGGGGCCCTGGCCGTGCTGGGCACGATGGGCCCCTGGTACGTGTTGCTGCTGCTTGGCCACTGTGTCAGCCTCTACGTGGCCTCACTCTTGGGCCAGCCCTGGCTCTGTCTTGGCCTCAGCCTGGCCAGCCTTGCCTCCTTCAAGCTGGATCCCCTAATCTCCTGGCAGGTGTGCAGTGGGGAGGGGCAAGGGTGGGGGGTGCAGAAATGGGAGCCCAAACTTCTCACCCCATCCAAAGCCCTCGCTTCCCGAGGCTCCCCAAGCGTTTCCTTCACTTTCCCACCTGTCTCCAAGTCTCTGACTGGGGCACATACCTGCCCACAGAGTGGTCCCCTCGGCCACAACGGGGATGTGTCCAGCTCGTTCCCTGCGCTATCCAAGCAGTCAATGTCAACGAGCCCTCGGTGGCCAGGGTTGATTGGCTCTGCAAGAGAGGAGGGGGCAGGACGAGGCTTGGCCCCTGTGGGAAGCTGGGTGGGCTTCCCAGAGACAGGGGCACCTGGCGAGCTGGCGGCCTGTTCTCTCCCATCCAGAGCGGGTTGGTAACGGGCACTTTTGATCTTCAAGAGGTGCTGTTTCACGGGGGCAGCGGGTTCACGGTGCTGCGTTGTGCCAGCTTCGCGCTGGAGAGCTGTGCCCACCCTGACCGCCGCTACTCCCTAGCGGACCTGCTCAAGTACAACTTCTACCTGCCTTTCTTCTTCTTCGGGCCCATCATGACCTATGATCGCTTCCATGCCCAGGTAAGTGGGTGCCCTGGGGGCTTCCAGAACTGGGCTGGGGCTCCCTCTCCAGACAGGGGCTCCCATCTCAGCTAGTGCTCCCAGGGCAGGCTGGGGCCTCACTCTCAGGCATGACTCCAGGATGATGCCCTACTACCCCGCCTCCTCACAGCCCAGCCTGGGGCCGCACTCCCTGTTCAGACAGGGATCCCAGGCCGGAGAAGTGACTCCCCGCTCAGGCAGGGCCGCCCGGAGGAAGCCGCCTCTCCCCTCACCCTAGGATCCCCAGTCGGTGACCCCCCCCCCAATTCAGACCCTCCTCAGGCAGGCCTTGCCTCCCCGCTCAGACACTTCGCCTCTCCCAGATGAGCCAGGTGGAGCCGGTGAGGCGCGAGGGTGAGCTGTGGCGCATCCGGGCCCAAGCCGGCCTCAGCGTTGTGGCCATCGTGGCCGTGGACATCTTCTTCCACTTCTTCTACATCCTCACCATCCCCAGTGACCTCAAGTTTGCCAACCGCCTCCCGGACAGCGCCCTCGGTGGGTGCGCGTCTGGGCCAGAACAGGGACGGGGCTGGGAAAGACAGAGAGACAGACCCTCTGCGCCCCAGGGCGCAGCACCAATCCAAGGGTTGGGGAGCCGGGATTTACTCTCTGAAATGCCTGGGACTTGGAGTTAACTCTGCTCTGCGAGCCCGCCTCGCAAGGGCTCCTGCCGGAAGGGGTCTCCCTGGGGCGGCTGGACCAGCTCCTCCCGCAGGAAGTGGGGGGGTGTGGCCTCCGTGGGGGCGCCCAGCTGCCAGGGCTTTCTCTATGACCTGCGGAGAGAGGCGGTAGGGGAGGGCCGGGCTTCGCCCCCTCCCACCAGTTTGGGGGATCCGGGGAGCAGAGACCCGCGTGACACCCCCCAGGCAGTGACGACACCCTGTCCCCAGCTGGCCTGGCCTACTCAAACCTGGTGTACGACTGGGTGAAGGCTGCCGTCCTCTTCGGCGTGGTCAACACCGTGGCGCGCCTTGACCACTTGGACCCGCCTCGGCCTCCCAAGTGCATCACAGCGCTCTATGTCTTCGCTGAAACGTGAGTGCGCGGTCCGGGGGACACACGGCAGGGATCCTCACCTTCCCATAGCCCCTTTCTCCCATTCCCCAGAGCTCTGCTCCTGGCCGATTCACACCCATCTGCTCTCTTCCCTCAGGCACTTTGACCGTGGCATCAACGACTGGCTTTGCAAGTGAGTTGGGGTGGCGTGGGGTGGGGCAATGGTCGCAGTCATCTGGCCAAGTGTCTGAGCCGGTCAGTGCAGACATGGGTCCACGTTTTAAAAGATCAGCCCTGGGCCAGAGGAAGCAAGGAGGAGGTCGTTGCAGAGGTCTAGGTGAAAGACAGAGGTTTGGACATGGGTACGGGCGCTCAAGGTGAGAGAAATGATTGGAGTCAAGACACACGGCAAGGAGCCTGGACAGGACTTGGCCATGGATTGAGGGGATCAAGAAGGAGAGGGAAATGACCCTAGATTCCTATTTGCCTGGGAAGATGGAGGAGAGGTGTCCAGAGAGGGGTTCTGTGTGAGAAATGGTTGGAATCTGGGAGACATCCTTGTGGAGGTTCAGGGAGGTGGTTGGGTCTGAGGGTCTGGGGTTCAGAGGAATCTGGAGGACCAATGCAGCTCTGAGCATTACGAGTGTGGAAGGGTGGCCTTTAGTCCTTGGGAGTGCGTAAGTCCCAAGGAGAGAGAGTAAAGAAGAGGAGAGAAGGCGTCGCTGAGATTGGAGCTCCACTGAGGGAGAGGGGAGAGTGGCAGAATGTTCTGGAAGGTGTGGTCAGAGGAATAGAAAGGTCAAGACCACGTGACAGTCTGGAAACCAGGAAGACCATCCAGGCACAGTGGGGGCAGCTGGGTCAGGTGCTGCTGGGGAGGCTAGCCACATGAGGGCAAGACAGAGGAGTTGCTGAAGGGAGACGTGCGGTGTCTTAAGACAGCAAATAGCGGGACATGCTTGGTCGCTAAGAGGAAGTCTAAGTTGGGGAGGCAGGATAGAGGGGTGATTGTTAGAGTGAGGTCCCCAAGGACGGAGGAGGTGATGGAACCAGTGCTAGGCAGGGGTGTGGCTTCAGGACAGGGAGGGGGAAGAGAAGCCAGCGTGGGTGCGGGGTAGCAGTTTAGAGTCAAAAAATAAGGGATCCACCTGAAGCCTTCAGTTTTCTCCATGAAGTAGGAGGCCAGGTCAACTGCGGAGAGAGGCGGGATTGGCCATGGAGGGAGGCAACATCTTTGTGCCCCCTTTCTTCTTGCCTAGCTCCCCCACCCCACAGTTGGGGGAGAGATAAGGGTGGAGTAGCCACTACAGAGCATAGCAGGAGAAGCTGACTAGAGAAACCTTGGCATTGAGAGCCCAGGTGGGGTTGGAGGTAGTGGATTTACGGACGCTAGTGTGAGAAGGTGTGAGGTTTTCCTTATTGGGGCTTAGCTTCTTGGGTGCAAGTGAGGAGAACGTGGGTGATTGGGCTCTCCCAGCTGGGTGAGAAGGAAGAAGAGAAGGATAATGAGTGTTAGGTTATTTATAAAGATGACTCATTGAATTTAAGCCAGTTAAAGAGGGTGGTAAAGATAGGGTCTCAAAGTGAGGAAGAGAGGGAGGGATCGATGAGATTGAAGAGCTGGAGCTGGGGGCCACGTCCGGAGGGGCGGGGTGGACAATGGTAACTAGGAAAGAATGAAATTTCAAGTGGTGACAAAGTTGGAATATGGTGTGGAGAAGAAACCACTGGAAATGAGCAGGTCAAGGCATGGAGAGGTCAGTTACTTAATGGGTCTTCTACTGAATTTACTTAACAAATATTTATTGAGTACCTACTATGTGCCAGGCACTGTTCTAGGCACTGGGGACACAGCAGTGAACATGGCAAAGACCCTGAACTCATGGAGCTTACAGTATAGTGGGGAGAAACAGACCATAAACAGGTAAACATATAAATAAGATCATTTTAGAGAGTGGTAAGCATTATGAAAAAATAAAACAAGTGTAATGGGATAGAAGCTGGCCACAGGATAGAAGCTTCTATAGCTGTGGTCTGGGCAGGCCTCTGTGGGATGATATTTGAATTGAGACTTGAGTGATAAGGAAATCCAGAGAAGAGAATTCCAGGGAGAAGGAACAAGTGCATAGGCTTGAGGCAGGAACCAGCTGTGTGTGTCTGAGGGACAGGAAGGCCACTAAGGCAAGAATGAGGGGCACATGGTGGGTGATGAGGTCAGGGAGGGAGGCAGAAACCAGACATCGTTGGATCTTCTAGCCTTAGTAGGGAGATGGTTTATTCTAATTGTAATGGGGAGCCTTTGGGGGAGTGTTTGATTGTGGAAGTCCTGTGATCTGACTCTGGCTGCCGCATGGAGAATAGATGGTAGGAGGCCAAAGGCAGAGGCAAGGACATGACTTAAGAGGCTCTTGCAATAATCTATGAGAGGAGATGACCCGCTGGACAAGGGTAGCAGTAGTGGGGCTGACAAGCAGCAGTCAGGACTGCAGGGAGCCCATAGAACTTGCTGGCTTGGATGTGGGGAGGGGAACTGATAATCCAAGATGGCGCCACGGCTTGAGTAGATGGCAGTGTCATTATCTGAGATGAGGACGCAGAGGGTTTGGATAGGGATGGGGGACTCGGTCATTCAAATGAGATGTCCAGTGACAGGTGGCTGCGTGAGTCAAGAGAGTGGGCTAAAGACATATATTTGGGGCTCATCAGCCTAGAGACAGTGTTCAAAGTCTTGGGTCTGGATGAGATCGCTTGGGGAATGGATGAGAAGATACCAAAGTTCGAAGCTGAGCCTTCCATGTTCTGAACTTGGGTAGAGGAGGAGCAGCCGTCTGAGGTCAGGAACGTTGGACATTCCCTGAGATGACGGTGTTGAGGAGGGCTGCCCCCCTGGTATATCCTTTGCCCATCTGCTACCTGCCCTTTCCCACACCCCTGCTGGTCCTTTCTCCTGCCTTTCTTGCAGGTATGTGTATGACCACATCGGTGGGGAGCACTCCGAGGTGATCCCAGAGCTGGGGGCCACTGTGGCCACATTTGCCATCACTACTCTGTGGCTTGGGCCTTGTGATATTGTTTACCTGTGGTCATTCCTGAACTGCTTTGGCCTCAACTTTGAGCTCTGGGTGCAGAAGTTGGCAGAGTGGGGGCCTCTAGCACAAATTGAAGTGAGTGGGGAGGGTCTGGGGCAGGGGTTGGCTGGGTCACTGGAGGGGGTGGCCCTGCTGCTCTCTGGAATCTTCCAGCCACACCTGAAGAGTCCCCACTCCAGAACTTTCTCCCCACAGCTGCCTGGCTATCAGGGCAATGGCTCTCCCTGTGGGTAACTAGCACCCCCTTCTGTGGGGTGTGGACACCTGGGCCAGGCTGTGTCAGTCAGGCTCAGGCTCTCCCCTCTCTCTGGTTCAGTATTCCCATCTTTAACAATGAGGGAGGGTTGCCCTGCGGATTCTCAGGGACCCAAGCACATCCCCGGGACCTGGGGTAGCCATGTGCACAGGGCCTCTGACCCACCGTGTCCTCTTTCCCCTGGCCCTCTTGCCCCGCCGCCAATGCCTTCCTGGACTGGGCAGGCCTCTCTGTCGGAGCAGATGTCTCGCAGGGTCCGAGCTCTCTTTGGGGCCGTGAACTTCTGGGCCATCATCATGTACAACCTTGTAAGCCTGAACAGCCTGGAGTTCACAGAGCTGGTCGCCAGGCGCCTGCTACTCTCAGGTGAGGGACTGGGGGTGGGGGAGGGGTGGATACAGAAGATGCCAGGCATCCGCCTTGGGGACTGTGACCTCCTGAAACACCCCCACCCCAGCCCAACACCCGCGGGACTCGGCAGGGAGGGCCAGTCAAGCAGGGAGAGGCAGGAGAAGGAGTCACGGAGGCTGGGGTCCTGCTCCCAGGCATCGATGACCTCTTCCCCGCCCAGGCTTTCCCCGGACCACTCTGGCCGTCCTGTTTGTCACCTACTGTGGTGTCCAGCTGGTGAAGGAGCGAGAGCGAACCCTGGCACTAGAGGAGGAGCAGCAGCAGGACAAAGAGAAGCCGGAGTAGCCGGGAGGTGAAGGAGCGAGAGCGAACCCTGGCACTAGAGGAGGAGCAGCAGCAGGACAAAGAGAAGCCGGAGTAGCCGGGAGGAGGGAGGGGGAGAGGGACGTGCTCTGCTCAGCTATTCCCAGGCCCGGGCCCAGGCCAGGCCGGAGGGGGCCTGACCGCTAGAATAAAAGACTTTTCTATCCCCTGTCCCTTCCACCAGCAATCTCCTGGCTCCTTGTCCGTGCTGTATGAGGAGGAGGCGGGGGCTCTGGGCCCCAGGGAGGGGGGTCAGGCTCTCGGTGCACCAGAATGTGGAGGCGATGCCCACCACTGCCCTGGGCAACCCGGCCGCTGAACACCAAGCCGGGGATCTTCAACCACCTGGTCACTGACTCCGGGAGGACGTGATTCCAGACCCTGAGCTCCTTGCTTAGAAGGCACTTTATTCCTCTCAAGGAAGGTGACTTATCCAGGCTGCGGAGTGTGCTTGAGAGGGACGTCCCCAGCTGACAGGCGAGGAGGTGGGGTCCCGTGGGTATCTACCCCCGCACACGGGCGGGCTGGGACGGGCCCCCGAATGCAGCTTGGGACGCCTCACTGCGGCCCTGGCTCATGGAACAAGAAGACCGGGGAAATGGGGACACTGGCAAGCCCTAAAGGTCCTGGTCCCTGCAGGCAAGGCTAGGACGGAGCGGTGATTTCCCTCCTTTGCTGAAGAGCACCCCGGGTGGCGGAACAGGATCCGGGATCCGGGTAGGCTCCGGCCCCTCCCAGCCTCCTCTCGGGAGCCCCCAGAAGTCCAGGCCCATGTGGCCGCAGGGTGGGAGGGGTGCTAAGCTCAGGCCCTCGCGGCTGGTCACATCTTGGTCAGGCGCAGCACGTTGAGCCGCACGGGAAGGAAGGTGGCGCCGGCCGCGTAGGCTATCTCCCGCAGGACGCCCTCCCACTTCTTCTCGTCCTCGTTGTATCTGGGGGTGGGAGGGAGGAGTGGGGGCAGGGACACAGAGCTGGGTCAGCTGAGTACACAGCGGGCCCCAGAAGGCAGGGGTGGCTGAGGATGTCCCCGAAGCCCCAGACCCATCCCCAGAAAGGTCTGGTCCTGGAGAATTCTTGTGCCCTGGGAAAGGACCCCACCACACAAGGCCCACCCCACATTTCAGGAAGGTTCGCCTCTCAAGGAATGCCCCCCTCCTCCAGGAAGGCCTGCATCTCCATAGTGCCTCCCCTGGAGAATTCTGTGCTTAGCTTTCCAGAAGTTCCCCCAAGACCCACTCGCCCCCGTGTAGCAGGGGAATAATGGAAGGTTCAGCAGGTGCCCCAGGCACTGAAACCTCTTCCCTCCACCCCCAGAAAGGGCCAGCGTGGAAAGTGATGGCTCTGAGCAGTTGGGGTCCAGCTTCTTCTCAATCCTGGCCCCAGCCCCCTCTCTAGCAAGAGTACTCAGGACAGGGCGGGGAGAAAAGGCCTGGCTACCTCTTCAGGGCCCTCCTCCACTCCCTGGGGCCTGTTTCCATGGGTCTGGGCCCTAAGCTTGGGGCAGCTCCTGGCTGCGGCAAGTTCGAAGCTCCACAGTCGGGCCTGGTCCCCTGTGAGCCAACCTCCCAGTTGCCCTTGCCAACCAAAAAGGAAAGACCCAGGCTGAGCAGGGCGTGTCCCTGTCCCTTCCCCAGGGGACTCCCTGGAACAAGGATCACCCCAGCCCCAGAGGAGCTTGCCAGACGCCGCTGGGGAGCATCAGCCTTGCTTGGGGCTTTTCCTCACCTCCCTGGGCCCGGGCTCACCTCCAGATGTCATTGAGCTCTGTGGGGACCAACTCTCCAGACTCGGTCTCCAGCGTGGCAAAGCCGCCGATGGCATACAGGGTGCCCGCCAGGCTGACCAGGCTGAGCGAGCTGCGTTCCTGCGGGAAGGCCTCAAAGGGTGTCCACCTGGTGGGGAGGAGGGGGCGTGAAGGGTTGCGTCACCCAGGGGCCTCAGCAGCCCCAGCGCCCACAGCTTCAGCCACACAGCCCTTGGAAACCCGAATCCCGGGCACCCATGCTCCCAGCACAGCCTCCCATGTCGCGACCCCACCAGCACCGCCCTCTGGTCTTTCCGGTTCTCCTCCCCG
>CM052799.1:62109392-62180650 GCA_028533885.1 Nasua narica | reverse complement strand
TCTCTTCACTCCCCCGCCACTGGCCCTGAAGTGGGACCTTCATCCCTACCCTCCGAAACAGCTCTCCGGCCCCAGCCACCACAGAGCATAAAATCCAGGCACAACGGGTATCTCTGTTGATGTGACGTTCTCACCTCCCACCTGCCTCCTCCCTCCCACCTCTCATGTCCTCAGTTTCCTTCCTGGATAATACATCTGCCCCCACAATCCCTTGGGGCTTGGGCCTCAGCTTCTCTGTCTTACACTCTCTCTCCCCAAGGAGCTCGTCCCCTCTGTTTACTGTTGTACCCAGATCTCTCCAGCTCAGCATTCCCTCTGCCCTGGCAGGCTCCTCCTGGACACTCCTAGGTCCCTCAAATCCACATGTCCTAACTAGACTCTCACATTTCCGACCTAAGCCCAGTGGTTCCCCAGTAAATGATCTCCCACCCTCTCTCAAAAGTATCCACATCTCCCTCTTATCCCCAACATCCAATCAATCTCTAAGTTCTATTTCTTCTATGTCCTAAACTCTTGCTACTCTAGTGTGGCCCATGGACCAGCAGCATCAGCATCACCAGGGCTGTGTGTGTGTGTGTGTGTGTGTGTGTGTGTTAGAAATACACACTCAGGCCCTTCCCCAGGCCCAAGAAGGAGAATCTGCATTTTAACACGACCCCTGGGAGATTCATGTGCACATCACAGTGTGAGAAGCGCTGGCCTAGGTCTTTCTCCTGGGCGTCCCCTCTGCCCTATCTCCTCTGTGCCCCATCTGCAGGCCACCGCCCCCTCCCGCTCTATGGCTGCACCCCTGCCTCAGGGGAAATCTCTAATCTGTTCTCTACATCAGCTGTCACCTAAGAAAACACAGATGTGAGCCTAAAACCCATCACAGGCATTCACTGCTCTCAGGATTAAATCCCTCCGCCCTGCTTGCTCCCTCTCCAGCCCCAGGGCTCCCATCCCTACCTCCCTTCCCCCCAATTCTCCAGCCCACCTTTCCTCCAGCAGGCCTGCCTTTTTTCTCCTAACTGCCTTGGCACCAACTTTCCTTGGCCTGGGGCATCCTTCTCCCACCATCCCTTTCGCTGGTGAAGTCCAGGTGGACTGCCGGTTCAGTTTTCCCCTAACCTACTGGGGCAGGGCAGGCCCAGGCCCCTGCCCCGTATGACTCTGAACGAGGAACCTGGCATCTCCCGCCCCACTCCTTGGAGCTGTCTCTTGCAGACCAGACTGGCCCTAATCCTCGCCCCAAATTGTGGGGGAAGCCAGCCTCCTGGTTGATCAGGAGAGAGAGGCTATTTCTGAGCTAATGTCCAGGGGCAGCGACCATGGTTCCTGCCAAGGCCATCACAGAGAGAGCCAACGGGTCCAAAGTCACACAGCCAGGCAGTCACAGTGGGGCTCTTGGTCCCTGGCTGCCCAGCGACAAGGGCAGGAAACAGCCATACTTGTTGTCTGCGATGCTGTACACTTCAGCTGAACTGGTCAGCCCCGTGTCTGTGACCCCAGCGGCTACAAAAATGCGGCCATCATGGACGGTGGCCCCGAAGAGGGAGCGGGCAGTCTGCATGGGCGCCAGCTCCTTCCACTCGAACTTCTTAGGGTCGTAGACACACATCTTCTTCAGGCACTTCCTAGGGGTGGAGGACGGTAAGTGAGAGGGAGGAAGCCCGAGCACAGCGCCCCTCCTCTGGTTCAGTAGCTCCGGCAGCCCGCACAAATCCCCGACAGCCTGGGGAGACCGTGCTCCCGCTCTGACGCTACAACCCTGCTCCTGCCCTCGCTCCAGGCCCGAGCCTCACCTGTCACTGCCTTTGCCGCCAATGACGTAGACCAGGTCCATATGGGAGAGCACCGCGTGGCCGTACACGGCGTAAGGCAGCGGATCCGATTCGCCCCATTTGAACGACCTGGAGGAGACCGGAGTCGGGCGAGCACCCGGTTCAGGAATGCGCTGGATCCCTGCCTCTGCATTCACCACCCACCCAACACATCATATTCGCATCCAAGGTATTACCGGCACCTCTCGGGTCCTCGCTCCCACTCAGCTGCCCACCGCTCCGCCCCTGCCCAAGCCGGCCTCCGCCCGCCTCCGCCCGCAGCCCGGGACTCAGGCTCTGGTCCCCGCCGCGCCCCTCAACCCCGCCCCTGGGCCCCGCCCCCGGGCCCCTCAACCACGCCCCCAGGCCCCGCTTACAACCCTGGGCTCTGGCTCCGGCCCCCGCCACGCCCCCGGGCCCCGCCCCCGGGCCCCTCAACCCCGCCCCCAGCCCCCACTCACAGTCGGTCGTAGCACATGACTGAGTCTAGGCTGCGCTCTCCGTCCTTGAGCTCTCGGCCGCCGACCACGTAGATGGAATTGAGAGCCTCTCCCAGGCCGAAGAGGCAGCGCGGCGAGGGCAGCGGCGGCATCCCCAGCCACTCGGAGTCCAGGTGGTCAAACTGCGGGCCGGGCGTCCAGTCAGCCACCGGCCCCCACGCCCCCCACTCCCCCAGCCCGCCCAGCCCAGCCCCGCCACCCTGGGTCACAGACAAGGTCAGGTCTCCAGGTAAGGCCAGCGCAGCCTGGAGGCCATCCCTAGAGACAGTGCCCTAACCTCCTACCAGGCTGAGAACCATCGAGGCCCTCCCGAGGTCGGCGCCCAGAGACCACATCACAGCACCACGATGGGCCTTCCATGCAGAGCCGTGTCCCTTCCCCAGTACAACTCTGGAACGAGGCCTGCCTGCCTGCCTGCCTGCCCTCTGTTTTCCACCCCACCCCATTGCACAGAAAACCTCCAAATACAGTTCTGCCACCCATCCTGAAAGTCTGAGGCCCTGTCCCACCTCCAAGGTCTTACAAGGATATCTGTGGCTCAGCTTTCTGGAAAGTTTTCTGAAGGCTGAGTGAGCAATGTGCTTATGAACACTTTATAACCATCTGTAACCTTCAAACAACCTTATCAAGCAGGAAGAATAATATCCCCAGTTACAAACGGAGGCGCAGAGAAAATAAACAATGCCCATGAAATGCCTTGGCTGGTTAACTGGTAGAGTTGCCCCCTTCCTTCCCTGCCCCCGGTTTAGCACTGGTACCTAGTTGCCCCTCACCCTGCTCCACACCTGGTTGGGCCTCACCGAGCACACCACTCACTGGCTCATTCCAGTCTCTGCCCCTTGCTCACCATTCCCCAGGCAGAAACACCCTAACTTCCCCTTCATGCGTCCAAATTCCACCCAAATGTCAAGACCCAAACCTACAGGGCCAGTCACCAGGAAACCATGTCTGCCCTGTGAGATCCCACGGTGCGCTACTTGGACTGGTCACCCGACTCCACCGGTCCTTCCTGGGCCTCAGCTTTCTCATCTGTGCAGTGAGAAGATGAGGCAGGATGGTCCCTTTGTTTGGGACACTCTTGTTCTATACTCCAGTCCTGGCCTCATGCCAAGGTCCTGCCCCAGACCCTTCCACTGACCTTGCTCCTCCTTCTCATTGTGCCTGACCCCAATCCCTGTGCCAAGATAGGGCCTCCAACATATCAGACCTCCCTGGGGCGCACATACCCCCGAAACTGAGACATCAGAGTTATATGGCTACTTGTCAATTGCCTATGCCTTCAATCTTCAGGCAAGTGTCTGTCAGTCAATCTCTGGTCTACATCTCATCTTAGACCCAATGGGACCCCCAACAAGCAGACACAAGTCTCTCATGGGCCCCAAAGCTGACCCTCACCCCCCCCCCAACCCTCTTTCCCAGAACCTGGCGCTGGCTGCCCCTCCCCGGACTGCGCAGGCACCTGCAAGAAGTAAGCACTCATGGGGTCCTCTTTGTTGTCCTCGTTGTAGAAGAGGCCCCCAGCCACAAAGACCTGGTTCTCCTTGGTCACAAGACTGACATGGTTCTTAGGGATCTGGGTGGAGAGGGAGGCACAGTAGCACTCGTTGGCTGCCGGATCATAGGCCACGGCCCCCTCCTCACTGATCATGAAGATGAGGTCCTGCAGGAACATGCCGAAGCGCAGAGTGTCATTGAGGATCCCGGGTAGGATGCGTTCCGCCTCCTCCTCGTCGTCCTCTGCCTTGGCTTCGCCCGCGCCCTTGTCAGCGGCCTTGGCCCCCGCTGCCTCCTTCCCTTTGTCCTTCTTCTTCTTGCGCAGCACGGTGAGGCGGCCCTCGTGCGCGTCCTTCACCATCTGCACCTTGCGCAGCAGCTCCGGCTGGGCGCGCACGAGAGGGTGTTTCTCCACGCGGCTCTCCAGGAAGGCCCGCGGCAGCAGGCGGCAGCGCACGCTCTCGAAGACGGTGGGCAGCGCCCGCTGGCGCTCCTCCTGCGCCTTGGCGTCGCCGCTGCCCGCCCACCGCATCACGGCCTCGAACACGGCCTCCTCCTTCTCCACATTGAGGCCGTCGCTGGAGATGATGGCGATGAGCTCGTCGGCCGAGAGCCCGAGGAAGTCGGCGTCGCGCGCCACCAGCGAGAAGCGCGCGCAGATGAAGTCGCGGGCGGCCACGGCCAGGCGCGCGCAGTCGAGCAGCAGGCCGAGGCGGAAGACGGCCAGGCAGTTGGCGAGACACAGGCGCTTCTGTAGGAAGGACACGCAGATGGTGAAAATGGACGGGATCTGGAAGCGATGCGCCGCGGCGAACAAGTCCTGCACGCTCGCCTCGTCCAGCGCGATCTCAGACGTGTACAGGTAGTGCAGCACCTGCGCCACCACGTCCGGGGACACCTCCTCCAGGCGCAGCTCGCCCGCGCGTTCAGGCTCGGCCAGGAAGCGCGCGCGGAAGTAGGGGCTGCAGGCGGCCAGCACCAGGCGGTGGCACGGGAACTCGCGCTCACCCACCCGCACCACACAGTCGAGGAACTTGCCGTGGTCCAGCATGTCCTTGAGCCCATCCTGCAGGAGCGTCTGCTGGTACAGGCGCTGCTCCTCCGCCTGCTCCAAGCCCAGCGTCATGGTGGGTGGCTTGGGGATGCCACTGCCTGGCCGGGGCCTCCTCTTTCTATTCCCCTGCTTTCCTTTCCTTCTGGGTCACTGTCCGTCTACGCAGCTGTCTTCGCGGGGCTATATATAGAGGTGGACAGGGCCCTGTAAGGCGAGCTGCCTGGCTTCCTGCACATGACGCGGAGGGGACAGCTGGGCAGAACCCCCCTCCCAGAGCGGCCTTGACTCAGCCCCAGGGGCTTATGGGACAGGGGTGGGGTATTTGGGCCTCTGAGGGCCTCGCTGCCTCATTTCTAAATGGAGCACAGCAAGGCCTTGACTACATTCCTTGGACAGGCAATGCCCCTGAGGGGAGGGGATGGCCCAAGCTGTGTCTCTCACTCCAGGGAGGGAGAAGCATCAGTGTCCCTTCTCCAGGATCTCCCTTCGTTCATGCCTTCTGGGCCTTTCTGTCTGGGTGCTTCTGTCTTCCTCCCTGGAGTCTATCTCACCCCAGCCATCCCTGGATACAGTGTGCTTTCCTATTCAGTGAACTTGGAAAGGCATTCACTCATTGGGGACCTTGTCGTCCTACCTTTAAAATGGGAACACCGTACCCCTTTCTACTCCAGATCTGAGACCCTCCTTAGACAGTGCAAGAGAGCAAGAAGGTGCCTTAGGGTAAACACGGTCACTACTTTTCCGAAGGGCCTGCACAGGTCACATGGCTCTATGGAGCCTCAGTTTCCCTTTCTACACAATGGGCAGTTGCAGGAGTTAGATTCTAAGGGCCTCCGTTCTGCCGAGGCTCAGGAGCACAGAGGTTCAGTGTTCCTGGAAGTATGCGGTCACAGGGTTTTCACACTGTAAGGTGTCAGACATGCTGGAAAAGTAATTTCCTAGGATTCAATTATTCTAGGTACTTAAATTCCCAGGGTTTTAACATTCTAGGGTAGTGACGGCCTGAAGTCTAGTGTTCAAAAGGTACCACTCTCCTAAGAGTTTAATATTCCAGGATAGCTGCCTATGCTCACTATTCTTGGTCCATACTAAGCTTGACCTGAGCCTACCTTGGCCTTGGGACCCTTGCACCCTGTCTACCATCTAAGGGGTGTCAGGGTAGAGGCCCAGGATAGCCAGTGCTGATGCCCAGCCTTCTCTGGACTTACCACCCTTCCCCCACTACTCACTCACACTCACTCACACACACACACACACACACACACACACAACAATCAGCCTCAGCCACCAAGATTAACTTGTTCCCAAAGTGCCAGAAGCTGCAGCTGTGGGTTAAATTTAGCCCCCAGGACACTAGTGAGAACTGTTAAGGGGCATTCTCCCATCATTCCTCTGAGTCACTTGTTTATAACCTCAGGCTCGAGGGTCGGAGGGATAGGAGAGGGGACCTCAGGATGGCCCAGGACTGAGTCACCTCCCCTTTTGTGATCTCAGAGATGTCACCGCCTGTCCCCCCTGAGCTGTGCCTTCAGCCATCATTTGCTCACCCTACCAGCAGGTGGTAGAGGGGCGCAGCCGCCTGGCCAGGTCCTGTCCCTCTTGCGGAAAGGGTCAAGTGTCACCCTAGGGCTTCCAGCCCCACCCCTGACTGCAGACCATTTCCAACAGGGACCATCAGTGAGGAGACCAGGCTCTGAGGAGGGGCTGAGCCACTTGGCCAGGTCACACGGCTCGCAAGGGGCCAAGCCAGGATTCAAAACAGATGTGCTCACCTCCAGGGACTGTGGGAATCCCTCCCTACTATACTGCTTCCCACAATTTAAAAAAAAAAAAAAAATAGAGGTAGCTTCGTTTTCCAAAGACCAGGACAGAAAGTATATATGGAACAATTAACTTATGTTTATCAAATGACTCAATGACATATTTTTAGATCATGATGAATCCCATAGTGCTCACTCCCTCCCAGGCGTTCCACTAGCGTATTTATATGTAGCTCATTCATTCATCGGGAACCCGCTGTGCACTCTGGTCAGTGCTGAGGATTCAACAGTGAACACATCAGGCAGGGATTCCTGTCTTTATGGAACTTACATTCAGCCAACGTCATGGGGGAGTCAGCAACAAGTACTTATACAGGATGTCAGATGATAATGACTGTTAAGTGACAAGTAGCAGAGAAGGGGGCATGGAAAGGGACAGGTGGTGGTGGTAATAATTTTAGTGGAACAGTCAAGGGGGACTCGCTGAGAGGACACAATTTGAGCAGGATCAAGCCATGGGATAGGAGGATTCCAGGTTGGGCATGGGGTACAGCTTGAGCAAAGGCCCTGAGGCAGGAGTACACCTGGCAGTTTTCAGAAACATTGAGGAAGCCGAGGAAGAGGAAGCCGGTGGGGCTGGAACAATGAAGGAGGAGATGAGTAGGAGGAGATAAGGACAGGGGGTAAGGGTGGGGGAATCAGGTAGGGCCACTTGGGCCAGTTTTTCTCTTCAGTGAAATGGGGAGCTACTATTTACTGTTTAATTATAATTATGGGAAATGCAAACATATCCACGAGTAGGGAGAATAATATGCCAATTTGCCATGTACTCACCTCCCCATTTCAGCAACTATCTAGTCACCAGCTCATGGCTGATCCTGTTTCACCCCTGCCCCCAGCCACTCTGGTTGTCACGGATGGAGCCAGCCAGGGATTGGATGTGAGTACAGGAGAGAGAGGGACAGAGAATGACTAATGGCTTTCGGTCGAATCAAGGGAGAATGTCATCTCACTTTATCCTTTTAATTTTTACCCATTTATTTTTTCTAAAGATTATTTATTTGAGAGAGAGAGAGCACACAAGCAGAGAGGCAGGCAAAGAGAGAGGGAGAAGCAGACTCCCCGCTGAGCAGGGAGCCCGATGCAGGGCTCGATCCCAGGACCCTGAGATCATGATCTGAGCCGAAGTCAGACACTTAACCGACTAAGCCACCCAGGCATCCCTCATTTTTACTATTTTAATCTTACCCAAAATTATGAGGTAGGTGTTATTTACCCCTTTCATAGAAACTGAAATTTAGATGGCTAGTAAATAGTCTTGTCATGTTTCTGTTTTTTTTTTTTTAAACAGCTTTGTTGATGCCTAAGTGACATACCACAACCTGCATGTATTTAAAGTGTACAATTTGGTAAGTTTTTAAAAAAAGATTTTATTTATTTATTTGAGAAAGAGAGAGCTCATGAGCATGAGATAGAGAAGGTAGAGCATGATGGGGGTTGGGGGGCCCACAGAGGGAAAAGGAGGAGCAGACTCCCCACTGGGCAGTCCAAAGATGTGGGCTCAATCCCAGGTGGGGCTCGATCCCAGGACCCCAGGTCATGACCCGAGCCGAAGGCAGATACTTAACAAACTGAGCCACTCAAGTATCCCACAATTTGATAAGTTTCGAGATATATATATATATATACTCCCATGAAACCGGCACCACAATCAGGTTAAAGAACATTTCCATTAGCCACATGTCCTTGTGCCCTTTCTTTAATCCTTCCCTCATCTCTCCCCACAACACCCCAAGCCTAGACAGTCACTAATCTGCTTCCTGTCACCATCATCCATTTGTATTTTCTAAAGTTTTATATAAGCGCAATCGTGGAGTCCATCTGTCTGTCTTTCTGCTCTGACTTCTTTCACTCAGATAACTATTTTGAGCTTCATCCAGTTGGCCCACTCACGTTCTGCCTTCATTAGGAATCTTAGCACCTCACAAGGGTTATTTAAGAAAAAAAATGCCAAGTGAAAATCTTGAGAAAATTTACACGCATTTTGCCAAGGTCAGAGAACACCTTCCAAATGCGCCAAGAAATTCAACAACGTCTGCAGCCCTCTTTGCGTGAGCGGGCCTCACCCTCCATGGGGGCGGTGACTCAGCTGCTGAGTATTTGCTGGAGTAGCCATGCTATATGTCCTTATGTGGCAGACATTTGTCATCCTTGGGGGTCTCCTCACATCTCCTAAGTAGTCTTTCTATGTTTTAGACAGTCCCACAACAGTGGTCGAAACCAGAACTTTCCCTGACCTCTGACAGTCTAGAAGGAAAAAAAAAAAAAGATTTTTTTTTTTAACCAAGGGACCTCAAAGAGACAGTCAGACTCATGTAGAGTGAAGGCCCCCAGTTCACAAGGCTGACTGCCACTGAGCTCTTTGGTGCTGTGCTTTTTTTTTTTTTTTAAGATTTTATTTATTTATTTATTTGACAGAGAGAGAGATCACAAGTAGACAGAGAGGCAGGCAGAGGGGGGGGGGGAAGCAGGCTCCCTGCTGAGCAGAGAGCTCGATTTGGGGCTCCATCCCAGGACCCTGAGATCATGTCCTAAGCCGAAGGCAGAGGCTTTAACCCACTGAGCCGCCCAGGTGCCCCTGGTGCTGCCCTTTTAAAAAATTATTGAAAAGATGACTTCTGGCCTACACAGTGTGGGACTCATTTCTCCCTCTTCTTCTCTGTTAAGTACAATGATAAACCATGGAAATACACAAGAGGCAATTAAAGGGTAACGTAGAAAGGTGAAAGAAGGATGACTAATTGGTTTGGGACTCTAAGAATGAAAGAACACTGGGGTGCCTGGGTGGCTCAGTGGGTTGAGCCTCTGTCTTCGGCTCAGGTCATGATCTCGGGGTCCTGGAATCGAGCCCCGCATCGGGCTCCCTGCTCGGCGGGGACCCTGCTTCCCTTTCTCTCTCTGCCTGCCTCTCTGCCTACTTGTGATCTCTCTCTCTCTCTCTCTCTCTCTCTCTGTCAAATAAATAAATAAAATCTTAAAAAAAAAAAAAAGAATGAAGGAACATTTCAGCAGTAGGTGTCTCACACACACGCCCAACAAATGATGACCTGGGTGCCTTTATTCCTCTCGCAAATTGAACAGGAATCCCAACGATAATACAAGACAAATGCAGCATCGCCAGCAAGGAGAGTCTGTCAGAAGCCCACTAACAACAAGCAGCCCGGGAAAGCGCTCTCCCTCCACACCTGGCCTGAGACCCACCTCCCTGCCAAGGGACCCTGGGCAACCTGGCTTGGGGAAAACCCCCTCTGCTCTCTCTGGCAGCTGCAGCAGGAACAGGTGGGAGCCCCAGCAGCACCAGATAAACCAAGCAGGTGAAAATAACACTGCAAAGTCTCTGAAAATTAAAATGTCGTTGGAACCGCAGCCCACAAAAGTAGGCCAGCACCTGCATGCCAAACTTAAACAGGACAACTGCCTGTTATAAAAAAAGAACCAAATAGAACCCGAAGACTTCTAAACATAAAGCCAAAATGTCCAGGGTACAGTAAAAAAAAAAATCACCCATCATAATAATAACCAGGAAAAATCACTGCTTGAATACAGAAAGAATCAGCTGATGCCAACACTGACATTAATCAGATGTCGACATTTTCTGGCAAGGATTTTAAAGCAGCGATCATAAAAATGCTTCAACAATCACTACAGTGCTCTTGAAATAAATTTGAAAAAGAGAAAAATCTCAATAAAGAAATAGAAGTTATATAGAAGGGCCAGATGGAAATAATAGAACTGAAAAAATACAGCAACAGAAATAAAGACCTGCTGGATGGCCTCTCTAGGAGGGGGGAGATGAAATCTGTACACTTGAGGACTGGTGGCTAGGATTTACCCAATCTGAAGAACAGAGAGAGGGGAGTGAAAAACAAACAAAACAAAAACAAACAAACAAACAAATAACCCCAAAAGAAATGGATGGCCTCTTGGACCAATGAGACAGTAACCAAAGATCTACCATTTGTATCATTACAGTCCCAGGAGGAGAGAAGAAAGAGACGGACTGGAAGAGTAACTGGAGGAATAATGGCCAAAAACTTCCAAAATTTGGTGAAAGACACAAACCTGCAAATTCAATAGCCTGAGCAAACCCCAAACAGGGATAAACCCAAATAAACCCATGCCAAAACACATCATAATTAAACATCCAAACACTAAAGACAAAAAAATCATGGAACCAGCCAGAAAGGAAAAAACACATTACCTATAGGGGAACCCTAATTCAAACGATGGTGGATTTTCCATCAGATACCATGGAGGTCAAAAGGAAGTGGCACAACATTCTTCAAGAACTGAAAGAAAGAACTGTCAGTGACGAATTCTATATCTGGTGAAATTATCTGGAATGAAAGGTAAATAATTCCAGGGAATCTACAAGAAAAAGAAAAAACCTTTAGGAATTAATAAACGGGCTCAGCAATATCAGAGGATATGAGATCAACTCATAAAAATTAACTGCATTTCCATCTACTGACAATGAACATGTAGAAACCAAAATTTAAAGCAATACTACTAAAAAAAAAAAGCAATACTAGTCATAATCACTCCAAATAAATTGAAATATTTATGAATATTCCTAACAAAACACGTATAGGATCCATGCTGAAAATTACAAAATGCTGATGAAAGAAATCATAGAAGACCTAAATAAGTGGAGAAGCATACAATGTTCATGGATTGGAAGGCTCTACACAGTAAAGATGTCAGTTCTCCCCAAATTGAACTATAGGTTTAAGTCAATGCCTATCAAAATCCTAGAAACATTTTTAATAGACATAGACAAGCTTATTCTAAAGTTTATATGGAAAGATGCAGGACTATCTTGATAAAGAAGAATTAAGTGGGAGGAATTGCTCTACCCTATATTAGGACTTCCTATGTGGCTCTAGTAGTCAGGATTGTATGGTCTCGGCAGAGCGCCAGACACACAGATCAATGGAACATAATAGGGGACCCAGAAATAGATCCAAATATGCTCAACCGATTTTGACAAAGGTCAAAAGCAAGTCTAAAAAAAAAAAAAAAAAAAGGCAAGTCAATGGAGGAAAGAGACTTTTCAACAAATGGTTCTGGAGCAATCAGACATCCATAGGTGGAGAAAAAAACTTCAACCTTAATCTCATGCCTTATACAAAAATTAATTCAAAATGGATCATGGACTTAAAATGTAAAACATCTAAACGACCTTGAAAAAGAAGAACAAAGGTGGAGGTCTCACACATTTTTTTCCCCCAAACTTACTACAAACCTAAAGTAACCAAAACTGTGTGGTCCTGGCATAAAGACAGATGTAGAGACCGGTGGAAGAGAATAGAGGGCCCAGAAATAAACTCCCACATATATGGTCGAATGATTGGTGACGAAGGTACCAAAACCACTCAATGAGCAAAAGAAATGGTCTTTTCAACAAATGGTGTTCAGAGAACTGGAAATCCATATCCAAAAGAATGAAGCTGGATCCTTGTCTTATGTCAGAAACAAAAATAAACTCAAAATGTAAGAGCAAAAAGTAGAAAGCTTTTAGAAGAAAGTATGGGTAAAACTTCATGACGTCAGATCTGACAATTTCTTGGATATGACACTGAAAGCACAGGTAACAAAAGAAAAAAAAACAGATTGGACTACATCAAAATTTAAAATTTCTGTACATGGGAGAACACAATTGACAGAAAAGGCAACCCATGGGATAGTAGAATATATTTGCAAATCATATACAGGTTTAGTATCCAAAAAATATAGAGAACACCTAAGAGTCAACAATAAGAATGAAACGGACAGCCTGATTTTAAACATGGGCGAATAGGGGTGCCTGGCTGGCTCAGTTGGTAGAGTGTGTGACTCTTGTTCTCAGAGTTGTGAGTTCAAGCCCCATATTGGGTATAGAGATTACTTAAAAATAGAATCTTAAAAAAAAAATGGGCAAAGGACTTGACTCAAGCTTTTTCCAAAAAGGTATACAAATAGCCCACAAGCACATGAACAGATGTCCAACATCACTGATCACTAGGGAAACATAAACCCAAACCACAAGATACCGCCTCGCCCATTAGAATGGCTACTATTTAAAAACAAACAAACTAGGGGCGTCTCGGTGGCTCAGTGGGTTAAAGCCTCTGCCTTCGGCTCAGGTCATGATCTCGGGGTCCTGGGATCGAGCCCCACATCGGGCTCTCTGCTCAGCAGGGAGTCTGCTTCCCCCTCTCTCTTTGCCTGCCTCTCTGTCTACTTGTGATCGCTCTCTCTGTCAAATAAATAAATATCATCTTTTCAAAATAAATAAATAAAATTTTAAAATGTGAAACAAAACTAAATAACTTTAGGGGAAACAACAACAGGAGAGTAGCTTTGGCATTTGGCTAGGGAAAGAGTTCTTAGACCCAATACCAAAAGCATGATCCATAGAAGGAGAATTTGATACGTCAGACCTCATCAAAGTACAGAACTTATGATCTGCAAAAGCCCATGGGAAGAGGCTGGAGAGACACGCCGTGGACTGGGAGAAAATAGTTGCAATATGTAGACCCACAAGCAAATCTCAAAACTCAACAGTAAAAAAAAAAAAACAACAAAAAACCAATAATCCAACTGGAATATAGGCAGAAGACCTGAACTAGTATTTCATCCAAGATGATGTGCAGATGGCAAACCATCTCCTGAAAAGATGTCCGATATCATTACTCATCGGGGAAATCCAAATTAAAACCACCATGTCACTGCACATCTGTCAGAGCATCTAAAATAAAAAATCGTGACAACACCCGAATCCTGGTGAAGATGAAGAGAAACTATCCCTCAGGCATCGCTAGTGGGGGTGCAAAGTGGTACAGCCTCGCAAAAAATACTTTGGCAGTTTCTGATAAAGCTAAACATACAACTATTTACATAACCTAGCAATTGTCCTCTGGGGCATTTCTCCCCAAGAAAGGAACACTTACGTTCATACAAAACCTATTCAGGAATACTCACGGCAGCTCTATGAGTCATAGCAAAAAATGAGCAATAGGTTCGTTCCCCTTCAGCCAGACCAATGTAGTACACACGAACTCTAGAATACCACTCAGCCATAGAAAAGAATGAACTATCGATACACACAGTCACTGGGTCGATCTCCAGGCAATTAGGCTGAGTGAAAGAAGTCAGTCCCTAAAGATTACATACCAAACACATTAATATGACATTTTGAAATGTTAGCAACTTTTATTTATTTATTTTTAAATATTTTTATTTATTTATTAGAGAGAGAGAGACTAAGAATGAGAGGGGAGAAGGTCAGAGGGAGAAGCAGACTCCCCGTGGAGCTGGGAGCCTGATGCGGGACTCGATCCCAGGACTCCGGGATCATGACCCGAGCTGAAGGCAGTCGCCCAATCAACTGAGCCACCCAGGCGCCCTGAAATGTTAGCAACTTTTAAATGACAATCACCACATGGGTGGTTGCCAGGGCTTAGGGACAGAGTGGGCAGTCACAGGAGGGGGTTGTGTAGAGTTATAAAAGGGCAAAAAGGGCAAGAGATGGAAGCCCGTGGTTCTGGAACGTTCTGTCTCCCTGGAAGTAAATAGACACACCAGCGAGGACGAGTAAACCAGGAAATCTGGATGAGATCGCTGGAGCGTGACTGTCAATGTCTTTGTTGTGGCATTGTACTAGTTGTGCAAAATGTTATCATTGGGAGAAACTAGGTACAATGTATAAGAGGTTTCTCTGTATTATTTCTTACAGCTGCGTATGAATCTAATTGCAATAAAAATTTCTTTTTTTTAAGATTTTATTTGTTTATTTGACAGAGAGAGATCACAAGGAGGCAGAGAGGCAGGCAGAGAGAGAGGAGGAAGCAGGCTCCCCGCTGAGCAGAGAGCCCGATGGGGGGTTCGATCCCAGGACCCTGAGATCATGACCTGAGCCGAAGGCAGAGGCTTTAACCCACTGAGCCACCCAGGCACCCCTAAAAATTTCTTTTATAAAAAAAGATTTTACTTATTTATTTGAGATAGAGACAGTGAGAGAGAGAGAGCATGAGTTGGGGGGAGGTGCAAAGGGAGAGGAAGAAGCAGAGAAGCAGACACCCGACCGAGCAGGGAGCCTGACATGAGGCTCAATCCCAGGACCCTGGGTTCATGACCTGAACTGAAAGCAAATGCTTAATTGATTGAGCCACGCAGGCGCCCCTCCTGCAATAAAAATTTCAGTGAGGAAAATGATCAAAAATCACCCAACATTTAAGGAAAATCTCATTAAAAAAAAAAAGTCTCATAAAAAAACAAGTGAAAGAAAAGGAAATTAGAGGCAACAAGGATAAAAAATAAATAACCGGAAGCAGAAAAACTTCACACATTGCTAGTAATAATATAAGAAAGATCCTTCCGTAATAAAGGGATACACACTATAAAAAAGGAACTCCCAGAGAAACAAAGAAGAACTTTTGGAAATTGAAAACTATAATGGCAGAAATGTAATACCCATTAGAATGGCTGGAAAACACATTTGAGGAAATCTCCCAGAAAGTAGAATAAAAAAGATGAAGACCATGAGATTGGGTAGGAGAATGAGAGAAGCTGCCCAGAGGTCCAATATCTAAATGACAGGAGCTGAAGAACAGAGAAAAACTTGGAGAAGAGACGGTTAAAGGCGTAATTCAGGAAAGTTTCCTGAGCTGACAGGGCTCACCGCGTCCCGAGCTCACTGGGTGAGAAAAAACCCACAACAGGGATGTCGCTGTGAAGGCTCTCGACGCAGGAGGCCAAGCAGAGGCCCTGAAGGCTTCAGAGAGCAGGAAGCAGGCCACCCACACAGCATTAGGGCTCAAGACAGGATCTGGCTTCTCAGCAGAAACACTGGCATCTAAAGCCCTGAGGGAACGGTGCCTGGGTGGCTCAGTGGGTTAAGTGACTGCCTTCGGCTCAGGTCATGATCCTGGAGCCCTGGGATCGAGCCCCGCAGTGGGCTCCTTGCTCAGTGGGGAGCCTGTTTCTCCCTTGGTTCCTCCCCCTCTCGTGCTCTCTCTCAAGATAAATAAAATCTTGAAAATAAAATCCCAAGGGGAAAACGATATCTTAACCTAGGGTTCTGCACCCACACGAAGTCATCCCGTGTGAGGGTAGAATAAAAATAGTCAAGATCTTCAGAATTTCATGCCCTGAAGCAGTCCTGAAGAGAAGCTACATTTCAGGGTTAGCAAAAAGTAGTCCACTAAGACATAAACCTTCTAGAAGTTAGTATTGTGCAGTCAACTTGAAGGGATCTGGTCTCAGCAGTGTGACAGGGAATGTAGGTCTGGGGTTGCTTTTAAGCCGAAGTGTCCTTAGGGGAGATGGCGTCATTTTGGTGCACACTGGGGTTGGCTTGCCACCCGGCTCTCGAGCGGTGATGATGATGAAGCCGCGTCAGGATGGTCCCCAGATCTGTGTGACTAGGGGAGGACCGATCACGTCGGGCTTGGCCACGGCTTTCCACGTGCCCATCAGCCCCTCCTCGGGAAGCCCCCGGAGAATGTGCTTGACCAAACTGAGGGGGCAAATGCAGATCGAGGACGATAGAGGATTCGGGGGAACGGCAGGTGCATCTAGGAATTGGCAAAGGGAGTCCTCAGGGTCGGGGGAGGTCCCACCATGACAGCTGGGGGAAGTCAACCAGTCCAGATGTGAGCAAGGGTTCTGGAGAGACACTGCCAAGAGAGCCGATGGGACACCTGCTGTGTGTGCACTTACGAGAAGGAGAGCTACCCTGATGGCAGGTTTGGGGACACAGAAGCGATAAGCACCTAGAAACTGAAGGAAGCACATTTTGAAGAGAGGCAGAAGGGGAAAAGTTGTACAGGAAAGGAAATGGAATCCTATTCTATGACATGGCTCGACTGAGATCAGGAATTACATAGTCATAATATTTACACCGCATGTTAATCTAACCCCAAATAATAATATAAATGTGCTTGGAGAAAGGGGAAGAGGAAGGGGGTGTGTGTGTGTGTGTGTGTGTGTGTGTGTGTGTTTTGGGAATGTTGAAGAAAGAAATCAATACAGGATACCTAACACTGAATCTATCAGGAAGTAGGAGTGAAGGCGTGATTTCATAGGCATGAAAGTCAACACCAAAAATATCAATTGAATTGGAACTGGTTGTCTATAGGAAGTGGGAAAAGACGATGTACAGGCCACCGCAACTTTTATTTTAAAAAAAAAAAAAAAGGCCTTCCAGAAATATTTGGCTTTTTCAACTACATCTAAGAAAAATTTTAATTGTAAAAAAATCGCTCTTTTCTCAGGGATTCTACACAACACAGTGCTGTGTGGCATTGGGCAGGTGCTCTCAGCATGTACTGGTCTTACCCCTCGCCCAGGAGCCACTGATGCTTTGGAAGGGGCATTATCTAGGGAAGAATCCGTTAGGGAAACCGCCCAGCCACTTGGCCTTGCCGAGCTGGGAGCTTCCTGTAGGGGGCAGTATACACTCCAGATGGGCAGGCCTGTGCCACAGTTTCTCCGAGGATGCCTGGGTGCCAGAACCAGGATTCGAGGTGGGAGAGGGACTCTTTGAGGGTCACCCTGTGCCTTTGGACCACCTTTTTCTGATTGTGAGCGCTACCTGCTCAAAGTAGAAGACGTGCTCGCCTTCCCCTGCGCCTCTCCTGCGACTCGGGTGTAAATACAGGACCGGTGCTCCCGGACGAGGCGCTAATGAGCTGTTTGGTCCCAGCGAGGAAAACTAGGGGAGAACGAGTGCTCCAGGGATGCCAGTCGTGGTGCCCACCACCTCCCCATGGCCCCTTCCTCCCAGCCCAGCACGGCGCATGCCTGAGCAGCACCGAAGTAGGAAGTTGGGGACGTTATTAGAATGGGGGGGTGGCGGTGGGGCTGAAGGAAGAGACTGTGCAGAGAGGCATCATGCAAGCAGATGGGTGGCAAGACGGGTGGAGAGCAGAAACACAGAAGCGGAATCCCACGAGACTGGGGAGCAGGGGGCAGCCAGGCCCCCGGGGCTCATAGGTGAGCCTCGTTTTCAGGGTGACTGAGACTGAGCAAGCCTGTTCCTTTTGGCCAAAGTTGGTCTGTGTGGAAACGCTCCCAAATTCTGGGACGGGCTGCTTGGACCCCTGCCCTCGGAGGGGCGGTGCATGAGAACAGGAAACCCCAGTCCTGGGACGGGACCACTCCCCCACACCCGTTTCCGCCTCATGGGATGGGGGGGCACTGCACCTCGTCTCTGGCTGAGGAAGCTACCCAGCCCCTCCTGGTCAGACCCCTCATGTATCTTGGGCCAGGGGCCACAAACACAGGGGCCTCGTTCAGCACACAGCCCCGGGGGGCCTACAGCTCCACCTGGCACAGAGCCAGGGCTCCATGGATCCCCTGCGCAAGGAATTAATTCTCGGAGGTCCCCGCGGAGAGCTGTCTGCTCCCTCCTTGGAGGCCACTAGCTGCCTTCCATCTGAGCTTTTGTCTTCCCGGTGCCCAGGTCAGCATCTCTGATAGCTGGCGGCTTCAAACCGCCCTTGCCGGCCAACCGCTGAGCACAGGAGTGGGAGCGGCCCTGGTTGGCCATCCTGAGGCTCCCGCGGCTGCAGGCCCGGGCCTCGTGGGCCCTGGCCTCCTCCAGGGGCCGCCTTTGGGGGGCGGTCTCAGCGTCAGCAGCCCCAGGACCTCTCCTCTTGGGATCCCCTTCTGCATCCAGCTGGGGACTGAACACCGGTTTGGGGGCATGTCTCCACTCTTGCCTCAGCTCCTGACTCTGGGTGTTCCTAAAGCCCAGGCCCCCTTAAGGGGGAGAAGGGGGTCTGCAGGTGCTTTAGGTCTTTCCAGCCAGAGGTCAGAGTGGGCAACATGTAAAGAAGAGGCAGGGCCAAGGGACAGTTGTACTGACTTTATTCCCCTTCACTCTCGTCCTCGCCCTCCTGCTATCCCCCCGTGCCCTTGGGGCTCAGACATCAAGCGCCCACACACATGGCACAGCCATGCTGCCACCGCAGAGCCCCCGCCGGAGGGGGCTGTGGCCGCCCATGGCAAGGTCAGAGGCTAGGCTCTAGGCCCAGTTTGAGGCCCTACCTCATCTCTCTGCCCACCCCCTGCTGGCCCAAGACCGGGGAGGCCACGGGAAGCTGGGGAGGGGGCAGGCCCAGGTTTCAGACCCGGGTTTGGGCCAAATGGGCTGAAAAGCCCATCAGGACTGAGGGGTTCCCCCCACCAGCACATCTCTAGTGGGAGGTGATGATCCCGACCCCCGTTTCCCTGCTGCCAGCCCCCAGGAAGTGGGTACGCTGCCCTAGTCCCCTTACTCCGACGTCTAGGTGCTTGTTCATCTGTTTTAAAAATAAAAAGGAAATGTAAAAGCTGGTAAAACGAGAACCCCTGCCCTTACTGGCGCTGCTGAGGTTCCCTTATTGCTTCAGACCCTCGTGATCTGGCTGCGAAGGAGCCCCCACCCACGCTGGCCCGAGGGAAGAGAGCATTTAGCACCGAGGACCAGGGCTCCTGTCCCCGCTGGGCCAGGTGCCTCCCAGGAGAGGGTTTGGCTGTGCCCCGCCCCCCACAGCTACAATGGCCATTGTGACCAGAGCCCAGCCTGCCGCCTGGACCCCCACCCTCAGTCCTGGGACAGCGTTTGGACACCAGCTTCCCTCCCCCCCGCATACCCATCTCCAGCCTCTGCTTATCTTAGTAAGATAAGCACTTATTAAGTGCAGCCTCACAGGGACCCAGCCTGGCCAGGGCTCCTCACTAAGGCTGCAATGGGGCTAGCTGGTGACAAGGCCACCTGTCCCCAAGGGAGACCCTGGTGTCACTGACAGGGGTTGGGGAACCCATAGGGGTCCTGACCTACAGCACATCGGGGGAGATTGACTTTTTGGGGGGATAATGTGAGCCAGTTCCAAAAAGCTGCCAGGCACTGGGACGAGAGGTTAGAAATAGCAAGGAAAACGGGGAAACAGAGAGTGGGGGGGGGACCCTGAGGACGTCACGGAAGCCCAGAGATCAAGGGGTGTAGGAGAGGGGGTTATAGTACAGCGGGAGTCTAGAACCCCCAGCCTTGGGGTAAGGGAGCTGCAGAACTGGAAGCCAGACCAGGAGGCTTCCTTGCAGTGAGGGGCCCAGCTTCTCTCTCCAAAGGACAGCAGGGCCATTCCGAAGGTCCATCTGGGGGCTCTGACTCACTACTCCTGCCGTAGCCCCTAATGCAACTAGGCCAGGGCACTGCCCCCCTCTGCATCCAGAGAACAATCTGGGGGTGTGTAGCTTGGATTATAAATCCTCAAATCACTCGGGCTTCTCGGACCTGCCCACATCTGTACAGAATAAAGTGCTTCGTTTATTGATGATTAAAATGTCCCCCAGCCCCCACCCAGCGCCATGGGCCTCACAAGGAGGTCAGAGGGGTTCCGACCCCCTCAGCCCTTGGGCTGATGGGGCCCAGGCCCCCCCCCCCTGCCGCTGTCCCCCTTGAGCTTAGGCCTCTTCCCACTCCAGCCATGCTTGGGAAGGTGGTGGTGTGGGGGGTATTCATAGGGGTTTAAGGTGCAGAGTATAACAAACAAAACTATATAAACACAAAAGGAAAGAGCTTAACTAGGAAACACGTAGCTTATGGAACCTTCCTCCCCATTTTCGAGGCAGGAACGAAGACGTTAAATGACAAAAAAAAAAAAAAAAAAGGGTGTCCTATTAGTGCCGGCCTCATGGGGGCAAGCATCGGGCACAGGCTGGGGCTCCCCCAGAACCCCAACCCCCCGCCCCAGGGCCTGAATGTGTAGGCGCTTCTCACCACCAGTGCTACGGTGGTGAGGCCCAGCAAGGACAGGGGTGCTGGACACCGGCCTGGGGTGGGTTGTGGCCAGGCCCAGGAGGAGGACAAGGCCTCTGCCTTCAGAGCAGGGGTGGAGACAGACACACACATCTCCCCTGGCGTGGGAGAGACGACCAGGGCGGCTGGCGAGGACCCCGGTGCTCTGTGAACAGCCGCCCTGCCCCCTGCCCCACTGATAGCACCTTGAAACCTTCAAACATGGCCTCCTTCTCAGGGCCTGCCCTTGGGGTTCACCCAGTTGCAGGGACTCTTGGACTGCAGCCCCTGGGATCTGGTGCCGCGGGAGCCAGCCCGTCTGCCCACCCAAGGCTAGCCCCCAGCCCCCTAAGACCCAGTGGCTTCTGGGGATGTCCTCTCCTGGACTCAGGGACCTCAAGGCGTCTGGTACAGCTCAGGGACCCCTGTGCCTGCCGGCAGGGTGGCAGGTGTGAGAGCAAATGCCTGGGGTCCAGCCCCTGCCTGCCCCACTGCACACGGTGCAGAGCTGGGTCTGCAGCCTTCACACTTCATCACTCCTCCCACAACACGCTCGTGGGCATCCACACTCCGGCCCTGCCTCAGTGTCCACAGATCCACGACTCCTTCCAGGGAGGTTGACACCCCAACTTTTCCCCAAAGCCTCCAGGATGAGGGGGCAAGTTAGGGGGCACAGGGGAGGCAGAGATGAGCCACTGAAGCTGGCCCCCTCTGGCTCGGGCCTCAGGAGAGTGACGGGTCACACCTGCTCCCCAGCCTCTCCCTCCCTGCTGCACCTGCCGCCTCCAGCAACCCCCTCACCCGGAGGGGGTGCTGCAAATATTTTGCTCTCTTTTCTTTTTCCTTCACTTCCAAAAAAGAAAAAAAAAAAAAAAAAACCCAAAGGCTTCAAGGAGTCACTGCTGAAAAGGGGGGCACTTGGGAGTGAGGTGTTCTCCGCCCGCACTGGGGGCCACCAGCCTGCACACCCCCGCGGTCAGGGGCCTCAAGCCGCACAGGTCCAGCCGCGTCTGGAGGTGGGGGGGGCGAGGGCGAGCCGGGGTCGCTGTCCGCCCCCAGGCAGGAGGGGCGGGGCGGGGTCCCTCCCAGAGGCGGCCCCGGGGCTCCAGACCCCGCGTGTGCGCTCCCGCAGTCAGTTGTTGGCGCTCATCCTCGCGCCGCCGGGAGTGGCAGTGGTAGAGAAGAGTGGCGGCGGGGGCGGCAGGTGGGGCGGGGGCGGCAGGGTCTGGGGCAGCCCCGGGAGCAGGGGCAGCGTGTGCGCCGGAGGCTGGGCCGGGGCCAGGCCAGGGCCGGACGGGGGGCCATCGCCGGCCAGGGGGTGACTGACGCGGAAGCATTTCTCCTTGTGCGCCTTGAGCATGTTGGAGAAGCGGAAGCGCTGGCCGCAGACGTCGCAGGGGTACGGCTTCTCGCCCGTGTGGGTGCGCCGGTGCCGCTTCATGTTGGGGCGGCTGGTGAAGCTCTTGCCACAGATCTCACAGATGTAGGGCTTCTCCCCTGGGCGTTGGCACAGGGGCGTCACCGAGAAGTCGGTGCACCCCGGCACCCGCGGGGCCTCCCTGCCCGGGGAGAGGCGCGGAGGACGGCCTGAGCCCTGGCCTGAGCCCTCCGAGTAGGGTGAACGGAGGCCCGGAGTGGAGAAGGGGTTGCGGCTGGAGCCATCGCAGGCAGGCATCCCGGGGCAGCACCGGGGAGGGTGGCCCCTAGCCTTGCACGCAGCCCCCACCCGGCCCCCGGGAGGCACTTACCTGTGTGGGTCTTCATGTGCTCATCGAAGTACTGCTTCATGTTGAAGTCCTTGCCGCACCACTGGCACATGAACTGCTTGTGGCCGATGTGGATGCTCATGTGGGAGCGCAGCTGGTACTTGTACTGGAAGCGCTCGTTGCAGTTCTGCGGGTGGGGTGGGGGGTGAGGCCCGGCGCAGGGTGGGGAGCAGCTGCGGGGACCGCGGGGCCCGGGGCGCAGGCACACGGGGAGGGGCTCCTGGGGCAGAGAAGCGGCCGGGTCCTGGGCCCCGGAGGGAAGGCAGGACGTAAAAGGCCACAGAATGGAGGGAGTCCTCGTGTGGAAAGCCAAGCCCCCCGCCCCCCCCATCCTTGCTCCTTGTCGGAACGTCTTGGCGGCCTGCAGCTAGCTCTATCGCTGGTCTGCCTGAGATGTGCCTCTCTCCACCTCTCCAGTCTGCCCCTGCCTGGTGGCAGCCCAAGGACAGGGCCCACCCTGAATGTGTGGGGATTGGGTCAGGGAGGGGTGGCAGGAGGTGGGCAGCCGCTGGGTCAGGACACTGTGGGAGGAGGGGGCTGCAGACACCAGGGGGGCCACCCCTCTTTCTGAATCCTGGACTCCACTGCCCCCAACTCCCTGGTTGTGAAGCAGCTGCCGCTCCTGACAGCTGGTCCAGGGTGGCCCCGGGGCGAGCGGAGAAAGGGACTCACCTCACACCGGAAGGGTTTCTCCCCAGAGTGCTGCAGCGAGTGCACTTTGAGGGACATGCTTCGCTTGAAGGACTTCCCGCAGGTCTCGCAGGTGAAGGGCATGTCCTTGGTGTGGGCTGCGGGGCAGGCCATCATGTCTCAGGGCGACCTCCATGGCTGCTCCTGGGGGATCCCTGCCTGGCTACCTCCCATACTGTGCTCCCTGGGAGGCCCCCAGGCTTCACTGTCTGCCTCAGAGGCCTCGTCTAGGACCTGGGACTGATTTCCAGGCAAGGACCCCAAGCAGGACTGGCTTCAGCTCAGACCTTTCGCCCCGCCACTGGCTCTCTGCATTGCCCCTGTGCACCCCTGTCCTTCTATGGAGAGAGGCCGGGAGTGGTACTGATCCTCGAAGGTGGGCTTTACAGGGGATGTAACTGGGCAGGCCCGACGGAGTGGGCTGTGCTCCCCCAAAACCACGGACAGGTGAGGACCAACAAACTCCAAGGAAGATCTTCGAGGAAGCGACTGAGGCCAGAGAGTCCCCCTTGCAGCTCAGAGCTGGGGAAGCTGAGCCCAGGAAGACCACCAGTCCTGGACTACCCAGCATGCTCCTGGCCTGGACCTCCACTCCAGGGTCCCAGCTCCCAGGAGGCTGGAGAAAGGGGTAAGGCCTGGCCAGGGGCCACACCTCCCTTGAGCCCCAGACCCTAAGCAGGCAAAGAAAGGAGGGCCACCTGAACACCAGTCTCCCAGTCAGGCCCTCCTAGAGGGGAGGGACAGCCATGCCCAAAGCAGAGGAGGAGCCCAGCACTCATTTGTGGGGGCCTCTTCATTCAGAGGAGCCTGAAGGCCTGTAAGGGCCAGACGGTGAAAAAAAATTAGAGGCACAGCTGTCCTCAAACTGAGACAGGGCCTGTGTCAGCGTCTATGGCATTTTATGTAATTCAGGAACAAGTACTTCTTTCCCTGGTGGTCACAACCCCATGCTGCGATGCATAGTCTGGTTAGCAGTGTGCCAGCTGGATTCTGGGCCCCACCTGCCATCTTGTCCAGGAGCCCTTGTGCAGTGTCCAATCTGCTCAACCGTACATGGTAGCCCCAACCTCTGAGCCTATCCAGGTCACACCTGCCACTGCAACCAGACTCCCCAGGCTTCCCAGTTGAGGGGCCTCCTCATGCCTTCACACTGCCTTGGGATGGAAAGTCTTTCCCAGCACAACCAGCAGCTGGCCCAGCTCTGACCTCAGACCCCATTCCCTCCAGGCCCAGACTTACCAACCATGTGCTTGCGCACGTGGGCCATGGTGTAGAACTTCTTCTCGCAGATCTCACATGAGAACTTCTTCTCTGCATAGCCATGCACGATCTTGTTGTGCTCGTGGAGGGACCAGAGCTTCTTAAAAGCTTTGCCACACGTCACACACTGCAGGGGGAGAGAACGTTAGGCCCTGGGTCCCAAGTCAGGACCGTGTGCCCTGGGACAATCTTCCCCTCTCTGGACCTCAGTTTCTGCACGTGGACTGTGCTGGAGGGCGAGCCCTTGATGTCCAGTGGCCCGCCAAATCTGACGTTCTTGGGGTTTGGGACGGTAACTCCCTAAAAAGATGCCCACCTACCCTGGGCTGCAGCCTGGGGCCCTCCCTCATCCTT
Source organism: Nasua narica (assembly GCA_028533885.1). Lineage (NCBI taxonomy): Eukaryota > Metazoa > Chordata > Mammalia > Carnivora > Procyonidae > Nasua > Nasua narica. The sequence goes on along the minus strand of CM052799.1, from coordinate 62,156,145 downwards.
GAACTGGACTCGGGTCAGGGGCCCCCTATACCAGGAGGCCCCAACTCCGTGCTCATTTCAACAAGGCACCGGTCTACAGAGGGGAGACACATAACTGGCCGAAGGGCCACGGCACGTGAGGAGGCTACACACAGTGCACGGAGAAGCCCCTCTCAGATCACACGTCCGGCCTCTCCCCTGCCAGGACCTACGCCCTGACACCCTGGAGATCCGCAAGGAGAGAGGTGCCAAGGTGCTGGCTGGAGGCGGGGGACTGCAGGAGGTCCGGGGTCCCATGAGGAAATGGGAGGGTGGTGGGAACCCCAGGGCCCACGCTCCCCTCCTCCTCTTGTCCTCCCCATCCCCGCAGGAGACACTTCCAGGGGGTTGGAGTAGGTCAGGACCGGGGCAGAACCGGACTCGGGTCAAGGTGCCCAGGTCAGAAGAGGCACATGCAGCTTTCCCCTTCGGGAGGAAGGTTCGGGTGTGTGCGGGCAGAGAGGCAAAGGGCAGCCGAGCGGGCAGGCAGGTGGGAACAGGTGCAGGAGACCAGGTAACCCTTCAGGTAACACTTTCTCCGCAGGGCACTGCAATTAGCAATTAGCTCAGGCAATTAGCACCCACCTACCTGCTGCCCCCACAATCCCCTCGCGGCCAGAAGAGATAAAAAGCAGCCCGGCGGGGCCCTGTGCCGCCTGCACCCTGCGAGGCGGAGCCGGCACACACTCAGGCCGACCCAAGGTCTGGCAGCCAGCCCAGCTCCCCTGCTTGGCCCCGGCAGCCCCTGCTCTTCCCAAATTTCTAATCCAGTCCCTCTTCCCAGGCCCAGGCCAGCTGGCACCTCCAAAGAGCTGACAGCAGGGGCTTCCTCCTCCCGGCCACCCCCTTGCTCTATGCAGCCTCTGTGCAAGTGGAAATGGCGCCCCCTCCGGGCAAACCCTGCCCCACCTCATCTTGGCTTCTGTGTGGAGCCCAACCTGCGAAACTCTGCATGGTGGCCCTGTTGGCCTTCCAGCAGCCTTAGGATTTACTAAAACGCGGGCTCACCCTTCCTCGGAGCTGGCTATCCAGCAGCCTCAAGTACTCAGAAAACTCCCTCCTCGCATCCTCCTCTCTGGCCAAGGGTACTATTTGTTCTGGTCCAATCTGCACATGTCTCCATGTGACAAAGCCCAGATTTAGCTGCCTCCTCCAGGAAGTCCTCCCAGATGTTCTCCCTGAGTGTGCACCACCCTGGGCCCGGGTTGGCCCAACGGGCCAGGGGTAAGTCTGTCTGGGAGCTGCAGGCAGCAGGATCCTGGGGGTGCGGCCTGGGGGGCCAGCCTTCGGCCCTCCTGCCCCACCCCGCCCTGCCCAAGGAGGAGCAAGACCCCCCTATCCTCCCCTCCCCCCCCCACCCCAGGCCCACCTGGATGTTGCGCTCGCAGTCTGTCTGCCGGTGCAGTAGCAGCTCGCTCTCCAGCAGGAAGCGCTTGCCGCACTGGTCGCAGATCTGCATGCGGCTGTGGGTCACATTCATGTGCTTCTCCAGGTACCAGCGGTTGTTGAAGACTCGAGGGCACTTCTGACACGGGTGGTGCTGCTTCTCTTCCAGCTTCACCTTGGCCCCCAGCCCATCAGTGGCCTGTGGCGCTCGGGCCGCTGCAGAGGCTCCCCCCGGAGTGGGCTTGGGCCTCTTCCCGCCCCGAGGCCTGGCCTCCTCGGGCTCAGCGGGGCCTCGGCGCCGGGCGTTCTCTCGAGACCGCGTGGCCATGCGGCTGTGGGGAGGGGGCTCTGCCCTGCTGCTCCGACGCCCCGCCGGCCCCTGCCTGCTCCCCGCCTCCCCCCCCTCCTCCTCCTCTTCCTCCTCCTCTGAGCTCTCTTGATCCTGCTCGCTGTGCCCTTCCTCTTCCTCCTCCTCTTCCTCCTCCTGCTCGCTGTGCCCTTCCTCCTCCTCGTCTTCCTCCTCTCCCTGACTGCCACCCTCCTCCTCCTCCTCTTCCTCCTCTTCCCCGCCACTGTCACCCCCCTCCTCCTCCTCTTCCTCCTCTTCCTCCTCCTCCTCCTCCTCCTCTTCCTCCTCCTCGTCCTCCGAGTGTCTCTGCAGCCCGTCCTCCCGGCCCAGCACCATGGTGGCCGGGCCCGTGGTGGCGCCCGGCTTGCCCTCGGGCCCCGTGGACACGTGCAGAGTCTGGTTGTTGAGGTTCACCTCCACGATGATCTGGGACTGCTCCCGGCGGCTGTAGGTGCCGGAACCCCCCAGCTCTTCCTCCAGCCCCTCCCCGCCCTCCAGCTTGCAGAGGCTGCCAGGGGGCCCACCGGCCTCCTCGACGCCACCCTCCTTCTCCTCCTTGAAGAAGGGCTGAGCCGGCCCGATGGCAGCAGGCACCGGGCCCCCCGCGGTCCCGGCCCCGTCCTCGACGCGCACGGAGTAGGGGTCGGGGCCCTCGCGGGCATAGATCTTAGGCAGGCCCGGGGCGTCCGCCTCCTGCTTGATGTCGCAGTAGTAGGGGGGTGCGGCCGGGGTGCAGCCCCCAGCGGCCGGCGGGGCCAGGGCCACAGCGCTGGGGCCCGGGGGGCCGAGGGAGCGGGCGTCCAGCAGCTCCTGGCAGGACGCGGCGATGTCGGCCATCTGCAGCAACGAGGCGGCGCTGAGCACCTCGTGCACGTTGGCCGCGTTGACCAGCAGCTTGGAGGTGTAGATGAAGTTGAGGATCTGCTGCAGGCCGCCGGGTGCCAGCGCCTCCAGGGACAGCTCCACGCGCTGCAGCTGCTTGTTCTGCGTGAAAAGCGAGTGGAAGAACTGGCTGTAGGCGGCCAGCACGCCCTTGTGCGCCGGGAAGACGCTGCGCTGGGGGACCAGCACCAGGTCCACGTCGCAGAGGTCGGGCTGGAAGAGGCGCTGCTCGTTCAGGCGGCCCATCAAGCAGGCGAAGTGCAGGGCCACGTCCTCCACCAGCGAGAACTCGGCCGCCGGTGAGTCTGTCGTCTTCTCAACCAGCAACTGCGGGGGGCGGGGGTGGGGGGAGCAGAGGGCACAGGTCAGGTCAAGGCCAGCAACCCGGGCAGCGCCCACCGTGTGGGAGACAGCCTGCCCGGCGCTCCCGGCTCCGCGTTCTAGAAGAGGAGCCAAGGCTTGGGTCAGGACGCAGGGGAGCCAGGACTTGGGCTCGAGCCAGCAGCCCCCCAGAGCTCAGACTCCAGCCATGACCGGCAGCTCCTGGGAGTCGGTTGGTGAACTTTCCTGGGCGTCTGGCTCTTCCCTGTGAGGGAAGTCATCCTGAGCAGGGAAGGGGGCGAGAAGGAAAGAGGAAGGAACAGGGACGAGGGTCACCGGCATCCAGGAGTGTGCGGGACTTAGGCGCTTTCTGTGCTAACACTGGGCCGATCCGGGCAAACTGGGGCGAGGTGACCACCCCAGACTCGAGCATTCCTTCAGCATTTCCTGAGCTCCACGGACTCTCTCCCTCACACTCCCTCACTTGTACAAATAAAACCATGCCTGTCCGACCCCAGGCCCCTCAAGAATGAGAGTCAGGCTCACCTGCTCCCCGCTCGGCCTCTGGCGGCTACTATATGTACCCAGGGGACAGCACCTAGGAACCCCTCACCTCACCAGCAGTGGGCCTCAAGGCCTGGGCCTGCGGCTTTGCCGGGGTAGAAATTCTTGGGAAGAAATCCAGGCCCAGGCCTTGGTCTTCCTGCCTTGCTGGAGGAGGCTGGTGGGATCCAGCCAGCCCTTCCAGGCTGCCGCCCAGGGCCTCAGGCCTGGCCGTCGGCGTCTCCTCCTCACACAGGGGTTCTGTGGAGGTAGAAGGCCTCTGCTTTGTTTCCTGTCCACCAGGCTTAGAGACAGGAGGCCCCCAAGGCCTGCCCTAGACCCTCTTCCCTCTAGGTCCCCAGACCCCAGGTCAGGTATGGTCCAGGCACAGAGGCTCAGAGATGGCCCCATCTTGGAAGCCATACTACCTGGGCCCTTTGGAACCCAGAAAGGCCCTCAAAGTCTGATGGGTCAGATTATCAGGCCCCTGAGCCACATCCAGCCCCTAGAATTGCCCAGAATAAGGGCTGGCTTAATCATTCCTGGCTCCCAAAAGGTGCCTGCACCGAAAAGCAGGCTGCCCACTCCCTTGCCCGGGCCCAGGGCCCAGACGTTCAGTTAACATCTACGGGCCATCGGCCTGGCTGGACCCACCCCGCACACTCCAGTTTCTCGCCGTCCTCAGGCCCTGTCGAGCTGGATCAGAGCCTCCTATATTTGGGCGGTACTTTGCCTCACTGCCACAAAGCCATCAGCTCTGCTCCCCTAAGCACCTCCCTGCAAGCCCAATGAAAGCCCAGTTCCATCCATCCATCCATAGCCCACCCCAGCCCCCAACGCTAGTCCTTCCACTGGTGGGGCAGCAGGGAATGGGCCCAGACTGGGCTGGGGGCGGGGTGGTATCTGTGTTCACCTTCTCAGTCATCTGAATGAGGATCAGCCCGGGGCCTCAGGATCTCAGGATGAAGCTCGAGGAGCCCCAGGGGCAACCTGCTTCCAGATCTGCCCCTGGGCCGCCCCCACTGCATACGCAGCTACGCCCGGCAGCACCCACCCGATGCTCTCCCATCCCAGACTGGCCAGGCTCTTGACCACGGACACAACCTTCCTTGAGTTCTCCCATGCCTCCTTCCCCTTGGCCAAGAAGCCACCCATCTGCCCCCTCTGTCTCAGGGCTGCTGGCTTGTCCAGGCCGGGCCAATCTAACATGGGATATGGTGCCAAGTCCCTCCTACCTCCCTCCTCTGACTCATTCTGATTCATCTTCTGGGACCAAACTCTATTGCACAGATGGGGAAACCGAGGCTCAGAACAGGAGGGTCGCACAGTGGGCAGTGGCAGAGACCCTGGACTCCCAGCTCTGCTTAAGGCCACCCCTTCCCTGCTGGGCGGGACTGGATGCCCCTCCCATGGGTGGATTTCTCGGCTTTCAATGCCTGAAAAAGCAGGAAGAGGCATCTGGCGAACTTCTGACTCAGGGAACCAGCTGCATTTGCCGGGACCCCGCCGCTACCCCCTGCCACCCGCAGGCCCGTGAGCGGGCAGTGTGCAACCTGGGCTGTGATGGGGCCCCTAAGGGCCACCAGGGGCCAGATGGGGGCAGAAGTAGCTTGGATAAGGGCCAGTTCAAGCCAGGCCTATTGAAGGGAGCACATCCTAGGCCACAGGGCCCCCAGTCCACTCTGCTTTCCCGTCACAGAATGCCCCCCAGTGCCTACCTGGAGCTGGAAAAAAAAAAGGGCAGTGCTTGACCTTCCCATGCGCAGAACTGGTGCCAGGGCCCCCTGACCTCAGCAAGGAAGGAGCGGTTAGCCCAGAGGATACTGGGTGCCCCAAAGACTCTGCTCCCATGGCAGTAAGCCCCCAGCCAGCGCCACCCTGCACCCTGGAAGGGCCCAACAGTCTCCACCAGGCACCTCGACTGGACTTCCTTGATAGGACACACCCATGCTGCCGGGAGTCCATAACCTCAACTACCTCCGCAGGGCTCACCCCCCCCCCCGCCTGGCACCTCCCATGCAAGGGCCACCAGCTGCGCTGTGCCCCCCCAGCCAGATGGGTCAGTTCCCTGAAACTGCACACATGCCTCCCTATCGTGGGGGCCATACACCCCACCCTCAAGTCCAGGCCAGGAGGGCCTCTCCGAGATGCAAGACCAGGGGAGTGGTCCGGGGCTCCGGTTGCCAGCGGGTTTCAAGCCCTTAAACTCTACTTGCAAGTGACATTGGGGGCAGGGGTGGGGTGGGGGGAGGCCAGGTGCCAGGGACACCTGCCGAGGCTGCTCCCCAGGGCCAGAGCCTTCTGCTTCAGAGGGGTACCCTGTCTCCGTGCCATGAAGCCCCAGGCTCCCTAGCCTGCCCCAGTGCCTCCCTGGAGGCCCTGGGATGAAACCTGGGCATGCATCTGCACCACCCCCAAACGCCCACGCCAATCCTTACTGCCCAGCAGCCAGGGCAAGGGGGGGGCAGGGGGGCACACTGAGCAAGGGGGCACAGGTTCATGACTTGCAGGCGCCTCCTTTTGGAGAGGAGGTGTCTGTGCCAGCCTCTTCTGCACTCATGGCCCCACTCCTTTCCCAGGACACAGGCCCAGAGAGGGCAGAGGACTGGCCCAAGGTCACACAGTAGTTTGGACAGGAGCTGCGGACGTCCCGCCCCAACACACCCCGCTTGGCCCAGTCGCCCCAAATCCCCAGGCAGGGCGGCTCCAGCGCCCACGTGGCCCAAGGCCCAGGCGGGAATCCGACCTCCCCCCTCCCCCCCATCACCCAGTCCGAGGGCGGCGCCGTCCCAGGCTTAGAGAAGCGCCCCCCTCCGCCGGTGCCGAGCAAGACCTCGGCCTCTCGCGCCCGGGCCCCCACCCCAGGAATTTAACCCCCTCCCCGCGGAGGGCCGCGCCACAGCGCCGCATTCCTGGCCCGCGAGGACCCGACAGAAGGGGCCAGGGGGACCGGGCGAGGGAGAAGATCCCTCAACTCCTCCACCCAGAGCCTGCGGGCCATGCGCTCCGGAGGGCAGAGCAGGCAGGTGGGCGGATAAGCGGGGGGACAGGCAGGGCCTTGCGTACCATGGTGCCGTGGCGCTGGGGGCTCACAGGGCCCCGCGGGATCGCGCTGCCCCCGGCGGCCGGGCCGGGGCCGCTCCATGAAGCGCTGCGCTGGGGGCCGCCCCCGCGCAGGGCCCCGCGACCATGGCCCCCGGGGGCGCGGCCGGGCGGGCGGAGGCGCAGGGCCGCGGCGAGTCCAGCCGCCGAGCAGCTGCGGCCCCAGAGCCTCGGGCGCGGCGGGCGGGGGGCGCGGGGCGCCGATTGGAGCCCGCGCGTCAGCTGGGGCCGCCGTCTGGACGCTTAAAGGGCCAGGCCGCCCTGCGTGCCGGCGGGGGGCGCGGACACGCGTGGTGTGCTCGGTCCCAGTGCAGCCTGCTCTGTCTCGGGCCGCCGGGGCCCCCAGCCAGGTCCCACTGCTTCCATCCCAGCCGAAGGGCCCTGGCCTCACTCTCCCGCGCAGAGCCCCCTTTCTGCCGGGAAGTTCGTCCCAGAGTCTAATCTCGGTGCCTTCCAGCTGCGCCACAGAGGCGGAGTCGGAGTAGGAGGCGGCCCTGAAATCGGGAAGCTGGGCGCGCCCACTCCCCCGACCAGCTGCCGAAAGCCTTCCACCTGCTCCCCTGAGCGACCCCACGCTGAGAGACCGAACCCCCGTACCCTAGCCTCGCTCACCACCCCTACCCTCTGGCCTGGGCTGCTTTGACCTGAGGGTGAGTCTGGCCTCTCCAGCTAGCCCGCCCCCCCCTCCGCCCCCCACCTCTACCCCAGGACAGCCAGCCCAGGGCTCATTTTGCTCTGTGCTTTTGACCCATACCTACCTGGTGGCCTCCTCTGGCTGCTCGCGCCCGCGCTAGGGCAAGAGATACGATAACCCAGACCCCAGCTGCAGCGAGCAAGCCTTGAAGGTGGCCGGCCCACGCAGGATGAGCGGAGAGGGGGCCATAGGCCCCGGGCCCCACTGTGCCCCTCAGCCGTGTGACCCGGCCACTGCTGAGTAGCCTCCCCGCTCAGCCTCTGCTGGGGAGACGCGGCCAGGCCCGCGGAATGCTGCTGTGGACACCAGTGGGGGCAGGGGGCGAGCCCTGCTGGCGGGAGGCTGCAAAGGAACGTTGCCAGCCTGAGCCCGTGGCAGGGTGGGGACACAAGGCGCTGATCTGGCCGGGCTCAGGTGGTAGCTGAGCCACCAGGGTGGAGAGGGAGCCTCTGTGGACCTCTGGTGTGGCCGGTGTCATCATTCCGATGCCCTCGTGTGCCCCCCACCCCACCCCACCCCAAGCTGACTGCTGCCCCATCTTTGACCACTCTGATAGTACCCTTACCCTGGCGGTACCCGCACCCCTCCCTGTACACGGGCCCGTATGCTTACACAGCAGCCCCTGCTGGGCTGGAGCAGGCACGCCTGGGGATGCCATCTTCCTCCTGAGTGGGCAGGGACTCTGGGGCCTGCTCAGAGTGACTTGGTTCTGGGTGCCAGAGGAGGAAATGGAGCAGGGGTGAAGATCCCAGGCAGGCGCCATCAGAAAGTGAGATGGTCTGTCCTGTAAGAGGGCAAGGGCCTCCTGAGCCCGGGGCCAGGGAGAAGATCTCTCAGGGGCACAGAGAGGGGTGACCAAGAGTGCCAAGACAAAGGGGAGGAACACACAGAGCTAGATGGAGCGTGTGGAGAGCCCCTGGGAGGAGAGTGGGGGCACAGCCGGGGACATGCCCCCAGGGGCGGCCACTGCAGACATCCCGCACTTCTGTGGCCCCGGTAAGTGCGCAGACAGCCGGTCCAGCTCCCAGAGGCCTCAGGCTGAGGCCAGGCCAGAGTGGCCCGATGCCTGCCCAACTGGTCACCCCAGTGCCGCTTTCTGCCTCATACTCTATTCCAACCACCTCAACGGACTCCGTGGATCCTCACAGTGAGCTGGGAGGTGACGGGGAAGGATGCGTACCCATCAGTTGGACACTGTGAGGCCCGGAGCAGGGCAAATCACGAAGCCAGGCACCAGCGTCAGGAGCTGGGGGAAGGGGAGTTGGGGAGAGAGCCTGGCCTCCCCCGAGGGCTAGGAGGAGCCTGGCAGAGAGGACTGCTCGGGACACTCCTGGGCCCACTTCCAGCCAAGGCTTGGCAAGGGGGCGGGGCCAGCGTTCCGCAACCAACCGAGGCAGGACTGCTGGCCTCCTTGGGATTGGCCTTGGCTGCAGCAGTCAAACCAGGGAGGGGCTGGAGGTCGGGGTGAGAAGAGAGGGAATAGGGGTCTGTCTCCCTGAAGACCACAGCTGTTCCCATCTTGCCTCTCTGGTCTCCAGCCCATCGACTAGGGGAGCCCGGGGGCAGAGGCAGCTCTGGGAGAGGCTCCTGGCACTTGGGTCACATGAGACCCGGCGGGAAGGGGCTGTTTGAAGAGCCCAGTATGGTGGGCTCCAATGGGGCCGCTCATAGTTGAGGCCTGACAGTTGGAGGGAGAAAAGGGGTACTCCAGGTAGAGAACGGCACCTGCAAAGGCCAGGAGAGCGGAGTCAGGAGAGCATCTGCAGGGAGCAAGAGGCGATTTGATGTGGTAGAGTCAAGGTTCTCACCGGGTGGGAGTGAGTGGCTGGATAGGGATGGCAGAATTGCTCTTGGCTTTGGAGAGGGCCCGGCCCTGGGCGCTTCCCTTCAAGGTGGGTCAGGGCAGGGTTTCTGAACTGGGTGATTGGGAAGGAGGATCCCAGGCCGGAATCCCAGGCCCCAGGGGTAATCCAGTTCGTGGAGACGGGTGTGGAGCTGGAGGAGTCTTCGGACGCTTGGGGCTGGGTGCTGGCAAGGTCAGCAAAGCCATCCCCCTGCCTTGAGAGGCCAGCTTATGGGTGTTCTCACAACTTCCTGAAGCATCTAGCTCCCCGTGTCTGTCCCGCGTCGAGGAGGAGAAACAGACCCAAACTGTGCTAGGGCAGCTCCCAGGCTTGCCTGGGGACACCGGACTCTCTCCTACTGAGCCTGGAAAGAAAGAACAAATAGTCCAGTGTGTGTGTGTGTGTGTGTACGCACCCTCACAGGACTCAGCCTCCCTAGGCTGAGTGCACAGTGCCAGGAACAGAAGGGGAAACGCAGCATGAAGTCAGTGGGATGGTAGGGTTCGAGCTACCCGCTAGGGGCTGACCCAGGGCCCTGCGGGGTTGGGGAGCACTGGGCTCTGGGTGTGGAGTTGGGGGTGTTGCCCCTGTGTTCGGCCACCACTGAGCATCACACTAATCGGCTACAGCTGCTGGGGGGTGGGGGCCTAATTCAAACCAGCAGGTTGCCCAGTTCCCTCCTGCTGTGCAAACGTCATGGCCTTGGCATTCCAGGCCTCCCCAGAAGCTTCCAGGATCTTCTCCCACCCTTTCGGTTCAAGGGACCCTGGGCTTCTCGTTGGTGATTGAGCCTGGCCCTCCACATGAAACCTGTGGGCTCCCACTCCCCTCCTGGAGGCAATCCCAGGGGCCAGTGTCCCCGGACCTTCGATGTATGCTTGGTTCTGAGCATTTAATTCCCACTACTAAGAGGCAGGCCTTGGTATCCCAGATTTTCAGAGGAGCTGAATTATAAAGGTCAAGCAATTTATCTAGTTACCCAACTAGGAATTGACGGAGTATTACTTGAACCCAGGCAGTGTGGGCCTGGCTCAAATCCCTTAAGGACTGTACTGTAGAACGGTTACTCACAGGAGTCCTTCATTCAAAGTAAAATCAAATTAGGCCAGAGGCACTGAGATTAGTGGGGTTCTTCTCAGTCTTCCTCTAGGAACCTGGCCTGCTGGTAGAGATGCTGGTCGCAGGAGGACCTGTGTCACCATGCCTCCATCCCCTGTAGGCCAGCTTCTCTCTAGACAAGCCTGGGAAGGGACGGGCATCACCGATATCCATGTCCAGTTGCGCCGGTTGTGCACACCCTCTTTCAGGGCTTGTGAGCCCAGCAATGGGCAGTCAGAGGCTCAGGGCCAAGCCTCCAGAGGCCAAATGCGGGCGTCTCGCTCAGCTGCAGCCCTGGGTCACTCCCTTCGACTTCCTTGGTTCTCTAGGCCGGCTGAAGAGAACCAACAGTGCTCAGGCTAGCCTGTGGAGCCGTGAGTGGTGGGCCCAGGGTCTCCATGAGGCAGAAGTACTTGGCTTCAAGCTTCGCACGGCCCACAGTGGCCTGGTGAGTCCCAGGGAGGAGAGGGGAAAGGGGCAAGGGAGCACTGCCTCTACCCTCTACCGAAACCTTTAAATGGACCATTAGAGCCTCCTGCCCCTTTGTGTCGTGGCAGTGCGGTCCCCCCACCCCCCGCCCGCCCTGTCCCCCGCCTCGCACATCATCAGCCACTGACTAGAGCTGCCCAGGGTCTGTCCTGAGACAAGCAGGTAACCCTGTTCTCCCAGGATACCCCACTCCTACCCCTGATCTGACTCCAGAAGCTGCCTGCCGCCTCCACAGCACCCAAGGACTTCTCCCTGCCCAGGATTCCTCTCAGCTTGCATCCCAACTCATCCTATCCCAAGTCCCTCGTGGGACTTCTTTCTAGAAACCAGCCCTCCAGAGTCTAGGCTCTTCCAGCTCGTGAGGCGTGGCTTCCAGGCCTCACCTGGCCAGCTAATTACATCACTAGCAAGGCAAGTTTCTCTCTACACCAACTACAGCCGCCTCTCCCTCCCCAACAGTGATGCCAAGCCAGTGTTCGCGGTCACTAGTGATAGGGGCATTTTTCTTGAATTCTCTTACCTCTTCTTTAAATGCCCAGCTAATTCAGAACAGCCAAGACCAAAGTCCTTGACACATTTCCCTCCAGTACCGCCCAGCTGATCAAAGCGATCCTTATCAGAATGGTAATGTGAACAGAATCAGAATGTGAACAGAATGCCTGGACTCGCTAAAAAGGAAGCTCATTTGGGGATTTCCCTACAGCAGAAAGACTGAAAGTCTCTTTAAATTTTAGTGCATGTAGATTTGACTGTGGTCAGGGATTCTGACTTGGGGGTCGACCGTTAATTGTGAAAACTGAATCTCTGCAACTCTGTGGCAGGTTATGTTGTATTCACTAAGAAGATACAAATTCCTCTGAGTTCTGAAGAGAAAAAAGTTAATTGTACTTGCCCTGCAAATTCTCATGTGGACACTAAAAATATCACCTTGCACGCTTTCTGGAGGAGCGAGGAGCGAGTGCCGCATGCCCGGCGAGCCGCTGTCAGGGCGGGAAGCGTGGAGGCTGCCGGTGGTGGGGCAGGGAAGTGCGCTGTCCCGAGGCAGCAGCTCCCAGGTGAGACAGGGCCCCGGCCCTCGGCAGCAAAGGCATCTGTAGGCAGGTCACTGCCAACAACAAAGCCTGGAGGAAAAGCGGAATTTGCAGGGAAGAGAGACCGAGCACCATCAGTGCTTCTCTGGGTAGGTGACCGTCCCCATCTCGGCCTGAGGTTGTCCACCTCCCGCCCCACCACTCAGCTGCAGGGTGGAAATGAGCTGCAGAGATGAAGTCTCTTTACTGGCTGGGTCAGCAAAGAGACTCCACGTTTCCATTTCAGAAAGATCTGAAGTCCGGATGAGTAAAAGAAAGATGACACAGCCACAGATTTAGACTAAGTATATATTTTAATTTCTACAAGGTCCCCCTTTCAAGTTTTAGGAACACTTAAATGAAGTGTATACAAATCAGACATTGCCAATATGTACAAAAGTATTTTCTACAGGTTTTGATCAATACCAGCCATATCATGTTTCATTTGCAGTAAACAAGACGTTACAAAAACAGTCCAATAATACATTTTCTATTAAGAAGCACAATACACAACATAATTAAATTTTATTAAAAAATAACTTAAAATACAGAACAATCCCCTCCAGGCAAAAAAGCTATTTCTGTAGTTCATTCAGTAAACACACGATTGAATGCTGCGGCTGAGGGCTGTTCTTTTCCATGGAGGAAACAATCCTGGCTTCCAGGGCCCACCTTTTTCGGATGAAACTCCCCCACAGTGGGCGGTTATTGTCTGGGGTAGGCAGCGTTCTAGAAGAGCCCGCCCCACCCGCACCCCGGCTTCATGCCCCCATCCCAGGACCCCGCACCTATGCAGTCACTCCTGTGATTATGCTATGTTCTATGGCAGAGCCAACCTGAAAACAGGGAGACTTGATCAGTGGGCTTGCTCTAATCACACGAACCTGAAAACTGAAGGAGGAAGGCAGCGGGATGGGAAGTATAACGGGCCGCTGAGGGTTTGAAGACGGAGGGGAGCGCGCAAGAAGGAATGCGAGCAGCCGTCAGGAGCTGAGGGAGAAGCCTCCTTCTCCCTCCTTGTCAGCTCCTTGACAACCAGCAAGGAACCAAGTGAACGTGGAAGTGGATTCTTCCCGAGAGTCTCCATAAAGGATGCTGCCCTGCTGACACCTGACCTTGGCCTTGTGAGACCCTGAGCGGAGAATCCAGCCCTACTGTGCCAGACTCCCAAGGGACAGAACTGCGAGCTGAGAGACGGGTGTTGTTTTCAGCTGCTGAGTATGGGGTAATTTGTTACACGGGATAGAAAACGAACACATTGTCCAAGGGTAACTTTTCTTAACCTAGTTGGATCTGGCAGTTTCTGTTTGAGTTCTGAATGTAGTGTTTTTTTCACGGAGTCTTGTAGGCAACTTTTGAAAAACCCTTCACATGAATCACGTCTTGTTCTGTGTTCACTAGAAGTACATCTATGTGACTTGGGTCCTGTTTTTCTAATGTATTCTCGTCTATCACCCTGGCACACAGCTGACCGTTTAACCCTGTTTATGAACCTTTTATGGGTGATGGTTTTAATCTATCCAAGGTTACCCCTCCACCCATCAAGGGCTGTCGGATCCCTCCAACTGAGGGCTCTTTCCCACTTCCCACGTACCCCAAGCAAGGCCTGGGTAGGGTAGTGCAGAGTTCACTTCAAACATCCAATGTGAATTTCTTCTGCATATCTGGCTTACACTGGCACTAAGGTGATTAAGTACACTTGGGGGAAAAACTCAAAAGATTTAACACACACACACACACACACACACACACACACACCCCAATTTTTACAGGTCAAATCATTTTTGGAGGAACCACCCGAAACTGAAAACGGGTCATCTGCGCAGTCCTGTGCATCCCTCTCCCCTGTCGCCCTGGACGTACTCCTGTCATGCGGGCTTCACTGAGTCACAGTGGGTCCCAGGAGAAAGAGGGAAAACATGCTGGTGCTTAGAACAGTTCAGCTGCTCTTGAGGCAGATCTCTCTCACTTGAAAGTCTTAAAAGCCCTCCAAAATGTCTCCAGGTAGGTGGCAGTGAGGTTCTGGTGGCACTTACAAGTCTACCCGTCAATTCGCTCTTCCAGTGGCACGCCTGCCAGGTGTGAGCAGCAGCCCCGAGGGGCTACGCGACCCTATGTGCCAATCCTGCCTGCTCCAGGGGACCCCAGGCCACACCTGAGCTTAAGAGAAACGCTCCAGATAGTTAAAGTGAATACAGCTCAGAAGAAGGAACCATGTGTGGTACCAACAAAGGAAAACAAAAAAAATCCCGTCTCCCTCTCCCATGAGATTCTAATGTAAAGTATACTTGAAGAGGCACCAAAAGGTACCGAGCACCAAAACAGGAACTGGAATAGAACTGTTTTTTTACAATCTAAACTTCTGAGAGTATTTATTTAAAAAGCACATAAAACATTAGGGCCTTAGAGACAGTGCAGGTATTTATAGTTAAGGCTGATTTATCCTTCTTAACCTCACCCGCCAGCCTGGAGTAACACAGATAGATGTATGATGACCACTTTCCTGATCCTGAGACAACCAAGAAGGAAGGAATGAATTAAGAACTCCAGAGCCACTGCCTTAGACTCTTGGCTACCATCAGTAACAATTCTGGGTGGTTTGTTTTTAAGAGCCCATGTGAGTAAGACGGTGTAATTGGTATATAAATGTTTGGCCACCTTAAACAGTTCTTCACAGTTCTGTGCTTGGCAGCATATATGCTAAAACCTGAAAAACGGGCAAAAAGAACCTGTATTCTAAGGAATACATGAGATGGAAAGAAACAATTGAATAATATTGCAAATTATACTTAAGTTTCATGACTTCTTGATTCAAGAAAATGAAATTCATTTCCATAGTTGGCTACTGTAAAATGTGGCATAAAAATATTTTTAGGAGACATATCTGTATTTTAAATTCTGTGCACATGTAAATGGACAATAACAATTAAGAAGTGCCTATTTTGAAACTTATCTCTAATATTGAAATAGAACAACAGACTGCCATTAAGTTTCTTAAACCTTTTAAGTTACCAGATATTTACAAACAAGATATAATTTGTATCAAAAAAGGGGACATTTTCAACTATATGTGCTGCTTTCACTGGGGCTCCGGTGATGAGAGTAACTTCGGTCACTTTCACTGTCAGAGCCATAAGATCTACAACTCCTGTATAACAAAAGAAATATATAGACACCTTTTAACTTCAACCCTTTGAGTTCCTCTTGAAGCTTTTTTGTTATGAGTGGCTTGAAAGCAATACTGATGGGGCATAGCACAGTGGATGGACGAATGGGGTCCTGATGGCGGCAATAGTGTAGACTTTTCAAAGATGCTTTAAATGACAGATGGCGGTAATATCAAGGTTAAGATAAAGAAACATCGCATCTTGGGAAATTACTTGAAATCCACACTCATGCAAATGAGCAAAATAATTTTCCATGTTACCCAAAATGAACATCAATATTTAATTAGACTGAGGAAGCGAGGGATTAAAAAAAGGTACGTGAAGAGATTCATTAAAAATATGGAAACCAAAATGGGGACCCCCCCCCCAAGAGGGGTGAAGGTGGGGCAGGCATGGATAGGACCACTGGGACAGTGCATCAAGAGGACCTGGCAACGGTCACCAGTTATTTTGAAAAATATTCAAGGAGCCGGTCACTTTGCTAGACGCTAGGGACACACAGTAGACCAAGTATAGTTTCCTGGGGCTCAAGGACACCACAGATAGTGGACAAAACGAACAGGGCACACCGTGGGGAGGCGGGGTGGCATTAACTCAGGGTTATGGGTCAGGATGGCCCCCTGGGGCACTGGGTTGCAGCTGAGACCTACAGGGCAGGCAGGTGGGAAGTGGCCATTTCAAGAGGCGTGACTCTGCAGGCAGGAGAGGCTCTGGCACAGTAAAGGAGGGAAGACAGAAAAGCCCCAGCTGGAGGTGGTAGGTGGAGAGGCCTTACATGTGATGCTAAAAAGCCTGGACCTTCCCCTCCGGGCAGTAGGGAGCCTCTCGAGACTGTCAAACAAGGGAGGTGTCTAGATCACTACTAATTTCAGACAAGGATCTCTGACTGTAGTTGCAATGGATGGGGGAAGAGTAAGACCAAAAGCGACCAGGAAAGGGACATTACAAAAAGTCGCCATAAAGACTATGGCAGTACCAGCCCCAATAAGTCCTATAAAATGTAATATCTATAAATATCTATACTTTATAAAAACTTATTTTTACTAAAATCGATGCTATAAACCTCAGCCCCGCTGCTGAACCTAATGATGACATTTTAGGATATTTTTTAATTTAAAAAACTAATACATTGGTTTTGCTATTTTTAGCAACTGGCCCTATTTAAAGGAGGGGGACATGGTCTGGGTGGCCTTCTCTCTTTACTCCTTCCAAAAAACTGTGTGTCCAAGGGTATGTAAATATTACAAAATCCATTCTAGGTTCAAACACTAACAATAACCAACAAACCTGACCCAGCAACCCTTAATACAAAAGCCACTTTGAGTAGATGCCTGCGGGTTGCTGAAATTCAAGAGAAAGATTTCTGACCTCAGAGGATTACGCTGTCTTCCACGAGCCGCTGTCACCTCCCACACCGAGTGCCCCCAGTGCCCCGCAGCGCCCTGCAGGAGGGAGACCCACCTGGACCGCCTGTTGTAGCTTCTGCCTCGGTGGTAGCTGTCGCTCCTGTGGCTCCGGCTCCGACTGCGACTTCGGCTGTAGTAGCTGTCGTAGGTGTAGGACCTGCTCCAACAGCAACAACGTACACTCAGCTTCCCCATCCAGATACTCACAGGCTTCCATTTCTTTCTAGGATCTCCTCAGTGTTCTCTGAGAACACGGGCACTACGGGACTGGGGGAGGACACATCTGCACAGCAAGTACTGGAGACATGTGACAAGTGCCCCGGTGAGGCTCACCACGTGAAACAGAAAAATGTTCACTCCTTTTCTGCACTGAGAAATATCACAAAGTTAACACTGACTTAGTCTGACTGAACCTGGTGGATCTTCTTAGGCCATTCTATTCAATCGGTACCTGCCATTACAACTGGACGTCAACTGTCACTTTGACACTAGAGTACGATGGGCCAGCAGATAAAGGCTGTCAAAAATAGCCCTCATGTAGATAGAGATGATTCCGTGAGACAAATACATGGGTTTCAATTTTTCAACAGACTACAACACTTTTTAAAAGGGAATGAAGCGTTTCATAAAATACGGCTTTTCAATTCTGCCCCCACGGGGGGTTCCCCACCCTGTCCGTACCTGGACCGACTGTGGGGGTCGTACGAGCTGCTCCTGGATCTGCTCCTGCTGGATGTCCTGAGAGGAATCACATGAGGGACCATCATTTTGTGGGTTGGGACAGGTTATCTCAAAAATCTAGGCATTTATTTGCCCGTCAAGGAAAAAAACACAATGAAATCCAGTAGCTGTATTTATTTCATTTCCTTATCAAAAGTATGTTGGATTTTTTAAAAAGCATGTTTGGATTTCATTCTGATTAACTTTGATTCTTCTGTGCGGAGCACATAACCAAAGTCACTGGGGAGGTTCTAACTGGGTGGGGAGGGGAAGTTTGCCCAGGTCAGACACCTATAGGTAAAATGAAGCTGCAGCAGTGGAAAATACCTGAGAGGCAAAAGAGGGTTTGATGAAGCTGGGAGAAATCCAAACCTGGGGTCACCCCCTCATACACTCCATCCTGTGGCCCCCTATTAACAAATCAGTCCTCCTATCCCAACCGCTAACCCAAGCCAAGAGGTGACTGCAGATGCGAACTGAGGTCAAGGAAGATGTACTGGAGTAGGGTGGGAGGGGAAAGTTGGCCCGGCCTTTTAAAAAAAGATTTCTGCTGCTTCTCTTTCCTCACTCTGATAAGATCGCACCCTGAGGACAGCCAGTGAGAGTCCGACAGTTCCTAGGAAGAAACGACTAGAGGAGACAATAGGCCTGCCTGGTATTTAGCAATGACAGGATTCTTCTCAATAGCACCCGCACTCTGCCTACGCAGGCCTTGAAAAGCAGACAGATGCAGACCACGGTAGGGCGGGGCTCCCACACTCACCTGTGACTTTTGTAACTGCGGTAGGAACTGCTCCGGCTTCTTGTGCGGCCTCTGCTGTACCATCCTCTGCTCCGACTCCTGGAATAGCTTCTTGATCTACAGTTAAGAGTGAAAAAATAGAATTATATTAACTTACCATGCTGTTCAAATGATTACCAGGAGGACAGGAAGGGGAGAACACGACCAAAGGAAAGGTCACTCACAGACTCTTCAGAGTGGGTTTGACAGTGACAGCTAATGAGGGTTTAAATTGAACAGATCAAATAAACCAGAAAAGGCTGGTAAAGGTGTATTCATTGGAGCCCCATTTGTAAGACCAGAAGAATAAATAATCCAAAGCTCTATTAAATATAGAATGGGGGAGGGGAGAAAACAGATACACAGTAAAAATGGTCTCCAGTAGCAAAATGAATGAAGTACGGCTACATACATCAAGAGACATCTCTTGGAACATAATGTTGTGTGAAAAATGCATAGCTAGAACATGTATGTAGGTATGTATATCTGTAAAGATTCTATTGGAAAACATGCAAAAACACTGTATAAAATAGAAATATTTGTGGCAAAACTAAAGAACAACAAAACTACAACAAAAATTTACAATAATGTTTAATTCTTGGAAAGGAGAGAGAAAGTAGGGTGGCATTGGGTAGGGACACATCAGGTATGTCAAAGCTCTATTTTTTAAAATCTAGATGATGTTTTAGGGCGCCTGAGTGGCTCAGTGGGTTAAAGCCTCTGCCTTCGGCTCGGGTCATGATCTCAGGGTCCTGGGATTGAGCCCTGCATCGGGCTCTCTGCTCGGCAGGGAGCCTGCTTCCTCCTGCCTCTCTGCCTACTTGTGATTTCTCTCTGTCAAATAAATAAAATAAAATCTTAAAAATAACCAAATAAATAAAAAAATAAAATCTAGATGATGTTTTAAATTATTTATACCTCATCATTTAATTTTTTTCAACCTATTTAATATTTAATAAAACAAGGAACTTAAGTTAAAGTATAAGTCTGCCCCTCTGCGTTCACTTGGCTCCCCACCTTTCTCCCCCAACTTTCCACCTGTCGTGGGGACAGAACAGTGTCCCCATGTCTAGGCTACTCATGTAACCTCTTCACAGGTTTACTTTATTCGCTATGTACTTATGTTTTAGAAGACGTGATTGCTTCCAGTTTATCTACAAGAGAATGAACACATTATGTTCTAAGAGTCCAGTCATTTCCTCGACAATTATAGAGCAGCTTCTGTGAGGTAACCGAAAGAGGAGTAGAAAATGGTCCCAGGCTTAAGTTCACAGCCTAGTAGGGGAGTCGCAGGCAGGTAAGTAACCAAAACAGGGAGGTGAGGTCAGCTGCTGCTCTACTACCCATTCACGGCATAACTTAAAGCAAACTCCTCAGGCTTTCTAACCCTGTCTTCATTTATCAAACGAAATGCCCCCCACCCCAAAGTTAGCAGTAGGAAGCGAAATCAGAGTGGCCGGCGTGACCAGCAGCTCAGAACTGTCAAAGGACGAATGGAAGGCAGACGTTAAGCAGACGGGGGCCTGCATGTAGGACTATGCACCTAGAGAGAAAAGGCCAGGATTCACCCGCTCTCTGGGCCTGCTGGGAGTCAGGGCAGGAGGAGGAAGAAGAGCCCGCAACACAAGCATGGCATGGTCTGAGAGGGACGAGGAGAGCGAGCAGCAGGTTCCAGAAGGACCAAGAGGACTGAAAACATGCCCTGGCACATGCGAAGTACCTGAAAATAGACCTTTTAAGAAGCAGCGGGGGAGGGAAGGCGCAGAAGACAGACTGCAAGCAACTACAGAGTAAATGGGAGACAGTTACTACGGATGGCAAGTGTTGGTTCCTATTTTTTTTTTTTTTTTTTGGTTCCTATTTTTAAAGAAATCTGGGTGAGAAAGGGAAGATAGAAAGGGGAAAAAATTTCAAAGATTCTTAACTGTCATTTTAGGCTCAAATGATGGAAAGCAAACACAATATACTACGGGACATGAGCAATTAAGAGAGAGGTAACACCATGAAATATTTACAAGGAAAAAAAAGGAGTATAGATCACTTATTAGCATATCACCATCACTCATTTTTTTAGTTTGTAAAAATTCTCATTCTCTGCACAATCCAGCCTATGCTGATGACAACAGTTAGACCCAACTTGAACCCAAATAAATCAATCTAAAGATGATGGTTTATACCATGCCCCTCCCTGCTAATCCCTGAATAAAGATCAAATAGATGCAGGTCTTGGGCCCGTTAACTTTGCCTCTCCGGCCCCCACCTTCCACTTGTGTAAGATGGAGGGTTACATTAATGATCTCTCAATCCTACATAATCCTGTAAATTCAGGATTTCCTTCTAAGGCATCACCGAGAGGTGGGAAAGCAGCGCCACACCGTTAGAGACTTGCCGCCTATCACGGCAACCCATTTCTATTGCCAGACAGCTTTAATTAACAAGCAATAGTTTTTGACACTGAACCCAAATTTCTTCGCCTAAAATCCCCACTTCCTATGTCCTCAGTCGGCTCTCTTAGTCACAGAGCACAAGCACTTCCCCCTTATTCCCTTCCAGATATTTGGAAATAGTGATCTTGTCTCTAATTCTGATGTTCTTCCAAGTTAAACAATAACAGACTCTCGGGGAGGCGGGGAGGCGGGGGTGGGGGGGGAGAGCACACTGCTCACCGATAGGATGACGTGGAACTTCGCGATCGACTTCTGGAGTGACTATAGGAGACAGACCTTGTTCTGTGTCTTGATTTGGTTTCCGATTTACTTCGAGACCTGCTCGGACTCCTGGACTGGCTATCCTCATCCCGACTAGGTGTCTGCTCATCACTTGAACTCTCCTGATTCCTTGGCCTCCGGTTTAAGCGTGCCGTCTTTCTTACCTCGTCAAAGAGAGACCCCGGCCGAACTTTATTCTTGCTTTTAATCTCTATCCTCAAGCCCTGTGGCTTCATCTCCGGGGCCGCAGTCAGCGCCTTCACCTCCACGGCGCTGGACGTGGGGGCAGCGAGGGTCGCCAGGTTCCCCACCCCTTGCAGGGGCTTCCACTTGTTATCCGGGACAGCGAGCGGGCTCTTCTCAGCCCCCTCTCTCTTCACAGTGCTCTCTACAGCACTGGCCAGGCTAGCAGGGCTGCTGTCCCGTTTCCCCACGTCCCCCATCGTTTTGCTTTCCTGCTTTACCTCCTCTGCCTCAGGAGGCTCCGGGTGCACATCCTGTTTTAGAACGATGTTTACGTCTGCGGCGGCAAGCCTTGAATGTCCTAGAGGCGACGCCTCCTTGGCTGGGGAGCTCCTGTCAGGGGTGCAGATCTCCATGTTGTCATCTGTCTGCAGCACGTCCTCCGCTCCGCCGGGGACACCTTCTGGGATACGCTGACTGCTGCAGGGAGAAGCGGCGTGGCCCTCGGGGCTGAGAGCCGGGGGAGAAGCGCCGAGTTTCCTATCCTCTCTGGGCGGCTGCTCGGTATCTGAGGAAGTCATGACCGGATTGCATTTACCTGAGAGGCCGCCCTCTTCGCAGGACTTCTCAGGGCGCGGAATATTTTCTTTCATGGTTTCGCTATTTTCAGAAACTTGTTTCTTCTCTTTTGCCTCCTGAGTAACTTGTTTTTCACTCATCTCCTCCTCCTCCTCCTCACCAAATTCTAGTGGAGGCTGCCAGTGAAATGCCTGTTTTCGTTTTGGAGCCTTGTGCTTTTTGTCTTTTTTCCCTTTCAGTTTCTCCTTTGCTTTTTTGGTCTGTTCCCTTTTAAGATTTTCCTTTGTCCCGTGTTTGTGCTTCCGTGCCTTCCTTCGAGTGTTTTCTGAGTTGGAATAGGACCCATCGGAATCAGAGGTTGAAGACCGCTGCTTACTTGATTTCCAAGCACCATTACCATCAGGCAGCGAAGTACTTGCCGAGGATTTCGTCGGGGGTTTGGCTTTGCTGTGAATTTCACCGAACTCTGACTCAGAATCCGATGTAGCTTCACCTTCCTCCTTATCAGAAGATGGCCGGGAAATATTTTTACTGTTTTTAGTTACATCTCGTTCAGAGTTTGACTCAGAGTCCCATTTACTCCCAGCATAATTCTTCCTTTTGGCCTTACTGCCATTTCTAAGATGACCAGAAAGATTTTCTTTCAAGGCCCTTTTCTTTGAACGAGGGCACTCCTGTTCAGGCTTGGATTTCTCTTTATCTCTGTTTTTCTCTTGCTTACTGTTCATCTCCATTTGGACTTGCCTCTCTTTTTCCGGGGCTGACTGTGTAACCTGAACACTTGACTGTTCACTGTCTGAAGAATAATCTAAAGATGACCTGCTTTCGCTATACTTTCTCTGACTCGAACACTTGTCTCTGCTTTTCCCGTATTTATTGCGAAGTCTCTTCTCAGAGCTGCTGCTGTGCCTCTTATTTGAAGTGTTATTTTTTTTCCCACTGGATCTAAATTTCCTCTTGGCTCGTCTTCCATCATCACTGCTAACGGAAGAGTAGGACGATGATCTACTACACTGTGAACGATCACTGTATTTATTTCGTGAATGAGATCTAGATGAGGCAGACCTAGATCTTGAATGTGAACTAGCTAGACTTCTTGACCTTGTGTACGATCTGGAATAAGATCTACTCCTAGAAGATCTGCTCCTTGACCTTGGTGAGCTTTCTGAACTTCTATCACTGTATTTTGAATAAGCACTCCGATCACTTTCTGAATTTTTTTCTCTTTTATGGTAGGATGATGAACTTCCAGTCTCTTTGATATTTGCTAAACTGTAAGTGCTTTGGAGGGGCAGCAAATGGGTTGTTTTAGCTTTCATTTCCTGAATTCGCTCATAAGAGGGCTTCCAGGGCTTCTGTCCGGGCTTCCACCTTGAAGGAGGGGGACTGTCACTCAATGGTATTACAGGAATATTTTCCGCCACCACTGGTTGTACTACAACGTTTTCATTTTGTGGCACTGTTGCTCGTAAAGGTTCTGTTTTAACTGGTTTATTTTCACTTATCTGAGAGGTTGTTCGTCTTGGTGATTTTGACGCTGTCCTTTGGTGCCCTGACTTGGAAGTAGATCTGGACTTTGATCTACTTCGAGAATGTGATGAGGACTTTGATGGAGTCCTTGATCTTGAGCTTCCTCTAGAATAAGACTGTGAGTGAGATTTCGATCTGTAGGAGTCTCTGCTGGAGTGAGTTGTAGAGCTCTGGTCATCTTTATCAGATTTAGACCAGTCCCTTTTTGATGAGTGATGAGATGATAATGAGGAAGAACGAGATCTCCTTTTTCTGTCACAAGAGGATTTCATTCGTCGGGTGGAAGATTTTGAGGATTCTATGTCTGATGGTACAATAATCCTTCTCTTCTTAGGCTGCTTGTGTCTTCTGCAATGTTTCTGCTTTTTAGCTTTCTTTTTATGTTTAACCTTTTTCTCTTTCCTGCGTTTTTTATGGTGACTGTCGGAGTGTCTTGCTGTACTAAGGTCTGAATAATATCCATTATAGGACCATGATCTGGATCTCTGGGACAAGCTTCTCTCGTCCCATCGGCTGGAACAGGGGTCACTTAATCTATTGAAAAGGATACAATATGATGCAATTATTTACAAGCATGTTTTCTACACTTTAAAACACATTTGTTGTCAATACAAATGCACTGACAAAAGCCTAGTTAAGAACAAAGTACTGACTCCATCGACACTTTAAGCTCGTGTAGAAGGATACATCAAAGGGTGACAGGCCTCATCACAACCTCTTAATTTCCAAGATACATACTGACAACTACTAACAGATTCACTTATAAAAGGATTTTTTAATTAAGCAAAGATTTCAAATGTGACAGAAAAACAGTTTTGAACCAAACCAAACCAATTCATCACAAGAGCACTGCTGACATACTGAGTTTCTTATGACCCTCTCTGCCTCTGGGAACAATTTCTGAGGGAGAGTCAAATCAAGTTCCCAAACAATTTGTTGATTCCCTGTAGACACAGGACAGCTGCCTGAACTTTAAAAAGGAAGCCTCTTAAGAAGCTAGCATGGCTATTGTTTTATTTCAGCTTCAGGGGTAATCAAGCCTTTCTCTTAAGGTTTTAGTTCAATTACTTCCTCTAGAAATTGAGGAAAAAGTATATGAAAGTAGATGCAGGCTTTACAATCTTAGTGGTAATGGGTACTTCCAGGGCTCAAAATGGAGAGTTCTAGAGGCCACTGTGTCTAAATCACTCTCACAGAGCAGAGCAGACACAGTCCCTCTTCCCACTTGTAACCATTCTACTGGACACCCACAGAGGAGAGACTACTACCAGGAATAATTATAGAGGGTCCCACCGGTGTATTTTTCACTAGCTGTTCTGGAGGCAGCCCCATTTCTACAACAGATAATTCCGCTGGGGGTGTTACTGAGGGTCAGACGAGGGTACACTTGTGAAGAACCAAGTCTGTGGGGTCAGAGGTTACTGCACATGCTAGGTACAGATTTTCCTATCTGCCAATTCATTCATCAGTGACTAAGAGACCTGGCGAGGAAAAGAGTCTGCTGTATGATTTTTAAGTCCTGATTATTTCTAAAATTGTACAAGGTTATCTTTGAGAGCTTTAGTAGTTTATAGTTTTGTGGGGGAAGACCAAATTTTGATTTAAAAGAACCCTGAAGCCAATCAGCCCTCCTACTTAATGGCTCTCTTTTTGCCAAGTATTCCCAAATGTGTACTCTTTGGTCACGGTCAAACTTTAAATGTTAAGTCTTTAATGAAAAGTGCAGAAGTAATAAGTCTCTGGCCTCTTAACACTTAAAATATAGTAGACACAGGATTGTGCTCATACTCAAAGCTCTTACTTATCTCCTTTACTCCATTTTTCTCCACTAGGTGGTCTGTATGCTCTTAATCTCTGCATTTCTTCTTTCCAGTGAGGGGGAGTTTCACTGCTATCATCATCGTCTGATTCAGAACATGATCTTGACCTTGGCGGAGTGTGATAGCGCTTCAAAAACAAAGATAGGAATAACTGTTTTTAAAATACTGCTCAATTAAAGTCTGCTATAGAACAGAGTTAGGTATAAGACCCAATCTCAGATGTCATTCAAAAGCAATAATGATTAAAGTACAAAAGGATGATATGAAGTTATATCAAACATAAGACACTAAAAGACATGGGTTTGGGGTGCCTGGGTGGCTCAGATGGTTGAGCCGAAGGCATCTGTTTGCCTTCGGCTCAGGTCATGATCTCCAGATCCTGGGATCGAGCTCTACATCAGGCTCCTGGCTCAGCCAGGAGTCTGCTTCTCCTTCTCCCTCTGCCCTTCTCCCTGATTGTGCTCTCTCTCTCATATGAATAAATAAAATCTTAAAAAAAAAAAAGGAAAAGAAAAAAAAGAGAAAGAAATGGGATTTTTTTCTTTCAAGTCCTAATGGTTACATTCATTGGCCTGGATTATTGAACACACTAAGATTTCTCAACATACTCACTCACTGTTTCACATGTCACTTCATACTTAAAATGCAGCAATAAACTTTAATAGCAATACCCTCATATACCTGTAGAGAATACAACTAGCTCCTTGAACAGATCTTGAACTGTACCTAAAATTAAAGCTAGGATTTTGCCAATACTGCTTATTTAGATAAGTAAGTTGAAAAAAAGAAGTCTTAACACACATACAATTGTGCCCCTTCCTTTAATCTTCCGTCCAGATTTTGATACAGATGGTTTCTGATCACTTACAATGGGTGTAACATCAGGAATCTTCCTGGAAAAGATTGAAAAGTAAAAATAAGCAAATGCTAGGCAGTTTTCTCAACATTTAAATGCAGAATTTATGCTCCTATAATACAAAGTCATTTCATTTAGATCCAACACTTTTGTCGAATGAGGTGCTCCACGTAACCTGATTTTCTAGGCAAACTCTTTAAGTGCCAACCAAACCTTAAAAAAAAAAAAAGTAACTCAATTGTGTAGAAATGTAGGTATGATACCGTGTATCTTTTTAAGCACAGTATTACTTTTAAAAGGGATACAAAATCCCCTTTTCCCTGTCTCTTGTCAAAACAATGATGTTCTAAGATATTTCTGACTCTGATGCTTAAATTGTTTTAAAACTTTATTATTTTGTATTTTTGATAATTCATTTGTCTCCCCCCACTCTACAATAAGCTGCCCTTCAATGCTCTGAATCTGCTGCCTTACGGTAATTCTGCAAGTACAGACTCGGTGGCAGCTACTGTCCTCCATGAGTGAGAAGTCTTCATACCTCAAGTTTTTTACCTGTTACTATCATGATGGCTAGCTCTTACTGAGTACTTACTATGTGTATCAGACATTATGTTAATAAGCATTTTAAACATAACTGAGTCAAATGTATGTAATGTAAAAGTGGACATTTTAGCCAATTTTAAGTGTATAGTTCGGTGTATCAATTACACTGACGTTGTGCAACCATCACTACTCTCTTCCTTGAACTTTTTCATGACCCCCAACCCAAACTCCACCCATTAAGGAATAGCTCCCCCTCCCGCCCCCGGACTCCCTCAGCCTCTGGTCATCTCTAATTTATGACCAAATAACATTCCATTGTATGTATACAACACATTTTGTTTACCCACCATCTGTTAGTAATGTGGGATCGCTTTCTTTTTGTTACTGTGAATATACTGCAATAAGCACTGACATACAAGTATCTGTTTGATTTTCTATTTTCAATTCTTTTGAATATATACCTAGCCATTTGGTTACACGGTTAAGTTTATATTTAACTTTTTGAGGAACAACCGAACTATTTTCCACAATGTCTGAATAATTTTAGTCCTGCCACCAATATATAAGGATTCCAATTTCTCCATATCTTTGCTGACACTAGTTTTTTTGGGGTTTTTGTTTTAAATTATAGCCATCCTAGCTGGTGAGTGTTATCTCCCTATGGGTTTGATTCTATTTCCCTAATGACAAAGATGTTACTGGCCATTTGTTTGAAACGTCTATTCAAATGTGCTTATTTTTAAATTGAGTTGCCTTTTTGTTATTGTTGTCCATGCTTTTGGTGTCAAATATAAGAATTCATTGTCAAACCCAAAGTCATAAAAATTTACTCCTATGTTTTCTAAGAGTTTTATAGTTTCAGTTCTTATATTTAGGTCATGGACCCATTTTAGTTTTTGTAATGATGTGAGGTAGGGGTCCAACATGACTCTGTTGCACAGGGAAATCCGGTTGTCCCAGCACCGTTTATTGAACAGACAGACTTCTTTCTCCACTGAATGGACTTCGCAGCCTTTTCTAAAATCAACTGGTCATACATACTGCTACATGTTTATTTCTGGACTCCCAATTCTATCCCATTGGTCTATATACCTATCTTTATGCCAGTACCACACTATTTGGATGACTAGCTGTGTGTTAAATTTTGAAATCAGAAGGTATAACTGCTCCAACTTTGTCCTTCTTTTTCAGGACTGTTTTGGCTATTTGGGGCCCCCTACAATTCCATATGACATGATATTAACTTTTCCATTTCTGCAAAAAGGCTGTTGAAATTTGATAGTGACTGCATTGAGTCCAAAGCTTGCTCTGAAGAGGACTGACACCTTAACAATATTAAGTATCCTGACCCATGAACATGCAACAACTTTCCATTTATTCAGGTCTAAATATTTTGTAATTTTCATTGTATAAGTCTTTCACTTCCTTAAATTAATTCCTAAGTATTTTATTCTTTTAGATGTTTTAAATAGAACTGCTTTTTTAATTTCCTTTTCAGACTCTCCATTATTGGTTTAGTTAACAAGTACTTTAAAGGCATTAACTCACTAAATTCTCATAACACCATGAGGTAGGTACTATTAGCATCTTCATTTTAAAAAGAGAATTTTAAGTTTAAAAGGTTACAAATCTTGCCCTAAGTCACAGAAAGAAATACAACTTGACTCTTAAAGCCCATAGGGTTTTCTAAGGCTCTAGGAATCGGGCTCCAGATAAACATACCAAAAAAAATACAATTCTTCTACAGAAGAATCATTAACTACAAAGTTTATGCATGGTTTTTTTCAGTCACTTCATGACATTACTTAATTCTCACAGTGAGATACGTCGGTACTCTTGGTAGGCAACTGTTAACCCCATTTTCCTCATGAAGAAAAAGGACTAAACTTGCCTATACGTGTTCAGCAAAAATTACCACTTACCTGGGAACCTTTTAGGCATTGACCCAATGCTACCGCCCTACACCTTCTCCCCAGAACATGCTGATTTTATTTGCTGTATATGGCCAGACGTTGGCATTTTCAGAAGCCTGCAAATTATTCTAAAGTAACACTAAGGTCGAGAACAAATAAACTAGAGCCAAGTGTGGAACCCAAATTCCACTGAGCAAATTACAAATGATATGAGCTTAACTGCTGGTAAATCGGCAAGGTGACAAATTCACCAGGGCTGATGGCCCCTGCTTCTTATCCTTGCATATGCTGAGGTCTTGAAGCACACTTAATTATAGCTCCCAAACAACTGATTGAAATCTCAAAGATTCTAATAAAATAGATTGATTGTGCTATTTTTATATGACACAACTACCAGCCAATTATAATTTAAAATAATTCTGCACAAAATAGCTTCCAAAAGAAGAGTGATGACCAAAAAAAATTATCAGCACTTTTCAATCACAAATGCAATCAGCACTTTAACACCAGGTAACAGAGGTCAGCAAACTTTTTCTGAAAAGGATACGAGAATAGTAAGTATTTTAGGATCTGTAGGCCAAGAAGAAAAGTAAGGCTATTATATAGGTACTTAGATAACAAGAAAACAAATTTTCACTACTGTTTTATCAGTAAAACTTGAAACATGACAACTGAATATCATTTCTTTGTAATAAAGGTCTAACAGGAGGAATGGAGTACTTTTGGAGGGGGGTGAATAATATTTCACTTAATTAGGATTCATTGTGCTCTCTATCAAAATAGAAAATGCTGTTCATCCGGTAATGCTGATCTATAATGAGACTGTATATATCTTATCCTTAAAAATATCTTTTCGGAAAAAAAAAATATATCTTTTTGGGGCACCTGGGTGGCTCAGTGGGTTAAAGCCTCTGCCCTCGGCTCAGGTCATGATCTCAGGGTCCTGGGATCGAGCCCCGCATCTGGCTCTCTACTCAGCGGGGAGCCTGCTTCCCCCCCCCCCCCCTGCCTGCCTCTCTGCCTGCTTGTGATCTGTCAAATAAATAAAATCTTAATAAATAAATAAACAAATGATAAAAATAAAAATATCTTTTCGCACGCAGGGGTTACATATGTAGTACTTGAAATCCTGCAGAGTGGTAAGAGCATTGCCCTGAGGCCTAGTGCACCGAGCAGCAGTGTAAATACGCAACACAGCACCGCATACGAACTCTGCTGCTGCCGCACAGAAGCAGCGTATTTTCTTACAGGGAACAAATGGATGTTCCAGTAAAACTTTATTTATGCACACTGAAATCTGAGTTTCATTCACTTTTCACACTTCACAAAATACTACTCTCCTTTTTATTTTTTTTTACAAACATGTAATCACGTGAAAACCATTTTTTTTTTTAACTTCATAGGCTGTACAAAAAAAGGAAACAGGCCAAATCTGGCCCATGGACAACATCCGCCAAACAATAGAGAAACTGATCTTTCAAGTTCCCTGACTTTTGAAAGCCAAACAGATCTCATCAATGAACTTGGTGTCTTGTATTTTGAGAATAAAGAGTCCCACTAAATTTATTAACAAGCCAGAATTCAAAACGAAAACCTCAGCATGTTAAGCTTTTAATTCAAAGATACATCCCATTTTATAACAGCTTTTTTTTTTTTTTTTTTAATATTTTCTTTCTTTATTTGACAGAGAGGGGGGGAGCACAGGCAGAGGGAGAGAGAGAAGCAGGCTCTCCACTGACCAAGGAGCCTGATGCGGGGCTCGATCCCAGGAACCCGGGATCATGACCTGAACCGAAGGCAGACGCTTAGCCCACTGAGCCACCCAGGCGCCCCCATTTTATAACAGTTTTTTAAAATGAGACAATACTAGGATTTAAAAATGTTTTATGAACTAAATGATAACCTTATGTAGAAACCTGACTGTAAACAGGGACACGTGCATCACTTCTAAGCCTCCAACAGAACTCTTCTTAGGGAACTTATCGATGATATGCCGCATTATGGTATTTTTGTTCAAACAACATTTCTTTTAATAATTCTAAACTTGAGGTAACACACAAAATACACTACATAGTATTTTTTGAGACCAAATCTAAAGCTACACATTATCTTTCCCAATGCAGAGAAGTTATCACTTAGCAAGTCAGCAAGAGTCACATACCTATGAGACTAAATTGCATCCCCAATCACCATGCAATTAATTTTACACTATTAGAATTGGAACACATTTTATCATTCAATTGAATCTAAACAGTTCAACTGACCCTCTGTTCAGACACCCAAATCTCACCTCTCATGAAAAGCCACGGAAAAAAAAAAATGAGTAATGAAATCTTTCCAGAGCTCCAGTAAGAACTTCTCCCCTGGCCAACTTGTCCCCCCAGCTCCCATTCCCTACTAGTAGAACGTGAATTCTGAAAGGTAGGGTACGTGTCATTCATTAACCTGGCATCTCCCACAGTATCATTCAAAGTGCTCTGACTATAGGTCATGCTTAACAAATGAGTGCGGAACTGCAATGAGCTGAATGGAATTCTCATTCACAGGAGGAAAACACTGCGGTTAATCACTGTACTTACGGTTCCGGTTCCACCGTGACAAGAGGCATATCTCTTCTCAGTAAAAATCGGTTCTCAGGAACTGGAGGAATCTCCTCTGGGCGGACCACAGGCTTTTCCCTTTTAGCATTTGAATCAACTGACCTTTTGTCATTGGTAGAACTCCTCTCAGAGTGACTTAGAGAGAACAAAGCAGGTCACCAATGAAAATGTGCAAGATTTGCATTTCACAATATTTAATAATGTAACGATAATAGCAATAAAGTAGATCTGGTAACTTACACATCTCACTCAAAAGGTTTGTACAGTTTTCACAAAGAGAATATATAAAGCATGAACACAGTACTATGAAAACTGTCAAAACGATCCTAACTTATTTAAGTTTCAAGGCCTTTTTTTCACCCGGAAACACATAAATCTTTGATATGGAATGTCCATGCTACCCGTAGAATAGTCAAATTTCAAATTAAAGCCCAAAAAATATTATCCTTTTTCAACAACAGGTTAAAAAGCTAAGTTTACACAATTGCACATGATTTCCCCATCAGGGTGTGTGTGGTTTTTTTAAGCTTAAGATTCCCCTGGTGTTTCACTTACCCTTTTGGGCTCATTATATGTTTGTTCCTTGGCTCTTCTGAACTGCTTGCTTCCTTTCGTCTCTTTTTAGAATGTTTAACTTTTGGCCGCCTCTTGTGTTTCCTTCTTCTGCTTCTCTCATGTTCGATTTCACTTTCTGAAGAAGATTCTGAAGAGGAAGAGGAATTGGAAGAGGAATCCGAGTCTTCTGAATGAGTTGGTTTCTTCCTTTTTTTCTCAAAAACTTTTAAGAAATATTAACAAGACTATTAGTACTGCATTTCAGTGCCTACCTTTCAGAGTAAAACATATGACATTACTTGGTATTGTAAAACATGCTTTATCAACAGAAAACTAAAGGCAAAATTTAAATAAACTTTTCCTCGTGTTGATAATACGATGTGCTGCTGAGATTATAAGGTAACAAACCCCTTGCCCTCATGAGGCCTATATTCTAGCTGGATCAGAGAAGAAAATAAGTAACTGCATACTATGACAAACGGTAAGTGCTAGGGCAGAAACACACAAAAAGGGTAAAGGGAATAGGGCGAGTCAGGGGGTAATTGCAAATTACATTCAGAGACCTGAAGGAAGTGAGGTAAGGGGTCATGTAGGTATCTAGATGGAGTGCGCTGCAGAGAGAGGGGAGAGCCAACACAAAGGTCCCTGTGTGCTTGGCGGTCTGTATAAAGGTCAATTTGGCTGGGAAGACAACGAATGAGGGGGAAGAGGCGAGAGAAGCCGCCAAGAGCAGACTGCCTTACAGACCAAGGAAAGCCTTTAGCTTTGGCTGACTGAGAAGGGAGCCCCTGGAGAAGATCATTCTGGTTGCCGTTAAGGACACATTACAGAGGATCAAGAGTATAAGCAAGGAGACCAGTTGGGAATTTACAGCTGCTGAGAAGATTATAGAAAAGGACAGAGGTAAATGAACAGGTATGAGGCTACTGCAATCGTTCAGATCTGGACAAGGCTGACAGCAGGGGGAAGTAAAAAGGGAGATTTGACAAGATTTGTGCATGGCTTGGACAGAAGGTATGATACAGAAGCAGCGGGGCTATTGCTATGGTTTCCTCCACTACTAAAATCCAGGAGGTATGTTTAAGTTACAGTCCTCAATACATTTTACCTGCATCCTAGCTCCTCCCACACCCCCAAAACCCTTACCATCTTTTGTTGATTTTGTGGCAAGCACCCCACAATCAATAACTCGCACATCTGCATAAGGTCGGCTTGCAGCATCTGTCTTCAGATTTTCAATCTGCTCGATTACTTCAAAACCAGAAATAACTAATCCAAAGACGACATGAACCCTGTCACAATATGAATTCGAGAAAGAATTGGTTTGATGACAATTAAGCCTAAGCAGTACTCACAACTATTATAAATGAAAAGTCTACAGACCTCAATATAAAACAAAGTGTTTGATAAATGAAACAACTAGAAGGTAATGAGAACCTGAAATCTGCTTCATAAAAGGAACAAACAACAATTACTCAAACTGGGCCTTAGTTTTCTTCCTAAAACAATATTCCTTAGCTATTTTTTGGTAAAGAGTCTGAGAACAGTCAAGACTGCCCTTGATATTGAGAAACTATTGTTACAGGATCACTCAAGCGCATGACTGGGAGGTCTATCCAGAGGCCCAGGTAAGGACCCCGTTCAGTGGCATGACAGCTATGAGGTCTCAAGGCTGACTAACCTGGGATCCTTAAGGAGAGGCTTGGCTTTGAGAGATTAACCCAGAGATCAAGAGTACCCTCTTGAGGTTCACCCATGATCCAACCTGTATTGGACTGACCACCCAAACAATTCGCCGCGGTTATAAAATGCCACTCTTACCCATCCAGGTGTGGAGCAGGTTTTGTGGTACTGTGTTATCAACATCAACACGAAGAAGATGGCAAACCCAGGTGTTCAGGTGAACAAAGCAGAAGGGTTTAAAGCACAGCATGTAGAGAACAAAGAGGTAAAGATAAAAAGAGAGGGAAAAAGTTAAATGTGGTAAACATCTAAACTTAAAAACCTTTCAAACAGCAATAGTAGCCATTTTACTGGTTAAAAAAATCACTTGAGATTATAACAAATTACAAAGTTGTATCCATTTCTCAAATACGAAGACTATTCTTATAGGTATGTATGAAACAACTTGGAAATAGACAGCATAAAAATACATTAAAATTAAAGTTACTCTCGAATCCAAAACAACAAAAGCAAAACAAACTCGCAAATTTATCAAGATAATTAAAGAGCATAAAAAGCACTATCATTTGCCCTAAGGAAAGAAAAGTGTGACCAATACCTGGCCCCCACACTTAAATGAGTTCTCCTGTTTGTTATTTCTCAGACTGAGTCAGTGTGCGTCTTTTAGGCAGGCAGATGGAGGTAGGCCTCGGGAGTCCTGTTTTCGGAACTTCCTGCCCCTCCCACCTAAGGTGAAGCTCTGCCACTCGGAGCAAGCCTGAAAATACGCTAGGGAGTGAACCTTCCCTTTGTCGACACTTCTGACAGCAAGTAAGTAATGAAAGATAACATTACAGACACTTTACATTTCTCTGGTCCCAAAATGCCCAACCTGTTTCTTCTACAATCACCAACTGGCAGTGACTCTTGGGAAAGCCTATGGGGTACATCTGGTTAAAACATTTTGAACCCAAACTGTTTGTTTCTCATAGAATTTTCACAGATCTTCACACTATGTGAATTGCAGTGAAAAAATTCAAAAGCAGATAACTAGACTCAGAAGTATGTACCACAAAAATCTTAGTTTAGAGAAACAGAAGAATTTGAGAAAGGACACTAGATACAGGCCATGTTTAAAGCAGTCATTGTGCTAGGAGCTCCCGTATCAATTTTCATATTCATTTTAAGGCAATTCTAAGATACGCAATTCAACAAAACACAATTTTAACCTTCACAACAATGCTAAAAATCATTATTCCACAAGGAATGGTAGCATTTATACTTACATTAAGAATATTCAGTTCTGTAAAAGCACTACAGAATTTTATTTTAAAAACTGTCAATTTAAGAAGTTTCAGAATTTTAAAAGCAATCTTGAGTTTTAAAACCACGAAGTCTCAAATTCTCCTTAGAAGACTGAGAAGTTTTAATTCCAGCCAATAAAACAGTAAAAATGAGTAAAAACAGACAGAAGAAAGAAAAAAAAGAAAATCTGGCAAGCAGGTGAGGGACTAACGCTTAAATAATTAAACTAGCTTTCAGAAACTCTTTGGATAATAACTTTAAGATAGAAATGTGCTTCCCATATATAGAAAACTTTACCAAAGCATGCTTATGATAGGAAGAAATCAGTGCATATGCTAGACAGTGATTCCACTGTATGAAAGGTGTAAGAGGTAAAATTTGGAAAGGTAAACATGTCCTACAATGTTAAGGGACAGATTTCAAATATGTAGCAGTGAAAACGAGGAGTGGTTTATTGATTAGGCATATTCCTCCTCCTTCCTTGATCGTTTCTCTCACAACTCTCAGATCTTTTGGGGGAAAAGCCTACAGGTTTTTCTAAAACACACAGAACCCAATTCAATTTGCCACACTGGCTAATAGGAGTCCTGTAAAAACCACCTGAGGGCAAAACTCTGGAGTGAATGGTGAGATGAAAACACTCTAGCTGATGCAGTGAGATAGCAACATGCCACTTGAGACTCGATCTGGAGATGGAACCGCTACCTTTATGACAGATTCCAGTTTTGTTTTGAATTCAAATGACAACTGAAGACAAAAAAACTTGGTCCTTTACTGCTATAGTGAAGAAAACAAATGAAGGCAAGAACAATCATTTCAGGGATAAACTTTAGCTGGCCTGCTGTGCCTAAACTGGTATGAATAATTAAGTCCATCACTTGCATCTGCGACTCAGGAAGCAGAAATACCAATGTATACTTACATGGGGTTAGACTACATATTAAGAATACTGAATGGACCTTAACAAAGAAGCCCCTCGGGGTTCTCAGCCTACATTCCAAGAGTAGAAATAAAGCAGGCATACTGGCCCTGGGCTGACACCAGACATGGATAAACAGAGGACACTGCCAAATGGGCAGGGAGAAATGATATACTTGGTCCAAGCTATTCAATTCTACTTAACCGGGCAAAGAAATCTCATCCCACCAACTCTTAATTGTACTGATCTTTCAAAACTATGCAGTGGTAAAGACCCCTGCAGTGCCGACACTCAGTAAGTTCAGACCTTAGGGCCAGAGACTACCATAAATATGTAAGTTTATACATGCTTATGAAAGCATGCCTAAAGGAGAAAGAACCACAAAACATTTCAAATTATAAAAGCTTTCAATATTTTCACATTGCCATTTTCTCCTGTCACTTAGACACTGATTTTCTAGTTTCCTTCACCCCCTGAACGTACTTTGAAAATAAATGCATAAGGATTCACTTAAACTTTGTAAATCCTACAAATTAAAAAGTATCACTGTTACTCCAAAACACAATCTACATTATTATACCATCATCAAAGAAGCTTTTGGCCTTATACAGAAATTAACAGTTCTGTACTGAAATGAAATCTAAACCATTATATACAATACACCCTCTACCCTGCCCTCCCCCAGAAGAGGTGTGAAAACATGGTGGCAACAAGCCACTGAAATTAAAATATACTTCCCAGGATTAACCACGAACAATAAAACACACTTGTTTTACATGTATTGCTGCCATAAATCAAAGTTTTTCTTAAAATGGTTCAATGCACATAACAATAGGATTAAAGAGATAAAGGCAAAGAAAGAAAAAAAGAGCCTTAGAGTAATGAGACATTACCTTTGGAGCGCACGGTGTAACACTCTTTCTGTAAATTTTACACAAAAATGGCAAGAAATAAATTGTAATACACTTTTAAGACAAGACTGAATCTATGTTTTAATATCAATATAACTTTGAAATTAAATATTTTCAAGTTTTATGCAAAGCAAGAAAGCTTTTTTAAAATGGAGGGCTCTAAATTTTCTTTGACATAGGACATGTATGTAGAGATGAACTGTGCTTAAGAAAAACATTGTAGTAAAAGTGGGAATCTGTTCAGAGCCTTAATAGTTTAGAGTGTGAGTAACCAAACAGTATATTTCGCTTTGCAAATCCTACAAACTAGCTAAGTCAACGAACATCTTTCTCAAAAAGAGAGTAATGTGTCCTAAGTACATACATGAATATAAAAATCTGAATGCCCAGGAGCAGTTACTACCAATGGAAAGCAAAAATTTAAATGAAAAGGACTAAGAGAATTCAAAACAAAATTTCAGGGAACTTTCTTTTTTGAGTAATTCACTTCATAAAAATCTTTCATGTTTCTACATTTGAAATCTTTTTTTCATCACGTACAACAGACTACTATCGGGAAAAAGTGAGCAAAGTTTGGACTATAGTTTCTGTTCAACACTTCTGTAGTTGTTAAGTCCCTGAAAATAATAAGAAAATAATAATAATAAAGATTAACTAGAATGTTAAGGATCTTCTCAAAGGATAAAAAGGCAAGAGAGATAAAAGTATAAAAGTATTCTGTCAAATCCTGGCCATGATACTTGCTTTTCCTGCCTAATCTCTGATTTTCCCCATTGTAAAAAATTTTTTTCAAAAAATACACAGTCTAACCAACTTTAAATCTATTATACTTTAGTTATACTCAGACCAAAATCCATATTATATATAGTGGACAAAATTCTTTATAAAGGTTTCAGACTACTGAATCTTGAAATACTTAAAAACAAGCTTTAATTTCTTATGAAAGCATTGATACATGAATGACGTCAAAAAGAATACAATGTTTCAAATAATGTGGTGTTTTCAATGAATGTAAAAAAAAAAAAAAGTGACTCCAGGTATACAGTAGTATGAACATAAAGATAACCTATTTCTATCTGACGTAGCCTTGAACATGCAAGTTTTTCCTTCAGCTCCTACTGAACTACCACACCATCATGGAAGAGACACTAGATGATATAGACAGACACAGCTTGTTTAAGGGCCATGGAAACTAACCAAGCCATGTTACAGAGTTCTCCCTGTGTATTCCAAACGTCACCAAACAGAGAGCTTTTAAAAACTCAGCACTAATGTTAACATAATACACATCAAACACTCTAGATACAAAATTCCTTCCAGGTTGCTTCCCTATGCCACATAAACACTAAGTGATGCTAAGACTGGATGTTACAGATGATACTTGATACTCAGAGAACTTGGTTTATGGTTGTTTCACCAACATCTTTGTTGATGAAAAATCCTGCAATATACACATACAGACACTACCCTCAAAAAGAAGGAAAAACTAGAACCTCCCAGGTTACTGACACTTACTAGCATTTCTTCTCATACAGATGCATATGTGGAGGAAAAAAGCATTTCTGCCCAAATTTACTTTTGCTACCCCAAATCGCAACATAGCTTTATAAACCCCTTCACACAAAACCACTCTTCACCTCCCCTTGCTTTGCTCTGAATAACCAGCACTTCTCTCCCACTCAGGAAAGCAGCCATTTCCAAGTCTGCTTAGAACATATCCTCGAACTACTTTATATTTTCCTCCTATAGTCCTATTCATACCTGTTACAATTTTTTGCTTAACGTTTGACTTTTCTACGTTATCTTGGTTTCTTAAATTTTTATAATTATCCTGACCACCAACAGTGGCCAGCGACAGAGACTGTTCACCAAAGCTCTGCAGGTCTTTCTACTCCATGGCCGTACATAGGGTCGCACAGACCAAATGAAGGAAGACAAATGTGCCCACCAATGGTTACAATGTTCTGTTTGCAGCTGATGAAGACTGCTGCCTAATTTAGGCAAATGAGCCTCAAGCTTCTTTGCAGCACCTTTCAGATTGATGGAAATTAGGCAATTACAATTATTTTCCTTTAGGCAAGATGATGTTTGCACACAAATCATTCCACATATTCAGAAACTGAGGACCAACCTACAAAACACTTTCTTCCTTCTATGTCTACATTTTCGTACCAAAATGTTTACTTGATCTTTGAGAATGGGATAGATACTTCATAATCCAAAACGGAAAGACAAAACTAACTCAAGGTAAGTAGCCCATAAAACTAGAACCAAGGTCTCCTGATAGCTAGAATAGTAGCTCTAACCCAAGTGATAGTTATTTAACATAAAGCTATAAACCACCTAATCTTTTTAATGACTGCTTCATGCAATAACTTCTTTATCTTTTTGACGAATGTGTAGAAAAACAATGAAAATTACAGAAATAACAGAATGTTATTACTAACAGCCAAAGGAAAAGAAAAATGTTTCGGGAGTGTCATTTTTATGTTAGCATTATTTATACAAGGAAAAAGTTGGACAAGATGATATTGAAATCCTTTTCCACTCTAAGACTTTATAATTCTAGAGCTTTTATTATGGTTTCTTCCTAGTGTTTCACTTCAACAAATAAATAATAAAAGGAACAAAATGACTAAATACTGAGTTACCTTGGTTACTACTTTGGTTCCAGGTCTTTGGATTCCTTCAGAAATACCTCGACATGAACAAACCATTATTTCCTTAGTTATTTATGGGGACACTGCCATCTACCACTTGAGCAATCCTTGAGCAATACTATTTCAAAAAGAAATAGTAGGCTACCCCAAAACAAAATCATTGTGATTAAAATAGTAAAGGCAGTTACTGCAAAAATCACAAATAGCTTTATAAAAGCAAATCTGATTTTTATCATATACATAATTGTTTCATCCAAAGAAAGCAATATATGCACAATTATGTTTAATAAAAATGATGTATGCCTTAGGAAGGGAAGGTTTTAAATGCGTCAGTAATGAAGACAATAGTTACTGAACGAAGTACCAGAATCTTTTGAGGAATATTTTGCAAATACACTAGTGGCATCAAATGTACTCCTCAGGAATTACAAAATAGTAGATCTAGAATATGAGCAAATACAATTTTGCCAAGGATGTATCAAAAGTCCTTGTTAAGCCTATAAAACCAGAAATATAAAGGCAGTTCTTGGTGTTTTACCACCGGTTCTCACACTACTCTTTCCTTTCTGGAATGCAGAAGAGCTGTTTGAGGCGCCCGGGCAAGAGATGTGGGGAGAGGCACAAGCGCACCACCGCCCCCCGGGGGGCTCTCGCAGGCTCAGCTTTTAGAGGGCTTAACTGGGGTGCGAGACACAACTGGAAGACAGTACATTATACTTTTTCACTACTTCAGCTCCAAAATGATTTGGGCTTACAAAGACAGAGATTTTCAAACATTTTTCTTTTTCGGGGCCGGCATCTCCATTTTCCCTTTCTATAAAAGCAAAGAAGTGTTCTGTTTAGAAAGGTGAATGTTAGTTTTATTTTATCCTTCAACTGTGGGGAACTGGTACTTTCAGCTAGCGTAAAAAAGCACATGCTACAAAAATCTCTTAACAACAACGACAAAAAAAAGATAAGGATTTTTTTTTGTCTATACAAACACACTATTACTTCCAAGATTGCTTTTAACTGCAAACTCATTTCCAGAAGTAAATTTCAAACTAAAAGTAGAAAATTTTCTTTCAACACAAGTTCACAGGGATTTTAGTGCCATCTACAGTTAATTATGAAAACAAGCTTAAAACTTTTAATCCTAATTCACAGATGTTAAAATTTTCATTTGGCATTCCTTGCCAAAAATACCAGTCCAGTGTAAAATTAAAGTATGTAGAAACAGCAATGGCCGCA
This sequence comes from Nasua narica, assembly GCA_028533885.1. Classification (NCBI taxonomy): domain Eukaryota; kingdom Metazoa; phylum Chordata; class Mammalia; order Carnivora; family Procyonidae; genus Nasua; species Nasua narica. Next base: position 62,116,301 of record CM052799.1, on the reverse strand, counting down.
ATTTTGTTTGATACTAAGCATTCCTACAAAAGACTTAAGCAAGTATTAAATAACATAGAAATATTAAATAGAAACAAAATAAACTTTTTGAAGGGAGAACTTTATCATATCCTGGATGTTAATTAATGTATGTACCTGCACCGGTTTTTACTCTTAACGTTTGATTAAACAAGCTAACTGGTATGTAACAATGGGAAGAAGCTGCTGCTACCTGATAAATTTAATGTACTCATATAAAAAAAAAAAGGAAATCTAAAAGAAACTTTAGAGCCCTCAGATGGTAGCTTCTTGACCAATGAATTTCATTAGTTTATCATGTTCACAGTTCAGATAAGCTTAAAAATGGAAATGGGAAACCTCAAAGAGTAAATAGCTTTCCACTGAATTACTATAAAAGAAGTTTTTCAAAATATTTCCTACTTTTTTTTTTTGGCCTTTAAGAAGATTAAGGAAAGAAAAATACTCTAGTAGAGAAGTATTAATAACTACTGCTCTATGGGATCAAAACATGATCTAGGAACAAATGTTTTCGGTCTTCCTTTTTTCCTGCACAGCTCCAAGCACTGTCATCTTCCATCAGCTTTCCATTTTTAGGACATTCTTAGAAATAGAATGCCCCTTATCTGAACTTTATCAGATCATGTTGGAAATCTATTTTGCAGACAAATTTAAAATGTGAGATTTATTTTACATGAATAATTTACTCCTTTAAAGACAGGGAAGCGCCATTCATATTTGTCCATTCAGAAAGATGACAAGAACTTTTTCTGGCAAACCATGAATAAAATATTTCTCCAACATATATAGTACAACTGTGAAGATTTACTTCCAATAAAAAGCGTTAAACTTCACGCCAGCCAATTATCTTTTCTATTTTAAATCCTAGGATTAAAATAAAAATAGGTTTTAGAGTAGCTTCAGATAAGAATATAACTAAAAGTATGCCAAGAAAGGTTTTGGTTGTGCCTGTATGTACATGAAAAGGTGCTTGTTTTTTTAAAAAGCAAATATAGCATTCTGAAGTTTCTGAGTGCTAATCTCATAAATTTTGGTGGAAATAATAGCAATTTTGGGTTAATGCAATTATGCGTAGAGATCACAAAAGATTTAAGTTTTTTTACAATGCTGATGCAACAGCAAAGTTATTCATCTCTGTGCAGTATCAGAAATTAATGGTACCTCTTTCAAATTAGTTCAAAGAGCAACAATAAGAGAAAAAGCAACCACACAATGATTTACTCAAAACAACTGTTCTCCAGGCCAAGGGCACATCTAGTCCTAGTCTATAAACAATTTCTAACTGCTGATCAATAGTTAATGTTCCAATCTAGTTTTGGTAAACTGAGCCCCTAAACTTGTTAAGTCAAAGCCAATTTTTTTTCTTAAGATGACCACACACTTTGAAAATAACGTACATCTTCAAGTGACATCTTTTAAGTACCATTCTTCAAATAGGGGATATATGCTGAACGCTAAGGCGGTTATTAGAGCTTACCAGTTTCTGTAACGTTCGAGATTAATAACAAAGTCCAATTTGACAGAATTCGAGCATTTAAGCTTGGTTTAACTATACCATCTTTCTCATGAACAGCGCTTCTCTGTTTAAGAAAAGCTCATCTCTGAATTATGCCTACTCACATGAAAAACTGGGAACCATTGGTATGTTTCCCTCGATTTGCCATTGACAAAAGGAACGCTCTGTCATGTTTGAGAATAAAGTTTTCATCTGTTTGAAGAAAACACAAATTTGTCAGTCTCCAATTATAAGACACCTTGAAAGTGTAATGTTCACAGCAATAAATAGAAAGCAAAGGATGAAATTCCTCTTCTGGTCAGTATAGATAGATACTTGTCTGAATATTTAGAAAAAAATATTTTTAACTAATCAAATACAAAAGCATAAAAAGATCAAATATTCTACTTAATTAAAGCCTTGAGGAAAAGAACATACATTTAATGCTTTATACAAACAGCCTTAGAACAGTCACTTTTAGTAGTAACATACTTTTGCTAAATGATAATGTAAACCATTAACTTTCAGGGAAAACCAGTAAAGAGATTTTAGAAAAAATCTCTACAGTAAAGCTCATTTTCTTCAACTTTCCAATTATCTTGCTTAACACACTATATATGGGAGAAGTTTAATAATCTTATGAGCTTAATTTCTATACGGTAAACTTATTCAACTGTATTGAAGCTAGACTATGAGAGCAAAAAACAAAAAGTTACATAAATTAAGTTGTAAGGATGTACGTAAATTAAATCAAGTAAACAGACTCCTAATAGATAGGATCAAAAATTAGCTGAGGAGAAAAGTCCCATAAAAACAAAAACTTAAAGGGCAAAATATAATTTTAAGATACACAAGTATCTGCCAGAGGGAACAACCACATTAAAGTGGCCTACAACATTAGCTTAAAATTGCTACAAGCGCATAGAACCAGCTAACGAGCTGCTTCTTACTGGTTCAAAGGAAAAACTGTTATAAAGATGATTTTAATTCCAGCAGAAATATCCTCAAAACTAATTTAAATTTCCTTGTAACATTCATACAAACAAGTTTTTCTTTAGAACAAACAGAAACATAGAAAACTTTAAAAAATGATTACCTTGGGAACAGGCTTCTGAAAAAGAGTAGTAATCCATTTTCCCCCAAAAGAAATATAAAAGACTATTATAACACTGAAGCTATCATAGCATTAAAATCTAGTAAGACTGGATCCCATTATAAATCTCTGCAACTGACTTTTCTAAGGCTTTTTGGGGCAAGTGCAATAGTTAGACTTATGCAAATATTACTACTGTAGGAATAAAACACAATCATATAGTTCTAGTACACAAAAGAAAACATACAAACCTTTGAGAAAGTAGGAAATACCAACTTTTATTCAAAGAAATTGCTTCATTTAGGGGGAAAAAAACACAACTAGATTTTTTTCCCTGATGTAGAACTAATAACCCATTGAGAAAAGAAAAAAGATACAGATGCATGTATGAAATAGTATACAGAATTTTCCAAGTCTTCAAGCAATATAAGAAATCCAGCCACAACCTAACCCAGGCTGTCCATAAATTTATTAGGAAGGGTGCAAGGGAACAGAATTGGAGTTTGTGTTACTGAGCTTCGTTCTCTTACCTTTTCATTTTGCAAAAGACCACATTCTCTATAAACAAAAGAATATGTTGACAGTTTTAGGCAGGAAGATAGGAGTTTTCATGTATATAGTTGCCTAACCTCCATGCTGAAAGTCATGTTTAACCATAAAGTTAGCCTTAATTAATCTTGTCAATTAAAAGTTACATATTACAACATAATTTATCCCCAAGTTCATGCAAATAAAGTATTTTCATGCAGCATTAGTTTCATGCAAAAAGTGAACTATAAGTAACCTCTCCTCATTAAAAGTACACGATCAAATTTGCTTTAATATCAGAACTGAAACAAAGGACCGTAAAATATTAAGCCTTACCTTTAAAATATCCACCATAAATTGATTCTCCACCTTTTCCATTACCTGCAAATAATGAGCTACATTAAATTATAATGAAAATTAAAAATATATTAATATAAATTACTTTTTTGCTTTCAATTTTCTAAAGAAACTAACACCTTATAATTGTTATAATCAAAATTCTACAAATCCTCAATTAACCTCACCTTGAAAATAAAGTCCAAAAAAAGCCTCCTATTATAATAAAAACTATCAAAAATTATCTCCATAACCCATTTATTTCAAAAAGTAATCACAGTAACAAAATTCAGGAAGGATAAAAATAATCCAAAAGTACTTGGCATTCATTGTAAGGGAATTCACCAATTATTTATAATATTATTACTAAAAGTACATAAAAATAAAATAGCTTAGTATTCTGCTTTTCATACATTCTTGCTCTACACATCTACTCTGTGACCACTTAATATTTATATCACACTGTGACACAATATTTGTAATTAATAGTATAATGAGATAGCTTAAGAAACTGATGGATGGAGTTATTAAAAGCATAACTTTAGCTCTACCTTCGCTGAAGTCCCCACCCTGAATCATAAAGTTTTTAACCACACGATGGAATGTAGAACCTTTGTAACATAACTTCTTCCCAGTTGTTTTTCCAAGGCCTTTCTCTCCTGGAAAAAAAAGGAAGTGAAATTTAGCTACAAACATCTTTTCATGGAAAGAATTATCCAATTAGTCCTTTGTGAAGCTCCTCCTATGTGCTAGCACTGTAAGAGATACAAAACACAGGGCAATGAGGAAACAACACACAAACTAAAATAAATATCAAGCAGCAAATACATGTTAAATTGTGTGGCAGAGACTCTACATGCAACAGGAGAAAAGAAGGATTAGAAATAGTTATCACTCCAGTAAAAGAGGGCAATCAAGGAGTTGGTGCAAAGCATATATGTATTTAAGCGTATCCAAGCATGGATTTAAAAAATTTAATTTGTTATTTTAAAATAACATTATACATGTTTTTCTTATTTTTTCTACTTTTAAAAAATATAAATCTAATTAAATATAACAAAGAACAGCCATATTATGTTTTGTCTATCTTGTAATCCTAAATTTCTTGTGAATCTGGAATGCTAAATTTGATCAAAACACTGAAATTTAGAATTTATGAACTACAATGTTTAGAGATGACTTCGTTACACACAGTAGTACTTTCTTTTTAACTTTTGAGACCATTTCTTTGTTCTCGCAACCCTTTAAGAATGCTCCCCTGATTGCCTATCAGTGAAAATAGCATTTTTTAATGTGCTAAAAACTTGTTTTACTGCCAGTCACTTTTTACAGAAGATATCTACTCTGTTAAGCATGATAAAACTATAAGTCATGACTTCTCATTGGAAATAATTTAATAATTCATTTACCTGAGCATAGGCAAAGGAAGTTTTTGCATGTTTTTGGACATATGTCTGAGAAGAGCTGAAACATAATGCGACCAACTGAAACAAAACACATTAAAGAAAGGTAAGCAAGATGATTAAATATGCCACATTTTATATGGTAGAAATAGATAAATAGAATTAACAAACTGAAACGTCCATTTTTGTAATTTAATTTTTCAAAACACTCAACAGGAAAAAATTTAACTGAGCAATACCAACTAATGAGAATTCCACTCAATTTGTTGGTTCACAGGCAGCCTAAGTGGTTTCAGCCCTAAAACTGTAGGATTTTAAGTATCTTGTAAAGGGGCTTTACATTATTAGATTCCTTTTCCTATAGTTACCTACCAGAACACTATTAATTTGCTTTAAAATATTCTCAATAATAGCTGTCTAATCTATGCGTCGCCCCTCCAGTGATGACAGCACATCATATCACAAGACAGTCATTGTGGCCTGTACTGTTAGAAGAAATGGCCTCTATATCTAGCTTTCTACCTTTATCCAAGAACTATTTAGAGCCAACCTCCTGAACTGCGACCCACAACTAAAACTCACATTCTATTCCATGAGAGAGCATAAAGAGAATAGGTTATGGTTCCTAAAAAATACCCAAAGCACACAAAACAGACAAAAAACATACAATACATAGGAAATGATAAGGAGCAAGCCTACAAATTTTAACTATGCCAGAGAAAAGTGCTTCACAAACTTAATGTTCTCAGGACTCCTTCCAACTCTTAAAAATTATTGTGCTTTTACAATGTGGGTTAAGTCTATTGCTGTTTACTCTATTACAAATTAAAACTCAAGAATTTTTAAAACATAAGAATATAAAGCACACGTTCTATCAGCTGTCAGAGTGGTGACATCATTACTTATTGTATAATCTCTGGAAAACTCGACTTGGGAATGAGAGCTCAACAGGCAAATTGTATTATTATAAAAGTAGTTTTGGCTTTGCAGACCTCATGAAAGGTTCTCAATAGAGTAAAAGATGATATTCTGATTTACAATCACTTTCCTGCGCCCCCTTTCCCTTTATTCTAAAGAATTTTTTCCATTAGGAATGAACATTTTTATTTACTCAAAGGGACTTTGAGTAATAAAAGAAATTATCAAGAGAAATAGATCAAAATTAACTGTGGACCAAATATAAGTCACTTTCAGCACAGACACAAACTGATTTGATTTACTCTCTATCACTAAGAACTGAATTTATTCTTGGCCACGTCAGTCGGTTCCTCTGAGGAGAAAACAAAGCTACTATGTAAAAGATATCCTTGAGGGATAAAAAGTGGAATAATGGCATCATACAAGACTTTCCTATGTCATTCTGTCTATAGTTTCAATGGAACCAAATTTTAAAGCAATTTCAAAATGTTCGAGCTGATCTTTATATCTAAAGGAATGAAGAAAAAGACAGGAAATTAGAATTTTAAAGATTTTATTCATTTTGAGAGAGAGAGAGCGCACTCGTGGAAGCACATGCATGGGGGGGAGAGGCCGAGGGTATGAATCTCAAGTAGACTTCCCCCACTGAGCACAGAGCCCAACTTTGGCCGATCCCACAACCCATGATAGCCTGAGCCAAAATCAAAAGTCAGACATCCTACTGACTGAGCCACTGAGTCACCCCAAGAAATTAGAATTTTTTAAAAATGCATGTAATAGCAGTAATATAACCACTCTGTATTTACATGGAAATATTTTACCAGTGTGATAAAAGTATTTTCATCAGTCTTCATAAACTCCTGGAAATGGCTGGTTAGGACAGTGTCAAGTTCAAAATCATCTAGCTTTGCGGACAAACATATTTAGATATTTGGGATCCCTGTAAAATGGTTACATTTCAGGATAAAAGGTAATCAAAACAATAAAAAATTCAGTCTTTTCTTTTAAGGCTACAGTGATTTCAACATCAAGCTTTTTTTCAAAACCTTTAATGCCTCCAAAAGAAAGTCAACGAAAGTTCCAAATGTTTCTAGTTTCTCCTTTATAGATGATCAGAA
>CM052799.1:62044945-62108892 GCA_028533885.1 Nasua narica | reverse complement strand
AAAAAAAAAAAAAAACAAAAAAACAATATACCAATCTCATTTTTAAAAAGATATTATTAAATATTAGGAAATCTGGGACACCTGAGTGGCTCAGTTAGTTAAGCATCCAACTCTTGGGCTCCTTCCCCTGCAAGCGGGTATATAAGCTCTCTATTAAAATAAATAAATAAAATCTTAAAAAAACATTAGGAAATTATTTTATTGAAGTGAAGGAAGAACTCTATATATCCTAAGACAGAAACTAAAAGACCACTTGGTGAAATTTACCATTCACCCCTTAATATAAACACAAAAATTCTCAGACAGCCTTCAAATCAATAGCCAGCATTGTTCGATGGTGGAACATTAGTACAGCACTAATGTCATTAAAGTAAGGATCAAGTTAAAAGTGCTTGTTAGCATTACTACTGTTTAATGCTGTTCTAGAAATTCTAAGCAATATAGCAGACGAGAGAACCATATGAGAAGTATATATATCAAAGAGTAAATTTATCATTATTTGAAAGACATAATCGTACATCTAATAACCTAAAAAAACTGAAATAGCAACAGAGACATTAAAACTGTTGATATTTATCTTATGATCAACAAGAACTAGTAAAAAAGATAACAGTTAAAATCACATTCACAACACCAACAGAAAACATTCTAACCACTTAGCTGTAACAGTGCAGGACTCAAAAAAATTATAAACCTCGGAAGGGCATAAAGGCAACCTGAATAAAAAGAGGGGCATTCCTTCTTCTTCGACAGGAAAACTCAAAATTGTAAATGTGTCCAATTTTCCCTAAAATAATCAATCTATGGTCACTTAATTGCAACCCCCCAAAGTACTGAGACTTCTAGAGGAATTGTACAAAATGATCCTGAAGGTTATCTGAATGAACATGCAATGCCCCTCGCCCCTGGTTCAAACTGAAAATTAAAGACATTGTTATGCTCAGCCTACTTACTTCTGTATATACTCCTAAAGAACAAAGACATCCCCCTATCTAGCCCCAATACCATTATCACAGCATGTTAACAGTGATTATTAACACCACAGTCTAATACGCAGTCCGTATTCAAATTTACCCAACTGGCTCCACATGCCCTTTTTATACCTTTTTTAATTTTTTTAAGATTTATTTATTTTAGAGAGAGTGAGAGGGGAGAGACAGCACACATGGGGAGACGGGCGGAGAGGAACAGAGAGAATCTCAAGCAGACTCCCAGCTGAGCGTGGAGCCTAACACAGCTCCTCCATCTCACCCCTGAGATCAAGACCTGAGCTGAAACCAAGAGTCAGAGGCTTAACCAACGATGCCACCAAGGCTCCCCTATACCTCTTCTTAAAATCCAAGAATCTAATCACAGATTATGCACTGATTTGGTTGTCATGCCTTAGTCCCTTTTAATCTAAAACAGTCCTCATCTCTATTCCTTTTTTTTTTTTCTTTTTGCATCCCATCAGGAAGCACAGGTCAGTTTGACACATTACTGGCAATGCTGAAATATTAATCAGATCTCTCAGTTATAAAAGAACTTCCCCTCCACCACCTTTGCACTAATAAGTGGAATGACATTTTGAAACTTAAGAGCATACCATGTTCCATAACAACTTTTCACCCAATGGTTTGGCCACTGATGATCCTTGGCCGAACCAATCATACTGAGGGCTGCAAAATGTTTCTTCTAATTCCATTATTTCATCTATATTTATCCAAACTGAAGTCTTCTGTCAAGAGCTTCATCCACCCATCTACCTTAAGACAGAGTTATTAACAAGACGAAGCCTGGACCCGTGACATCATCAGGCTGGATCTGCTGGGAGTCATGTAAGAGAAAACTCTGGTTTTAAATTTAAACCCCCATTATTCAGCCTTTATGTCTAGCAACCATCACTTTCATACATTCTAACAAATACAGGTATTTTCATTTGATGGTAAACTATATAACCACTAAAAGTGACTACATAAAGCTCACTTTATTAAAATGGAAGAAAGTTGAGAACATGCTCTTTAACAGAAAAAGGCAGGACCAGCACAGTATGTAGCTTATACTATTTTTAAAAATTGTGTATGAACCAGGATACAGAATTAAGATAAACTGTTCAGAAAAGATTAGTTGTGATTACCTCTGCACGGCAGGATTTTAAGGTAGGTTTAACTTTTTAAACATTACTGGAATTTTTATAATGAGCATGTACTACTTTTACTAACAGAAAAAAACAATGAAGCCCTTTTCAGCTGAAAATGTGCCAAACAGATAGAGCAAGAGTTCAGGTCACATAGTTTAGAACTTGCAAATTGGCTTTAATGACCATAATATTCCTTTCCTTCCCTTTCTTTTATGAATGTGTCATTCATAAACACTGGCAATCTCCACTTTAAATCTTACATATTAAAAAAACTATTTTTAAATTGGTGGTTTGGAATATGGAAAACCTTTTCTAGCAGAAACAATGTTATAAGTGGTGATTAAGTTTGGAGGACAGCTAAGAAAGCCTACCTGCTCCGTAATTGATGTAATTAAGCAAATAACTAAGAGTATTAGCTACAATTCTAGAAGGAAGGAAGAAGTAAATGAGTTTTTCATCCCTTCCTATACACGATGATAAGAGAAGATACATTTCAGAAATACTTTTTTGTTTAAGAATTCCCTACTGCCATATCTAACCTCCTTCCTATCTCAGGTGCTCCATTCCCTGGCCCACAAATATCCTAATGCTACCCTAGGACTCAGCACTCCTCTCAAACCTGACCTGCTCTTCAAGGAACGTCACAATACTAACACCCAGGTTTTGCACAGTAGCCATGGTATAACAGATAAGAAAGAAAAGCCAGGCTAGAGACCTGGCTTTCACAATAACTAGCTATATGATCTTGGATCAAATAGTCCCTCTGGGAGTCTCCTCATCTGTAAAATGGATATAAATCTTACATCATAATATTGTGTGGACTAAGACGACCTAAAAATATATGGTTATGGGGCACCTGGATGGTCCAGTCGGTCAAGTTTCTGACTCTCAATCTCAGCTCTGGTCTTGATCTCAGGGTTGTGAGTTCAAGCCCCGAGTTGGGCTCTACATTGAGCATGGAGCCTACTTAAAAAATACACACATACACACACACACACACACACACACACACACACTAATATCATAGCCAAGATTATTACCTGGTTTCAAACACAGCTGGCTATTAACAATGTGACTTATCAAAGGCCACCTACATAAAAATGAGTCAAAGCCAGAGCCAGAGTCTGATCTTCTGAGTCCTCATCTAGTGCTCTTTCCAATATACTCAGCTGTCTTCCCAGGTTCTAACATCACTGACTTTCCCTTGCCCCACACACAACTCCCAGACTGGCTCTCTCATTGAGCAATTAAGGAAAGTAGTCTTGCTGCATAAATTCAGGTCACGTAGCAAAACAAACTTTCCTAGGGGCCCCTGGGTGGCGCAGTTGGTTGAGCGACTGCCTTCGGCTCAGGTCATGATCCCGGAGTCCCGGGATCGAGTCCCACATCGGGCTCCCAGCTCCATGGGGAGTCCGCTTCTCACTCTGACCTTCTCCCTTCTCATGCTCTCTCTCACTCTCTCTCTCCTAATAAATAAATAAATAAAATCTTTAAAAAAAAAAAAAAAAGAATAAGGCTTCACTAATTTGTGCACGTCTGTAAGGACTGGAAACAGGAATCTGGGATTTCACCAAATAGCAATCTACTTAAGACGTAGTCTCCTGGAGCACAATGAAACTAAAATAGGGGACTACCTACGGCAAGGCTTACAGTCTGGCATTCACAGCTACTGGTTTTGAATGCAATTCTTGAGATAATTTTGAAAGTACCTCAGTTCTAGATAACTTTGTCAGTCACCCAAGTCTTCCCCTTTTTAGCTTGGGCTTTTTTCTGCCTAAAGAAATCTTTTTAGTTTCCATCTGCTTTTATTCCCAGTAAGATAAGTGTTTACTGAACACCTGACCATTTGTGTAAGTGCTAAGTTCTACCAAGGATTCAGGCTGAAAGATAAATTCTGAGAAGATTTAAGACTACGTACAATATGTGCAAAACAGCATTGTAAGGAATGGTACTGGACAGCTAGTTCATATCACTAATGTCAGTCAGAATTCCCTTGACAACAACACTGACAGAGAAGTATCAACAAAGGTAGAAAAGTAACAGGAAAGCACAGGGATTCAATGTGTGGGTAGAAGGTATGAGTTAGACAAAGGGAAAAAAATGTTTGTATATTTCACTTGGGGTTTTGAGGAAGATAAAGGGGAGGGAAAAGAAGGTGCTATGAAGTCAACTTTCTCCTCTCAAGGTCCCCATAAAAACCCATGTGTCTGCCTTCAAAACCATCCAATCAGGCCTGGTGTTATTACTGGATTCTTCAGGCCCAATATCTGACTGACTGAATAAATGAATGAACGAACAAAAAAAAGGAAAAGAAACCACACCAAACCCTCTTGTTTACAGAAACCGGAAATAAGTCTTGTTCCTAAAATGTAAACAAAAAGGCTTAATCTTTACAAAGGTCTGTCTAAATACCTTAATATGAAAGCCACGAACTTGACTAAGGGCACATGCTCATGTTCATGCACATACAATAATTAAAGCAACTTAAAAAAAATCATCAGATATTGTGCTAGTCTTTACAAATAACACTCTGCTCTGCAAATAACAGGAGAGCGTTTAAAGAAACACTGCATTATCAAAAATCACATATAAAAACAACTGTTTCTATGGGAAAATGGGAGGTGGGGGACAAGGGAATTTAAGGTTGCACTAAGAATGATTTTTTCATTTAAAAAAAAAGGTGGCTTGTGCAAAATCACAAGTAGTACTCCATTCGGCTCAGTTTCTTGGAGCCATGTGAATTTTAAGCAATGAAGTAAAAACACCAATTTCAACTATATACACATTTTTATCTATTTTGATGAAATGCCAGGGTTTTATGATACTGCTCTGAGGCCCACATTAAAAAAAAAAAAATTCCAAAGTCAATCATTCCTCTAAGGAAATACCCTGGTCATCACTATTGAAAACAAACTTCGGGGCACGTGGGTGCTCAGTTGGTTAAATGGCTGCCTTAGGCTCAGGTCATGACCTCAGGTCCTGGGATGGAGCCCCGCATTAGGCTCCTTGCTCATTGGGAAGTCTCTCCCTCTTGTCTCTGCTTGTGCTGTGTCAAATAAATAAATAAAATCTTCAAAAAAAAAAAAGAGGGGTGCCTGGGTGGCTCAGTGGGTTAAAGCCTCTGCCTTCATTCAGCTCAGGTCATGATCTCAGGGTCCTGGGATGGAGCCTCACATCGGGCTCTCTGCTCAGCGGGGAGCCTGCTTCCGCCTCTCTCCCTGCCTGCCTCTCTGCCTACTTGTGATCTCTCTCTCTGTGTCAAATAAATAAAATCTTAAAAAAAAATTATTGAGGACCTTATAGATTTTTCATATGGGTTGTATCTATTGATATTTACCATATTAGAAATTAAAATGGAGAAACTTTAATATTAATCAATTTTCAATAAAATAAACTCATTATATGTTAACACAAATATTTTTAATAATTAATATTTTCAAAAATGAACAAGAAGTTTTAATTTGTCATCATTTCACATATTTGCCAATCTCTGGTGTAACGGAAGACAGGTTTTCCTGACTGCTCCTGAATTACATGAGTGGCATCATCACAGGTCCTGTGACCTGTGGGAAACCACTGCATACTGACAGAATATAAGTGAACAAATGGGTGTCTGACACCCTAGGGCCTCATGAAAGCCATCTTGCAACTTGAAAACAAAAGGCCTACATCATTTTACTACTGTAATTTGGTATACTATAACTATAATTTACTTTGAAATACCTTACATAAACATCGATATAAAGGAATCATGAGTTTTTAAATTAAACCTTAACCAGAAAGAAATACCCTCCAAAAGTGAGACTCAAAGGCCACACTCAAGAGATGGCTACTAAAAATACTTCTGCTATCTTTCTCTCTCAACCTGGCGCTTTATTATTAGCAACATAAATGTTAGAAATGAGTTTTTACTGGAAAATTAGTGATGTTCAGAATTAGTGATATACAGACAGAACAAAATATCTGGAGACATTCCATACTCTTGCATTAACAGGACAAATGAATCTGGAGGGTCACCGACTGGAGTAGAACCTGAGGTAGGGTCCACCAAAAAAGCCCCAAGTCTAGCCACATTTAGAGTATTCTGGTGCCTGACAAACATCTGCAGGACAATTATTCAAGAGCAGGAATCTTTCACATAAAAAGTGCCTGGAGCACTGATAAGAACAGAACTGGTTGCTTCTTATGTGTGGGCATACTTGCTTCCTAATGTCTATGTATGGTAAAATGTGACTTCTGATGTCACACTTCAGATGTCACACTTCTGTGACTCCGTGATTCTGAAGTCAGAATGTGACTTCTGATGTTCACTTCTGATGTCACACTTCTGATGTCATGTACTTAAAAAACCCATAATGGCCCTTCTTGACTAACCTGGCTTAAATCAGTTTATTGGTAGATCTCTAAAAAACCTGGTTCCTTGGTCTCTAATTTCTTAGTACAAGGATCTGAATATTTGATATTTGAACATATTTGCAAATCTCTGGTGTAACGGAAGACAGGTTTTCCTGACTGCTCCTGAAAAGCAAATTTCAGGGGCTCCTGAAAAGCCCCTTCAAAAGCAATCTGAAACCCAGAACTGCACCCTGGGTACAGGAACAGCTCTGAGGAAAGGGACTCCTACAGGTGACAGTGAATGGGGGAAAGCTCATTTTCTTTCTGCTCTTTCCATTCTCTCCAGTTCTAGCTCCTAGGCAATTCCACAGGGATGGTGCCAAGAACAGTGGTGACCAGACAAGCACATAAAACTTCAAGGGAGGCAAAGAATCTTTCTGACTAGAGGAACTGTGCTCCCAAGAGCACAGCAGAAACCCTGCTGCTCTTTTATTCTCAATTCTCTTGCCACTTAGCCGCAGAGACAGACACAGTTATAAGAAGCACATGGTAGGGTAGGGAAACTAAAACCCTGGCTTTCTGGCTGGATGACCAAAAACAGGAGTCCTTAAGGGCCAGAATATATTGGGGAAATCTCAAAGAAGAGGGAGCTCCCTCAAGAAAACAGTCCCATGGTGTATGAACTCCGGGGCTCATTATGCATGTGTGGATCTGACTCTAAACAGCAGGAGGTGGTTGCCGCCTGAACCTAACCAGGCTTCCTGCCTGCTACAGTATCATCATCAACACCATCGCCATCAACAACACCGAAGATTCTCCACAGGACTTAAACTAGACCCAGGGTCATATAACATAGTACACGAAATGTCGAGATACAATTCAACATTTACCAACATTTAAATAACCATGAAAATCTCATATTTCATAAGGAAAAAAAAACAAAAACAGCAACTCTATGATAATAGAGATACCCGAAGTGTGTTAGACAAAGATTTTAAAGATTTTAGTTATTTGAGAGACAGAATGTGAGAGAGAGCACAAGAGTGGGGTGAGGGGCAGAGGGCGAAGCAGACTCCCCGACGAGCAGGGAGCCCAATGAAGGGCTCGATCCTGGGACTCCAGGATCATGACCTGAGCCCCCAAGGTAGATGCCTAACCGACTGAGCCACCCAAACACCCCTAGACAAAGACCTTAAAGCAGCTACTACAAGCATACTACGTTAGGTACAAATACTCTTTAAATGAATGGAAAAACAAAATCTCAAGCAAAACCACAAGGAAATTAAAAAAAAATACAATGGTCAAAATCAAAAATTCACTAGATGGGCTCAAAAATACAATGAAGATGACAGAGGAAAAAATTAGTGAACTACTTGAAAACCAATTGATAGAAATTATCCAATGTGCAAAATAGAGAAGAAAAAAAAGACTGAAAAAAAAAATTGAACAAAGCCTCAGACTTGTGAGGTAACATCAAAAGATATATTTGTGTCGTCAAAGTCCCAGAAAGAGAGAAATAAGAGTAGCGGACAGAAAACATATCTGGAGAAACAGTTGCTGAAAATGTCTTAAATTTTGCAAAAGACAAAGATTCAAGAAGATCAGTAAAGCCCAAAGAGAATAAACCGAAGAAATTCACCCAGACACATCACAATAAAACTGCTGAAATATAAAGACAAAGTAAAAATCTCAAAAGCAGTCAGAGGAGAACAACACATTACATATGGGCAACAACACTTTGCATGACTACATATTTCTTATCAGAAATCAAACTGAGGGGCGCCTGGGTGGCTCAGTGGGTTAAAGCCTCTGTCTTCGGCTCAGGTCATGATCTCAGGGTCCTGGGATTGAGCCCGCATCGGGCTCTCTGTTCAGCAAGGAGCCTGCTTCCCCCTCTCTCTCTGCCTACTTGTGATCTCTTTCTCTGTCAAATAAATAAATAAAATCTTAAAAAAAAAAAAAAAAAAGAAAGAAACCAAATTGACCAGAAGGCAGTGGAACATTTTTCAAGGAACTGTCAACCCAGAATTCTGTAACTCGTGAAAATATCTTTCAAGAATAAAGGCAAAGTTGGGGTGCCTAGGTGGTTCAGTCGGTAAGGCATCTGACTCTTGATCTCAGCTCAGGTGTTGATCTCATGGTGGTGAGTTCAAGCCCCTGATTGAGCTCCATGCTAGGGGAGGGGGAGGGGGAGGGGGAAAAGGAAGAAGAGGAAGAGGAAGAAGAGGAAGAAGAGGAAGAAGAGGAAGAGGAGGAAGAGGAGGAGGACGAAGAAGAGGAAGAGGAAGAGGAAGAGGAAGAGGAAGAAGAAGAAGAAGAAGAAGGAGAAGAAGGAGAAGAAGAAGAAGAAGAAAGGCAACGTAAAATTCTCAGGTAAAAAACCAAAAACCAAAAAAACCAATAAAGAGAACTTATTGGGGCACCTGGGTGGCTTAGTGGTTAAAGCCTCTGCCTTCGGCTCAGGTCATGATCTCGGGTCCTGGGATCGAGCCCCGCATCGGGCTCTCTGCTCGGTAGGGAGCCTGCTTCCTCCTCTCTCTCTCTGCCTCTCTGCCTACTTGTGATCTCTCTCTGTGTCAAATAAATAAATAAAATATTTTTAAAAAAAGAGAGAACTTATTGCCAGAAGATCTGTTCTAAAAGAAATGCTTTAAGCAAATTCTTCAGGTGAAAGGGAAATGATACCGGAGAGAATCTAAGACTTCAGGAATGAACAAAAAGCAAGAGAAATGTAAACATATGAGTAAATAAGAGTTTTTTTTTCTCCTCTTAAGCAAGTATGTGTGATGTTTGAAAGCAAAGGCTTTCAACGTTTGTAGATGTAATACATATGACCAATACAACATAAGGTTGTAAAGGGATATTATATGGTGGGATGGTTTCAACATTTCATCTGAAATGGTAAAATATTAATTCTAAGTACACCATGAAAAGCCAAGTATATATATCATAATCTTTGGAGTAACCACTAAAAAAACTATAGAGAGATCATCAAAAAGTCAAGAGAAAAATTTAAAAGAAATACTAAAAAATATTCAAATAATCCAGAATGCAAGAAAACAGAGGAAGCAAAAACAAATATTAGACAAATCCAAACAAACAGTAATTGCATTAAGTGTAAATAGCCTAAATATGCTAATTAAAAGACAGATCATGAGAATGGGTTAAAAAACAAGACCCATCAGGCGCCTGGGTGGCTCAGTTGGTTAAGCCACTGCCTTCGGCTCAGGTCATGATCCTGGTGTCCTGGGATCGATTCCCTATGGGGCTTCCCCTGCTCTGCGGGGAGCCTGCTCCTCCCTCTCCTTTCGCCTCTCCCTCTGCTTGTGCTCTCTCTCTGTCAAATAAATAAATAAAATATTTAAAAAACAAAAAAACAAGATCCATCTATTTACCATCTGTAAGAAACCCACTTTATTTACTTATTCAAGGGTTTTTTTTGGCGAGGGGAGCAGAGGGAGAGGAAGAGAGAGAATCCCAAGCAGGCTCCACGCCCAGTACAGGGGCCCCCCCACTGGCTCATGACCTAAGGTGAAATCAAGAGTTGGATACTCAACCGACTGAGCCACCCAGGTGCACCAAGATTTTATTTTCAGGTAATCTCTACATCAAACGTGGGGCTTGAACCCATAACCCCAAGATCAGGAGCCTTAAGCTCCACCAATTGAGCCAGCAAGGTGCTCCAAGAAACACTTTAAATATAACTTAAAAGTAAAAGAATAGAAAATGACATACCACATAAACACTAGCAAAAAAAATGGAGTAGCAGTATTCATATCAAAGTAGGCTTTCAAGCAAGAAAATTACCAGGAATAATGGGTCATTATAAAAGACTCAATTCATTAGGAGGACATAACAATCCTAAATGTGTATGCATCCACCTAACAAGAGAGCCTCAAAGAAAATGAAGCAAAAACTAATAGAACTGAAAGAAGAAATAAATCCAGAATTATCAATGGAGACTTCAATATTCCTCACTTGGTAAATAGAGCAAGAAGACAAAAAAATCAGCCAGGATACAGAAGAACTGAACAACACTATTAACCAACTGACTCGAACTGACATTTATAGAACACTCCAAACAAAAAAGCAGAATATACATTATTTTAAAATGCACTTGGGAAATTCACTAAAATAGAACATATAAGAACTTAATAAATTTAGAAGAACTGAGATCATACAAAGTATGTTCTCTGACCATAATGGAATTAAAGTAGAAATCATTAACACAAAAACTGCAAAATAGCCAAATACTTAGAAATTAAAACACTTCTCTATAATTCATGAGCCAAAGACTAAGCCTCAAGGGAAATGAGAAAATATTGAGCTGAAAGAAAATGAGCAATATGTCAAAATTTCCGGGGTCCTACATATAAAGGAAATTCATAGCATTAAATCTTTATACTGGAAAAGATTCTCAAGTCAATAATCCAAATTTCCACTTAAATAAACTAGAAAAAGAGCAAAGTAAGCCAAAGCAAGCATCAGAAAAGGTATGAAGAGCAGATATCATTAAAACTGAAGAAAATAGGGAGAAAAAAATAAAAAAAACAAAATTTAGTTTTTTTGAAATGATAATAGATATGATAGTGATAAACCTGTAGCCAAACACACCAAGGAAAAAAGACAAAGGGCACAGATTATCAATATCAGGAATGAAAGAAGAGCTATCACTACAAATTCCAAGGAAAACTCCCTCAAGAAGAAATAAGATGAATAGTTCTCCAACTATGAAAGAAATGAAAATCTTAATTAAAAACCTTCTGAAAAAAAATCCTAAAGTACAGTCCTGGAATCATTTCAAATAGGAATCATCTTATTGCATTCACAGAGAAAAACTATATAGAGACTCTTCCTCTTGTAATATATACTTAAACTCATTTTGTAATTCAAAAGCCTTGATAACATACAAATTTCCATAGACAGTAATGGAAAAGAATACATACTGTGCGGCATTCAACTCAATTTTTATCAGTATTTCTCGATCTCTCATTAATGTGGTCATTATGGCCACTCCTAAAGGATCTTTGATACTACTTTGTATTTACATTAAATAAATTATTAACGGGCGCTTGGGTGGCGCAGTTGGTTGAGTGACTGCCTTCCGCTCAGGTCATGATCCCGGAGTCCCGAGATCGAGTCCCACATCGGGCTCCCAGCTCCATGGGGAGTCCACTTCTCACTGACCTTCTCCCTTCTCATGCTCTCTCTCACTCTCTCTTTCCTAATAAATAAATAAATAAAATCTTTAAAAAAATAAAATAAAATAAAAAAATTATTAACAATACAAGAAGTCAAGACTATCACTTGGCTTAGTACTCAATGACATACTAATGGTTAAATCCTACAAAGCGGGGTACCTCAAACAGTTGAAGTGATCCTTAAAAGTTGTGTAAAAATCAAGTACCTGCTATTTAGATAATATACTGTAAAGTGCTAGAAGTATTACACAGGAGATTGAACCATATGAAATTGCCAATTATCAACTGGTTTAACCCAGAACAGTACAAACACTCCTTGTATGATTCTGCGTTTTAAAGAGAGCTAGTCACTTCTATCAGAATGGTATACTGAATTACATTGAATGCTGGGGACTGAAGTTCATTCAACATTTAACAAACATATTCTGGAGATTTTTCATAACAGGTTATTTGCAAATCAAGGATATGAATACTTTTCATGAGTCTGCTATTTTCAATTTTTTTTGACAGTGGGAAATAGCTTTCTTTTTAATTTTTTTTATTATGTTCAATTTGCTATTTTTAAATTCTTAAAAATCTAAGCCCTGTTATCTGAAGCATGGACTCACTATAGAGTAAGGATTAAGATCCATCAAGGCTCAAAATATTAAACACAGAGAATGCAACAATATTTCTAAGACCACAACATTCCTTTCCTGAAAATCCTTCCATATCTTATCTCACAGGGTCAAAAGTCCTTACTGTGGTTTATAGCCATTTCCTGCTACTCTCATTCATCCCTCCTCTACTCCACCCTGAGCTTCTGGCAGTTCTTCAAACACCAAAGCACACTCCCTCCTCAGTGCCTTTGTACTAACTTCCTTGGCCAGGACTGCTCCTCAAAGGTATCCAGGAAGATTTACCTCCTCATCTCCTTCAGATGTTTGCATAACTGTTTTCTCAAAACAGCCTTTTCTGACCAACATATTAAAACGGTACCCCTACTACAAACCACTGTATTTTCCCCCCTTGTTTATAGTCTGCCTTCCCCCAACAGAATACAAAGTACAAGGAAGAGAGTCCTTTGTTTTATTCATTGCCATATCCCCAGAGTCTTGTCTTGAACAGTAGCAGGCTCTCAATAAGAATCTGCTGAACAAGATGCTGCACAAAGACTGCACATATATTTCCAACTTCCATCACAGATACAAAAAAAAAAAAAAGCTAAGAAAACATTTCGGAACCCGGCAGGCTCTGCTACTTAAAATGAAACAACCACCCTTTAGAAGAAAATATTTTATTTCCAGTAATATATATTAAGGAATGGCTGGATTCCTTAAAACGAAGCATTCATGCTAAATGCATGCGTGCTGCAAGTCTGTTGGTACAGAACACTTCGCTTTATCACACAAGACTTTCATTCACTAAGTCATTTTCCCATGAACCAAGAAATTCTGGCTAAAGATACTTAAGGAGAAATAAAAATGGGAGTTAACCTGATATACAAGAATTAGGAAATACAGAATATACGAATCCAAACCTCACAGAAGAGAAAAATACCAGAAATAGGAATTGGGAGTGTTTGCCCCCTTAGGGACACTGAGACAGGAAAAGTCCGAGACGGACTGCACCCCTTTCCTTTGGCGTCAGGGATGGTACGAACATTCAGTCTGGGGGTGCAAAGCTTGAGTGTCCCGGCAAGGGGCTTCGGAAAGCGAGACCCGGGCTCTGAGTGGGATGGGAGTGGCGGATCCCGGCCACTCTCCTCTCCCTCTGATTTTCGCTCAGGAGCAAAGGTAGTGCTGACTGCGCCTACACGCTCCCAAAAAGGCTTGGGGGAGGGTTGAGAGTAGACCCCTCCCCTTCCCCGAGGATTGTCCAGGCCCCCGCAGGAGCCCAGTCTCCCGCTCACCCGGCTCCCGGTTGATCTCGATGTCGAAGTGGCACTGCGGCCGGTCCTGCGCCCCCATCGCGACCGAGGCGGCGGCAAGAGCTACGAGAAAGGGGGAGGAAAGCGATCAGGGCGGGAGCTAGGGCGGGGGCTGGGGCGGAGCCCGCGCCTCGGTCGCCTCGCGCCGGCCTGTCGCGACACCACGAGAGGCCGAGCCGGGGTTCCCTCCAGCCCCGGGCCTCCCGACTCCCAAGAAGCGCGCACACACATGCGGGCGAGCTCTTCACCTGGTCGGCCTCCAGCCTGAGCAGCTCTCCGTGAGCGCAGGAGAAAGCGCTGCCACCGCGGCGGCCGGAGCCCAACGCCACTAACGGACCACCACCCCCTCCCCCGGGCCGGCCTCCCCGTGCCACGCTAAACCCCGCGAGAGTCGGGACAAATACCGCGAGAGCACAGGCTCGAAGTGGGTGTTTAACCGAAGAGTGCGCGCGCAAGTGGGCGTGTCTGGAAGCTCCCGAGGAGCTTCTAGCCCGACGCTCCTATACCTGAGCTAGTCTTTTTTTGCCCCGCCCCTTTTCTCCTGTTAGAGTCAGTCGCCCAATCTGGGAGCCCTGGTCACGCCTGCGCTCTCTGTTTCCTCTCATCCTCCCAAAAGATCCCTGAGTGTCCGTGCATTTTCCGGTATCGTGGTGCTTCCGTGTTGTCTACACCTGCGAGGAAGCTGTGAGAAATGAAGTCGAGGTTCGGTGAACGGACGGATCGCTTGGTCTGTTTTCTTTTTCGCAAGGCGTAGTTATGACACTCTCCTATTAAACTGCTTCACTTCAAAGGCCTTAGGTGTATGTCCGTTTCCTCCGGCGTCTGCACTACAGGGATAGTCTTTGTTCAAGGCCATTCATCTTTTGTGACGTCAGTTCAAGACCTTTGCCGCTGTTGTATTCGTGTTCGTCTTACTCTTGAATGCGGGAGTTCCGAGTACAAACGTTTTTTTAAACAGGTGATATTTGTATGTTTTAAATACAAATCTTATGTTATAGGTAATTCCGAGTATTTTCTCCTGAGCTGAGTCGTTTCATTGTTTTGATGGTGGTTTGTGCAAAGCAGTTTTTAATTTTAGTGAAGTTACTTATCAGTTTTCTCGTATGATTTGTGCTTTTTGTGTGCTAAGAAATCTCTGCTTACCCAAACTCCTGAAGATTTTCTCCTGTGCTTTCCTCTAGAACTTTTACGTGTAAATCTAAGATCTATTGTAATTTTTCATTGTGGTGTCAGGTAAAGATTGCGGTTCGGTTTTGTTTTTTTTGTTTGGTTTTTTGTTCCCCCTATGGAAACACAGAGTAGTTCCACCACCATTTGTTTAAAAAACAACAACAACAACAAAACCTGCCTTTTGTTTATTGAATTACCTTGGCTTTGTGTAGTTCTTTTTCTGGACTCTTATTTTGTTAACCGTTCTATGTATCTTTATGCTAGAGCCAAACTGTTTTGTTTTTAAGTTATTTTCTTAAAACTGTAAAATACTAACAAAATTGTTTAACTCTTTAAGTGTACAGTTCTGAGGCAGTAAGTACATTCACATTGTTGTGCAATCAACACCACCATCTAGCCACAGAACATTTTTCACCTTGGAAAACTGAAACTCTGTATCCATTAAACAATAGCTGCATTCTCTTTACCCAGCTTCAGGCAACCACTCTCCTTTTTCTTTTTTTCTTTTCTTTTTTTTTTTTTTTTTTTAGTTTATTATGGTAAGAACACTTTATATGAGGTCTACCCTCTTAACAGATTTTTTTAAGATTTTATTTATTTTTTTATTTGAGAGTGCTCCAGTTGAGTAGGAAGAGGAGCAGAAGGAGAGGGACAAGCACACTCCCCGCTGAGTAGGCAGCCTGGCACTGGGCTCCCGGTTGGATCCCATAACCTCAAGATCATAACCTGAGCCAAAATCAAGAGTTGGATGCTCAACCCACGGAGCCACCCAGCTTCCTCCACCTTAACAGATTTTCAAGTGTACAAAATGGTATTTTTATCAATAGCCACAATGTTGTACAGATTTCCAGAATTTATTCATCTTGCATAGAAGAAATTTTTATAACCGTTGATAGCAACTCCTTTCCCTCTCTTCCCATCCCCTGGCAACCACTCTTTTATTCTTTGCTTCTAACTAACAGTTTGACTGTTTTAGTTACCACATATTAAATGTAATCATACAATATGTGTCCTTTGGTGACTAACTTGTTTCACTAAGCATAATATTCTCAAGTTTCATCAATATCCTCACATATTGGAGGATTTCCTTCTTTTTTTAAGGCTAAATAATACTCCATTGTATGAATAAACCATAATTTCTTTATCCATTCATCAGCAGATGCACCCTTGGGTTGTTTCCATCATTTGGCTATTGTGAATAATGCTGCTGTGAAGATGAGTGTATAAATATCTCTTTGAGATCCTGCTTTCAATTCCTTTGGGCATATACCCAGAAGTGAAATTGCTAGGTCGTAAGCTGTTTTAAATTTCTTTTTTTTTCCCCCCAAGATTTTACTTATTATTTGAGAGAGTGCGAGGGAGAGACAGCACAGGGGCAGAGAGAGAGGGAGTTGGAGAAGTGGACTCCCCTATTGAGCAGGGAGTCTGGGCTTGATCCCAGGACCCTAAGTTCATGACCTGAGGGCAGACGCTTAATGGCTGAGCCACCCAGGCACCCCAACCTAATTCTGTTTTTTATGGGGAACTGCCATTCTTTTTTCCATAGTGACTGCATTATTTTACATTCCCATCAGCATTGCACAAGGATTCCAACTTCTCAACATCTTCACCAACACTTGTTATTTTCGGTTGTTGTTGTGGGTTTTTTTTTTTTTTTTTTTTTTAAAGATTGTACTCATTTGACACAGAGAGATCACAAGCAGGCAGAGAGGCGGAAGCAGGCTCCCCGCCTAGCAGAGAGCCCGATGCGGGGCTCGATCCCAGGACCCTGAGATCATGACCCGAGCCAAAGGCAGAGGCCCTTACTCACTGAGCCACCCAGGTGCCCCTCTGTTGTTGTTTTTTTTAAAATAATTGCCATCCTAACGAGTGTGCAGTGGCACACTGTTTTGATTATTGTGGCTTTACAGTAAATTTAAAAATCAAGATCACTTTCTAATCCGTTTGTGCACCTGTGCCACCTTGTAAAGTGCAGAGACTTTCTGCATCATCATGGAAGTGCTATCCCTGTCAGAGGTTGCCAGTTCTACCTCTCTATCTACAGTATCCTATCAGAGCAATAGTCTCCTGGGTTTCACCTTTGTAACCTAGGCTGAATTGAGAAGCTAGTGGTTCTGGGTCTGATTTTGCTTACACTATTACAGCTAACCATTTATAGGTTTGGAAAAGACGAAATGTACATGCCTATTCAGAGATGAAATGGGTTGGTAAAGCTAATTTTCATACAAAGACTTGTGAAAGGAAAAGAAGAGGAGCATTGCCCGGGGAAGTAATATGTAATTACTGTGCTTTGGGGCAGCTAGCTTCAATGTAAATTGGCTTTAGAGCTCTGGAATGAAATGCTTAATTTGGGGAGTATTTAAAATACTTTAAATCTCCTTAAATTCATTTTTATCTTGACACGCCACTGAAGTTTCCTTCCTGCTACTGATGATATGATGTAAGGCAAATCACTTTGATCCTGGAGTTCAGTTTCTTCGTCTGTAAACTAAGCCGGACGAAATATCTTCTTAAGTTCCCTCCTTGCTCAAAATTCTTTTATTCTGTGCTGCGAGTTGAAATTATATTTCAGATGATTTGAGGATAAGTTATGCTATGTGGTCTGTGGTTAAGGTGAAGAAACTACTGGACAAGGCCGGCGTAGGGCTTCCATCCACCAAAAGGACAGATACCTCCTCCCTCATCATCAAGAGTGGTAGAAAATTAATATCCAAGCAGTTTACAGACTCAGGCTTAACTCGAAGAACTCTTAGTAGTAGGAATTTTCAGGTAATGATTCTGGGTGTTAAACCTTTGAGAGTGGGATTACAGCAGCAGTTGGCACTTCAATGGATAGGACTCTGGCAAAACTCATCAGGAGTCCGTGGGGAAATTTAGATGAAACATAATTTTCTAGAAAATAGAAATTACCAAACTTGACTCAAAGAAATAGAAGGCCTGAATAAACTAGCAACTTTTGAAAAAATTGAATTAGTAATCCCTAATCTCCTTCCAAACAACTGTGAAGGACATTTTGACATAACGAAATGGGAAATTGATAATGGTCCAGATAGTAGGTGAAATCCAGGAAATATACTTAATTTTGTTAGCTATCTAATAATGAATAATGAAGGTAAAGATAATGAAATTTTGGGGGGCGCCTGGGTGGTTCAGTCGTTAAGTGGCTGCCTTTGGCTCAGGTCATGATCCCAGGGTGCTGGGATCGGGCCCCGCATGGGGCTCCCTGCTTGGCCAGAAGCCTGCTTCTCTCTCTCCCATTCCTTCTGCTTGTGTTCCCTCTCTTGCTGTGTCTCTCGCTGTCAAATAAATAAATAAATCTTAAAAAAAAAAAAAAAGGTTACTTTAAGATAATGAAATTTTGGTTATGCAAGAGAATGTTCTTAGTTTTTTAGATATAATGAGTGAAACAAATGTGGCAAAATCTTGACAATTGTTGTGTCTAGGTGAGAGGTTTATGGAGATTTTTGAGCTATGTTCTCTACTCATATTTCTTTGGAATTACTCATAATAAAACCAGTAAGAATAAACAGTCTTCCTTTCCAAAAACACAAGTTCCACATTGTTTCATAGGCACACTTTACCAGACCCATAAGCATCAACAATCTTTTCTCAACCAAAATATTTTAGAAAATGGAAAAAGACAGCTTCCTAACTTATCTTGATACCGATACCAAACAAAGATAGGGCAAGAAAGTTATAGACCAGTCTCATTATAAACATGGGTTTAAAAATCCAAACAAAATATTAGGAAATGGAGTTTAGCAGGATTTAAACCCCAAAATGTTCATGACCTAGGTTGGCCTTTACTCAGGAATGCAAAGATGTTTCAACATCAGAGACTCTATTCTTATAATTCACAATATTAACAGATTAAAGAAAAGGCATACAATTATCCCAATTATCCCACAGTTTAGCCTTAAGCAGGGATCTCTACCAAATTAACTTTTACATTTGCATGTCCTTAAAGACAAAAAGGTAAACAAAAGGAGAGAAAAGGAATCCGATGAGAAGATACATAATTCTGTCTTATTTGCTTACACCATTTTTTTTAAAGATTTTATTTATTTATTTGACACAGAGAGAGATCACAAGTAGGCAGAGAGGCAGGCAGAGAGAGAGAGGGAGAAGCAGGCTCCCCGCTGAGCAGAGGCCGGATGTGGGGCTCGATCCCAGGACCCTGGGACCATGACCCGAGCCGAGCCGAAGGCAGAGGCTTTAACCCACTGAGCCACCCAGGCACCCCGCTTACACCATTTTTTAAATAAAAGAATATCCTATATTCTTATATGGGAAATTTTGTGCAGAAAAAGAATAGGTCCAAGACTGCTGTCTTTGGGAAAACCTGCTTAAAAGGTTGCCTTGTGGGTAGAATCTGGGAATCTGTATGGTAATCAATTCCCTGCACTTACAGAAAACTTGAGTTAAATGATTAAAGTGCTTCACTCTGCCTAAACTATTTGAGCAAACAATGTGGTTTATGCTGAACACCTGCTTTCCTTCTGGTACTCTGGAAATTTCATACGTACTAGGCAGAGGATGCATACATATCATCCCCCAGTAAAAAACTCTGGGCATTGAGTCTCAAATGAACTTCCCTGGTAGACATTTCTCACGTGTTCTGATTCATCCCTGGAGGAATTAAGCTCGTCCTGGGTGATTCCATTGGGAAGGGGGGAAACTTAAATCTGGTTTCCTCTGGGCTTTACCCCATATGCCTTTTCCCTTTGCCAGTTTGCTTTGTGTTCTTTTGCTATAATAAATCATAGCTGTGTGTACAATTATATGCTGAATCCTATGAATCCTCCTAGCCAGTCATCAAACCTGCAGATAATCTTAGGACCTACAACACAGCAAATATTACCAGAGTTTGATAACAAAATCTATATTGAAAATTTGAAAACATTTTTGTAAATCCTAGATTTCTTTTTTTGTAGAAAACAAGTAGACTATTTCATTTTGCAGGAAAAGGTGTATTTTGATAGAATAACAGTCTCATGCTATGAGTCAAGAGCAGATGGGCTTTCTCCATGAGGGCCAGGGGACAAGGCCATAGCAGCTCCAAGCATACATCCTTATACCGTGGCAAGTCTAAAGGGAAATCACATTTCCTGCCAGCGCCAGTGGGAGAAATCCCAGCGAGAGATTTGATTGACGTGATGGCGTTCATACGCTTATTGGTCTTGATGGCCACAATAGTGGGCAGGTACCTGGGCTGATCGGCTTGGGGTGGGCCCAGTAACCAGGAGAAGCATGGGGGTATGGCCCCTGGGACAATGGCTGCCAACTATTAAGTCTAAGAAGTCCAGTTCAATCGGGAGAGGAGAGCCCACAGAGCCTTGAGCAACCCTACTGCCACTGCCAGCCTAGTTACCATCATGCTTTGGGAGGAGGTGCTGCCGGCCGCAGTCACCATCACCTCAACCATGAGCAACGAGGTGGAAACGCAGCAGCCGCCCCCCGCCCCCGCCCTCAGTGATGCCTGCACGGAGCCCGGCACCACCCACAGCCGCGCACACACGTCCGCTGTACCTGCCGTCGGGGACAGGAAGGTCATCGCAGTGAAGGTTTTGGGAACGGTAAAATGATTCAATGTAAGAAATGGATATGGTTTCATCAACAGGAATGACACCGAGGAAGATGGATTTGTACACCGGACTGCCATAAAGAATAACCCCAGGAAGCACCTACCCTAGGAAGAGGGAGAGACTGTGGAGTTTGATGTTGAAGGAGAAAAGGGTGCGGAGGCCCCAGATGTGATAGGCCCTGGTGGAGTTCCAGCTCAAGGCAGTAAACATGCCTCCGACTGGGGACACAGGGATGGCTCAGTCAGTTAAGCGTCTGCCTTTGACTCAGATCATGATCCTGGAGTCTTGGCATAGAGTCCCGAGACGGGCTCCTTGCTTGGTGGGAGCCTGCTTCTCCTTCTGCCTCCTGCTCTCCCTGATTGTGCTCTCTCTCTCTTGTTCTCTGATAAACAAACAAACAAATAATAAATAAAATCTTAAAAAAAAACACAACAACAACCATGCAGCAGACTGGAACCATTACAGACACTATCCACGTCGCAGGGGTCCTCCACGCAATTCCCAGCAGAGTTACCAGAATAGTGAGAGTGGGGAAAAGAGGGAGGGATCAGAAAGTGCTCCCGAAGGCCAGGCCCAACAGCGCTGGCCCTACCGCCGGTGACAGCACCTTACTATATGGGGAGACCCTATAGGCTTCCACCACCATATTCCAACACTCCCGTGCAGGGAGAGTGGTGGAAGGTTCTGACAACCAGTGTGTGGAAGAACAAGGTAGACCAGTGAGACAATATGTATCAGGGTTATAGACCATGATTCCGCAGGGGGCCTCCTCGCCAAAGATAGTCTAGAAAGGATGGCAATGAAGAAGATAAGGAAAATCAAGGAGATGAGAACCAAGGTCAGCAGCCACCTCGACGTTTGAACTGCCACAACTTCAATTACAGAGGCAGACACGCAGAAAACCCTAAACCACAAGATGGCAAAGAGACAAAGCAGCCGATCCTACCAGCTGAGAATTCGTCCGCTTCGGAGGCTGAGTAAATGCCTGCTTACCATCGCTACCATCATCCCGTTAGTCATCCAACACAAAGAAATGAAGATGAAATTCCAGCAGTAAGAAATGAACAAAAGATTGGAGCTGACGACCTTAAATGCTTGTTTTTTTGCCTATTGACCAGATAAATAGAACTGTCTGCATTATCTATGCAGCATGGGGTTTTTATTATTTTTACCTAAAGATGTTTCTTTTTGATAATGACAAACGTGTCACCGAAAAAAAAATTCTGATTTTTCTCAATACAGCTTTGAAGGCCTTTAAATTGTTTCGTATCTGGTCAATTTGAGATTTTTTTTTTTTTAAAGATTTTATTTATTTATTTATTAGGAAAGAGAGAGAGTGAGAGACAGCAGGTCAGAGTGAGAAGCGGACTCCCCATGGAGCTGGGAGCCCAATGTGGGACTCGATCCCGGGACTCCGGGACCATGACCTGAGCTGAAGGCAGTCGCTCAACCAACTGCGCCACCCAGGGGCCCGAGATTTTTTTTTTTAAAGATTTTATTTATTTGACAGAGAGATCACAAGTAGGCAGAGAGGTGGGGGGGTGGGGAGCAGAGAGCCTGATTCAGAGCTGATCCCAGGACCCTGAGATCATGACCCCAGCTGAAGGCAGAGGCTCTAACCCACTGAATCACCCAGGCACCCCCAAGTTGAGATTTTTAAGAACCTCATTTTTAATTTGTAATCAAAGTTTACAACTTGATTTTTTCCAAAAAGTCAACGAGCAGCAAGCACTCCTTAATAAAGGTCTTAAATAATTTAAAAAAAGAAAAAAAGGAGTTACCTTAATTGTGGATACTGCACCCACCTTTTGGCCTTTTAGGCAAGTGGCTTTTTTCCCCACTAACTTGCTTTAAAGCATGACTGTGTTTTCACAAATGTCTAATGCTTCATCCTCGTTAGCAGGGAGCTTGGATGCCATCAAATTCATATGAAAAACTCGCTACAATAAGCATTTCTTGTCAGACATGTTCCTTACTCTATGTTGATCAACTTGTTCTCTGATTTCAAACTCTAAATCATCCTTGACTCTAATACCTTTTCTAGACACCCATTTTTTCAAGAAGATTGGGTTTTGGTAAAAATTTTTCATCTGCTGTGGGGTTACATTTGCTCAGCCAGTCTGTCTGGGTCTACCCATCAACGATATGGCATTAAACAACTGGTATCTTGATTGTTTCCCTCAGAAGAAGACTCTCAAGACAATGGTTTGAG
This sequence comes from Nasua narica, assembly GCA_028533885.1. Taxonomy (NCBI): domain Eukaryota; kingdom Metazoa; phylum Chordata; class Mammalia; order Carnivora; family Procyonidae; genus Nasua; species Nasua narica. The sequence continues at coordinate 62,086,361 of CM052799.1, read as the reverse complement.
TGCAAGTTGCTTATTTGAGAAATGGCCCTAAGAAACTCCCGTCTAGAGGGTGGAGAAGTGAACAGGGAAGATAAGCAGGAAAGTGTGTGCTATTAAGCCAGCTACCATAGTGGTGATTAGACCTTAACCCTGAGGAGGAACTCTGGCAACCAGTACAGAAGAAGAAACATCTTGGAATTGTCCCTATGGAGGGGTGAGGGAGCTGGGACGTTAATTCTCCATCTACCGAGTCATTAGTTGAGAGCTGTTCCCAGGATTGTAATCCCCAGGTTCTTCTGGTCTGCTATGCCTGGGCAAGACAGATTTCCAGTTTTAGAAAAAAGTCCTCAGGATAGAGATATGGATATGGACTGTTGGGAGTCAGTTGCAGCACAATTAAAGGAGTAAACTCCAAGGAATGAGTGTGGAATGCTGAAAGCGTCTGCTGCAACTGGCCATATCTTGTTTACAGACAAAAGAGTGCGCAGGAATGGAAAAGCATAGACTTTTTTCTATTATATATAAGAAGCACTTGATAATTTCCACTTAGAATCCCTGCAGCTTCAACGTCTGGACAATTTCTCAGCATCTCGGGTCCTGTATAGTGCCCTGGTCCGTGCCTGGGTGTGGGTCTCTTTTGTCTTGCCAGGCTTATTAGGAGTTCCCTGAAAGCAAGTCCCAGTGCCCCTTCTCTATTTTTCTCACTGGAGAGCCCAGCACAAGGCCTGGTCAAATGAGAACTCATGTTATAATTGAGTTGATGACCACATAGGCAAATACTGCTCTATAAATGGCTGAGAGGGGGGAGAGAGAAAACCCGCTGGAATCAAAGTTCTTTGCATAGCTCTCGCTTCTGCCTGCACTGCTCGTTCTCCTGATGGTCACGTGTCAGGTTTCTTGCTATTCATGTCTCAGCTGCCAAGTTACCCCCTCGGGTCATTCCTGATTCCACAATTTAAAGTAGCCACCCAGACACTCCAGCACTTGACCCGTTGTAATTCTCTGCACAGCACTCATTACCATGTGAAGCTTTCCTTGATTGTTTCTATTTAATTGCATGCCTCCCCCATAGATAAAGGTTATTTATACTGTGTTGTCTTCTTTATATAAGAATAAAGTTTCGATGAGAGCAGTGACATTGTCTGGCTTCCTCAGTGCTGTACCTTCAGCACATACCAGTGGGTCAGTAAATATTTTTTGAAGGAATGAGTTTATCATAAACAGAAATGAAAACAACCTCCCTGTGGACCCTAGACTCCTATTAAAAAGATTTAGGAAGGAAAGAAAGGTTCCAGTGACTGAATAGAACATCTAGATTCCAGAGGAATCTGTAGGATTTTTATTGGGTAAAGAGGTAACAGATTAATTAACTTCTTAAAATTGCTTTTATTTTATTTTTAAGATTTTATTTATTTGTTAGAGAGAGAGCATGAGAGGGGGGAGGGTCAAAGGGAGAAGCAGACTCCCTGCTGAGAGGGAGCCCTATGAGGGACTGGATCCTGGGCCTCCGGGATCATGACCTGAGCCAGGAAGGCAGTTGCTTAACCAACTGAGCCCCCAGGCTCCCAAAATTGCTTTTATTAGTATGGAATCAAAACCGTATTATGGGTGAGGTAGAGTAATAACAAAATGAAGATACTATGTACCCAGCTTAAGAAATATATTCAGAAAAAAAAAGAAAAGAAATATATTCAGGATCACCTTTAGTAATGAAAGTTTATTACAGAGGTTCAAGAGCATATGAGATAGCACTGAACATCTTTTCCTCTCTATACCATATTGTCACATGGGGTCCCCAGAAGTCAGACTCGGATGTCAAAAAGTCTCATGAGGAAGTGGAAAAATAGCTTCACATCTTGTGAAATAAACCTGACCTCACATTATCTGCTCCCTTTGTTTTAGCTGCTCTGTCCTCATCTTGGGAGAATGTGATAATGACAGAAGTAAGTCAACACAGCTGCAAATCCTGGGAAGCAGGCTGGGAAACCCCAGAGAAAGGCTCAGGCCCTTTATAGGTTGTTGGGAGATCAGCTTGACCCTGAGAGTTGGAAAAGGGCAGACAGGCTGAGTAGAGGCTTAATCTTGAAGTAGGAGGTCCTCTGAGAAGAGAGAGTGGTTAATACACTCTGGTCAGGTTTGGTCTTTACCTTTTTAAATCGCCTTTCACAACTATATTGATTTCTGGGTGCTTTAAGAGGGATGGCAGATACTTACGCTTCAGGTTGTCTCTGAAACAGGTAGAGGTAAGCTGGGGCACATGTGATGACAGCTAACTGGCCTGCTCTAGCTTCTCCAGTGTATCTCCCCAGAAAAGGGCCCTCTGGAGAGTAGGGTAAACTGGTTTAAATCGCCTTGGCCATTTCCAGAGGCTTGTGATTGGCCCTGCTTCAGGCCTCTACACATGGACTGAAATATCTTCCAAGAGACAAAGGGAGGGAAACACAGCGGGTCACAAACTCCTTGCCCCTGCGGGAGGACTGAACTTTGTCTTCAAGGTATTGTCGCTGCTACACTTACCTCCTGTAGGCCCGACTGGCTTGCTCAGAGCCCACATTGGAACCTCTGATGCTCTGTCACGGACCCTCACCTACCTTGCCAGTAGTGGGCAATGTCTACAAGGTCAGACTCACCTTGTGCTGGCAGAAGCCCATCTCAGGGCTGCTATGCCACTTTTTATTTTTTCTTCTATGACATCTAGGGCCAACTTGGCTGCAAAGCCTTCTTGTTAGTCCAGGGGAGCTAACTCACCTGTAGGCAACCCCAATCCAGGCAGACACTCCTGGGACATTTATATGCTTTTGAGATCATCTCCCTGATTGAGCCCTTATTGCCTATAGCGGTGACCTTGGTAACACATATTTAGTGGCTTTTCCTCCTTCTCTGTCTCTCTCCTCACGGCCTTATTCCCGCTTCCTGAAATCATCTCCCAAATAAAATATCTGCGCCCAAGGCCTTGTCTCAGGCTTGTTTTAGACAAGACCCAAACTGAAACATCAGCTGGTGCTCTCATTCCAGCTAGAGCCAAGCCATACGTAAACAAGTCAAGCTGCCTAGTAGAGGGAGACAGCTGCCATCCAACTCCAGCTGATGGTTGCCATGTGGACCTCCAGGCCCAGCATTGCTAGAAATCCAGGTTTTAATGAGAAACCCTCTCTAATAAATGTTGGCAACTAATTCGAAACAAAAAACATTGCATAGTGTCCACCACATCTGATCAGGTTAGGCCCGTGAGCAGCCCACTTGGCATAGAGTATGGGCACCAACTCTATGAATGGTGGGGGGGGGGGGTTGGGGGAGTGTCCATTAATAGGCTAGAAGCCTAAGGATGGAAGAATGGGTGAGGGAGCAAAGAATAGGCCTCTTCTCAGACTTGAGAAGAGCCGGAAAGGGCCAGAGCCCTCAGATTATACGTTAACACACACTGAGTGTTTACCTCATGCCCAGCTCTCAACTACAGTATCCCAATCTCACAACCTCAAAAGGCAGATACTACTTTCATTATCCTTGTTTTATAGGTGAGGAAACGAGAGCTCTCAGAGGTTGCAATTGAGCTGGGATTCAAAATGAGGTCTCTCCTCACTATTTACACATTATAGTCTCTCTGCATTGCAACCTTGATTCCGACAAAAGGAGCCAGGCTCTGGAGGGTCTAATTTTGAGTTCACTTAGGAAAATCTCCTTGTCTCATTTTGCAGATAAGTCCCAAAGAGGGAAAGTTCTTTATTGAACAAAGCTAATTCAGGCAGAAGGGATGATAAAATAGGGAATCACCAGTATGCAATCCCTAATGGAGTAATAGATCAAAACTAGGTAGCTCATAATTTAAGTGAAAGGCTATTGGGCTGATTAATAAATCAGGTCATTCCTGATGTGATGCAAAAGCAAATACCTCTTTTTTTGTTGTTGTTAAAGATTTATTTTTATTTATTTGAGACAGAGAGAGAGAGCATGAGAGGGGAGAGGTCAGAGGGAGAAGCAGGCTCCCTGCAGAGCGGGAAGCCCGATGTGGGACTCGATCCCCGGACTCCAGGATCATGACCTGAGCCGAAGGCAGTTGCTTAATCAACTGAGCCACCCAGGCGCCCAAAAAGCAAATACTTCTTACCTCCCATGATGTAACTTGCCAAAAATATTAGATTCTGAGCCTGAATGAACCTCTACTTCTACCAGTTTATAGGAAAAGTGGGTAATAGTGGGATATATTTAATGACACCATAGGGATACAATAGGTGAATCTAGAATATGAGAAATTTTAGGGCAAAGAACCTAGTTTTCCCAACAAATGTCAGAGAAGAAGGGGAACTACTAAATATTTTTAGAGACTTAAGGGACATCAACACAATGCAGTGTATGAATCTTGTTTGGATCCTGAGTTAGAGAAATCAACAAACATTCTATGGGGACGCCTAGGTGGCTCAGTTGGTTAAGCATCTGCCTTTGGCTCAGGTCATGATCCCAGGGTCCTGGGATTGAGTCCCACATCGGGCTCCCTGCTCAGCGGGGAGCCTACTTCTCCCTCTGCCTGCCGCTGTCCCTGTTTGTGCTCTCTCTCTGACAAATAAATAAAATCTTAAAAAAAAAAAAAGATATTCTATGATAATTGATGGGGCTCAGGACATGCTACTCCAAACTATGGCACCTTGGCTTATTGGATATTTTAAGCTGAAAATCAAGAACTCTCTCACCTCCCATGAAGCAGGTCATGAGACCCTCCCTATACCTAGAAGAAAGGAGCATCATTATCTCTTAAAATTGAGAGACACTGAGAATTTGAGTGAAGAGGCCATGCTAAGTTCCCCCAATTTATTACACTTGGCTCATATCCTTCTGTCTTCTCAATTTTCCACCGCTTTCCACTTTTCATCTAATCTCATATAAAAATACTCAAGTTTAACTGTTTTTTTTAGGTCTTCATTTCTTTCTTTCTTTTTTTTAATTAATTAATTTATTTATTTGACAGAGAGAGAGAGATTACAAGTAGGCAGACAGGCAGGAGAGAGAGAGAGAGGCGGGGAACAGGCTCCCTGCTGAGCAGAGAGCTTGATTCAGGGCTTTATCCCAGGACCCTGAGATCATGACCTGAGCCAAAGGCAGAGGCTTTAACCCACGGAGCCACCCAGGTGCCCCTGGGTCTTCATTTCTTTACGAACGGCTCCCATGTCACATAAAACTTAATTTATCTGCTTTTCTTTTGTTAATCTGTCTTTTGGTATAGAGCCCCAGCCAAGAACTTTAAAAAGATAGGAGGAAGAAGATATTTTTAAAAAGTATTTTAAAAGATATTATTAGATGATATTAAGTAATAAATAAGAATTACTATTGATTTTGTTAGCAATCATAATGGTGTTATTACATATATATTTTTAAGTCTTCACAGTTCTTCCAGACGACCAAATGGAACACTTATCATTTGCAAATCTCCATACTTCAATATGCGCGTTTCATGGAAAGGCAGGTTTTATTTCAAAGCAACCTGAAAATGGCCAGGTCCACCACTACAAACTGGTAGGAGGGGCAAGCACACAATTACACATCCATTAGGTAGGGCCTCAGTTAGGAGTCTCGCTAATTCCCCTCGTTTGCCCACCACCTAATCAGTTTCCTCTTCAGGTTGAAACTGAAAAGGTAGAATTGAAGATGCCCCTGATATCTGTTATCCAAATATGCCTATTTCAGGAAAGAGGACATCTGGAGCTTAATTATTAAAATAAATATTTACACTGAGACTATAGTTCATTTAGTAGCTTTCTTCACATTTTCACATTTTTAAAAGAGCCACGGAAGGTTCATTCGGGTTTTAAGCAGTTGAGTTGGTAAAGATCCTGTCTTTACTTCATAGGACATGGATTATACTCAATTATTCCTCAGGACTGCCAACTGAAAGATTATTCCGTTGCTTTTGAAGCACTGGTTGGGTTGGCATCAGCAATGGTAGCCAAATAAATGAGATTTCTATGTAACACATGCTGGTACCTACAGGTGAAAAGAGGCAAATATTAGAGACTTTGTTTTGCTGAACATGAACAAAAGACTGGAAAGGAATTTCCCCACTCTATTGGAATGGCTCATCTATTGATTAGATGCTTCAGCATCATCAACCTCCTTGTTCAACACCAATGAAAATACATCCAGAATCTATCTGTTCTCACTTGCCACTTTCATAGCTACCTCTCTGGCTCAAGCCACTATCCTTGCTGTTTTGGACCAGTCTTCTAACTGGTCACCCTGCTTTACCTTTGCACTCCTACTCTATTCCCCACATAGCGACCTAAGTGATTATTGTACGGTTTAAGTCAAGACTTGCCACACCTCTGATTAAAACCCTCCAAAGGCTCCCATCTCATTCTGAGTAAAGCTGAGCCCTTCTAGACCTTCGGGTGGCCTACAAGGCTCTACACAATTAGGGCCTCTAGTTATCTCTCTGACCTCAGCTCCTACCACTTTCCCTTCACCCACTGAGTTCTGGCTGCAGTGTCCTCTTCACCATGACCTGAAGCTAACCAGTGTGCTCCAGCCTAGGGGCCTTTTTCACCTGATGCTGTCTCTGCTTTATATATCTATGTAGCTGACTCCCTCACCCCTGGTGTCTACTCAGATGTCCCATCAGAGATACTCTGTAAAACAGCACTCCCTGCCAATTAGCCTGCTTTATTCTTACTCAAAGCACGTACTAGTATGTGCCTAATTGTATGATTTCTTCCCTCTAGATCCCTCTAGATTCTAGGTTCTAGAATGTAAAGTCCATAAAAGCAGAGCTGGCACCTGATTGGATAAAAAGCAGACCTGGTTTTGGTACTGATTCCCCAGTAGCTGATACAGTGTCTGGTACTCAGTAGTTATATTCTCTACCCAGGAAGACAAATCAGATGGGGGTGGGCGGGGGGGAAGTATGGCCTATACAATGTGAAAAGGCCCACCAGGAGATTTTGATAACTTTCTTACCCACAGGTTGAGAATCATTACACCAACAGAAATGTTTTGCAATGAAAAAAAAAAGAAAGAAAGAAATGTTTTGCAATGATTTTCCATATAGAAAAATGAGATTTTACTATAAACTGCAAAAAAGTAAATTACCAGATGCCAGAACCAAATGTAAAGACGTACCCCAAAATGGCTATCTCTACTATTCCATCGAGCTGTTCAGTGAGGAACTATAGGTGATTTTTTTAGGGGATGGGAAAAGCATGGTTTTCTTCAGTAAGACATCTTTATGAAATAATGAAATTATTATGAAATAATGTATTAATGTATTTTTCTATAATAAATGGAGCATAATTCCTGGACTACATTTAGAAAAGAGACTATTTTCTCTAAATTTTGGTATATAGCTAGATAGCACATTCAATTCCTGTGCAGAATTTGCCTCTGGCCTAACTTGGAAGTCCTTTTTTTTTTTTTTTTTTTAACTTGAAAGTCTTTTATTAGTCGTGTGCATTACAGACCAACTTCAAGTTAGAAAATGAAGGGGGCGGGGCACGTGGGTGGCTCTGTCAGTTAAGCTTCTGACTCTTCAGCTCAGCTCAGGTCTAGATCTCAGGGCGGTGAGTTCAAGACCCATGTTGGGCTCCATGCCTAGCATGGAGCCTACTTAAAAAAAAAAAAAAAGGAACCTAGCAGTCAAATGCTAGGTCTGGCCCCCTCAGAAAAAGGATAAAGTGGGATCCAGGAGGAGAAAGGAGCCAGAGCTCAAATCTCCTGAGACTAGTTTTCCATGTGTTCCTTTCCCCATCCCTATTGTCATCAGGTGACCCGTCTACGTGAAGGAGGTTTGCAAGAGCATAATTCAAATTTTAAAGAGGGTGCCACGTCTAACTCCAGGCTTCACAATGTGTTGCCTGTGTAGTCTTGGGCAGGTAAGTAACCTCTCTGAGCCTTATCGGCGATCAATCACGCAAGACTCCTAGTTCAGGACACTGTATCACCACACTGGTTTCACCCTACACTCAAAAGTCGGGGGGGGGTACTTACTGGACGCACTCATTTGCCCGGCCTTTGTTCTGATACTCCACTATACAGCGGATGAGCTGGTCATTCTCCTCCAAGAGCTGAAAGACCCGAGAAGGGTGTCAGTGCAGCGCGTAAAGGGGACCGCCGGGAACCCTGCCCCCGCCGCCTCCCGCTGCCCTCCCACCACCCCCCCCCCCGCCTCCCGCTGCCCTCCCACCCCCTCCCCCCGCGCCAACTCTCTCCAAGGCGGGACTGTCCTGCCTCGGTGCCTTTGCCAACTTCGTTCCCATCTCACTCCATACCCCTGCAAGTCATCCATCCCCCTACACACACCACAAGCCGGGATGCCACTCAGTCCAGAAAGCTTCCCGCACCCACCCGCAGCCCTTGGGATCTCAACTAAGGAACATCTCTCAGCCCGAGTTAGAGCTCACCCGCTGGATCGTCTCCTGATTGACTTCCGCCTTGCCTTTCAGCCAGTCCGGTACGAAGGCCACCGACATCCCGGGAAGCCAGGTTGGACCCGGGCCTCAGGCCCTGCGGACCCCGGCGCAACTAGACCGGAGCCAACCAGCAGCCCCAGACGCGCTACGGCCGCAGCAGGGACCTACGATAGGTGGGTCCCACGCTCTCGACGTTGATTGGGTCCTCCCGTTGACTGGGAACAGGCGGAACGTCATTTGTGATTGGACGCGCAAGAGCGATGCTCACGGCGTCGGCCTCGGCCCCGCCCCCGGGGCTCGGAGCTGTTTGCCCCTCCTTTGCATTTGCGCAGTCTGGAGGACTAGCCTCGGGGGCGGGGCCCGGCGTCAGCTCCTCGCCTCTGAGGCACTGTATCCCCTCAGTCTGCGGGAGTACCTTGCCCAGGGTCACACGGGTATCGTGGCCAGTCCAAATCCAGGAGAGGCGGGACAGTCATATAATAAATCAGAGTGACTGAGATAGCAAGATAGGAGAGTAATTACAAAGGCTGTCGAAAGGTCAGTCAAGGTAGAGACTAGAACTCTGATGTCCTTAATGAAGGAAATATCAGTGATGTGTCGAGGCAGCAGTGAGAATTGCCAGGGACGGTGAAATACAGGAAAGGTGAAGCAAATGGAACCTTTAGAGTAGGCCCCTTTCCCCAAGAAGTTTGGCTGTAAAGGGGAAAAGGGAATGAAGGGACAAAAGTTAGTGGGAGCTGAGGGCCATCACTTTAATGGTTGCTCTTTCCTCTGTGAAGGAGGCACCTGGGAGAGGAAGGGGGATGTTGGAGAGTGGAAGATCTGGGGAGCATGCGGCAGATTTCGAGGTTGGTGTTGGGGAGAATTGGAGAGGGGCAAACAGCATGCTGGCCCATGTTGAGGACCTGGTGGAGGTGGGCAATGTACATACATTACACTAATCTGTGTGGGTTTGAGATTTTTTTTCCAGGAGCACTTAAAGCTCAGGAACAGATATAGAGAAGCCAGAAGGTTGGATTTTTTTTTCCTGCAGAGTTGGAGTGCTGCCAGGCAGGTGTGACAGAAGAATAACCGCACAATGGAGGTAAGCATAGTGGGAAGAAGATGATGGAAGTGATAGACCTCGGACTTTCAGCTGATGAGAAAGAGTGGAGCGAGGTGATTGGAAATGAAGATTGGAGAGAGGTGATACGCAGAACAAAGTAGAAGGCCAAGTGGACTGGAGGCTTCTGCAGGCCAGAAAACAGAGGGCAGACTTCTGGGAACAGCCCAGGGACAGTCAGAGATCAGGTGTCTGCATCTACAACTTCAGACGTGGAGCTCTTCTGTGGTGATAACAGCAGTCCAGGGTGTGACCCTGGAAGTGGAGGGATGAAGGAGCCTGGAAGAGAAACCCTCGAGTCAGAATGGCCAGTGATTGGAGAGGAAGGCTAGTATTTCAGATGCCACATCTCACCTCTGTAGCCCAATCCACTGAGGTGCCTAGCCACACTAGCTGCAACATTCAGAAGGCACAAAGCCCTATTACAAAGCACTCATATTGCAGGTTCTGAGAGCCTGAGCCTCCACATTCAAAAACTCTAGGGTTTTGTGGGTCTGATGCTAATTTTTCCTTCCTATCTAAGCCAGAGGCTTATTTTCATGACTTGTGGTGAGAAGAACCTGTCTTCATTCACTTGTGAATGCACTTTGAGAGAGAATCCTAGCCTCTTTCCTGGCTCATACAGTGAAGGGGTTTCAGTCTCCTTTGTCAGTCAAATCCCATTAATTTTACCCTTTGTGCCTTTTATGATCATTCGTCACACAGGCCAACCCTACTCAGTGTGGGAGGGGACTACACAAGATTGTGAATACTAGGAGGCAGGGATCCCTGGAGGTCGTCTTGGACTCTGTCATAACTCTCTTCTGTTTTCATTTTGTAATTTTTCTCTGGCTATGTAAGGTCTGCTTCAATTTCCACCCATGTGGTGATGACTTTCAAAAGTCTATGTCCAGCCCAGACTGGTACATGGAATGTATACATTATATATTCAACTGCCTACATTGACATCCCAACCAGAAATCTCAAAGGGTGCCTCAAATTCAGTTTGTCTAAGATGGAACTAGTGGTCATTCTTTCCAAAATCAGATCCTCTTCCAGTGTTCTTTCTGTCCTATGAATCCCTCCACTATCTACCCATTCACTCAAGGCTGAAGAGTGGCATTACCCTTGAAACTTACTTTGTCGCACTTTAACATCCAAATCATCACCAAGTCTTGTTGATTTTGCTCCTACAAGTCTCTGCAGACTGCCCGCTTCTCTTCCTCCTCACCGTGGCTCCAGTTCAAGCCCAAGCTCTAACATCATCCTCTCATGCCCAGATAACTGCATTGGCTTCCCAGCTGGTCCTGTCAGAGCTTTCATGAGCCTTCTTCATTTTGATCTTAACTACAGCAGCCACAGTGGTTTTAGAAAATGCAAGTTTCATCAGTTTTCCACTGTCCTAAACTTTCTAACCATAGCCTACAAGATCCTACATAGTCTTAGCTCTTCTCTCTAGTGGCTCTCACCCTATTCTTTACTCTCTAAACTCTGAGTTTTTTTCTTTCATGTCTTTTTTTTTTTTTTTTGGTGGCAGAATATACATAACATAAAATTTACCATTTTAATTATTTTAATTTTTATTTATTTGTTTATTAAACATTTTATTTTTATTTTTTAAAAGATTTTATTTGTTTATTTGAGAGAGTGAGTGAGAGGGAGGGAGGGGCAGAGGGAGAAGCAGACTCCCTGCTGGGTAGGAAGCCTGACATTGGGCTCATTTCCAGGACCCTGGGATCATGACCTGAGCTGAAAGCAGATGCTTAACTGACTGAGCCACTCAGGTGCTCCCATTTTAACCACTTTAAAATGTACATTTCTGTGACATTTAAAATTTTACATTGTTGTGCAGCCATCCCTACCATTCATTTTTCAGAACTTTTTCATCTTCCTCAACTGAAATTCTGTGCCTGTTAAACACTAGCTTCTCATGTACTACCCTGTTTCTTTTCATGCTTCCAAGGAGCCTTCCTGTTCTTTATACATACTCTACTTCTGTCTGAAATACTCCTTTCCCTTTCTGCCTAGTTAGTTACTAGTCAGTCAGCTGGTGTCACATTCTCAAGGAAACTTCCTCGGACTCCCAAGTTCAGACCAGAAGCTCCTGTAACTTCTCTGAAAAACCTTGTTCCTCTCTGAATAGTACATATCTCAGTTTGCATTTGAACACATGTGTAATTGTTTAAGTGTTTGATGGGTGCTCTCACTCTGCCCTCTCTTAACATTGTTTTTAGTGTCAGGAGTTCCTCGTTGTGTCCCCGGTGCCTGGCATAGTGTCTGCCGCACAGCAGGTACTCAAAATTTGTTGGACGAAAAATAAATGGATGAATTCTGCTCTTCTGCATTAGACCATCCATCTGAGGTATCTGTGAGTGCCTCCATCCCCAGACTGAGGTGTGTCCCTCCGGGATCGGACTTCAGCACCTCATCCAGAGTGGCAGGAGGCTGTGTTCTTTGGTTTGCCTATCTCGGGCTTCCCGCCCAGGGGCGCAGACAGCTGAACCCACAGCTGGGGCGTGTCGTGCAGTTAAGCGGAACCTCCCTGCCTCGCACGTCAGTTGTGTACTCTACCCCGGCAGGAATTGAGTTTAGACCAAGAAGTCTCCTGGCACCTCCGGACGTGGGAATTACAGGATTGGACATCAAGCCCACGCGGGTGAGAGCCTGGAGATGGGAATTAAGTTGGGAGGAGCGCGTGCCCCTGCCACACCCCCTTTACATTTGGGTCGCAGCCCTTTAAGAACCCGCTCATTCAAGACTCCTCCGGGACCAGGCGGGAAAGCGCTCCAGGGTTGGTCGGTTCGGGTGCGGGTGTCGCTTAGCAGCAGCGAATGGGGATTCAAGATTTGCGCATGCGTACCATCGCCTACCTGCGCCTGGGCCGCCAGTGACCTGGGCCGGGTCCGCCCGGTGGGCCGAGGTTGCAGAGGAGGCGGAGGGTGGTACGGCGGCGAGGCGGCGCGACGGGCGGGCGCCGACTCCCGGAGGCCGCCGTCGGGGCGAGGTGAGGGCTCGCGGGCGGAGGCGGGAGCCGCGGCCCGTTAGCCGAAAGCGGGCGGGGTCGGGTGTGGCGCAGGGCGGGCCTGGAGATGGAGGCGGCCCCGGGCCTGCCCCGCCCTCAGGCCCGGCTTAGCCCCACCCGGCTTCGTGGGGCTTCTCCGAGTCGTCAGTCCCCCTTTTTGCCCCCGGCTTCTCTCCGGACTCGGGGAAAACCGAGGCGCGCGCCTGCCAGGACTCTAAGCTGACAGATGCGCGTCGAGCGCTGCTCCCAGTGGGAGGAGAAGAGGTGTGTCCAAATGAGAGGGGGCGATCGTTCCCTTAATTATCCACGAAGCCCCTATCAGAGTACTCTTTAATTTTATTATTTTTTAAGATTATTTATTTATTTGACACACAGAGAGAGAGAGAGGTCACAAGTAGGCAGAGAGGTAGGCGGGGGGGTGGGGGCGGGGGGGCGGGAGGAGGCAGGCTCCCTGCTCAGCAGGGAGCCCGATGCGGGGCTGGATCCCAGGACCCTGAGATCAAGACCTGAGCCGAAGGCAGAGGCTTTAACCCACTGAGCCACTCAGGCTCCCCAGTACTCTTTAATTTTAATAGCCAAGTTTCCTTAGCGTGCCGAAGTTATACGACTTGGGTTACGAAATACGGGGTGCATTGGACCAGCTTTTCCAAACATCAGGTGTAGGAGGTGATGTGCATCTGTGTCCATCATAGGCTTACATCTAGACCTCCAGAGCCAGAAGGATAAAGCCCTCTGGGCAAAATTAGGTTTCTAGAAATCAGAGCCACGAAAGAATATTCCCAGTGGCGAAAAGGAATTGGTGAAATTTGTTACATGGTCAGAACAAAAAAATAAGGCTCAGACTGATGGATAAGGTAATCTTAATTAAGTTTTACAAAGGAATTCATCCTGATAAAGATAATTTCAGTAAAATTAAAATGTAAACAATTGAAAGTGGTTTATTAATATTAAATTTAATTAAGAATTTAATTGATATAATAGAATTTGCTCAGGAAAATACATTTTAGACTATGGTTATTATAGCTCTCAGGGTTTGTGTTGACAACACAAGACATCTGGAGTCAGAAAGTTTTATTCTTAAAAGGAGCCTCAGAAACCAGCTGCATCCAAAAGGTGATTGATGATCAGAGAGGAAAACTGACAAAGTAACACAGTGGGTAAGGAGCAGTTGTAACAAGTGTAACCCTAGGGCTCTTCCTTCTATTACCAGGTCTCTGATTAGTTGAGTAGTAATGCTCTAATAGTAAGTAGCTGTAATCCCAAGGATTGGATTTAGAGAGGCAGAATAAAGTGAAAAGGTTACATAGACTTTTGAATATTTTGAGTAAGGGAAGTTCGGTTTTGAATCCTGGCTCTATCACTTATGCCTTTGGAACTATACTTTTCTCATCTGCCCAGTGCAGATTATGATTATTAGATTATCTACCTCATAGGTAGTTATGAGCATTAAATAACATTATCAGTTTAAAAGTTCCTACCACAGTGCCTCACATTTAATATTAGCTGCTATCAAATTCAGTCCCCTACTCTTCTTAGCTCCTATCAAAGAGTTGACCTCTACCAGCCCCTCCACACTGTCCCCAGTCAACATGGAACAAAGGAGTCTGAGTGATCTTAGTTGGGTAACCAGTTCTCAAGTCTTGTGGCTGAAGATGAATTCAGTAAGGATGACATAACTCAATATTGTTTTCTGTATTGTATATTCGAGGAGTGAGTAATATGCCTTATGGTGAAGACTTGTTTGAGTATTTGAGTACCAAATGAAACTTTGCTTGTTTATTTTACACTTTTGCAAGGCCTGGTCATGGCCTGGTCATTTAATGCTGTTTTTCTCTCACATTTTCTTTCTCTCTCTTTTGGAGGGAGGAGGGGGAGGAGTATATGTGGTAGGGATTTGGGAGAGGGCTAAGTATAAGGGGGAAGAGATAAGCCAGTGGGAACAAGGGTGGCCTCCAGCTAGGTACAAAGTCTTTGCGGGTAGAATAGGGATAATCTACGACATGAGCAGTTTATAAATAGATGCTGAGAAGAGGATTTAGGAAAAGGGGAAGGCAGATTAAGGTAAAATTTTTGTAAAGCCTAATAGTAACCTAGGTGCTGTATATTTGATTACTAATTCAGTTTCTACTTTAAAAAAATTCTATTTCTATAATTTTTTTCTCTCCAAGTACAAATTTATTGTGGAACGGTGCTCAAAATATGGATCAGAATATGGCAAGATCTGCAAACCCACATTTCTTTTCCCAGTGGGCAAAAAAAAAGCAGCTCTTAGGTCATTCATTCATTGCTTAGTAGTTTTTACTGAGGCCTTCCTCATGTGTGTCAGGTTATGAGGCCTCCTGGCCTGTAGAAGGAGCTGGGAAGACCTGGAAGACAGACTAGTGTCTCTGTGTGGGTACTCTTGGGGTGCTCTGGTCCTTGTATAATGGATAATATATTTTTTCCTTAATTGTGGCATGATTTTCCAGATTTATACCACTACTTCTTGTTTTTTAAACTGAATGCTAGTTATTGATAAACAGATCTTATTTTAATTAATTCTGAGATTAGAGCATGTTCCAGTTTGGAAATGTCACGTAGTTATGGAGCTGCTCGCTATAAAACTGCTTTTCAACATTCAAAGATAAATCATTTAAACTATAGTTAAGTAGCAGAAAAGATTATTTTTTTTTTTAGCAGAAAAGATTATTGATCTACTTATAGAGATATTTGAAAGTGACACTTAAACATAAAAAGTGGGTAGGAGCATCATTTAAGTAAGTGGTATAAAGACCTTAAGTTAATACTTTTTTCTTCAAATTGTATTTAAAAGTAATTATAAGAAGTTGCCAAGATAATACTGGGAGGTCCCATAACCCTTTACCTAGTTTCCCCCATTGGTTACATTTTACATAAGTATAGTACAATATCAAATCTAGGAAATTAACATCGATATAAAGTGTATATAGTTCCATGGCACTTTACCACATGTGTAGGTTCCTATAACCACCATCACAGTCAAGATACAGAATTGTTACATCACCACAAAGATCTTCCTCTTGTTCTCCTTTCTGGTCACACTCACTCCCCTCCTCCCCACCATCCCTAACCTTTGGCAACCCCTAATCATTTCTCCATCTCTGTAATTTTGTCATTCTGAGAATGTTATGGAATGTTCCATAAAAGGATTCCTGTGGTACATGACCTTTTGAGATAGGGTTTTTGTTGTTGTTGTTGTTGAACACAGTGCAACATCCAAGATGTTGAGATCCATCCAAGATGTTTTGCGTTTCAATAGTTCCTTTCTTTTCCTGCTGAGTAGTATTCCATGATATGAATGTACTGTTTGTTTTTTTAACCATTCACTACTTTTAAGATATTTAGTTGTTTCCAGTTCTTGGCTGTTAGAAATGAAGCTATTAAGAACAATTGTACACTGATGTTTGTGTGGACATAAATTTTCATTTATCTGAGATAAATGCCCAGGAGTGTGATTGATAGGGCATATGTTAATTGCATGTTTCGTTTTAAAAGACATTGCCAAACTACTTTCCCGAGTGACTCTACCATTTTATAGTCTTACCAGTAACATATGAGAGATCCAGTTCTTATGCTTGCCTTGCCAGCATTTGATATTTTCACTTTAAAAAATTTTAGCTATTCTCATAGGTATGTAGTATTATCTCATTGCGATCTTAAGTTACTTTTTCCTTAATTGCTAGTGATGCTGAACATTTTTTCATGTGCTTATTTGCCATCCGTGTATTCTTTTTGGTGAAATGTCTGTTCATGTACTTTGCCCACTTTCTAATTGGATTTTTTTTTTTTTTACTGTTGAGTTTTGAGAGTTCTTTGTAGATTCCGGTTATATAGATATCTATATATAAGATATGTGGTTTACAAAATATTTTCTCCCAGTCTCTGGATTGTCCTTTCATCCTTTTTGCATGAGATTTTGCAGATTGAATGTTTTTAATTTTGATGAAATCCAATTTACTGATTTTTCTTTTGTGGATTCTGCTTTTGGTATCATGTCTACGAACTCTTCTCCAAATCCTGAAGATTTCCTCTTATATTTTCTTCCATTTTTATAGTTTTATTTTTTAGATTTACATTTACGAACACATTTTGAATTGATTTTTATGTAAGGTGTGAGGTTTAGGTTAAGAATTCTTTTCCTTATAGATATCCATTGCTTCAGCACCAACTATTGAAAAAACTATCCTCACTCCATTGACTTGCTTTTGCACCATTGTCAAAAATCATTTGGCTGTACTTCTGTAGGTCTATTTCTGTGTTCTCTATTCTGTTCTCTTGATATTTGTGTCTGTTTCTCTGCCAGTAGCACACAATCTTGACTAGTGTAGCTATATAATAAGTCTTGAAATAGGATAGCATGGTTCCTTCCACTTTATTCTTTTTCAGAATTGTTTTAGCTATTTAAGTTTCTTTGCCTTCCCACATAAATTTTAGAATAGCTTTATCTATCTCTATGAACTGTCATTCTGTAATTTTTATAGGAAATGCATTTAACCAGTGTATCAGTTTGGGTAAGAATTAACATCTTTACTATGTTGAGTCATCCAATCCATGATCATGGTATATTTCCTCATTTATTTAAGACTTATTTGATTTCTTTCAGGAGTGTTTTGTAGTTTTCAGCATAGAAGCCCTGTAGATGTTTTGTTAAATCTATACCTAAGTATTTTATTTTAAAAATTATAGCTTCATTGAGATTTTTTTGGCATAATTGTAAATGGTATTTTTAATTTTGTTTTCTATGTGTTCTTGCTAGTTTATAGAAAAAGTTGATTTTTTTTTGAAAAACAGTTGATTTTTGTATGTTGATCTTACATCTTGCCACTTTTTTGAAGACTTTATTTATTTATTTGACAGAGAGATCACAAGTAGGCAGAGAGGCAGGCAGAGAGAGAGGAGGAAGCAGGCTCCCCGCTGAGCAGAGAGCCTGATTCAGGGCTCCATCCCAGGACCCTGAGATCATGACCTGAGCCAAAGGCAGAGGCTCTAACCCACTGAGCCACCCAAGCGCCCTCTTGCAACCTTTTTGAACTCATTAGTTCTAGGAGGTGTTTTGGTAGGCTCCTCAGGATTTTTCATGTAGATTGTTATGGCATCGACAAGAGTAGTTTTGTTTCTTCCTTTTGTATATGAATGCCTTTTATTTCTGTTTCTTGCCTTACTGCACTGGGGGAACCAGTACTGTGTTAAATAGTAGCTGTGAGCACAGACACCATTGTTCCTGATTTTAGAGGGAAAGCATTCAGTCTTTAACCATTAAGTATGATGTTAGCTGTAGGCTTTTTGTAGGTGTTCTTCACCTAGTTGAGGAATTTCACCTCTATTCCTATTTTGCTGAAGGTTTTATCAGGAAGAAGTGTTGAATTTTGTCAGATGACCTTTCTATATTGATATCATTGTGTGATTTTTTTTTTTAACCTTTTAATATAATGGATTATAGTGACTGATTTTACTATGTTTAGCCAGCCTTGCATCCTTGGAATAAATCTCACTTGGTTGTGGTGTCTAATTCATTTTATTATATTGGTAAATTATGGTTGCTAATATTTTGTTAAGGATTTTCACATACAAGTTCATGAGAATTATTGGTCTATAGTTTTCTGAATTTAACATCAGGGTAATATTAGCTTCATAAAAAGAATTTGGAATTGTTTCCTCTTCTTTTATTTTTTGGAAGATTGTGCAGAATTGGGGTTAATTCTTCTTTACATTTTTTACATGTTCAGTAGAATCCTCCAGTGAAACGATTGGGGCTTGGAGATTTCAGAAGTTTTAAAATTACAAATGAAAATTTGTTTTTGTTTTTGTGTTTTTTGAAAATTTTATTTATTTATTTGACAGAGAGAGAGAGAGAGAGATCACAAGTAGGCATAGAGGCAGGGGGAAGGAGGCTCCCTGCTGAGCAGAGAGCCCAATGTGGGGCTCGATCCCAGGACCCTGAGATCATGACCTGACCCGAAGGCAGAGGCTTCAACCCACTGAGCCACCCAGGTGCCCCTACAAATGAAAATTTCTTAATAGGAAATTTGGTTATAAGATTGTTTAAATTATCTATTTCATATCGGGTGAATTGTAGTAGTGCTTTTTGAGGAATTGACTACTATTTCATCTACATTGTCAGATTTATGGATGTAGAGTTGTTTATAGTATTCCCTTATTATTTTTTCTAATATTAGCATTTGGTGCTATAAATTTCCCTTTTAGCACTACTTTAGCTGTGTCCCACAAATTTTGATACGTTTTCCTTTTTATTCAGTGTATTTTTAAATTTCTTTTGAGACTTCCTTTTTGACTTATGGGTTATTTAAAAATGTGTTGTTTAATTTTTAAGTGTTTGGAGGTTTTTAGTACCTCTCTATTATTACTTTTTAGATTGATTACATTGTGGTCCCAGATCACACTCTGTATGCATTTTTTTTTTTAAATTTTATTTTATCCATTTTAACAGAGAGAGAACACAAGCAGGCAGAAAGGCAGGCAAAGGCAGAGAGAGAGGCAGGCTCCCCGCCGAGCAAGGAGCCCAATGCGGGACTCGATCCCAGAATGCTGGGATCATGACCTGAGCTGAAGGCAGCCGTCCAACCAACTGAGCCACCCAGGCGTCCCCTCTGTATGCATTTTTAAAAATGTGTTGAGAGGTTTGTTTTATGGCCCACATCTATTTTGCTGTATGTTCTGTGGGTCCTTGAAAGGAACTCTGTTGTTGGATGGAGTGAGTGCTCTATAAGTGTTGATTACATACTTTGGTTGATAGTGTTGTTGAGGTCTTCTATATCTTTGCTGGTTTTCTGTTGATTGTTGAGAGGGTAATGTCGAAGTTTTCATCTGTAATTGTGGATTTCTCTATTTTTCCTTTAACTTTATCACTTTTGCTTCCCCTATTTTACATCTCTGTTGTTTGGTGCGTATACGTTTAGTTTTATGTCTTCTTGGTAGATTTATTCTTTTATCATTATGTAATGTTCTCCATCTTTGGAATTTTCTTTTGCTTTGAAATCTGCTTTATCTGATATTAATATAACTCATTCTTTTTTTATTATTCGAAAGAGAGAGATTGAGAGAGAGAGAGAGAGAGAGAGAGAAAGAACATGGGCAGGGGGAGAGGGAGAGGGAGAGAGAACCCTCAGGCAGACTCCCTGCTGAGCACAGACTCCAATGTAGACGTGGATTCCAAAACCTGAGGTCATGAACTGAGCCAAAATCAAGATTCAGATGCTTAACTGACAGAGCCACCCAGTTGCCCCACTCTTTCTTTTGATTAATGTTTGCATGGTATATTTTTTTCTATTCATTTACCTTCAGTCTACCTATATTGTTATGTTTGGAGAGACTTTATTATAGAAAGTAAATAATTGGGTCATGTCTTTTATCAACTCTGTCAATTTCTGTCTTTAATGTATATTTAGACCATTTACTTTTTTTTTTAAAGATTTTATTTATTTACTTGAGAGACAGAGAAAGTGAGAGAGAGCATGAGAGGAGAGAAGGCCGGAGGAAGAAGCAGACTCCCCGCAGAGCTGGGAGCCCGATGCGGGACTCGATCCCAGAACTCAAGGATCATGCCCCGAGCCGAAGGCAGTCGCTCAACCAACTGAGCCACCCAGGCGCCCCTAGACCATTTACATTTGATGTAATCATTGATATATTAGAACTTAAGTATGCTCTTTTATTTTTTTTGTTTGTTGTTTTTTGATTCTGTATTCTTTTTTCTTGCATCCCTGTGAATAATTCAAATGTCTTTTAGAATTCCATTTGTATTTATGCACAGTGTTTTTGAGTGTATCTCTTTGTATAGCTTTTTCAATGGTTGCTCTAGTATACAGCTGTGTACATATGTATATGTATGCATGTATGTACATCTATGTTTGTGCATATTTATGACTTACTATATCATAGTCTCCTGAAGTCAGCATTTTACCATTTCAAGTGAAGCATAGAAACTTTGCCTCCCTTTATATCTCTGTACCCTTTAAATATTTCCTCTTAAACATTTCCTCTAAATACATCGAGAACTCTGGAAATGTTATAGTTATTGCTTCAATCATCAAACATAATATACAAAGCTTATGAGAAGGATAGTATCTCGTATTTTCCCATGTTTTTATTCTTTCTGTGGTGTTTTCTTTCTTCCCAAGATTCCTTCTTTTAGTATTTCCTTTCTGTTTTGAGAATTTCCTTTAGCCATTCTCTTAGAGCAGGTATGCTGGTAACAAATTCTTTCAGTGTTCTTCATCTAAGTATGTTTTAATTTTCCTTTCATTCTTGAAGGATATTTTTGCTGAAAATACAGAATTCTGGTTTGGCAGTTCTTTTAGCACTTGAGAAATATGTTTTCTTTGGGCTTCCATGGTCTCTATGAGAAATTTGCTATCATTTGAATTGTTCCCCCACCCCCCTCCAGAATTATTTCTTGCTGCTTTCAAGATTTTTTCTGCCTCTAGTTTTATTAAGAGTGATTGTTGTATTTGTTGGCATGGATTTCTTTGGGTTTATCCTTTCTGGGATTTATTCTGCTTGTTGAATCTGTTGGCTTATATCTTTTGTCAAATTTGGGAAGTTTTCAGATCTCTTTGAATACTTTTTCAGTCCTGCTCTCTTTCTCCTCTGCTCCAGTGACATGTGTGTTAGATAATTTGTTACAGTCCTACAGTCCCTGAGGCTCTGTATACTATTTTTCAATCTAATTTCTCTCAGATTGTTCAAATTAAGTTTTTTTTTTCTGTCTTCATGTTTACTGGTTTACTGGTACTACTTTTGTCCCCTCCATTTTGCTTTTGAGGTCATCTATTGAATTTTTTACTTCAGTTTTTATATTTTTTAAATTCTAAAACTTCCATTTGGTTCTTTGTGTCTTCTATTGCTTTGCTGTGACTTTTAATTTTTCATTTGTTTCAAGCGTGTTTATAATTGCTCACTGAAGCATTTTTATACTACACTTGATCTTAGCCAAAAGGCCGAGAAGCGATTGAAGCATTTTTATGATACTTACTTTAAACTCTGTCGTCTTGGTGTTAGCATCAGCTGATAGTCTCTTCTTGCTCAAGCTGAGATTTTCCTGGTTCTTAGTATGGCCAGTGAATTTTGATTGAAACCTGGACATTTTGGGCATCATGTTACAAGATTCTTGTAATCTTACAAGAATCTTACTTGGATCTGTTTTAGTTGGCCTTTATGTTAGCGGGGAAGTGGGAGCACTGTCTCATTACTGCCAAGTGGGAGTAAAAGTTCAGGTTTCCCCACTAGGCCTCTTTTTGGCTCCCGGAAGGGAAGGGGCTGCTCATTATTACTGGGCAGAGATAGGTATTCTGTCTCCTTAATGATGCAGTGGGAGATGTTGGCTCTTTGCTGCCTATAGCTCCCTGCCTGGCCTTCTCTGACATGCCACTGCATGGAGAGTTGGGGAGGGGACACCTCATTAGTGCCAGGTAAGAGTAGAAGTCTGGGCTCTTAATTTGGCTTTTATTGTGGATATGTGATGGCTACAGGTTTTTCTTTGGTGTTTGACTGGAGTGGAATGTTTTTGTCTAAAGCTTTTCTGTTTTGCTGGGCTGCACGCACCTTTCCTGCTTCTTTGGATAGAGAGAGGCTTTTTTCCACTGTTGGGTTTCTTCTCCTCCTCCCCCTCCCCCCCTCCTCCTTTATTCTTTATTCTTTATTCTTTATTCTTTCTACATTCATTGGCATTTGGGGGTTGCCAGCTTCTCCAGCACCAAGACCGGGATATATGAGACAAAAAGAAAACTGAGCAAGCTCACACAACTCTGTCATTCCTCAGTTCCCAAAGTCCCTCGCCAGTCTGCTGCCCTCTCTCCAGCTTTCAGATTTTTTTTTATGTTTATCTTATATATAATGTCCGTGGTTTTCAGTACAATTAGTGGGAGTAGGAAGAAGTACTTAAACCCCACCTTTTCAGAAGCAGAAGTCCCCAGTTCATTCTTTTTCGAGAGTGATCAGATCTTTTATTCAAGTAGAGACCATCTCATCATAGCTCATAACCTGAATTTGCAAACACCAGATCCCTGCAGTATACAAAGCTCTTACTAGGCCCTGTGAAGACACAAAGGTGAGCCTTTCCCTGTTTGTATTAACGTTTTTTCATCTTTTGGAATACAAAGTACATGTCACAGAGGAACAAAATGCCCTTGTCTCTGTTCTTAGACACTTCCATGGCCGTGTGTGAAATCCCTCCATGCCTCAGGCGGCTGCCGTCCCATACACTCACACTCACACACCTACACAAACGCAGGTGACCCTTAATATTAGTGTCCCTTTCACTTAAGCATCATAAAAGTTTTAAAAGAAACGGATGTGGGTTTCGTTAGTTTACAATACTACTAACTTGATAGAATTGACAACTGGTTTTATTTATCTTGAATGCTATTGTTTGAGGAGAAGCAGGTTTAATCACCAAAAGGATCAAGAGAGTGAAGTAGAGAGCCTGGAGGGGATGTTTGGGTCCTTTAGAGAGTGGTAGAACTGGTTCTTCAATTACGGTCACTTGGAAAGGTCACTATTTTCCTTTTTAATGGTTTAAATCAATACCCGGCACATAGTAGATGCTCTAAAAAATAGCACTAGGGAGGATATTGGGGGTTGACCATTGGAATACGTGCATACTGCTTTCCCTTAAGGAGCATGGAATTTACTCAGCCCCCTAGAAATTACCTTTTTTATTTTGCCTTGAGGTGTTTTCTGTCCTGTCTGACTCTCCTGGCATTTCATGAATTCATATTCTCTCTCTCTCTCTCTCTCCTTTTTAGGTGGGGGATGGGGTGGTAGGGAGGGTGGCAGAGGTACTCAGTGTCTTTAAATCTTGGGTTTCGTCTTCTTGGCCTAGCATTCTTGTTGAAGTTGTTCTTTCTTATCAAGTAGTGTTCTCAGAAACATCTTTATTATGGGTATTCTTAAACACTTCTCTACATGCACTGCAGAATGGCTGTACTTGCATTCTGAAATAACACTGTTCTCAAGGTAACCATCAAGTCGTGGTTCTTGTTTCGCCCCTAAGCCCTGGGCTCACATTGATCTTGTAGTCTTCCCCTGTCTCTATCAGGGCTTTGCGCCCATACATCTTAAAAAAATTATTTCTAAATTAAATATTTCAAACATTCATGAAAGTATAAGAAGGTAATGAGATTACCTTCTGGTGACCTCTTTGGTGCTGGAGGTCTCAGCATTGGCCACGCAGCTGCGGTACAGCCCACAGGGCCTTCTGGCAGTTGGCCAGGCCCTGCCCGCAGTGCTGGGAACTTAGCAATTTTGTGTGTGGAGGCATTTTTCCTGGGGCTTTTCACATTGTTACTCCTCAATGGAAAGTGTGGGGCGATGGGACAAATGGACTTTGTAGGATCTAGTAGACCAGATTTTCTTTCTTTTCTTTCTTTCTTTTCTTCTCTCACTGCAGTCTCTTCATGGGTAAAACGGGAATCATTATTTATCCATTCTAGATATGGTCTTTATTTTTAGAACGTACACTTAGGTAATGGGAATGTAAATTAGTAAAATAGAGAACAGAGAAATAGGTAGAAGTACTTCCAGCTGGACAAGTCTGGGAAGGTTTCACGGAAAGGGTGGATTGGAGATGGTCCTTGATGGGGATTTGAATATGGGGGAGATCAGAGGAGTAGCAGACACAGGCAGAGAATACATCGAGGCACAGAGGTGAAGAGAAGAGTGTGCATCAGAGGGATTCCCCTTTCTTCCTGCTCATAGGAAATGAGAGGTCAAATGAGGTTACATCTTTGGAGTTCTTTGAAAGAAAAGTCCACCAGCATCTGTACCTGTTAACAGCCTATCAGGTAGAGGACCTCACAAACCCAGTCTGGGAAACAGGATGTGTGGGTGCATGGAGAGAGCCATTGAAGCTGTGGTGGCCGCCTTACTGATCACTCGTGGTGGGGCTACCAGGGGCTAGATGTGTAGGTTATGCCCTGTGCCAGCACCTGCAGAGTTAACAGCTGGGGCTAAAACCCAGCCAGGCTCTGCCAGCAGAACTGGTCCAGGCTGTTTCCACCCTGAGAAGCACCTTGTTCTCATTTGCCAAGGGCACCATGAGGGCTCAGAATCTGTTTCCTTTTGTCTCTTGCTAGTACCCACATATCGTGGCCAAATATTTAGGATCTTACTATCATATAATTTGCTAAATGACTTCCTTTAGCCATCGGTAGGGATTCAGTCATCCATTTTGAATACTGCCGTGGTATCAGACATTTGCAGAAATTCAGGAGGACAGACTCTCTCTCAGTTCCATTTTTGCCTTCTGTTCTCTCTGCTACCAACTCAGGTTGAGGCTTAGAATCCCTCCACCGCAGATGAGGATAAGACAACTAAACTGTTCAACAGCTGCCTCCCTGGGTGACCTGAAGTGCACAGGGCACTGGACCCACCCCTACTGCTTCCGGGGCAGGTGCTTCCTGTCCCTTCGGGGCCATCTTGATACCTGTGTCCCGGCGACCCTGCTGCTGTTGCTGTTGTTTCGGAGCCTATCTGGCATGGCTTCCTTGCTTTTTCATTCCTTTCTCCCTGATCCTAGTTGGTTTCATTCTGGAAGGGGGGAGGTTGGTTGCAGAGAAGGAAAAGTGGGGTTACAGGTCAGGAAGAGATAGGAAGGAAAACGAACGAGGAAGATAAGGCGCAACCTAGCGGTAGAGGCCGGGAAAGTAGTAAGACACGCAACACCTGCAGTTCCAGTGGGGGTGAGGGTGAAACCACCAGAACTACGTTTCAGGTGCAGGGACGCCTGTGTCACCATCATCTGCCCTCGGTAACAAGATGACCTTGCTTTCCTCAGGTGTCCTCATGAGTTCCCCCGCAGACCATGTCTATGATCCTTTTTGCCTGTGTGGTGAGGGTGAGGGATGGACTGCCCCTCTCGGCCTCCACTGACTTTTACCACACCCAGGATTTTCTGGAATGCCGGAGACGGCTCAAGACTTTAGCCTTGAGACTGGCCCAGTATCCAGGTCGAGGTTCTGCAGAAGGACGGGACTTCAATATACAGTAAGCAAGCATGTTCACTTTTCCAGAACACCTGCAAACTTTGGTTTACATTGAAGCGTGTGTTGGGGTAACATTAGGCTGATCAAGTGGCGTGTCATGAGTGGGTCTGCTGTCAGACGGTGGTGTGAGGTGGTGTGGGTTTATAGCCAGAGAATCAGGGAAGCATGGTTGCCCTGCCCTGCCCTGGCCTGGCCTCGCACAGAACTTGCTGCTCCCTTCTGTTAGTGGAGGGCTCAGGAGCAACGGGAGAGCTGGGTTCAATGGGTTTTCATGCCTTTGGATTGGTAGTTTATTCTGCCTTAGAGGGAGTCGGGGAGAGTCTAGATTAGACTGCCCATCAGGGGAGGAAAAGGGTGAGAGTGGGAAAGCCAAGAAGAGAAAAGGCTTACGGTTCTTGCCTTTAGTTTTTCCTTTTAAAATTTCTCACCTTTTTTAAAAATTTTTTTAAATTTGAAAACTTTTCTTACATAACAGGAGCAGAGGAGTCAATGATGAGCGCAAGTAGGTCCCTTTTCTGAAGGGACTTAAAGTCCCACAAGGGAACAAGAGTGATATCTAGCTGAATATAATACGGTGGGGAAAAGGCTCCAACAGAAGTAGGACTCAGGTGGTTCCAACAAGCCTAGTAATAATGGCTAGTGTTGTCGAGTGTTTTCTATATGGCAGGCACTATCCTGAGCGCTTCATTGGCTTTCAGGTGGGTAATAGGAAAGTGAGGTAAGGGGACTTAGCTGAGGTCGTCCATTAGTAAGTGGTAGAGCTAGGGTCTGAATGCAGGTAGCTGGGCCCCAAGGGCTGCTCCTCAAGTGTTAACATCGTTTCTTATTCTAGGACTGAGAGCAAGAAGCCATTCTACAGGAGGGATCAGGGGCTAGGCAGGGTTGGAAATCTCCAAATGGCTTGCCATAGATTTTACACCATGCTCTTCCATTATTAGGCTCTCACTTACCAAGTCCCCCCCTGCTCCCCTTGAACAGTACATTTTTAGTAGACCTGATAAGGTGGGGCGTCCTTTTAGGGGATTTCAGCCTCAGAATCAGAAAAACAAAAGGAAAAGTCCAGACTTGACTCCAGGCCTGGTGGTGTGGTCCAGTGAGAAGGGACCGGCCTGAAGGGGGTACGGGGGGGGGGGGGGGAGGCGGTCAGCTCGTGCAGCTGTCACCCTGTGGTGTGGGCTCCTGTCGCTCAGGAGCAAAAACTGAGCTGCACCCGAAACCACCTTCCTCTGTGCCCCTTCCTCATTATGCTCTGATTATCTAACATCCTATGGGAACTTGGTGCTGAACTGCAAATAGGAAAACTTTTCTCTCTTAAGAAAAAGGAGGTCTGTGACTTCAAATGACATTCTGGGTGCTTCAGTAGTTTTTTGAAAACTGGAATGTAAAATGTTCTAGTCATTCGTATTTTTGATTAAATATTCACCATTATTTTTCACAGATGAAACAGGCTTTTTTTTTCCCACACAGGTGAGCAGTACTATAGCTTATTTTATAGGTAAGGAGTTTAAATATTTTCCCACAGTTACCATTAACAAATTACCACAACAGGAATTTATTCTCTCACAGTTCTGGAGGCCAGAAGTCTGAAATGAAGGTGTCAGCAGGGCCATGCTCTCTTGGAGGCTCTAAGGAAGAACCTTCCTGAGCCTCTCTACCACCTTCTAGTGGCTGCTGGCAGCCCTTGTCATTCCGTGTCCCGTAGAAGAGTTACTCCTGTCTTCTGCCATCTTGGTTACATGGCCTTCTTCCCTCTGTCTCTGTAATGAAATTTCACACCAGTCATTGGATGGAGGCTACTCTAATCCATTATAACCTTATCTTGATTGTATCTGCAAAGACTATTTCCAAATAAGATCATATTCACAGGCACTGGGAGTTAGGACTTCAACATATCTTTTTGGGAGAGACAAGTCAGCCCACAAATCGGGATCCTCTTTCATATAGAAATACCCACCCTAGACAGACTTAAGCCCTTCTGGAAAGTTCCTTGTATAATTAGGAGGTTATATATTTTTTTAATTGACAAAGTTTTTTTTTTTTTTTAAGATTTTATTTATTTATTTGACAGAGAGAGAGAGAGAGAGATCACAAGTAGGCAGAGAGGCAGGCAGAGAGAGAGGGGGAAGCAGGCTCCCCGCTGAGCAGAAAGCCCAATGCGGGGCTCGATCCCAGGACCCTGAGATCATGACCTGAGCCGAAGGCAGCGGCTTTAACCCATTGAGCCACCCAGGCGCCCCTTGACAAAGTTTTTATATAGGGACCTCCAATTATAAAAAGATGATAGAACAATATAACCTAAAAACTCTTTGCCAGAAACATCCTGAAATACGGGTAAATGTATATGAAAAATTGTTTTAAATGTGTAGCTCAGCTTGAAAGAAAGAATTCCCAAGGTGCCAGAAATGAAAGGGAATAGAATATCAAGGTGCGAAGGGTGTGAGCGGACACCCAGGCTCCTGGGTAACCAGTCAGGATCAGCTCAGGGCTTGAGTTTCAGCACGCATAAAGGGAGAGGCCTTTGGCCTTACGTTGGGTGAGGCGTAGGAACAAGACCCTCGCGTGAGGAAGGCGTCCTTGTTAGGCGACAGCCCTGGTGGAACGGTGATACGTGGGAAACAGCTGCCCATCAGTACAGGAGCTGCTCATCTCTACTTGGCTTTGAATGGGAAGGAAAAACGAAATCTCACCTCAGACATTGAAACCCTGCTTCTGTGCCTCATGTCGGATTGGACTTTGAGTCTAAACCAAGGTCCAGTGATTGGTATTGGTGGAGCAGCTGATCAATGGAAAGCCACTCCAGAAGGAGTGCGCCACAACTCAGTCCTTGAGAGATTCTTACAGAAAAAAAAAAAAGAGGCTCCACACTGGTGCCCTCTCACCAAAAATTACAGAACACCAGAAGAAGAATAGTTTGCTCTATAGGTGCAGAGAAACCTGAGGCTCCGTCTCCCTAGTGGAACGTGCCTCCCTCGCGCAGGAGTCGAGAAGAGTAATCACACAGTGTCAATGGCAAATGACCGCTCCTAGTTTAGAGGAGGGACGAGAAAGGCACAGTGCCAGGTAGGCCGGGCCGAAGAGACAATAGACACGTGGCAAACAGCTACAGGGCTGTTCAAGGCCAGGCAGGTGCAGGGCGCAGGCACGGCTGTGTCTGATACGGGGCGGGAATACAGGGGTCCGCCCTCCGCTAATGCAGGTGTTGCCATTTTGTTTCAGTTTTTCTTCTTTGCGGGATGTGGCTTGCATGGCTATCTGCTCCCGCCAGTGTCCAGCGGCCATGGCCTTCTGCTTCCTGGAGACCGTGTGGTGGGAATTCACAGCTTCCTACGACACCACCTGTATTGGCCTGGCCTCCAGGCCGTACGCCTTTCTCGAGTTTGGTTTGTAACCCTCTGTTTTATTTATTGCTCTCTCTTACGGCATTGCATGTGTCGAACTGACGGTTGAGATTTGGCTTAGGCTTCAAGGAAAGCCCTCGGAGGTGCTGTGGCATGTCACTGAAGGTCAGCCTAGTACCCTGAGATTTTACTGTGATTGAAGTGGCCCAGAAAGCTTCAGGGCTTAGCGCCGGCTTCCCATCTCTTCGGAGCCTGAGGCAGGGCTGGGGAATGGTGAGACCCGTCTCGGTTATTCCCCATAGTCCTCTGAAGCAGGGGTCAGCAAACTGTGGTCCGAGGACCAGCTGCCCTTTTTTTTTTTTTTTTTTTAAAGATTTTATTTATTTATTTGACGAGAGAGATCTCAATAGGCAGAGAGGCAGGCAGAGAGAGAGAGGGAAGCAGGCTCCCCGCTGAGCAGAGTCTGATGCGGGGCTCAATCCCAGGACCCCAAGATCACGATCTGAGTCAAAGGCGGAGGCCCAGCCCACTGAGCCACCCAGGCGCCCTGGTTTGTTTTTTTTTAATAAAGTGGAACTCAGCTACACTCATTCTTTTACAGTTTTACGGGTCGCCTGTGGCTGCTTTGCCCCTCACCAGCAGAATTGAATAGTTGTGACAGAGACCATACAGGGCCCAGAAGCCGAGAGTATTGACTGGCCCTTTGAAAATGTTTGCCAACCCCTCCCTGCTCTAGAAAGTTACTACTCAAAGGGCAGTTTCTCTGTCGTGAGGTAGGTACAGAAAGTGAGAATAACAAGTGTTTAGAAATTCATGCAGTAATTTGACATTCCTGCAGTCTTTTTATTGCATTTTATCAGAGTATCAGTCTGCATCCATTTGGAAATAAGAAAAACTGGCCCTTCGCTCAGTAGTCTGAGAAATACTGCTCTGAAAGAGGATAGTTTTTTCCTGGCCGTTGCCACAGAGGCCTTGTAGAGGCTTGATAATTACCGTGTATGCTCTGTTTTTCTCAGGTGAGTCAACTCACCCTGAGCTCTCAGAACAGGAGTTGAGGTGGGAATTGGGGGGCCTTCTGTGGCTTCTGTATAGACAGCTGCTGTTTCCACGATGCTCTCGAACGAGGGGCTGGCAGCAGTTGGTGGGAGCAGAGAAGTGTCGCCACGTGTGCTTTCTGGAACTGTTGCTAGAGCCCTCCATACTCCGTTATGTGGCCCACAGGCTGGTGCATTTCTTTGTCACCCAAGAGGTGCTGGGGAAGTCCCTGAGACACAAGCCTCTTGCCTGGCAGACCTGTGAGACAGAAGGTTCTCCCCAAGTCTCCCTATGAGGTCTCATTCACTGGTGCTCTCAGCCCCACTTCTTCCTGCAAAGAGGGCACGCTAGCCCTCACAGACCACAGCTGTGGTGTCCTCTGGCTCTCAGTCCCTTAGCAGCTGTGGACTCTGTTCTTCTCCCCCCTCGGCTCTGCACGTGCCTTCCATCCAAAGTGCTGTGCGCGATCTGACAGCAGACCCTTCCCCAGCATCATGTGTGCCCCCTGCTGAATGAGGGAGAATATAATAGGAGCTTTTCTGTGTATGCATTATGCATCAGTTTACTTCACCAGTATGTGTGAAACTACTCCAAATACTTACTAAAACTTGGTAATGGATCAATACTAAGGTAAATAAAATAATTAAAACCAATACCTTTTTTTAAAAAAGATTTAATTTATTTATTTATTTGACAGAGAGAAGAGAGATCACAAGTAGACAGAGAGGCAGGCAGAGAGAGAAGGGGAAGCAGGCTCCCTGCTGAGCAGAGAGCCCGATGAGGGGCTTGATCCCAGGACCCTGAGACTATGACCTGAGCCAAAGGCAGGGGCTTTAACCCACCGAGCCACCCGGGCGCCCAAAACCAATACCTTTCAAATATAGAATCTTAGTTTATATAATCACATTTATTTGTAACTTTTTCCTCACATGCCTTTTTTTGGGGGTAATTAGCTCAAGAATAACTGTCTTCCCTCGTTAAGCTTTGAAACATTAGGTGAATTGCCCTGGATTGTACTATCAGTAGTGGCTGAGCGAAGACTCAAGCCCCTATCCCTTGACTCCCTCATCGCTGAGATGCCGGGGAGCATCATTGCCTTCTCCGTAGACGCGCATATTTTAAGCATTGGGCACTGAAGAGATTGATGAGACTGGTAATGACACATAGTAGTCACTTGACCTTTAGGTATATCTCCACACTCTGACTGACTTACTAGCTGGCCTAGAAAGGTCAACTTCATTTTGTACATATTGTTCTATGAGGTCCATTCTGATACAGCTGCTTAACTTGGGTTGCTCTCTTTTTGCAGACAGTACCATTCAGAAAGTGAAGTGGCATTTTAACCATGTAAGTTCCGTCCAGATGGAGAGCAGCTTAGAAAAAATTCAGGAGGAGCTGGAGTTCCAACCTCCCGTGGTCCTCACTCTGGAGGACACCGACGTGGCAAACGGGATAATGAACGGTCACACACAGATACACTTGGAGCCTGGTAAGTGGTTAGCCAGGCTCTGGTGTTGATGAAGATGACGTGACATTAGGTGTTTCAAATGGACACTGACTTTTTTTTTTTTAAATCAGGGAGGTGTTTTTTTGGGGGGGTGGGTGTATAAAATATGTAGGGAAATATATGGACTGATCCTGTTTCCAGATGACTGTTATAAAACACTTGAGTGTTAGGACAGTGAATTGATGGGGGTGGGGGGCAGCTCGGGATAACATTCAGAAGAGTGGCTTGGCAGATTGTTTTCTTAACCGGGTGAAGTCTGTAAGTTTCAACATAAAGGAAGTTACTTACTAAACCGTATAGATTTGTACATGCTCTTTGTCTCTCTCTTTCTCCTTTCTGTTTTTCCCTTCGACAGTGAATCCTTATCTAATCACTTAGTGCAACATTGCAGATCTCCACTGAGAAACCCCCGTCCCCTTTAGTGGAGGGAGGGAAGGGCGGTGGGGATGAGAGCAAGCAGGGCCAGAGCCGAGGCTTCTAGGGCTCTCACTCTTGGGTTCCCCGTGAGCCCTGGGGACATTCATCTGTCCCCGTGGTTTACTGAGCTGAGTGCCCTAGTATTCCGTGACACGGTCTGACATTAACACTATTAGCCACTCAATACCTAGCACGTAACAAAGCATGGTTTTTTTTGCATTCCTTGTTACAATTACGCACAATGAAACCAATTTTTAATTAAAGTGGATATTTACATCCTAAGCATTCTGTAATGGTGTAAGAACTGAATCCTTCTTTGAGAGATAGAGTTGTCTCCACTATAACAGTCTAATTATTTTAACAGTTTTTATACTAAACTCATTACTTGAACTTTAAAAGCGGTGTATTAAAAATGTTCACGTTTTTGGCTTATCTTTGTGTTTTGATTTAACCTATTTCAACCAATACATTCCTGGATTGGCCAATGCCAATCAGTAAGTTGTCATTTATATGGGGAATGGACTTAACTTTCGTAGAAGGAAGACTGGATATTTGAGCCCCATGCTTCTTTTGCCTTATGTAAAGATGAGATAACTTTGTAATATGTGTTTTGTTTTTTAACCACTTAGACAAGAGAAGCAAAATCCAGAAAATGTCAACTTGCTTATCTTTCTAGGACATTTTACAGTGGTTTGACTGATCCTATTGTCCCGAGGCTAGAATCTTTACAGGTAGCACGTTCTGTTCTAACAGGAACTTTGATAGTTCGGTGGAAACTCTAACACACTAACAATAGGCATCGGTTGGGTTGTGTCTAGATATGTGTGCGTGTGTGTGTTTGTGGGAAATGTAGGACAAGAAGGGATGATTTTCAAAGATCGCAGTAAGAGAATGGGGGTGGTGGGGAGTCACCATTTAATTGTGTCTTAGCAGGTGTCTTTGAAGAGAGAATGATCATTTGTTCCAGAGTTTCAGAAACAGCTTATAGCTCAAATTATCAAGGTTTCTCTCCTCTTCCCAATTATTTTAGAATTTACGAAACTGCATTTGCTGTGAATTACTTTATTTTTTTTTAAATTTTATTTATTTATTTGACAGAAAGAGAGAGATCACAAGTAGGCAGAGAGGCAGGCGGAGAGAGAGGGGGAAGCAGGCTCCCCGCTGAGCAGAGAGCCCAATGCGGGGCTCGATCCCGGGACCCTGAGATCATGACCTGAGCTGAAGGCAGAGGCTTTAACCCACTGAGCCACCCAGGCGCCCCCGCAAATTACTTTTGAAGCACAGGAGACACTGAATACTGTCCTTGTTTGGAAGTTGAGAGTTGAAGTATGTGATAGAAATGCTGTCAGAATTTGACAGCCAATTTACAGATAAAGCCATAACTTGCTTTAAATCAGGATTTCTCCATCTAAGCCGTATTTCGTTACGGATAATCCCTCGTTGTGAGGGGCTGTCCTGTGCATTGTAGGGTGCTCAGAAGCCTTCATGGCCTCTACCCACTGGATGCCAGTAACACCCTGTTCTCAGTGTTGACAACCCAGAATGTCTCTAGGCGTTGCCAGATGTCCCTGGAAAGCCTGGAAAACCATGGCTTTAAATAGAAAGAAAATCAGGCCCTGAAAAACCTCTGCTTACTCGGAGAAGGACCTCCTTCTGGAAGAACTCACTTCGGATTCCCAGATCCATTCTGTCCTTCATTTCTTGCCTTTTTTGCTCTCTAACAGCAGCCGCTTTTAAGTAATATGTTTGTAATTCTGTGTCATACTGAGCCTGCCATTAGTGGAGGTCTAGTTAATGTCTTTGTTTATTTTTCTTTCATCTAGAAATTATTTTTACTAGACATTTTTTTTTTTTAATTGTGAAGCTCCTAATTTCCGAATGGAACCAGTGACAGCCCTGGGTGTCCTCTCGCTTATTCTCAACATCATGTGTGCTGCTCTGAATCTCATCCGTGGGATTCACCTCGCAGAACATTCTTTACAGGTAACCTTTTTTTATTGTAGTTTACATTGAAGGAATTATGATGGAAGAAACTGGTGGGGATCCACTTCCCTTGTAAAGTTATTATGCACAAAGATTTCAAAATTTTTTAAAAAGATTATTGATTTGACAGAGAGAGAGTGAGAGAGACAGCAAGAGAGGGAACACAAGCAGGGGGAGTGGGAGAGAGAGAAACAGGCAGAGTGGGGAGCTCCTGGCGCTCAATCCCAGGACCCTGGGATCACGACCCAAGCCGAAGACAGACACTTAACAACTGAGCCACCCAGATTTCAAAATTTTTAAATTAAAATATGATTTTTATGTTAAAATCCATTCTTTATAGTAGGCTGAACAAATATGAGACTTGCTCTTTTGTATCTGTTGTGCTCAGAAGCCAAAGGGGGAGCTGGTGAGAAATAGCATCCTATGGAGACATCCGTGGGGCCCCAGGAGTCACGCCAGGGGCCCAATGGCTCAAAAGCAAATTTGATTCTCCGACTTCGAGGTTCAGGCTGTGTCCCCCTGGGAAAAGTTCCCTACTCTGATTTATATCATGCACATGCTATCCTCTCTGTGTCTTCGTCAGAGAACCATAGACCGGGAGGCTGGCAAATCAGCCTGCTCCAATCAAAGCTGCCTTCTGTTTCGGTGCTTTTATAACATTTTTTCTAAAATTTCAAGTATTGAAAACACTTTTAAAAAGTACAGAATTATCGTAGGCATAAGCAGATAGATACTACTTTTCAAAATAGAGCTGTAATGCTCACAGCCATGCCGGCGGTGGCCGAGGTCGGAAGCACAGGTGAGGCTGGGTCTCAGGAGACTAATGTGGGCTCACCTGTGTGGAGAGTGGCAGCCGTGGCCGCTTGTCACCACGTCCTGTCTTTAGCCAATCCGTGCCATGGGTCCCACTACATGACTCAGGAGGTAGCGGCGCCCGGGGGTGGGCAGGTTAGGGAAAGCTGAGTGCTGGCAGGTGCGTAGTGGTGTCGGGGGGCCGTCCAGCTGGGGCGCTTAGCACAGGTGCACGGGGACGTGCGGGCGCGTGGTGTGTCCAGGCTGTTGAAGACAGTTCCATGCCAACCCTTGCTCTGGTAAATAAACTGGGACTTAGGTCTCCTCCGGCCGGGGATTTTGTATTATCACCCGTCCCAGAGCTAATGAGGTGTGAAGGGCTTCATGTCCTGTGTTGCCGTTCATCTGAATATTCCTTTTCTTGTGTTTCTTACATTTGTTTTAGGTTGCCCACGAGGAAATTGGAAATATTCTGGCTTTTCTTATTCCTTTTGTAGCCTGTATTTTCCAGGTGAGTGAAACATTGGTATTTTGATGAATGGGTTGAACCCCATGGACTTATTTTTGTTCTTCTGTTGGAGCCATCAACAACTTTCTAGATGTGATTTTGTTCCGCCAAGGCATGTCATGGACCAGGTCCTTCCTGGAGGGAGTCTGGGCCCATCCTGCCCAGTTGTTTCATTTTACAGAGGAAGAGTATTGGGCTCAGAAAGGGAAAGCCACTTGTCCTAGGCCACAGAGCCTTTGACAATGGCTGAACAGAAGCCAGGAATTTGGACTCAACTCCCAAGAAGGGAGGGATGAGTTCACTGTGGAGATTGGGTTGGGCCTGACGAATGTGGGGCAGGGTCTTACTTATTGTTAGGGCAGTCCAAGTATAGACTCATCCTTCTGCAGAAGTAACCGCTGCTTATATGTGCTTTTTTTAAAAACCCAAAACTAGGTTAAAAAAATTTTTTTTTAAAAGATTTTATTTATTTGAGAGAGGGAAGAGAGAGAGACAGGACATGAATGGGAGGAAGGGCAGAAGGAGACATAGACTCCCCCTGAGCAGGGAGCCCCACGCGGGGCTCAGTCCCAGGATCCTGAGATCACAACCCGAGCTGAAGGTAGACACTTAACCAACTGAGCCACCCAGATGCCCTCTCCCCAAATAATTTTTTCCCCCAAATTGTTTTTAATAGTAGTGCCATCTGACTCAAATCTGTCCATAGGAAATGAGATAAACATTGCAACATTAATGGTGGGCTTTGATTATCATTTGGTTATTTTCAAGTAAGCGTCTTGAAGTAATGGAGTAAAATGGAGCTTTTGAATCCCCTATAGGCAGAGTTCATTCTAGTAAAAAACCTGACTGTAATTTTCTTTCCTTATCCTCTACAAAAGGCAAGGACTTTAGTGCTTTCTCTACATTCTTAAGCTTTTTTGTTTTGTTTTTTTTTCCTTGCAATGAAAATTTCTGCTCTCAGGACACTTCCTCTCTCTTCCGCGTCTGTCCTAGAATGGTCTATTTTTTAAGAATGACCTGATGGTGCCAAAAGAAATTTTCAACCCAGGACTGAAAATGCACTCATTTTTGAGAAATCAAGTCTCCAGAACCTTGGGTGTTGCCATTTGAGGTGCTCAGAGGCTGCATTTCAGGGCTGCAGGGGTTATACCCCTCGGCCTTTGTTACCTCAACTGCATTCATACTTGGATAGCTCTTTCAATGGGGAGCCCCCTCCCACCCTTCTTGTTTTTTTCAATGTTGAACCCAAAAGCTACTTTTGACCTTTGGCAGAACGAGAATGGCTTCTTTTCTGTGTGATAGCCCTATCCAAAATATCAGTCACTCTCCCGGCTGTGAGACTTTCTCTGCGTCAGAGATGTTTTTGAAGACATAATAAGAGGGATGTCTAGGGAACGTTGGTCCCGGATGTAGTTGTAACTCAGGAAAAACAAATCGTAAAAGATGGCTCCTTTCCCTGGCGGTCCTGCCTGTCATGACTCCCCCGAAGGAAGAATCCAGTTGGAGGCCAGTCGGCCTCATTGGGGTGTCTTGGCCTGGCTCCCTTCCCCTTACCTGCATCTCCTCTTTCTCCACAGCCCGCAGCCGGGGCATTGCTCTCTGTACTTCTTACACGTGTTAAAGATTGTCTCGTTCTCATTCCTCCTGTGACCTCTATTTCACTTCTCTTCTGTCTTCCGAATCTCCACTTTCATCCAGTGATTGCCAGCAACTCACCCAGCACGTCCGGGCCCCACCGTGGTGAATTCGGTTTGATAAGGCTCGTGCGTGTGCATGCAGGCGCAAGACATGCCTCTTGCATCCGGCGCGCGGCCGTGGCCTCGTCTCTGACCGGCCTGCCTCTTCTGGTGTCATTTCAGTGTTACCTGTACCTGTTCTACAGTCCAGCCAGGACTAGGAAGGTGCTGCTGCTGCTGCTCTTCATCTGCCTGGGCAACGTGTACCTGCACGGGCTGCGGAACGTCTGGCAGATCCTCTTCCACATCGGGGTGGCTTCGCTGTCTTCGCATCAGATACTGACCAGGCAGCTTCAGGAGAAGCAGAGCGACTGCGGAGTGTGAAGGCGGCTCTGCGTGACGAGCAGGATCCTGTGGCTTTCTTAGGAGGGTCATCTCTGTTTCCCTTCTGGCTTCTCGGCTTCACCTCAAGTTCCCACCCTCGGAGTTCCCTTCGACCAAACCAGGCGGAGAGCGACAAGTGGGGGCTCTGAGCGGGTGCGGCGGAAGGCCAGAGGTGGCTCAAGACCCGGGCCCAGTTTTGTGCTGAGCATTACGGCAGTCTCCAGGTCAGCGCCTCTCCTTGGGATAGCAGAATCTGGGGGCTCACCCCCGCAAGGAGCATTACTGGAAGACCAGAACGGAATTGTTTTGGTCTTTTCAACCGAATGACGCAATAAACCACGAGATCCAATAACGCTAGTTTTAGTAACCGGCAGTTGGCTCTGAGGAACCACTTTAAAACCCGTATCAGCTTTTCAGTCTAAATGTGGCTTGGTTAGTTTTTCGTGGAGGGTCAATACAGGGTGAGTCAAAAATTTTAAAATATGGTTCAGAAATATAAGCTAGATAAATTTTTGTTTACATTTTTTGATAACTTAGGTCCGATACGGTACCTTTAGAATATTTAAATATATTTTGGATATAAATTGAACTTATCTTCACTTAGAGAAGGGACAAACTTAAGCTGAGAAAATGGTTAAGAAAGTTGAATTTATTTAATTTGTCTACAACTTGTTATGGTGGTGGGGCCGCGTGGGTAAGGAAATGTTTTGTATTTATTTGCAGGGCATAGTGAGTATTTTAAAAATTGAGTAACCAGTGCTATGGGACCATAGCTCATGAGCATGGGCATGAGCTTATAAGCCCGAGAACTTCAGGATTCTCCGCAGTGGGCCCCAGACTGGATTCACATAGTGGCACTTTATAGATACAGGTGGCATTACAAAAAAAAAAAGCTACTGTCATCAGCCTTGTACATGGCAGCCGAGCGCCCATCATTTTAACGATGAGCAATGCCTGACCCTGTGTCCCCGTTCCCAGATGCTCTCCCAAATTAATTACTCCTCTACACCTTTCCCAGTCGTCTTAATTAGATCGAGGGCCTCATTCTTTATGAACAGGAGTTAAGTAGACATTAACTTTTTTAAAGCTTCATAAAGGTATAACTAACCCTGTGCTTTGCAAAGTCACTTTTCTTGTCTCATTGTCAAAATTGGTACTTGATCACAGCTTTCCGAAATGGGGCTCTGAATAAGATCCCGTAGGTCTCCAGAAATTTCAGCCTGGGTTGTCCGGTGCCATTCAGGAGGCCATTTTGGGAGCTTGCCCTTTGGATCCTTCTTGGTAGAAGGCTGGTTTCTGAATAGCAATTGCATGGGATTTTGGATTGAATTATGTGGCCTTGATAAATCAAGAAATCCTACTTCGATAGTCTTTAAAAGTTGGAAACCATTGCAAGAGTTATCAAGCACGTGGGGAAAGCAAGATTATTATTTTAGGGAATGCAGTTGTACTTGGTTGTTACTGCTAGTGCATTGCTACTGAGCTACCTTGATGTCACTTTAAGAAAAACAAGTTTACGTGACTGGAAGTTGTTGGGAAAATGTTGCCGCATTTTATTTCCTTATAATGCAATTTTCTATTTTTAATCAAACAATATCTGGATGTGAAAGGCGTATTGGCACCATCCTCAGATGTCAAGTTCATGGTTGTCTCTCCTTCGATTCTGCATCTGCATGATTTTCTGCATACCGAGCAGGTGAATCTAAAGGCTTTCTGGGACATAATTTTGAAGAGAGGGTAAAATAGAGTGGGAAGCCAAGGAGGGGAGACAAAAGTTGATAAGAACAGCTTACAAATGAATTGTGGGTTTATTTCTTTCTTTATTTTTGAGCCCCTGTGTTGTTGGTGTTGCCATTTAGCCCTGTACCCCAGATGCTCTTGCTCTTGGTGTCCGAACCTGCAATCCACATTCAGCGGGCAGTGGAGAACATCCCTGAGGAGGGAGTCCCTCTTGGTGAATGCTTCCTGCACTAGTGGGGATGGTAATCTAGCCCTGGTTGAATGTGGTTGTCAACAATTAGCATCGAAATGGGGTTCGAGGAAACAAAAGGGAGAAGATGCACTAGACAAATTGTGCAAAACAATGATGACTTAAACATCGCTTAGCTAGAATCCAGCTGAAAGAAGCCTGAGCTCACTGGAGGGAGAGACAAGTGATAGGAACGAAGTCCTGGGGATATTGTCCAAGGGAAATCCCAGGCTGAGGATTGACCTGGTTCAGGCCTGGAGTTTTGTAAACCTCCCCCCCCCAACAATGTCATCCTTGATGCCAGAAATCTGTCCCCCCCCCACCCCCCCCATCGCAGAAGTTATCCTCACTATCCCATAGACTCCCTGCTGTTCTAGCACTTTGTTTTCCCAGGGGTAAAATGCTACCTGCCCAACCGACCTCGCAGGGGTAGATCTGGGAATAGATGAAATAATACTGAAAGCAGCCCTTCAAAGTGCCTTCTGGGATCAGATGCTGCAAGATCATGAACATCGGAGTATGTTATTCCCATCTACTGTATCGGGCTGGGAATGGGGCTCAGCGCTCTTGACCAGAGTTTCCCAACCAAGGGGCCAGGGCTCAAAGGGTTTTCCCTTCCCCAAGTATGCTGGGCAAAGAAACACACACTCTGGTTTTCATTTCCCTAGGCTAGCCTTACTGTGACGAGGATCATCCCTGAGTTTCTTTTTCCTGGGTGGAGACAATCGGGGGCGTATTTGGGGTGGCACTTCCTCTCAGTACGAACGGCCCACCACTGGCAGCAGGAGGAATGTGACCAGAGGCTGCCGGTTTTGCTTCTCAGGCTTGTCCCCCTGTTACCCGTGAACTGTGTTGCAGGCATTGTGAGGCAAGACCCACCATTTTAAAGTTCCTTAAGGAGTGGGCCAAAGGGTGTCAAGAAGAGTGCTGAAATTCAAACCTTCGTCTCAACTGGAGCTCCCTGTTCCTTTCTTAGGCGCCCCTGTTCTCCAGGACTCCTCGGCCTCTTTCCATGTCTGCCCCATGCATTCCAGCCCTGGACATAGAGGCTGAACCTGGAATCCCGGGGGGGATGAGAAAGCCATCTTTGATTGTAGTTGCTGGGGTGTGGGGGAAGACTGCCCTGAGGCCCAGCCCTCTCCCTCTCTGCCCCTAGCAGCTTTGGCACACACGTGGGAGTCCCACGCATGCTCAGTGGGGAGGAGCACTTGGGTGCTCAGCCCCGCTCACAGTCAAGGAGGACACCCAGCACGACTGGCTGTTGGGGGCGTGGGAAGCAGGCGACAGGTGGGGAGCAGAGCGGGGGGCTCCTCAAGCAGCTGCCCCTGGGCAGGTCCTAAGGTGGCCCTGAGGAGCCAGCTGCCGTGCTGCCCAGGGCAGCACAGGTGAGGACCAGGAGGCAGGGGAGTGTTTGCGGGGACAGATGTGCACCCCTGCTCCGGTGTGCTTCACATTCCAGATGCTCTCACACAGAGTCCTGCCCAGGTACAGGGAAGCTTCCCTGCGCACTGCGTTCATGGTGGAGGAAGAGAGAGGAGATGTGCCCGTGAGAGATGGGGGAGGCCTGGGGATCGGCTTGACTCTTCTACTCCGCCCTGCACCTCGGGGGGAGGTCAAGCCCACGGTCCTCCGTGTCCTCCGCTGGGCAGGGGTGGGTGCAGCCCGCCCCCTGGCCTGCTAGCCGGAGGATAAAAGCCTAGTGGAGGAGAGTACGCGGCGAATCCCTTGGTCGCATGCAGGAGAAAGACCTTCACCTGATATAAGGAGGTCCAGGCTTCAGGCAGCACGGTGGGGCCGTGCCTTGCACGTTTTACAGAAATGGGCATTTTATGAGACTGCAACGTAATGGACTCGTTCTTTCACTCTAGAAAGGTAGTGGCCTCTCTTTCTCCTCCTTGAACCTGCCTCCTGCCCTCTAGTCACAGAGCTCTTGCTACCGTTGGCGTTGGGCCCTCCAGGGCCCAGGGAGGCCGGTTCTGCGGGTTGGACCAGACCTCAAGGTCCGTCCCCCACTCAAATGAGGAGAGCTCTGATTCTCCCGTTGGGGAGCAGTGATGTCAGACCTGTCTCTGGGGAAACGTCTTGGCAGGAGACCTGTGGAAAAGGGCTCGTCGGTGAGATCTGGGAATGGCCGGATATGGAAACATCTGGTCATGTGTACTGATGGCGGAGCTGCTGCCCACAGCGCCTTTTATTTAGGGTAAAATGATCAAATCCATTGTTCTTACCTGTGCTTGGTACATAGGACCTTCTTTAACCCTTGTGTGATTCCGTGGTTACATCAGAAGTATTATTTCATGAATTATTCATATGACTTGG
>CM052799.1:61989712-62044845 GCA_028533885.1 Nasua narica | reverse complement strand
GCACTCTCACACAGTCGTAAAGCCTGAACTCGTGTCAATTTATGTAAAGAATATTGTCTAGCCATTTATATACTATGTATATATAAATCACATAAGGTGGCTTCAGAAGTGAGAGGAGAATAAACCTACGGTGCTTATTAACATGCGTGTATTCGTGTAAAAAAATTCAGAGCAAGAGGTCTGTTTTCCTAGAGGGTGAGATGTGGGCCTGGCATAATGGAGGGGGGATGTTGAGAGAAGTGGAATTCAGGTCCTCCTGTCCAATGTCTGGACAGGTGTGTGGCCTCAGTCCTTAACACTAATACCGAGACCCTGGAATGCCATCATGGGTCCAGGAGAGACCTTGGAAAAGCCCACACAGCAGTCACGGGGCACAGCCCTGGGAGAGGGGAAGGGAGGCCTACCTTCTCTGCACGCTCGGCTCCTGCTTATCTGTGGCTGTAGCAGGCACAGCTGCTCTAGGCTCTGAGCTCCTGTCTGCGCTCTGAGGCCCATTTGGTTTCCATCTCCCAGGACCAGCCCCGCCACAAAATGGCCAGCAGGAGGCGCAGCCGCCAGCCGGTCCTCAGGCTCCCGGCCCAGGGGACTGCACCCTTTTGCAGCGGTCCTTTCTGCTGCAGCTGCCAGAATTCCCAGAAAGGAAACAAATGCACCGGCCTCTCCTGCCCGTATCCCAAACACACGGGGGAAATGCGTGCTCCACACTTCTCTCCACCATCCGTCCTGAGGAAAAAACTTTTCGGAGGAGGGCAAAAGCTTCCAAAATAAACACTAAGCTATTGGGTTCTGGGATCTGGGAGGCGGCAGAGCCTTGGGACACCACCTGGTTCAACCCCCTTGTTGCTCAGGTGGGGAAGTTGAGGACTGTCCTAGGGAGCCAGTGACAGTGCGGTGGAGAGCTCCGTGCCCTGGCCTGGGAATAAGGTACTCTACGCCATCGGCATCGGCGGCAGCGCAGAGAGTAAAGGGGATCTTGGCCCATTAAAGATGCCCTTTCTGTGCCAGGAGGGCCGGGTGCCAGGTCAGGCTGATGAACTGCTTTCCTTTTTCTTGGGCTCAACCCGCTGATGGGGCCCAGGAGCAGACGTGCTGCGTGACAACTGTCAAATATCGTTGAGCAGTGCTGGTGAGGAGTGAGGCTCGGAGAGGAAGGAGTCCCCCTGGGTGCCCCTGGCCAGGGAGTGCTGCCTAACTCTGCGATCAGCTCTCTGATGTTGCTGGGTCAGATGTGCAAGGCAAACACTAGAAAGCTCATAGAAAAACAGGAAGGAAAGTTCCTTTGTGACCTAGGATGGAAAAGTGCTCTTAACGAAAAATGTTACAGTACAACCCTTGAGGCAAAATGATTGATTAATTTGATTACATGCAAACAAGGATGTCCTGGGCAAAGTTAAACGAATGGGGGGAGATCTTTAGAACGTCTGAAACCGATAGGGATCACTATATGAACAATTCCTGCAGGTCAGCAAGAAAGACTGCAACCTCAGTAGAAAAACGAACAATTTGAAGAAGAGAAAACCTGAAAGGCTAATAAACATAGGAAGATGTTAAAACCACTAGCGATAAAGAGATATGCATATTAAAGCAACAGTAAAATATCACTTTATGCCTATTAGTTGGGCGAAACTTACAAAGCCGGATGGCAGCAGGTGTTGGAGGGCGTGGGGGGGGATATAGGGGGATATCAGCTATATATCCGGGATATAGGACTCCCTGCACAGGCCACCTGAAGGGCAATGCCACGTCATGGGCTGAACCGTGCTCTCTCTGAATGCATATGTTGAAGTCCTGACTGCCCCCGCCCCAGTAACTCAGAACATCTGTATTTGGAGGAAGGGAGAAGGCAGCCATCTGCAAGCCAAGGAAAGAAGCCTCAGAAGAAACCAACCCTGCCGATACCTTGATCTCAGACTTCCAGCCTCCTTCCTAAGAAAATAAGTTTCTGCCATTTAGGGGCGCCCTGGATGGTGCAGTCGGTTAAGCATCAGACTCTTGGTTTCAGCTCAGGGTCATGAGATCGGACTCTGTGTGGGCCTCCATGGAGTCTGCTTGAGAGTCTGCTTGAGATTTTTCTTTCTCCCTCTGCTCCTCCTGCTTGTGCTCCCTGAATGAATGAATGAATGAATAAATAAATATTTGTAAAACTTTTCTGTTGTTTAGCTACCCAGCTTGCGGTTCTTGGTCATGGTGGCCCTCACAAATGAAGATGGCTACCTACCCAAATTTCGTGTGCCCACGCCTCACGTTGTGGATCCTGCACTCACCACACAGCAGGCAGAAGTACCGGAAATGCAGCAGCGTGGATGGGTCTCTAAAACGCGGAAGCGAGTAGAAAAATAACATGCATCTGATTAGAAATACATGCACACGAGATGATAAAATACTTTGTAAGAATATATGTTAAAAGACGCATGTTAAATTCATTTGAGTGGTTGCCCCCAAGGGGCCGGGAGCTGGTGAGTTAGGGATAATAGGAATTTAAAGAAAAGAGGTAATGCTTGCTAGAGCCAGCAGTCAGGTCTGAGAGCCCTGGGTGAACCCGGGGGCGAGGGGGGGGGGGGCGCTGCCCCGCCCCTGGCGATCTTGCCCTGGGGGTGCCCAGCCCTCACCGGACTTGAGGCCCAGAAGGCCCGCCTCTGCGGGGGCTCTGGCCCCAAATGCTGCCAGGGTTAGAGCCTCCCAGCTTTTCCCTTGGGCGAGATGGGGGAACCGAAGCCGAGGCCAGGGGCTGTCGTGGTCAGGGAGGGCTTCGGGAACCTATGGGGGAAGGGGAAGGGCAGAAAGCAGAGAGGAGGGGACTCAAGAGGGGAAAG
The DNA here is from genome assembly GCA_028533885.1 of Nasua narica. Taxonomy (NCBI): domain Eukaryota; kingdom Metazoa; phylum Chordata; class Mammalia; order Carnivora; family Procyonidae; genus Nasua; species Nasua narica. Next base: position 62,042,032 of record CM052799.1, on the reverse strand, counting down.
TAGGCGGGTGAGTCAGCTCTGGCCACCGGGGACTCCCTCCCTCCCAGATTCTCGCTGTCTGACCAGTAGTTTCCTGGCGGAGACTCTTTCCCACGTGAGGCACTCAGCTGAGGGACTGTCACAGGGGATTCTCAGGGAAAAAGGAACACAGCTGCAGGAGGGACCAAGGTGCCCCCAAGGCAAGGTCTTCCTCCCACCCTGGAAAGTCTGTTCCGGCCACAGAGCCCCCGGCACGAGCCTGGGGAAGCGAAGCCCGAGGGGACTGGGTCTGGGATGGTGAAGCCAACCAGGACCACCACTGCCCTGCGGGGTTACTCTAGGCACATTTTCTGAGGCCCCAGGGGTAAGAGCAGGGGCCAGCAGCAAGGAACACAGCAAGGAACACAGGGCTGCCAGCAGGATGAACTTTCTCACAGGGCCGGCCAGCAGGGCTCAGGGAGATACTGAGCGCTCCACTGCGAAGGTGTGCCAACCGAGATGAGGTGTGTCGCCTGGCACCTTGGAACACGCTGTCCCCATCTCGGAGACCTCGTCTCGTCCTGGGGGCCGGTGTCCGCAGGGACATTGGCCTGTCTCCCGTGGTGCCTCCCGTCGCGTCCATCCCATGGGGTCAGCCAGACGCCGGTCGCAGGAAACAGCCTGTGCCAGCTCCCGTTTGAAAGAGTAAATATTAGTCTTTTCAAGAGCTGTCTGCTCTCTGTCACTGGGCAACACCGGGGACACTGAATTAAGATTTGCAAGGGGGGGGGCGGGGGATCTTGGTCCCCACACCCAGATAGAGTCTGTGGGCTTGACCAGTCACTGTTGCAATGGGGGGGCAACAGGAAACAAGCCTCCCCGCGTCTAGGCGGCCACCTCTCCTGGTCACTCAGGAAGCTGTGAGCCCCTGAGCCTCCAAGGAGGTGCTCTCCTCCCGCCCTGCTCGGGCTCCTGCTACAGAGGCGGGGTGGGAGGGGGGCTGCCATGTTGTGACCTGGACCTTAAGGTCTTGGGCCCTGGCTCTGGTGTCCCCGGTTTACAATCCTCTGATTTTGCGGCATTATCGGGAAGGGGGAATGACTTGCTTCTACTCCACGGTCGTCCCTTGGGACGTCACCTCCTCTGACCCCCCCCCAGCTAACAGAGCACCCCCTCCCTCCAGCCCCTTATCTTGCCTTCTTCCTTGTGTAATTTTCCTCGTTTATTTTTTGTGAGCATTGAGAGTTTATTTTTTATTATTTTTTTATTGCTGGAGGGTCATTGACATACAGTGTTAGTGGCAGGTGTCCAACATAGCGATTCCACAATTCTGTACGTTCCTCGGTGCGCACCGCAGGAAGTGTCCCCATCTGTCACCACATGTTATTATGATATTATTGACTACATCCCCTGGGCCGTACTGTTCATCCTCGAGGAATTTTCCTCACTGAGGATCTGACCCTTCCGTTCGGGGGCTCAGCAGTGCGAGGGCTGGCCTTGGTCACACTGCGTACCTGTCCGATCTCGGTAGCTATTCGCCGAAAGAATATTATGGCCCCCACACCGTAATATTGTCTTCCTCACCCCTGAAGTTGTATTTCTCTGGAGCCGCTCGGCCATTATGACTCAGGGGACGGGATGGGGAGCAGGAAGGGAGGGTAGAGGTGGAGAGGAAGGAAAACCAGCCGGCAAGTGGCAGGATAGAGAAGAGGAGGAATCTCTCAGACAGGTCCTGTTCTCATCCTTTGGGATGAAATCTTGAGGGGGGAGGGACAAACTCTAAACTGTGAAAACAGAGGGGGCATGTGTCCCACTCTGAGCTTGGAATCAGCTGGCCATACCACCTGTGTCCCTTAGGGGGCCCTACTGGGTGAAAATGGGAGAGCCCTGGATTTGATGGCAGGAAAGCGAGCAGTGAGTGCCACCCAGCCCCTCTCAGAGGGGTGGAAGGGATCCAGAAGCTCTTGGGTGCTCCACGGAGCCTGAGGTAGATGGCTGACTCAGAGCTGGGGGGCCCGGCCTGGTGGCATTGCCACGGTCAGTGGTGAGGTGAGAGGGGCTCGCACCCCCAGCTGGATAGCGGCCTGGCTGAGGGGCCAGAGTGGGCCAAGGTGGGGCTGGATCTGCTGGGACGGGGCCCGGGCCCCCAGCCAGGCCGGCAGGCTGAGCGTCCCTCAGCCACGGTGAGTATCCATCAAGAGACCCCAGTACGTGGCGTAGCACCCAGACCTTTGTGCAAGGCTCCTTTGCTCTGCCAGCAGGAGGCCACTTGAACTGCACTTGCCGCCTCGGATCCTTTTTTTTTTTTTAATTTTTTTTTAAAGATTTTATTTATTTATTTATTAGGAAAGAGAGAGAGTGAGAGAGAGCATGAGAAGGGAGAAGGTCAGAGTGAGAAGCGGACTCCCCATGGAGCTGGGAGCCCGATGCGGGACTCGATCCCGGGACTCCGGGATCATGACCTGAGCCGAAGGCAGTCGCTCAACCAACTGCGCCACCCAGGGGCCCCGCCGCCTCGGATCCTATTGACCTCCTTTTTCCAGGTCCTGCAGGAATAACCCGTTTCCAGCCTCAGCTATCACTTTCTGCGCGGAGTTCCTCCGAAGCCGCCTCGGGAACCCACTCGCGTGTGAAAGTATCAGGGAGCTGATGGGGGCGCGCCTTGAGCCCTAGATGGTGGGAGCCAGCAGGTCACACTGTCCTGACCCTCGGGAGGGCCCTTCTGAGGGGCTCTGCCTGATAGGCCCAAACCTTCACTTTGGCTTTCCCCATTTCCCTGCTTCCCACTCCTCTGTCCCCCATTCCTATGTCCTGGTCACAGACTTTTGTCCCAGGTTCTCTTTCTAGAGACTCCGGCTATGAGGCCACCTGAGCCCCTGTGCTGAAATCATCCGTAGGCAGCCGGCACCTCTCTCTGCCCCTTCCATGGTCCCACGCATTGCAGGGGCTGGAAGTCTGGAGGCTACCTTTCCCAGCACCCCCTTGCTGCTGGGGATCCAGACGCTGCTCTCTGCTGTGGGAGGGACGCACCGCAGGAGAGAGTTGTGAGGGGGGAAGGAGATGGAGGCCATTCTCCTGGCAGTGTGGTGGCTGCTGGGTGGGAACTGACAGGAGTTTCTGCTGCAACCGGACACGGTGTTCCTTCCACTTCCTCACTCTCAGCTTCGCGCCCGTGCAACTAGGAGGTTGGCAATAATTTTCTGCAAGGTGGGAGCTGGGGTGGCGTGACCTATCGCAGGGCAGAAGTGTGCCCTAACTTCCACTCCTTCAAACCTTCCTACATGTAGTTTCCTACGTTAAATATCTTTCTGCACAAAATACCTAGAGTGTTTCTGTTTCCTCTCCCCCACCCCCTGTACTTAACCTTGACTGATTGGGCTTCCTCACCTCTACCATAGGCTGTACCACCAGGCTCAGGTGGAGGGAAGCCGAAAGGCCACATATTGACCCAAAGAGACATCCAGAAAGAGACTGAGAGTCAGCAGTCACCCCTCCTTCCTTATTAGATCAACCTTCCTTTTGGAAGTTATAGCCAGGGCTTGGGTATGTGTGCTGGTCCTGGCCCAGGACCCTGAGGAAAGTGTGCAAAGATGGGTTCTGGGATAGCTTATCTCTCTGATAAGGATTCACACAGGAGTCATTCTCTCTGCCACTGGATGGCGTTCTGTGAGAACATGATGCTTGTGGTACTGGCAGCCATCTTGGAATCATGAGGGGATACGTCTATGGATGAAAGTCAAAATCCTGAGGCTGGCAGAGGAGACAGACGAACTACTAGGTTGAGCTGCTGCATTAACCCAGGAGCAGCCTACTTTTAGTAGGCATCACCCAGGCAGGACCCTTGCCCTCTGAGTCACATAGAGGCTGGTTCAGAACGCTTCAGTTTTTTCCACACTGACATGCTGGGACCCAGGGAATGCTGGGACCTCTGGGAGCTGGGCTGGGACCAGGCTGAAGCAAGTGAGGCATTCACCTTAGATGCAAAATTTAAGGAGGCGGCAAAAAAATTCAGTAAGCCGGATAAATAAAATTTTAATGCAATATCAAAAAAGAAAAAAAAAAGCTAATGCAAAAAAAAAATACACAATGAACAAGATACCGAGATTTTTATAAAGAGACTAAAGGATTGGTGTCCCCTGCTGGGTCCGCTCTGCTTGTTTCCACACAGGGCGCTCTGCGTGAATCTCATCTGTGACAATCCATATGACGAAGCAGGGCTCCGGGATTTGGAGACGAGCGCTGCCAGAGACTTGCTGGCAATTCCAAGCAAGTCCTGTCCCTTCTCTGGACTCTGGTTACCCCGGCTGTCCTGAGTGGAGACTAGGGCATTGCCGGGATGGCCTCCCGACTGGTCCTCTTCATCCCCATGGCCTGCCGAGGTTACTGTCCCTCTCGCTGGGAGGCTGTGTCTTCTGGGCCATTGACTCCTGGCTATTAATATCTCCGCCATCCCTGGCCTGATCAGGGTGTTTAATGACTGCCAGCTGTGGCTCCGGCCCCCTCCCTCGGGAGAGATAAGAACAGTTCCTGTTCCCACATGGGGGGAGCTGGGGGGGAGGCAGGGTCATTGCTCAGGAAACGGGCCCCGGGCGAGTGGTGGGAATGGAGGGGCTGACGCTGACTCCTCACTGGACTGGGCCCAGAGCTGCCAGATGGGGGTGCCTGCGATACAGACTCCCTGTGCCCCCTCCCCCATGGGAGCTGTCCCGGTCTCCCCACCCCTGCCTGCCTTGTCGCTTTAGATCCTGATCTCAGTAGCCTTAGGGCTCTCCCCAGACATCGCACAGATCGTACAGAAAGCCTGTTCCAAACCGAGTCATCAGCTCCCCAAACCCCCTCCTCCTCCTCCCTCACCTGGATGGTGGATGGGTGGCTTTTCCTCGGCTTACCACTGGGGCCCTTCTCAGCAGCCAGAGCGGCCTACCCCGAGGCCTCATCCCCTTGGCCTCATTTAAGGAGCCTTCCCCGGGTTCCTGCTGCTCACTCGGATTTGGGTGTCCCTGGCGTCCATCATGCCCCCTTGGGACCTAGAGATCCCTACTTAGTCCTGAGACAACCCGACGTCTCTTCACCTGGGAAGCCGCTCCCTATCCATCCAGCTGGTACGCTGGCCCGACCCCGTTGTTCGGCCTCTGCCCCAGAGTGGCAGGCGCTGTCCACATGGTGGCTTCTGCCATCAATTGATGATGGCCCTCTGCACCAGGATGGGGCGGCTCCCCACGCCTCTTTCCAGGAGGCATCCACTGGAGTTAACGGGGCTTTGCCCTCAGGAACTGGGATCCGAGCTCCGTAAAGGGCCAGGGCCTAATCTATCCCCGAGGGGCCCAGCTCTGCAGTTGGGACTGGGACAGGTATCACTGTGAGCCACAAAATTTAGGGGCCTTGGTCAAAATTTAGGGTCTCCCTAAATCCCAGGCTGGCCCTGGGCTCACTCACCAGGCCTGTGGCCTCACTCGCTTTTCCTCTTGTATTTCACTCTGAAACGGAGCTGAGGAGGGAGACCTGCCCTCTGTGTCACCTGGCCTCCTGGGGAGGGGCCTGAACGCTGGTGTTTGGGGCCCAAAGGTCAACCTTGGTGAAGTCCTTGCGGGACCCACCAGGTGGCGATAGAGATGAGCGGGACTGGCCTGATGAGAACCCTAAGAGGCAGGAGGGAGACTGGGGAGCTGGAGGGAAGAGGGAGCACAGGAGAAATTCTGTTAGGGGTCACCCCCACTCCACGGGCAGCTTGGGATGCCTGCCCAAGGTCTCTGCTGGCCTGAGACATTGTTTCAGCTTCTCTCTGTTCCAGAATGCCCAACACTGGGCTTTTTACCTACTGCCACCTCTCAGGGCAGGATCCCACCCATAGTCCTCCCTTTGGCTGCCCATGTCTTGGGTCTCTCCATGGTTGTTTCACTTGCCACCATTCCGGCTGATACATATGATCTCCCCTGGGCTCTCTCCTCACCCCGAAGCCATGATACTAATGGTCGATTTCAGGCACTGTGGTGGACAGGCTGAGTCCAGCTTGCTTCGGTGGCCCCTCCTGGTCCTCCCATAGTCCAGGCAGCCTGTAGGGTCCTTGGTCTGGAAGCCGAGGTGCTTCCCTTTCCTCTGCAAATGCCCTGCTTCTAGCATCTGTTAACACTTTCCATTTGTTTCCCTTCCTCCCTCCCCTCTCCCGCCGGCCTGAGCTCATCCCTCAGTTCCAGAGAGCTGTTCCTTGTTGTCTCACAGCCTCTGTCCTCTGTGATACCTTGTTCTCAGTCTGCTTGGGGATTTCCCTCCAGTTGCTGTCCTCCCTGAGCCCAGAGGACAGAACAGGTGACAGAAGGCTCTGGGCGGCTAGCCCCTTCCTCGTTAACTGCTCATGCCTTAGCTGGGAGCTAAGTCTAGCCATCCACCAGATGGGAAAACTGAGGCCCAGAGAGAGATGGGGAACTGCTCAAGATCTACAAGAATGTCTGAATCAGAACTGGGACTAAAAGACTAGGGCTGGGTCTTCTGGACCTTACTGGTGGACAGTGTCTCTGGAACCAGTTCCCAGAGGCACTGAGTTGAAAAGGGGAGGAGGGAAATCAGAGTGAGTGACATGGGCCAACTGGGCGAGAGCAGCATGGCCGTACTGTCTGTCCCCCCTCTCTCATCCTCCGTGCCTTGGAGTAAGTAGGGGTGGGAACGCTCAGGGAAGAACGGAGCAAGTTCAAGGAGACCCAAACACGCCCCCCACCCCCACTTCCACCACCAGCACCCCATCAGTGGTCACCACTGGTGGTCTGGGCAGGGGGAGAGATGGCGAGTGGCGAGCATGCTCTCTCTAGCGGGCCGGAGAGCGCCTGAAACCAAAGCTAGGAACATTCCCTCCTCTGTCCTACAGCTGACCGTGCACCAGGCAGGCATGGCATGTGAATCTAGATGGAGTTTGCTCCCGCCAGACCTCCTGGGCCACGGATCCAAGGGTATGTGCCTGGGGCCGTCCCTGCTCTGGGTCCAGTCCCTCTGACCCTGGCCTAACTGCCCCGAGTTGGGCCTCCGCAGGGTGCAGGGGTGGGGCTGTCATTGGGAACGGGTCCTGGGATGGTTCCGAGTAGGACAAAGCTTTTAAGGAGCCTTGCAAGCAGATCTGAGCCTTTGCCAACCTATTCTAGCTGCCGCCGCCGCCGCTGCTGCTTCTCCCTTCCTTTTTTCTTGTCTTTTCTTTTTTTGGTAGCGGAGACTTCTTGCTAACTGACACCGACTTTGCCCTCCTGCATCTGCGTCTAACCTTTTCCATTAGTCATATTGGCTCTGTCACTCCTTTTGGTGACATTTGTTCTGCCCTCTTAGCCGAACTCTGGGCAATGTCGACATGGTCAGCTCACACCCCACGCAGCCCTCCCTGCCTGCAGGAATCACTGTGGCCTGGAAAATGCTCCCACCTAACCATTTTGGGGACCACAGGCAGCTCTGTCGGCTGTTTTGCAGTGACCCGAGAATTGAATTGTCTCCTCTTGGCTGGATTTAGAGGGTCAGGGGACACAGCAAGGACCTTATACCAGGTCCTCTTATCCGAGGGTCCTCATCAGAGAGTGAGGTAGAGGCAGAGAATACCACTCAGTGGAACATGAGTTGAAGACCTTTAGAACCACGAGCTTGTCCCCTGGAAGTGCAGGATTCCCATCCCAAACCAGAGGGGTGGTGGCGGCGGCTGGTTACGGTGACCTCCCCTCCTTCTCAACCTCCCGTCCTCTGAATGCGGCGGGGAGGGGTGACTGTACATTGGAAGCCACATGGGAATATCATCCACCAGAGAAACCAAGCCAATTCAACCCACCATTTATTGTACAAGCCTGGTTGCAGAGCTGAGGGGGTCTTCTGGCCGGGGGGTGGGCAGGAAGCCATGTGGCCACAGGGTGCAGGGTAGACCCAGGATGCTAGGGCCCGCAGGCTCTGGTCTGGATGACATACAGGCCAGAGGACCCCTCGGCCGCACTCCAGGCTGGGTGGTAATAATATTAGTGGTGATACAAATAACCAAGAGGATTCAGCTTGTTACAGTATATAAAATGCAGCGGTTAATTTCACTTTCCCATCAGTCAGATCTGAGATAAAACCCTAGCTGTGCCACAGGCGAGGTTCGGCGCTGGGAGACTGCTTCCGCATCTGTGAAATAGGGGCCGTGGTTGCCACCTTACTGAGTATGCGAGGGTGAAGGGGCTCCTCCGTGCACCTCTCTGAGCCTGGTTCCAATAGTTGGCACATAGGCGGACAGCCAAGGGAAGCTCCCACAGCCCGTAGGGCAGTCTCAACTCTTCCAGCCGACCTGGAGCCACTCCACTTCGGCGGGGCCTATGGAGACCCCTGTGCATCCCAAACTAAACTCCCTATCAGAAGCGCACCCGCCTGAGGCAGACGAACTCCTCCACCGGGAGGAGATGGCGGCTCCGAGCGCCACAATGGGGGAGGGGATGGCGTCTCGGAAGAGATGCCTGAGCGGCAGTGCTTCACCCAAAGGAACTTGACAGCGACCGAGGCACTTCAGGCCCTGTCGAGGTGGCGGCGGCGGGTGGCCTTTAGGAGCAAGATCTGTATCCTTGGCGCACTCCACGTTCCCAAGTACACCGCGCGGTGCGGGGGACGGCCGGTGACCTTCCAGGACTGGCTCCTGAGAGCCGGGGGCGCGGAGTCAGGTGAGCGTGTGTGGACTTCTTGCCCTTGATTGGCGGAGGGGGCCTTTGCGGGGCGGAGTCAGACCACGGAGCTCCGCCCCCACATCTTTCCGGGTCGGGGCACCCAGCGCGCCCGCTTGCCGAGTCACGGCTCCCGCGTCCGTACGCCCTCCTCTCCTCCGGGAAAACGCCAGGGCAGAGTTCTCTAGGGGCGTCTGGACAGTGGCCTCGGGGGTCGGGACAGCCTCCGAGCCCGGGGCTGGGGCTGGCCTCGCCCGGGGCAGGCCTCCGCCCCGGTGCCGCCCCGGGGTGGTGGTGCGGGCGGAAGGGGCCCGCCCTGGGCCCCCGGGGCTCCTGGTGGTCAGACCAGGGAAACTTCGGCCTGGAAGCTGGAGGAGCGACGCGCGCCGGGGCTGACGCGGGTCAGCATGGACACCTGCGTGCTGCACGTGGCCCCGTTGCTGCCTCCCGAGGGGTGCTGGTATTTGAGGCTTGAGCCCAAGATGCCTTTCAGGTGCCAGCGCCGCCACTTCCGCCGCAGCTCTGCCTGCACCTGGGGGAAGAGACGCTGGTCAAGCCCGCCCCTCGGAGGCCTCCTCCGCTGCTGATTGGGCTGCTCCGGATTTAGGGTGCTGAGCCAGCCAGTTATATGCTCTTGGGGAGTCTACATTGAGATACCTGGATGCTCCCTTGGCCAGTGCACAGTTGGGACCACATAGGGATGGGGGTCAAATCAAGGCTTTGGAGTGGGAGGAGGCAGAGAGGATCAGAGAGTGCAGTCCAGGGAGGGAGGGGGTACTGCCTGGGGGTGGCTGTATCCCCCTTCTTCTGTTCCCTGCCCTCCAGCTCACTTGGGCTCATCTGAGTGGATGGAGTTCTGTGCTTTGTAACCAGGGTTCTACAGTAACTCAGCCTCTGATGGCCGCTGCCCCTCCCCCCCACCCCCACTCACTACCGACAGCTGCTTAACAAACTGATGTGCCCACGAATCCCAGGGGTGTGTGTGTGTGTGTCTTAAAACATGCCTGCTAAGTCAGTAGGTCTGGGGGGCCGGGTCGGGGCAGAAATCAGCATTTTTAACAAGGTCCTAGGTGAGTGCCCCCACCAATTTTCTGGTCTGAGAACCAGACTGAACCCATTTGTGCTTTGCACACATCCCATCAGTGTTTCCAGACCCTGGGCCAAAGGGAGTGTTATTGCCAGGTCTCCAAGATCTGGGAGGGGCTTACCTCGCCATTGAGAAAGCAGTAGAGGATGGCCACCACAAAACCCTGGGGAAGAAGGGAGCAGGAGAGGTGAGGCAGACAGATTCTGGGAGCCCCCAGCCCTGTACCACCCCTGACCCTGGCCCCTTGTTCCCCTGGTAAACCAAAGAGCTAAGCATAGGGGCTTAAGCAATACTTATTACAGTGAAAAAAAAAATGGAAACCACTGGCAAGGGGCCAAGGCCCCAGGTCGAGTTCCCTTAAAGTCCAGAGAAGAACGCAGCCTTCGGTCGATGGTTCATACCTGGAAAGACCCCACGATGAGCTCAAAGACCATTTTCACTTCAGCTTTAAAGTTGTGGGGAAAGAAGGCGAACACGAAGTAGTGCACTCCGAACAGGGGGATCAGCAGAAGGGTAGACTTGGCCAGCCTCCTGCGGACAGGAGAGGGGTGGACAGTGGGTACGGGAGGTAGGGTTAACAACGGGGATGTGTGAGGCTGGGCTGCTGGCTCCTGGAAATATTGTGTTCACCTCTGCGGTGAACACTGGTGATCTGCGGTGCCTATGCCCTCACGCGCCCCCCCCCCACCTGCTCCCCCAGCTCTCCTAGCCTGGAGACAAGCATGAGGGAGAGGGAAACTCTTCCCACCCTTCTGGAGGGGAGTCTATAAAGGACGCCAGTCCTGAACCCTGAGATGAGACATAGTATTTCAAACTCTGTGACAGCAAAGGGAGAGACAGTCTCAGCCCCCAGGAGATCCTGCTTCCCCCTTGCCTGGTCTCAGTTTCCCTAATCTTCACAGCGGGGTCAATGTCTGCTCGACATGGTCCAATTACAGACATGGGGCCCTCTGTACACTCAGAAGTGCTTTCGAGGCTGTAAAATGCAGTGCATCCAGGAGAGACCCATTCTCTACTGGGGATGAGGACATTTGGGGGAAGGAAGTCTCTGTAATTGGGGTGCTGACCCCATATGCCCGAGGCCACTTGGGAGGATGCTGGGCACTCAAGTTTGTGCCTAGTTCAGTACCACTCGGTGTCTCTGGCTTCTCTGCTGTCCACTCCTCTAGGAGTTGCCATGTCTTCTGGAATTGCTTCCTTCTCTCCCAGCCTCCTCGCAACAATACACACACTCCCAGCACGCTCCGAAGGGCCAGCGCCTCCTTCACCAGCCTTGTGTGGGGGGCAGGGTTGATGCTCATTCTAAATGAGCCCTCCATCTCCGATAGAGCAGGGATCATCCTGCCAGCCCCCTGACCCCACAGCTGGTCCGGGCAGCTCAGTGAGCCCATGGTTCCCTGGCTGGGAGAAGTCTAAGGGCCAAGGGCGTTTATCTCCTCTGCCTTGGCAGTCAGTCCAGGGAACCCTAGTCCTGGGTCTGAGGTCCCACAGCTGACTGGGGGCAGAGAGGCTGGCCTTGCCACTCCTGCTTCTTCCTGGACCCGGCTCCCAGCCGTGCCAAGATCCTGAGCACTGCCCATCCCTCTGGGGCCACAAAATTATCCCCCATGCCCGAGGCTGACAGATGGAGGCTTTCTTTAAATTGAAGGCTTATGGGGAGGTGGAGAGTGGGAGCTGATGGCCCCTCAGCGGGGAGCTCCATCTCCCATTCCCCCCACCCCTTCAGCCCTCGGGGACCTGTCGATGATGACCAGCTCTCTTTGCTTCCACTTCGAGCCCTTTGGAGCAGTTGTACGTTGGGGAAAACAGAGCCCCACAGGCCAAGGGGAGGATCAGGGATGCGCAGGCCTGATGTGCTGCCCCCTGGCAGCCGACAGATCCCTGCGGGGCCTTCCGTTCTCAGACTGGAAGGGAAGCTCCTCCTACGCGCCCAGCGGGGGAGAATGCCGTCACACCGGGGGAACGTGAGCCTTAGTCTCATCAGAGAGAATCACAGGATTCCAGAATAGAATCCTAAATCCAGCAGCTCGTGACATTCTAGCCAAGAATCTTAGAACCCACAGCACAAGATTCCCCAAAGAGAAGCCAGGCCAGGAAGAGTCCAGAATCCCAGGACTGGCCCTTATGGGATGCCCCAGGGTTGCTGGGTCTCTGCAAGCAGGCCCCTACTCACCTCCCCATGGCCACCCTGTCCTTGGTTCCCTAGTTCTGTTTCTGAGCTCTGTTGTTCTCATGAACCCCTGCCTGGTCCTCCAGCCCTCCCAGGAGTAGAGGACAGCCCGCGCACCTCTCCAAGCAAGGAGCACGACTGCTGTCCCACGGACACCATGCCCTCCCCTGCCACGGCCGTGCGCTCCCAGAGCCACGAGGAGGAGGGAGCATGTGTCCATTTCCTCACCTGTAAAATGGGAACAGTTTACAGGGGACGGCGTGCATGACATGAGATGACGTTCGGAGACCCCTTAGCACACACGTGGCACTTGAAGCGCAGGTGTTATTATCACTGGGGACGAGCATCCTGAAGGTGGCTACCTCACTGTTGACCTGGGGACTCCCCCAGGGCCCGCGTCTACAGTGCACTTACTGGGGTCCCTTTTCTGCGCCAGGCACACGCCAGGGACCGGGAGCGTGGTGTGACTAAAGCCCGGGTCATCTGCTGTCTTCTCAAGCTCCCCGGCTCGGCGGCAGACGCTTACCTGGCTCAGATCACCTGCTAGGTACCTGACTGCAGGAGGAGCAGGCCTGGGGAAGGTGACACTGGCGGGCTGAGCCAGGTCATGGGGGGAGGGGGGAGGTGGGCAAGAGGAAGGTGGCTGTTTGGTGACTCCGGAGTCACCAAAGTTCCTGGAGAACTTCCAGGAAATGTGGGCAGATTTGAAGACAGGGGATGGGGATACCTGGGGACCCAGGGCGTACTCACGAGTATGGGATGCTGTCACTCTTCCCAACGTCTGGGGACCGAAGTTTCTGAACCAGGATTTGGATGATGCGAATAAATAGGATAAAGTTCACCTGGTGGATGAGGTCAAGGTCGGCGGTCAGAGAGGGGCCGCCGGGGTGTCTAGCTCCCTGGGCTGATGGCCTGTTTTTTTTCCCCCAGGACGCCTGTTCCTCCTTAGCTCTTTCCCCTTTGGGCAGGCCATCTGGGAACTCTACTTCACATCTCCAAGGGCTGAGCCTCACAACCCATTTTCTTTACCCTAGACAAGGAACTGATGGGGGGAAGGGATGGGGATAGTCCTGCACGGGCACTGGGAGGCCTACGTTTCCGTTCTGACCCTGACATGAATCTCCTGTGTGGCCGGAAGTAAGTCGACGACCCAAGCTGGGCCTCAGTTTCCCCATCTCTACGTGGTGGGAGGAGGCCTTACCAAGATGGAGGTGAGGATGGGGGCCTTTATGATCCACCACAATGAGGAGTTGATGGTGTTCCAGCATCTGGACAGAGCATGGTGGGGGAGAATGAGAGCAGTTGTCCTCAGCCAGAGTCAGAGGCTTTCCCTGGTGTTTCAGCTCTGCCCCCGAACCCTTTAGAAACTACAGGCCCAGGGTCTGTTGCTCCCAGTCCCCCTCATCCCTCCCGGGGGATTGGCCCGAAATGATGGCAGCCAGGGGGAGGGGGTGGGGCGGCAGCTCACCCAAAATCTTCAAAACTGATTGTGACGGCAGTCCACACCATGGTGAATGTGCTGGGCACCCCTGTCAGGGCCAAAGGCGAGAGAAAGAGAGGAGAGGGCACAGGGAGAGGTTTAGGAGAAAGAACCAGAGAGAAAGGAAGAGAGGGAAGGAGGGAGGAAAGGGTGGGTTGCCAGGGCTGCCCTCTGTGGTTACATAGGTTGTGCACTGAGCAAAGATGCTCTCTCCACTGAGGGGGTGGAGCTCTATGCCTGAGGGGCTGTGTCCACCCAAAGGGAGAATCTTTTCCTAACTTTGATGGAGGCACTTTACAGACTAGCAGGGACCCTGCTGTTTCAGGGGCTGAAGGGAAAATGGATGCTCCGAGAACCTGTCCCCCAGATCAGCCCTAGGTGCAGCGGCAGCCTGAGGGCACTTGCCCTGGGGTCAGATGTTTGGGGGACTTTTGCCAACCCTTGGCCAAGAGCCTGGCAGGCAAGACCCGTAGCCCAGGGAGACCTAAGAGTGTAGGCAGGGTTGGCACCCACCCCCTAGTGGGCTCCCCAGGCCTTGCCCCTTCTGTCCCCAGCCTGGAAGCCCTCCCTGGTACCATACCCCAGCCGATGAGTATGTACCCCCAGAAGTACTTCCGCTCGGAGAAGAAGGAGACGGCCAGCAGGGTGTGCAGGTAGAGGCCCTCCACCAGCAGCCAGAAGAAGTTGGCCATGACACAGTACTGGAATAAGACCATGGCTGCCTTACAGCTTACCTGCAGGGGGAGGACAGAGAAGGGGCTCACTCGGGCTCGCAGGGGACAATAAACACAGGTGCAGCACGGCCAACTTCATCTCTCTGTTGTTTTTGCACTGTCCCCTTAGAAATGTCCCCGGTGGTTTTCCCATTACCCTTGATTTTAGATCCTCTGATATTCTGGGATAAGCTTGCAATTTCCCACCCCCTTCCATCCATTGCTTTACCCACTAGATCCCCACGACCAACTCACCCATCTGTCCATCCACCTTCCGCGCATCGATCTCCCATCTCTCATTCCATCCGTGCGCTCGCCCAGCTATCTCCCCAGTCTTCGACCTTTCCACCTACTAGACACCCACAAGCATCCATCCATCTATCTACCAACCTACCTACCCCTCTACCTGTCATCTATCCAATTTTTCTTTGCTTTACCCATCTGTCTTTCCATCTACACAGCCTTCCACGCGCCGACTTACTCGGCCGGCCATCTACCTACCCATTCACTTAAGCCCTCCCCCAGCTACTCGTTCACCTTCTTTCACTTAGGATGGAAGGTAGCTGGAAGAGGTCTGAGGGAGAATTCGTGCCCGAGTTTGCAAGAGTTGCCTGAATGTGTGGAGCTACGGGCTGCGGGCTGCGGAGTGGCGCCCTGATGGAAGTGTTGGGGACAGATGGGGGCAGAGAAGAGGCAAGAGGAAGAGGAAGTAGGGATGAGGAAGAGGAGAGGGAAGGGATGGTCGGTCCTCCTGGGGGCAGAGGAGCTGGCGGGACAGTGGGTTCCCAGGGCAGGTGAGGACAACGGGCGAGTCAGGGGGATCCCTGAGTAGGGCAATCAGGGGCTGTGGGTGGCCCACCTGGCATGACTGGAAGGTCCTCTGGGCCCTCTGTCCTCTTCCAGAAACAGTCTTCCATTTTAGATCAAGTAGCTGTGAGCCAGAGCTTAAAGCCATCCCCCTCCAGGAAGCCCTCTAGATTCCGCTCCTCCCTGGAACACAGGTTCCCACCCTTCCTTCTGTGCCCTCGGCTTTAAGACATCCTCAGAGACCAGCTTGCTCTCCTGTCCCTCTGGCTGCAAGCTCCTTCCTCAGGTGTCCCTCCAGCCCTGGCAGCGTCCCCCATCCTCCCCCACTCGCTTTACAACTAGAGGAGCTCATCTCTTTAACGGGACAATTGTTTGTGCTTCTTGCCTTAGAAAAGCTCTAGATAGTTGCTAATGAACTGGGAAGCCAGTCTCCGCAATTATCTTTGACAAGCGTGCCGGAGGCTTCCTGCCTTGCCAGGCTCTGGAGCTCGGAGGTCCCAGCTCTTCCCGGGTGGGAGCCTCTGAGGAGCTCTGGGATCAGCCGGGGTGGCCGATCTTCTTGTCAAGAAGCCCGAGATTCCACCATGAGAGGTTCATTCTCTGGGGAGAAGGTATTGCTGACCCCAAATAATGCAGTGCCTCTGAGGTCCCTCATGAAGCAGTCAGTCACTGGCCACAGGAGTGGGCGGGAGCCAGGGCTGCTCTTGAGCTCTCTGTCTTAGGTCTGGGGCACTCAGAGAGGGGGCCCAGTGCTCGTGATCACTTAGAGATGGACCCCTTACTGCTGGGCAATGAATTCCTTAGACACTCTTCCTGAGGAAGCTCCAGAACGGGGCTGATGACAGGGGAAGAAGGGAAGAGAAGGGCTGTGTGTTTGGACTGGCTCCAGGTGGTGGGGGTGGGGGAGTGGAGAAAGGAAGCTTGGAAGTCCTTGCAAGATGGGGAAACTGAGGCAGGGAGTTCCCAAAGGTCACTTGGGAAGTCAGTGGCGGGACGGGGGGCTGTGGACTCTGGCCACAAAATGTCACATGCCCCACTCAAGGAGAGGCCCTTGTCACGGGCACGGGAAGGTGGGAGAGCTCCCAGGCAGCCGAGCGCCATCCCCTGTAGCTGTGAGGGGAGTGGGATTCAAGGAGCTGCGGATGGGGGTAGATGGGGGGGGGTTGGCCATCCTGGGAGTGAGAGAGAAGAGGAAGGAAGAGAGAGGAAAGGGGGAGAAGGCGGGAGAAGAGGGATGCAGGTGTGAGAAGGTGAAGGGGAAGAGGGAGAGCGAGGCGGGCCGGGCAGGGTTCTCACCGAGCCCTTGGTGCAATGGTCCAGCTCCTCGCTGTCGAAGAGGGTCAGGTCTTTGATGAAGACAGAGGCGGCCCTCAGGATGAAGGATATGAAGAGGTGCACGTGGATGTAGTTTCGCGTGCAGTGGAGCTTCCTGCGCAAGGCAAGGCGGGCGGAGCTGGGGGGCTGCAGGGGCCTCGGCCGCCTGCCCCAACCGCATGGTCCCGGGCTCAGCGCGTGAGGGCAAGGCAGGGGCAGCCTGTGGCCTCCGAGTGCAGGCCCCGCCCCCGGGTAGCCCCGTCCCCAGGGCCTCGGCCTCCAGGGCCAGCCCCACCCTCTGGTGTGTATCCCCAGGTTCAGCGCCGGCCTGTGGGGGCGAGGCTGAGAAAGGTGGACCGATCGGGGCAGCTTGCTGTCTCCCGGGGAGGTTGGCCCGGCAGGGGGACAGGGACAGGGGCTGTGTGCTGCCCGGGTGGGGGGTGACCGGGGAGGGGGCTGGAGCACGACTGGGCCAGGCTGGGCTGGAGCAGAGGAGTGGCCTGGCTGGGTCGGCCTTGAGGCTTGCTGCTGGGGGTAGACCTCACCTGAACAGGCTCAAGATGGCCGTGGCAATGAGAAGGGCAGCGAGGGACAGGCTGTGGCCAATGGTGTATCCGGTCTTCACGGAATTGTAGAACATTGACCACCGCTGCTACAGGGGGGAGGGGGAGGTCATTTTAGGGGGGGGTGGGCTCACCTAGGGGCTGCTGGCAGGGTCCCGTGCCCTACGCACCCCACCTCCCATCCCTGCCTTGGCAGGTGAAGAGGCCCAGGGATCAGCCCCCCAGTGGCCCCACAAGAGAGAGCATGCAAGCAATTAGGACGCCAAAGAAGATACTGGGGGCGGTTTGCCACCGTGGGTTCTCAGAGGCAGCAGTCAGCGGGATGAGGGCAATCTGGCCTTTCGGGGGTGGCAGGACAAAGCTAGAATCTGAGAGCTTCTTGCTGGATGCCTCCCAGTGCCCTCCGCATGGACACACATGCAGAGCCTCGGTCACCGGACCCCTCTCGTCTTGCTCACCACGCCCCACCCCTGCCGGAGTCCGGGCAAGTGGGAAAGTGGGATTTAGGGGATCTAGATCCTGCCCGAGGACCTGGTGGGCTTTGAGGACCTCTGAGGAAGTTGCCCTCGTGGGAGGAGTGGAAGCTCTGAGAAGAGCGTCAGGGGTGGGACAGATGTCACAGCTGACAGACGCACGTACACACTTGTGTCCCCACACCAAAGCAGGGACGGGCTCCTAGCTGAGGACTTCAGTTTCACCCTACCTTCCTATCAGAATCCCTCCCTGGTGCCTGGGCCCATGTCCACACAGCGAGCACATCTTCACCTGTCCCCGGGCGGGCATCTCTCTGTCCTGGGACTCAGGACCGCAGTCCTGTCCCTGTCCCTTTCCCTGGCTGGCGGCCGGGTATCTGAGGGTGGCTCCTTCCAGGATCTGCCCCTCACTTTCCCCTCTGCATGAGATGGGAAGATGAGGCCTGCCTGGCCTGCCCCCTCTAGGGCTGGAGCATGGCGCCCACGAGGCAGGGGGGTGGGGGTGGGGTGGGGGTGGCCCAGCCGGGGGATGCTGCTTCAGCTTTTGTTGCTATATGTCATCCTCGTGAAAGCCCCCTTCCTGTTCCGGGTCAGGGAGGGACAGGGAGATGAGCGTCTGGAAGTGCAGGTGTGGTAAGGGAGGGGGCTTGGGGAGGACGGACCCCCACACCCCGGTCCTGGCTTCCACATGGACAGCAACCTTACTCCTTGCTGGGGGAGAGTGCAAGGAGCCTTGCAGGCCGAGGCACTCTGGGCGGTGGGGGCGGGGGAGGCAGGGGTGCACGGAGGCCCACCTGGTCCAAATCTGAGGCCTTGTCATCCCAGCCACAGGCAACGGGGTAGGGGCCGGGCTCCAGGTCCGTCCAGCCCTCGGTGGTGCAGCCACGGCTCACGTTGAGGCCTGGGTGGGGGGCGGGGGCGGAGAGGAGAGAGGTTGAGGCTGGGAGCAGGGCGAGTCCATGGAGTAGGCGTGGGGCCTGGCTGTCTCTGAGCTCACCTTATCTGGGCCACCCCCGGTGGTGTCGGGCTCCAGCCACCCCTCTGTAGACTCCGGGGCATCATGGGGGACTTGGGGGTGGGGCAGATCCCCTCCAACACGGGGGCAGTCACAGCAGCCCTTCCTGGGCTCAGCCCTGCCCCTTGCCATGTCTGAAACTGACCCCCGGGGCAAGATAGATAAAGTGACCCTCGTCACAGCCTGGGTTCTTGGTGCAGAATGACCCGTGCCCCACGTCACGAGCTGAGTGTTCACCCTGGTCACAGGGCCACAGGGGCTGGTGTGGCCGAGGGGCAGCTCCTGGCTCACCCTGCCTGGGCCAATGGGCCTGCTTTCCTCTCGCACCCGCTGTGGCTCAGACGGGCCACTGCAGAGGGACCAAAGGCGAGGCAGGAAGGAGGACGCCTGAGAAGGGCGCAGGTCTGAAATCCTAAGTGGGGAAGCAGGGAGTCCCGGCCGGGGAGCCTGGCCAGACAAAGGCATGTGGTAGGGGGCATGAAGCAGCACAGCCTTGCAGGGTCTTGGGGCTGAACTCCACTGCGGCTGGGGCTCCGGGGCTGTGGCACTCTCCAATGTCCTTGGAGGCCCAAAGATGAAGCAAAGGGACAGGACCCACTAGTGGGGACTGTGATGTGAGGGCTACCCTTGTGGCGGCTGGCTCTCTTGCCCTGGGGAGGGGGTGAAGGGAAAATGGGGCCGCCAGAGAAGATCCCCGGGCTCACTAAAGAGGCACCCAAGTCCAAGTCCAGGCGAGAGCTGGCTTGTGGGGGTGGGAGGGAGCGGGGGAGAAGAGGAGAAGGAGGGGGAGGAAAGGAGCAGGAGACAGGAAGACAGGAGAGAGGAGAAGGGGCAGGAGGAGGAGGTAAAGGGAGGAGGAGGAGGGAGAGGATGACGCGGTGAGGAGATGAGAAGAGCTGAGGAAGAAGCTGGGTCCCAAGGTCCTTGCCCTGTAGCTCCTTCCTCGCAGCCTGGCCGCTATCATCACTGGGGTCACCGTCATCACCACCACCAGCATCATTGTCGTCACCAGCACGGTGTCACCGCTGTCCCCGGCACCACCACCACCGGCGCCATCATGGTCACCACCGTCTTCACCAGCGCCACAACCACTATCGTCACCATCTCGGGTCCCATCGCTGTCACCAGCACCGTCACCGGCAGCATCACCTTTGAGCGCGAGCTTTCCACCCCGCTGCCCCCCCCAACCCGGGCAGCCTAGGTAACTTCAACCAGGCCCTCAGGAAACCGCAGGCCTGCCTCAGCCCCAGATCTCAGGAGCCCACCGAGGGCCCCTCCCAGGATCCGATTCTTGTGCGGACTTCCCCCACCAGCTAGGGGGGCAAGTCCAAAAAGGTGACAAGGCCCAATCAGCCAGCCTTGAGGTTGGGATACCAATGCATCAAGTTTTGAGCGCCCCATCAATCACCAGCCCCTTCATCCCAGCCTCCCTTCCTCACCGCCACCACATTCTTCTCTCCCTGGAATTAGGCAGGAGCCTCCTGCTGACTCTCTCCGATTTCCTGTCCCCTCCAACCTGCTCCCACCCCGAGACAGCTGAGGAGAATGTTCTTAAACCTAGACCATTTCAGCACACTCCTGCTGAAATTCTGTCCATGGTGCCCCGTCCCAGTGAGCCATGGCAAACATCTCAGGGGGCGTCAAGACTTTCTTATCTATGGCTTCATGATGGAGGGGGCAGGGTAGGGAGGTGTCCCACAGACCCCACAGACATGCTAATGTAGCCAGTGTTGAGTCTTAACCAAAATGGCGATCCTAGTTGTCACTCTTAAAAAATGTCCTTTCAAATTTTTCAAGGTAAAAACGCCATAGATGAAAAACATGCAGACCAGGCATCGAAGGACTAGGCCCCCACGGACATTTTAGTGCCCTGATGAGCAGTCCCTGGCCTATCCTGGGGAGATGACTTCTCTCTAACTCTACAGTCTTTATCCTCTTCAGGTATCTTTAGCTTTCCCTGTAGAACTATGTGCCTTCCAATGCTTCCAGGAAGGACTCTCCTTCCCCAGTCCTGTTACCCAAAGGGGCAAGGATTGGGGTTGACACTGTCCCCACTCTATACTCGCCTTCTCGCAAACCTCCCTCTTTGGAGTTTAAGGAGTTTAAGGCTCAGACTTTCTTCCCACAAAAACTCACACTCTTTCCCTTCTGTTTGCAGCCCCTACCCTGGTCTCTTATTTCTCTCCATCATTTTCAGAGGCTAAGGCCGCCAGGTACAGCTGTGCAGGTTGTTCACTGCACAAGAGCATCTGGCTGATAAACATGGGGGCTGCGATCTACCTCATATTCAGCTTGTCATTAGGTGGGTTCTGGTGGGTTCTGGTGAGAGGTTGACTCTGCCTGAGGAGGGACTGCCTTCTTCTCATCTGCACAAAGGCGCCATATGGGCCCTGGTGGGGCTGGCAGCCTCGGGGTTAGCCAGATGGTGGGCTGCTGTCCAGGTTCTTAAGGGAAGAGCTGCCTTGACAATTCCAGCGGGACAGAAGGAAAAGCCATCAGGAGGAATGCAATTATTGGAGTGTCAGGGAGGAACACAAGTAGCAGGCACTTCCAGGGATTTGAGAGAAGGCTGGGTGCCAGGCACTGCGGACTGGACACACGAGAGCTGCTGGACGAATTCATCGCCTACCCGCCCAGGTGCCGGGTCCCCCTGGAGAGCTGGGCTAGGTGGGAGCTGGCCTGGAATACAGCACATCTCTGACTGCTCCCAGACTCCTCAGGGAGCGCACAGACATCTGTCCCTCATGCTGAGGTCACAACACTGAGCACTGGAGGGCAAAACCAGCCTGCACCAGAGTCCCTTTGGCTCACCTCCTGTCCATTTTTACACAGAAACAGGTCCAGAGAGCGAAAGGCCACCTGGAATAAGAGATGCCCAAGAGTCTTTCTGCTCAGCCTCTGAATACTTATCTAGGCCCTGCTCCTCTAATCCTTCCCCTTCTAGACCTGCTCCTCTCTCAGGTCCTCCCCCAATCCAGACCTACTCCTCCCCTGGGTCCTCCTCACCCTAGATTTGCTCCTTCCTGGAGTCCTTCCCCATCCATACCTGCTCCTCCCTTGAGTCCTCCCATCTCCAGACCTTCTCCTCTCTTGGGTCCTTCTCCCTGAAGACCTGCTCTTCCCTTGAGTCCTCCCCACTCTAGACCTGCTCCTCCCTTAGTCTTTGATGCGTCTCGAGCTCATCAAATCTAGACCTGAGGCGGGCATGCTGGATCCCTCCCTCCCTGCCAGGAGTCCCACGCACCCTTCACAGGCAAGTTTCCCACGTCTCTCCTCTGCCATGCTCGAAGTCCAGACCATTACCACTTCTCACCTGCCTTGTGACTGGGTCTTCCTATTGCACCTCCAGAATCCTTTCCATGGAAATCTGAATTATCGGTTAAAAACCTAAACCTAAATTGGACTGTGTCAGTCCCTGGCTTTGGGGACCGCCCCCAGTGGTTTCTCAGTGAACTTAGGAAAAAGTCCAAGTCAGTCAGTGCTCAGGGCCGGCATGGCCTCCGCCACCGGTCTCTCCTCTTCTCCCTCCCCTGCTCAGCCTGGGACCTCCACTGCATTTCCTCAGTGTCCATCCCACGGGCTGCTGATCCTCCCTCTCCATGATCCCCCCACCCAGGATCTTTCCCACCTGCAGGTCTTTGGACCGCGGCTGAAGTATCACCCCCTCCACCCACAAACACTTGCCTTAATGTTGTGCCTTACCCCCTTCTCCCTCCCAGGACTCCTTACCGTTTACGGCACGTGTTTGTTTTCGCGTTAAAGGTCTCTGCAGCTAGAGCCAGGCAGACAGCATGGCTGGTCTAACGCTCCCCGCCCTGTGTTTGCCTCGCCCATGCCCGTCATACTGGTAGATGTTTAATAAACATCCACTCAATGAAAGAATGGCTGAATATATCCTGGGAGCTTCCTAGGTGAGTCGATGGCGAGAAAGCCTGGTTCCTAAAGAGGCTCCTCCTTTTCTTTTCTGCCTTCTCCGAGAACATTCGTTGAAGCAGAACATGACAAGGTGTGTAAGCAAAGCCCCAAAGGTCGTCGGCTCCAGGCAGTGAAAGATGATTATGACCAGACAACAGGAACCACGGAGGCCATGATTTAGTCATGCACCTGTCAGTCAATCGGTTATCAATTGCTGAACATTTAGTGAGCCCTTCACCGTGCGTATCTTTTATGTGAAGGGCTAATCAAATCCCATGAATCCTTCAAAGACCTAGTGCCAATACCCCCTCTTCCAGGAAGCCCCCCACTGGTTGCTCGAACCCCTCTGACCACTGTCCTTTGCCTTCTCACTTCCTCGACAGGTGGGGACCCGCTCCAGCTGGTACAACCTGTGCCACCCAGCTCCCTGGCTTCGACCCGGGCTTCTTACCTTGAGTTGAGGAAAGAAAGTTAAAGATGAGGGGGCAGGCCAAGACGACCACCTGGCCCGGAGGGGTGGCTGGCCAGCAGGTGAGGTTGTCCCACATCTTGCTGCAGCCTGTGGGGGCGGGGGGGGGGACGGCAGAGGACACACAGGTCAGCGCAGTCACTGGTTTCCTCCAGCCGTGGGGCCTGAGCCCACCGGCACCCATTTTCTTCCTCCTCTGGGGTCCCGCTTGGAGGAACCTCCAGTCTGAGAGGGCTGGCATCACCCTGCCCAGGCTGCAAAGGGCCTCTCCGGATGGGCAGGAGGATCCCAGCTCCATGGTCCTCAGTGAGGGATGGAGCGCCCCCTGGGGGTGTTTTGAATAGCAGTGGGGGTTTTGTATGTTGCAGAAATCGGGGGGGTCTCACCCGGCATTTGGTGGGCAGGTCCCAGGGACGCCTGGCAGACATCCTGCAAGGTGTCTCATGATTATGAATTGTGTAGTATTCTGCAAGACTTTCAGATGAGTCGCTGGGCATTTGTGCAGGTGAAAACATTTTGTAATGACAGAGCCTCGACTCTGACTCTATTTCGCATATAAACACAAGGTACTTCCTGTAGAGTTTTAACATACGTGAGGTCTTCCAGAAACACAATTGAGTAAAGGGAGGGAAGACTGTGCTTTGTTGTATGTTGAACATCATTTTTTTTAAAACATTTTATTTATTTAACAGAGAGAGAGAGAGGAGAGAGAGAGCACAGGCAGGGGGAGCAGCATGCAGAGGGAGAGGAGAAGACTTCCCGCTGAGCAGGGAGCCCAATGTGGGATTCGATCCCAAGAGCCTGAGATCATGACCTGAGCTGAAGGCAAAGGCTTTAACCCACTGAGCCACCCAGGCGCCCCAGTATGTTGAACATTAAGAGCTGTTCAAGGTTTTAGAAAATCACATTACCTCCCACAATGCTGCCCATGAACCCGAGTCAGGGAAGCAAGCAACCACCATATAGATCAACCCACCCGTCACATTTCCAGAATGTACGAGTATAGATATAGCCTTCAGGCTATGTCTTCTTATCTGTCACTGTGACTGTGCCTGAATGTGTGCATAGTATTTTGTTATAAATTACTTTCCTTTTCCTTTTACAACCAGCACTTCATTAAAAAAAAAAAAAAAGAAAGAAAAAGAACGCACATATCCTGAATTTCGTAAAGGAGACATTGGAAGATATCTGTCATAAAAGGAGGTGTCGGGTACGATGGGGTGGTGGGTATATCGGGATCCAGCTAGGTCTTGAGGAGTCTTCAGAAAATTAGAAAAGCAACACCTGTGCCCCCAACTCGGACAAACTGTGACTTGCGCTGTGGGGTGGTGTTCAGGAGGCGAGTTCCGAGAAAACCCCGCCCTGCAGGCTGTGTTTTCCACTGCATACCTGTGAGCCCAGCCCCGAGGGCTGGCCGGTGGAGGGTGCACAGTGGGCCCCTGGGCGGCTGCTTTAATAGGCAGATGCATGATTTTGCCTCTTTAGGGTCTGGGTGCGGGACCAAGACTCCTCTGGATCCCCTTCCCTGGGGGGGATTTCACTGTTTCTTTGCAATCCTGCCAGGCCCGTAGATTTTCTCAGGAAACCCAACCCCCAAGCCAAAGTCAGTGCCAACCGGGCCCAGCCCAGCCCAGCCCAGGTCCGAAGGTTCATAAGTTCTCAGGAAGGGGGCCTGGGAAGAGGAGGTGAAAGGACGTCCCCAGCTGGGGAAGAGCCCTGGGACCCTGAGTGCTGGAGGGGGGCTGGCACTGGGGAGGGGGGCCTTCTGGGGCTGCAGCAGCCAGGCGGCGGTGGCAGCTGAAGGCTGAGCGCACCTGGATCGCTGGGGCCCGGCCAGAGAGCACAGACTCCCTCCCTTGGGGGCCCCAACCCCTTCTGTCCACTCTGTCTTGAGGCTTCTGTGGCCTCCCTCTGGCTCCCAGTCCCTCCTCCACTCCTGTGCCAGCCTCTTTGGAGGCCCTGGAGGGGCCCACGAGGCCAGGCACATCCCGCTCGCCGTTCAAGACCCTGTTAATAACAGCAGTTACACTTAGGTAGCCTTTGTATGTGGGAGGCATGGTTCTACCCTCTTTAAATAAACAACTTATTTAACCCTCCCATTTTACAGATGAGTAAGTGAGGCACGGAGCCGTTAGGTAACTAGCCCAAGGTCACGTCGCTGGTGAACGGTGCAGCCTGTTCACCCATTGCCACCCTCCCTCTCCAGCAAACCTCTCGTGCTCCTCCTGTTCCGAAGGGCTCCGGGCCCATTGCTCGGGGGGAATTTTGCTCTGCTGGACTCTGTTTAGCTCTCTGACAATGCTGGGCACACCTTGTTTTGTACTTATTGTGTCTGGGTCCCCGCCAGACTCCGAGCTCTCTGGATCTCCAGCTGCAGCACGGGCCGGAGAGCAGATTCGGAGCTGGGTCCCTGGCCCTGAACTAGGCTTCCCAAGAAGCGCAGGGGAGACTGGGCACTGCATTCGGGAGGCTGCACTTGGCCACCAGGACTCTCAACACCACCAGGACTGGGCCGTGAACTGTGACATGGCAGGAGAGCCAGGGAAGAAAAGCCATTGGGGGCATGTAGTCCGGGAAGCTTCCTGGAGGAGGCAGCAGGTTCAGGAAGTTGAGAAGGGGGTGGCAGGTAAGAAAACGCTAGCCATCTGGACAGTGCCCTGGAGAGGCCCCACAGGCCCCCCATGTATGTCCCCAGACCCACAGAGATGCAGGGCCCTGGCTGGCCGTGAGTGCCCACCGGGGACTTCACCTGAGCAAGAAAGCAAGCTTGGAGCCTGGGGTGGGAGGGGGTGAGGCAGGGTGGGGGCTTCTGTGTGCACCGACAGACACACACAGACACGCACTCCCAGACACAAAGGACCAGAGACATATGTGCAAATACACATACATGTGTGTTTATGTGGTCATAGAAAGACCTAGAAAGACAAGCAAACAAAGGGACAGAGAGACACATGCAACTCACAGACACGTAAGCATAGACAGGAGCGGGCACACTGGAGATATGCACACACACGCACACACACACACACACACACACACATCCACGAAGCAACACACTGCGCACGGGGCAGACACATCCAGGCCTCTCCAGGCGTACAGACACACATGCCCCTGACGCACACAGACCAACTCGCAGTCCGACATGGGGCTTTGCTGGTCCCAGAGACACACGCAGCTCTAGACCCACGTGGGCCGAGAGCACACATCTGGACACACGCAAACATGCAAAGAGCCCCCACGCAAGGTCAGGGGCACACTCATTGCCCACAGACCCATACTTGCCCTCCTCCGGATCACAGGCCATCTTCCTGGTGGCAGGATGTTGGCACCCGGCAGGTGCCCTGTGCCAGCAATGACCTCACTGGGATCACGAGGGCGGCTCACCCTCAGGGCCTAGGAGGCACTGCAGCGGGGCCTAGATTCCGGGGTCTGGGCCTCTCTGGGCTGCCTGCAGTCCCAGATCCTGCTGCTGGGGCCGCTCTGCCATGTGCCCTGCCTCCCTACCCTGGCGGGTGGCGGGGGGCGGCGCATAGACAGTGAGTGGTCTGGCCACCCACCCCTCACCCAGGTCTTAGTCTTAAGGCCCCCGGAGGCAGGGATCTGTCTTTCCTTGAGAGCTTAGGGAGGTAAAGGCCCTCCGTGAGGCTACAGATACTTATGGTGCAGGAGGCAGAGACTTGTGGCACGGGGGCCAAGAAGAAGGGATCCAGAAGGGGTTGCATAACTGGCAGCCTCAGAGAGATGACAGGAGACAGGGAGCCCAGGAGAAACCTCGGGCTCCACACCCACCCCCACTCCCTCTAAACAGTCTGCGGAGGCACCTCCCACCTCCCCAGGCTCTCTGCTTCTCCACGTCCTCCCAGTCCCTCCTTTTGAATCTGGCTTAAGTGTACCTTTCAAAGGAAAGTCTCTGTAATTCCTCCCGTGCCTTCCCCGGGGCCGCTGTGCCAAGTGCGGGGCTCCCGGGGTGGGGGAGTGGGGAGTAGAGGGTGCTGTCTCTCATCTGATGGGACGACCCTGCCGGCTCTGGGCAGCTGGGCAGCCTTGGCCTGCGGGTACCCCTGGCATCCCCTTTCCCACCACGGGGCTGGAGCAGGAGGACGAGCTGGGCCCCCATGTGCTCAGCCTCTAGGTTTGACTGTGACTCGTCTCGGCAGCCGGACAGTGAATGCTCGTTCATCGGGCCTGCGGGAGGTGGGCTGGGATGGGGAGGAAAGCACGTGCGCCTAATGGCCGGTGTGTGTGGTGGTGCCTCTGGGTGCAGAGCCTGGGGCTGGGAGGAAGGAGCTGGGGGCCTCAGAGCCTAGTGTGTGCTCCTTGGTTAACAGCACGGAGCTCCCGGACCTGGGGCAGGGGATGGGATCAGAGAGGCCTGTTGGGGCTTCCTGCTTCCATCTGGTCCCCCAGCTTCTCCCAGCATCCTCTCCTCGCCCCCAGCAGCTCCATGGTGCCATCCCCACCCAACACGCGTGGGAGGGATGTGCCTGGATCTGGGCTCACGATGTGATGAGGCAGGGCTCCCGGGGGGTCCGGGGCCCTCCTCTCTTCCTGCTGGGCCTCACCTGCTGTGTCATTCTCCAGCTGGGCTTCCTCCAGGCAACTCTTCTGTTGCGCCTCGATCATCCGTAGATGGTAACATTCCTCCTCCCACTGCAGGCTGGTTGCCTGGCCACCCTAGGGGACAGACACAGGGAGGGGACCCGTCATCCTCATCAGCTGCCTACCTCTCGTCCACAGATTCCAGGAACATGAGACCCAACAAGGCCCGTCACTTGACTGACCCAAGTTCCAGACGGAACCCCAATCCCAACCCCAGACTAAAACCCGGCCCGGACCTGGATTGGACCCAGAACTCTTGTCCGCTGTCCTGACAGCTGGCTCTGCCTTGAGGGTCCTGTCGCGGCTTCTTGGTGGCTTCCAAGACTGCTGCAGGTGTCACAGCTTGGTCTTTTTGTGGGGGAGCACTAGAGCATTACTCTGGACGAAGGTTGGAGGGCCTCTCCGTGGGGCCCAGAGCCGGCCCTCGGGACTCTGCCACCTTCCAGCCTGAGTTGGGAGTCCTGAATCCTCGCCTCGGTCTCTCCAGATGGGAGGGACCCAGCTAGTGCTACCTGGTTATGAGGAGCTTGTCCCTGGAGCCAGGCCCGGGAGGAATCCAGGCTCCATCCTCCAGGCTCTGTCCCCATTCCGGGAGCCGGTGCTCAGTCTCCCGGCTCACGAGGCTGGGCCGGGGGGACCCTCCTTGCCCAGACCTCACCTGCTTTCTTCTTAGCTTCTAAACAATTCCAGCTGTATCAGATCTAATGAAGGAGGGGAGGTTTCAGGAAATAAGAGAGGCCCCTGGGAGGTGGGGAGAAGGGATGGGAAGGCCCAAGCCTCCCACCTCCCCTTCCCCGCACCCTGGCCGGGGATCAGGGGATGGAACCAGACCTTCGTGCTGCTGTGGGGGCTGGGCGGGCCCTGGCTTTGGGGCCAACATGTGAGTATGCGTGAGGGCTGCCCAGGGACCGACAGGGAAAAAACAGGCCTTGGGAACCACTGGGTGGGCGAAGGCAGGTGAAGGCCTCCATGGAGGAACCACTGAGCTGGTGGAAACTTCTGTGAGTCGATCCGGCTTTAGGGGCTGCCACCCCTGGGCAACCCCATATCAGTTTCCTCCTCCTGCTCAGCGAAGAGAATGCCATGGTTTCCCAACAGGGCCGTTGGAGAAAGTTCAGCAAGGCAGCTCCTGAATCAAATACTCTCGGTCTCTCTTCCAACTTGTCCCTCCTGCCCTGGAACAAGGTCCTCAATTCCCTCAAATGGGCCTCAAGCACCTCCCCTGCTGACTCAAAGGCGTGTTGCCACGGGGCTATGGAGGAAAGCATTTCCTTCCTTCTGGCTGGGTACCAAGGGTGTGACTTTGGCCACTGTTCTAAGTAAGGTGACCGCACAGAGGGATAAGCATCCCACCTGCCAGAGAGCTTGCCGTTGCTATAGAGGGAGGGGGTCCAAGCAGAAGCTGGCCAACCCACTGCTCGAGAGGCTGCAGAGCTGAGTCCCTTCCACTCGACATTCTCGTCCCTCATGGGAGCCTTGGTGGAGCCTCACTGTCATGGAGGTCCTCAACATCCAACTTTCCCATACGCAGCTAAGCACCATGGCTGGCCTAGCGCAGGTGCAAGGGAAGGCCTCATTGTCCAGGATGCCTTTCGGACTTCCCAGCACCCAGACCTCACCTGCCCATGTGCCTTGGGCCTGGAGGCCCCACAGTGAACCTGGGTTCCATCTTGGACTGTCAACTTTACCAGCCAAGGGAGGGAACGACATGAGCTGGTGAATCATTTGAAACTCGGCACATGGAAAGCAACACAGGTCTGTTGGGGAGCAGGATATGGTTCTTCATATAACCGTTTCAAAGAAAATACATAGGGTTTGAAGGAAATGTGCTGTGGTCTCCCTTTGGGGTCACATGTTTCCCTTCTGGCCCCAAAGCATTACTCAGACTGAAACACTTGAGATGCTCTGTCTTTGGTGATCTGTGGCTAGCTCATGCTGCTCAGGCATGCGAAGAGGGGTAGCTAAAGGACCCCAGAGGTGACTTCTGGATGAAGAACCTGGGGACTGGCTCATGCCCCACCATTGGTCTGTCTTGCTTCTCTGGAACGCGCTTCTCCCCAAAGTGCCTTCCCAGCCCTACTGCCCTCCAGGAACGCAGTGCGTTCTGCCTTCTGGCCCCCTCCCAGCCCCGCCTGTGTCTCCTGCCCATTCTCCTGCACCCCGCTCCCCACCACATGAACATGAACATAGGATGGAAGGGAGTAGATATCTGTTTGTGGCTGCCTTCCACCATCCCTTATTCTCTTCTGGTGCCATGTCCTCATCTCCATCGGGGAAACCACCTCCTTCCCCACTCCTCGTTCTTGGGGCTCTGATGAGCAGTCTTCTAAGAGATCAGCATGGCATCAGACTTGAGCCCGCCAGAGCATTCCTGGACTTAGCATATGGCCCAAATCATGTTGCTCAGAGCCAGCAGGCTCATTCCTGGGACTTTGGATTAAGAGATTAGACAAACAGATTTGGTCTTTCCAACTAGACTGGAAACCTCAAAGGGTGCAGGGGGTTGAAACTACTGCTACCATCTTGTTGCTTCTTGTGTTGTTGTGGAACACAACGCTGAAGGTCACACAGGTAAAGGCCGAATAAAGAGATGGAGAAAAACTGGGTCATCTTGACATTATCTGAGTCCCTGGATGTAGCCATGCCTGAAAGTAGCCCTGTTTCCAGCAACATGAGTTAATATCTTTGTTTATTGCTGGAGTCAGTTGAGTTTTCTATCCTTGTAACCAAAAAAAGTCCAGACTTGTGCTCTGGGGACAGGACAGTGGATGCCCTCATTTGCTGGGTCTTTTTTTTTTTTGAAAGAGAATACACAAGTCAGAGGGAGAGAGAGAATCTCAAGCAACCTCCATACAGGGTGGAGACAATGCAGGGCTCAATCTCATGACCCTGAGATCAAGACCTTAGCTGAAATCAAGTCAGATGCTTAACCAACTGAGCCATTCAGTCACCCCTTTGCTGGGTCCTCTTAAGCCAGAGTTGTGGCCATGCTGTTTGCCAAGAGATAATTCTTTTTCAATCACCAGAGGCATCATAGGGTTCCTAGCAGCTTCTGTTTACCTCTCTTGGAAGGTGGAAGGCTATTCGGTCAACCTCTCTAGCCAACTCTGCCTGCCCCACCCAGCAGCATAGCTATAAAGCCTTTCCTGAGACGCAGTTTGCAGAAGAGGGAGGCAGGAGGCCCTGGGGCAATCTGGCAGTGTGGTCTATCTCTGAATAATGTGAAGGTAGTTTGGAAGATGAGCTCTGTCTTTGCGCCAGTTTAGCTGAGTGTTAGACCCCATCTACAGAAGAGTAGAGAGAAGAGAGACCCAAAGAGGGACCCGAGATTCCCTAGCAAGTGCACATTCCTAGATGGGAGCTGCATCTCTGATCGCTAGTCTGGACTACATCAATCCCTCTCCATGACCTTGCCTTGGGCCATCTGGTCTACCATTGCTCTTTGGGGGACAGGGCCAGGGCAGCTCCCTGTAGCCCTTATCATTGAGGAATTCAATGAGGACTTTGAACTTCCTCTTCCACTTATTTCTCTATGCTAAACATCCTCATTATCCCTCTGGACTCCAGACACACTAAGTTGGAAAATTCCCAGCCAGATATAGCCAAGCCTACTGATTCTAGGAAAGCGTTCCAGGGTGGGATATAGCTGGGGTATGGGCTTCACGGAGAATCGGTAGTAGAGGTGTGTCTTTGAAGAGGTGTACATTTGACCATTAGAGGGGGAGCAAGAACATTCCAGAAAGTAGGAGCAGTGTGTACAGAAGCAAGGAGGTAGGAAAACGCCTAACACATGCAACGTCGCAAATACACGGTGTGGCGGCAGCAAGGGGTCCTGAGGTATCAGGGGACAAGTTGTGGGACACAGGAAGGGGCCAGGCCTCCTCAGGTCCTGCCTGGACCAGTGCGTACTAGCTTTCAGGGTCACCACCTGCAACCCAAGGTCCCCAGGGCCTAGGAGTCAAAGCCCACACTTCAAAACTGGCATTCAAGGCCCTCCCTATATTTACTACTGCCTACATTTCCTGATTGTTTCCTGATGCCCCACATGGAGAGGAGAAACGAGGGCTTTCTCTCCAGCCCTCACCAATTCCCTGGCTGCGCTGAGCTCTAATGAGCTTCAAGTCCCTTGACCTTGAGGGTGGGTTGAGGTGGGAGTTTAAGGCCCGATGGACCTCCCAGCACCTTCTCTATCACAGGAGTTCTTGAGCCCAGAAGAGGAGACCCAGGCAAGAGTGAGGAAGTCTGTAGCCTCCCTTGCACCTGTGTCCTTCCCCTCCTACCCCCGCCCCGCCTGGATAGGGGAGGTGAGGGACTAGATGTTGGCAGAAGAATCCTGAGTCTCTGGTTGGGGGCAGGGATTAACCCAGTCTCGTTAATTCTGCCTGTTTACCTGGGTCCCTCCTCTCTATCCTCACTGTGAGGGGCTTGGGAAAGTCCTGCTTTCTCTTGCATGTGGGGCTCCCTGAGATCTGGGGTAGGGTGCAGGTGCCAGAAGTTTTGGCTGTTAGATGCTAGGGGCTCTGAAAGACGGGGTGGGGGGCTGACTCCGGTTTTGTGGGTGTCCTACCCAGCCCTCAAGGGGAGCTTGAGCTCACAGCTACTGGCCTGGAATCAGAATTCCCAGCCTCATCCAGGGCCAGAGAACCTGGCAGGAGAAGCCAAGGGAGCATGGTGAGGGAGGAGGAGTCCCTCACAAACCAGCTGAGGGGCAGCTGGATTCTGCGTGGGGTCTAAAATGCAGCCCGCTGGATTCCGTGAGACAGAAGAAAGAACTTCCTGCCTGCAAATTACCAAGTCCTGGGAGGCCACCTTGAATGATCTGTGCTTCTGAGGCTTGTCGAGGAGGGCCCTTTGCCCTTGACACGGATGGCCGGGGAACGGAGGAATAAAGAGCAGGAGTGGTCCCATTTACCATTCCCCCATCACCAGCTCATATCCCATGATTTTTTTGAGCCTCTTCTCCTGCCCCATTGAAATAACGGGGCAACAGAATCACAGGGGGAAACTGAGGACCCTGAGAGAAAGCAGCGTGGTCAAAGGCATGCAGGACCCCAACCCATTTCCCAGGCTGTGCCCCTCATTCTGGCTTTTGTGTTTGAACTGGTGAGGAGATGGACAGGGTGCAGTGGGGGAAGGAGGAGGAGGAGATGGGCAGGGGGGAGGAGGGGAGGGCGCACAGGAAGGTGAGGAAAATCATGGGATCCAAAAGTCACAGGAAAAGAGGAGAAACCTGCTCCCAGCTTCTCAGAGGGCACTCCAAGAAGTTGAAAAATGACTTCATCCTATTGGGAAGGGGCACAAGGGAGACGGCGGGGGTGACAGGAACCTGGGCTAGTGTGATCTGGGCGGTGGCTACACAGGTGTGCACACATGGGACAACTCCCTGAGCAGTCACTGCAGATCTGTACATTTTACGAATTAAAAATGTCTCTGAAGTCCTGGGGCAGCCCGCAGCAGGCCACGGCTGCTTTGGAAGAAGCAACTTCTCTGGGTGAGTCCACAGTTTCCAGAATCAGACTGCCCACCACTTCCTGTCTGGGTGACCTTGGGCAAGTCTCCTCACCGCATCTGTAAAATGGGGCCAATGACAGCAGCATCTACGTCCGGGGCTGCGTCCAGGGTCACATGTCAAGGTCACCAGGGGACCACCAAGAAAGGTTAGTGGTCATTGCTAAAGGCCCAGCCAGCCCCTGGCACCAGGCTGGCCTTGCCGTCTGCGTCTGGACCTGGGCCTCACCACCACCCGCACACGCTGCAGGATGCCAGGTAGTCTGAAGGTCCCGCCGGCTGCCACGTGGCCGCTGTGCCCAGCAGAGGGGAGGTCTCAAGTCCGGCATTCCCTCACCCCCTACTGCTGTCCGATTTCTTCCCTCTCCCCATATTTTTATATCCTTTTGCCAATAGTCTGAAGCCTCCGCTTTCTCGATATCCAAATTTTGTCAACCCCACCTCCTCCCCGGAGAGGCCGAACTCTGGGTGGTATGTGTGTGTGTGGGGGGGTGGACGGGTACGACAAAGAGGGAGACACAAGGATGCAGGTTTGGGCATGGGGCAAGAAAGAATTTTCCAGATCTCAGGGTGGTCCCAGGACAAGGGCTCTCATTATGGGAATACAAGCTTAAAGATGTTCCCTCTGGGGTTAAGCCTGGCCCCATCTAAGGGCCCTTCTTGCGGGACATCCTTAGGCACCCAAAGCCTCTTGGGGATTCTTTGTAGGGGATCACCGTGGCAGTGGCCAGTGAAGCAGGAGCAGCAGGGACTCAGGTTTAAATCCTCTGCCTCTTGAAAGCCATCCTGGGCACCCTGGGGAAAGGGGACTCAGTGGACACACTTGGTGTGTGTGGGGCGCAATGTTGGCGTTGGGGCCACCTGCCGAGCACTGAACACCAGCGCAGGCAGACGACAGGCTGAGCCTCCCATACAGAGTCGGTTGGTGACCTCTTTCCCTCTTCTGATGACCGGCTGTGCAGGAAGAACTTGTTTTTCAGATAGCGGGAGGCACTTCCTGAGAGATATGGACCCTTGCATCATGAGCCACATGAAACTGGGGTGCAGATAAAGACTGGGGCCCCGTCCCGGGACGGGCTGGATGCTCACCCACCCACCAGCTCGCTGTATAGGCTCATCGCAACCCAGGCCAGCAGGATCCTTGCAGTCGGGCCCCAACCCCTAATAATATCACCAGGCGGCTTGGGAATGCTGGACCAAATGCCGTTTGGGGATGTCTGAACATCAGATATCAAGGATATCTGTTTGTTTTGTTCGGTGCGCTGGGGGTATCATAGTGGTAGAGGAAAAAGTCCATTGGTTTTAGAGAATGCATCTTAAAATCATGTGGGGTGCAAGGTCTTTATGTCTACAACTGATGCTAAAAGGCTTCTGCCCAAAAAGGGAAATGATGCCAATATTAATTGTTACCGGTTAACAGTCGTCAAACGTGGGGCCTGGGAGGGGATGGGCACTGGCTGTTCCCACACTGCCATTGTGCTGACATCACCCCAAGGACTGGGTATTTCCATGCTCGTTCTATTATTCTCTCTCTCTCTCTTTTATATGTTTGAAAAATTTTTTCACAATAAGAAGTTGATTTAAAAAACCTATAATGCGGTGGAGAGATGCAGTTGTGTTTCTTTGACTTCTGAAATACATCTAAGGTCTGTGAGTAACTTTGGGCATATTATACAATTGTGTTGGGAAGTCCAGCTGGGGAGGGAGGGCAGAGTGTGGGAAGCTGAGCGGCAAAGGCAGGGAGAGAGGGGCAGAGGGGCCACAGTGAGGGGTCCCTGCCAGTGGCAGGCTCGGCCTAATTTGGGTTGCCCCTGAGGCTGCCCACGGTGAGAGGAGGCCTCTTACCTACCTCCCAGCCTTCCCTGAGATGAGCCCTCACCTACCTGGGCCTGGAGCCTCACCCCCACATTGCCTGGCTACCTCATGAAGATACCCCTGTTCCCAGGGCTCCCGAGCCGGGGATCAAGGGATGGCCTATCCCAGGTCACACAGCTCTTGGTCCTCCCTCAAGTCTCGCGGAAAGGGGAAGATTGTGCCCCAGTCACAGGATGGGGCCTGGCCCTCTCTTTCCATTTCTCCTGCTCGGGGATGGGGGTTAGTGGGGCAAGATTCCCACCCTCCCTTTTGTGATGAGGAAACTGAGACCCTTCCACAGAGATCAAAAATGTTCTCAAGGGCAACTGGCCATTGCCATGGAGGAAGGTGAGGACCAGGTCGCCTGGGCTCCAGAAACATCAGGGAGGGCTGAGACTCAGGGCGCCAGGATGGGAGGCTGGAAACTTCCGACGGGAGGTCACTCTTCCAGCACAGTCTCCTAGGAGCCCCAGGTGGGCCTGAGGTTGTCACTCTGCCCAAGGAGGACGCCTGACCCCATTGTACCCATGTTTCCTAAGGCCCACAAGGTGGTCTGCTGGGGGCCACAAGGGCCGGGCCAGCTGTGGACAGCCCCTGGAGAGGCAGAAAGTAGACGGCCAGGGCAGGATGGCTATGGGAGACCGAGCCCTTCGGGAGCAGGTGGCCAGCAACCTACCTCAGAGAGAAGTTAGGAGAAGCTGAGCCTTTCCCAACCCCTGGGCCATCCCAGCTTCTGGGGGCAAGAGGAGGGAGAAGCTGAGGGTTTCTCCCTCCTTCTGGGATCAGGCCCATTGGTCTTGCCAACAGAGACTCTTTTATAGTTTTTGGTGGAAGCTTGGCCCATTTGTCCAAACACTTTAGGGCACTGTCCTGTCTCCCCCAGGGAGCCTTCCCTGACTGCTCCTCTCAGTGACCCTTGCCTCGTGCTGGGAGGCTGCACCCCACAGCCCCCTAGGCTCTTCCTCCTGGGCCACTGGCTCTGCTCTCCCGGACCCGCTTGAGAATCTTCCCAGGGCAGGACCTGGGTGGGCTCCTCCTCTGACACCCCCCACCCCTGTCCCTGGGCTGAGCATTGCCCTGAGCAGTTCTGCTGCCGGCGAGGAGCCCCGTCCCTGCTGTCCAGGGGGTAGGCGCAGTGGAAGGCCTGACAGGTGGCCTTGGGGCAGACTTCCTCTTCGGAGACACTAGAGGTTTTCTTTCCTTTTTTTGCTTCCCTGTTCAGAGATTTCCCCTTTCCCTGACTGAGGTCAGGGCATCATAAACAGGAATGATAAGGCCTTGGGTCTTTACACTGAACTTTGCAGCTGCCATTTTATGACTCTGATAACATCAGCCCCCCTCAACCCTGAGTCTGGCTGGAGCAGGATTACCCAGTGTCCATTCAGTGTGGGAGCTGGTAGGGAGGAGGGAGAAGTGGATGTGGGGACCCCTTCCTTCCCGGCTGCCTTCACCCAGTCCTGGGTGAGTCCCTTCTCCTTATGCAGGCCCAGACCTGCACGGCGCTGTGGGGGACAACGAGGATGACAGAACTCGTCCTGTGCGATGGTCTGAAGGGCCCAGGCTGGGAGGTGGGTAGGGCTGAAGAGTGGGGTCAGAGTGGGAGAGGCTGAGTGGGCTGGAGCAATCAGGGAAGGCTGTTTGGAGGAGGTGATGGAGCACAGTATTCAATGAATAAAATGCAGACAGACAGGGGAGGGTAGGCATTGGAGAAGCCAGGCTTGGACTGCCTCAGGAGGTGGGGGGCAGATGTGGCCGAGAAGGAAAGGAGACCCTGCTGAAAGCACTCTCTGCTCCTGGGCTGAGAAGTCTCCAAGGCCGGGGAATGGGGGACCAGCAGTGGTCCCAAGAACGCTGGCTCATCCAAGGAGAACTGGAGTGGTCACCCAGTGGGGTGAACCAGAGGGCTGTGGGAAAGGCCCGGAAGCACCATGACACTAAGGGGCTCCAAGTGGCTGTGGCCTTAGGGCCAGAACCCGGTGAGGCTTTGAGTCTTAGGAGGTGGGTCTCATGCCCCTCAGTGGGAGGAGGGGAGGCTCGGCCAACGATTATCAAGTTCTGCTCCTAGGACAGGCAACACGCTTCTCGTCCCCAGGATGTCAAGACATTAATTAGCTAGATGGAAACACAGAGATTCCTGCTTCGGTGGAGGTGATGGTAAGGGAGGTAATCACAGGAGAGAAGAGACTAGGTGATCAATATACTCTACTCCCCACCCCTCCAACCAACCAACCTGGAGCTGGTGTTAGACCTGGGACCCACTTGGATTTTAGGCTCTGACTAGGCAGCAGCTCCAGATTCCTCAAGTCCCAGGGTTGGCAGAGAGAGAAAACCAACCTCGGTCCGGGGCTGATTAGTGGTGGACAGGTGTCTTTGGGACTTATTTTGCCCAGCTGTAAAAGGGGCTTGGGTGGACTCCATGAGTCTCGAGGTCTTCCCGGATCTTAGAGGGAGATGATCCATGCATCTCCCACCGGAAGCATCATGTGCCCTGCAGGCGAGCCCCCTGCAGCCACACACGAGGCCACAGCCACACATGGGGCCACAGCCACACGTGGGGCTCAGCAGCACACATGCCTCAAAGGCATAGGCACACCTGTGGGGAGCAAGCAGAAGCGGGAGAAAGAGGACGCCCGGGCTTCTTGGCTGTGCGCACCTTGCTCAGCTTTCTCCAAGCATATGTCAGGCCCTTCTTCATAAACACCACCCTCAACCTCTCACTGCCCACCACCTTCCACCCTGGGCTCTTACCTTTCAGCGCGGCTCAGTGGGAGGGCACAGGCAGGGCCTGCCAGTCAGCCACCGAACCCTAAACGCCCCTTCCGAGCTAGCGCTGGGTCGGCTGGTGAGACGTCACTTCCACACGTAACACACAACGCCCCACCGCTACCTCCAGACGGGCACAGCGACGACCCCTGTAGACTCCCTCGCTGCCACCCACTGTCTACCAGGCCTTCCATTTCAATCGACTACAGTCCCCGACCCTGCCTCCGCTGACTTCCCCGCCCCACGCACAACGCAGCCACTACACCGAAGGCAAGTTTAGGGAGCACGCTCTCTCCTGGCGCCCCTCCACCGGTGTCCCAGCTTGCCGCTCTGAGCCGGCTCTCAGCAGCGTGGGGAGGGACTAGGAGCGACCGGGACCCCACCCCTCGGGCCGGGGCTGAGCTGGGAGGCGAGACCCAACGCTCCCTGGCCCTCATTCCGCTTCCACAGACGGGCGCACAGACGGCCCGGCTCCCGCCGCCCCCACTCCACCCTCGGCGGCCGGGACTCCGGGCTGCCCGGCGGGCACTCACCGCGGGGCCGAGGGCGCAGGCGAGGGCGCTGGCCAGCACGCAGAGCCAGCGGGCGGGCGGCGGGCTGGTCGGGCGCATGGTCCGCCCTGAACCCCGCGGCAGGCGGCCGGGCGCCGGGAATAGGCGGGCAGGCGGCGCACCTCGCGGTCGACGGCGGGGAGCCGGGCAGAGTGGCGAGGTCGCGGTGGCCCCGGCGCGAAAAGGCGCAGCTCGGTGCTGGAGGCGGGCCCCGGGGGCTCGTCTGACGGGCGGCGGCTCTGGCCAATGGCTCGGCAGAGGCGGGGCCGCCGCTCAGGTGTGGGGCGGGGCTGGGGGGCTCTCCCGCCAGTGGGGAGTCCCTGCGCTCTCTGCGCCGACCACCCCACGTCAGTCCTCAGTCGCCTGGCATTCACAAGCCTTCACCCCTTCGGACCGCAACCTCGAGAGTCTCGAGACCTCAACACGCCGCTTCCTTCCCTGCTTAGCTCACAACGTTTCCAAGCGCCCGGTCTCCCACGCCCGCACGCCCCCTCAGCTCCGCCCCAGGACGCTCTCCACGTCCACCTTCAGGGCCACCTCCTCCAGGAAGCCTCCCTGCCGGCCTCCTCATTTCCCAGGTCTGCGCCTCGGAGGACTGGGGCTGGCGGGCCGGACTACGAGGCAGGACATTTCACTTCTTATCCGCCAGGCTGTGGGCTGCGGCCTGCGTAGGGTCCTAGGTTGTAAGCGATCCGGAGGAGGGGCGCGTGGTTTGATCCATTTTCAATAGCCAGCTCATCCCTCGTCCCGACGGGCCGAGCGAGGGGAAACAAGGGCGCGAGTGAGGCCCTATCCTGGGTTCCTCGCTGCCACCCCTGAGCCTAGGCAACCAGGCAGGGCGCGCTTGGCACTGGCTGGGCTCCCGGGCCCTTCACGACCAGAGAGTGGGGTGTCGTGCTTTAGGGAGGATGGCACGTCCGCGCCCTCGCGCCTCTCGGCCGGGCACCTCCCGAGGGAGGCTGGGCCGAAGTTCCAGCGCCCCCGCGCGGGGAGGGAAGATCTGTCCCCGGGGCTCAAGACCAGGCTCCTACCTAAATCGAAGCAGGAGACTTCCCCTCCCGCCTTCTCTGTTTTACAACTGAAGTGTAGAGAAAGGCCTGGACTCGGGCCGCCTCCCTCCGGTGCCTCGCTTCCAAGACAGAGAGGCTCGTCCGCGGGGTGACAACGGACCAGCTTGCCTCCACTTCGCGTCCTCAAGACTCAATTTTATGCATCCCTGAAATGAGGCGACGGTTCAACCGGCGCCGCGCCCCGGGGGGTTTTCTTGTAGACCAAGAAGAAGTGGCTGCCTTGCTCTTTTCCCCAGGACTCTGAACGGTGTGCTGGAGGCTGGAGGTGGCGGTGGTGGCGGCAGAGACAGGATGGATGGTGGATGAATGTGATAAAGGGATGACAGTGTCCAGTGGAGAGGCGGGGAGGACTGGCGCTTCACCGGGCTCTCAGTGGGAAGCGAGGCTGCTTGAAGGAGCTCCAAACCCAGGCTCCCGCTGACCAGCAGGTGCCTCCCAGTTCCCTGCAGACACACCTGGGCTTCTCTCCTTGGAGCGCAGGAAACTCCTGCCGCTGACTTTCTGGCGTGGGAGGAAGTTATGGGGCATCAGGGAAAAGCCTGATAGGGATGAGCTCCCAGCCCCTCCTCAATTTATTTGGGTTGCTGGCATTTGCTTCCCCCTTCTCTCCCTCCCTCCCTTGCACGTTTATTAATAGCTTGCTGTGTGCCAGGCTCTGTGCTGTGCCCTTGGGCACAGAGGTGGGTAAGACAGCGGGACCTCTTGCTGGAGGAGGAGGACCTGGAGAGCTCTTGTACTCCCCACAATTTCCACCTCCTTCCAGATGAGCCTGGACACAGACCCTTACCCCACAGGGGAACAGTGGAGATGCCTCTGCCTCCAACCTGCCCATTCTAGGGTGGGGACCCAGCCCCTTAGTGGAGGACGTGTTAGAAGAATCTCCAGGCTTCTCGGCCATCTGCACTTTCGGGGGCCAGGTTAGGCTCAGGAGCCAGGCGTCCTTGCCTCCCCTTGTGACCCTGACAGAACCCCTTCTCAGGCCTCAGTTCTCCAGCGCGACAGTGGAAT
This sequence comes from Nasua narica, assembly GCA_028533885.1. Taxonomy (NCBI): domain Eukaryota; kingdom Metazoa; phylum Chordata; class Mammalia; order Carnivora; family Procyonidae; genus Nasua; species Nasua narica. The sequence continues at coordinate 62,002,064 of CM052799.1, read as the reverse complement.
TGGGTCCCAGTTCTGGGGAGTCACCTCTGCTGGCACAGTGTCCTAGGAGTCCTGGAGGTGAATGGCAAATCCAAGGGCTCTCATAAACCCTTGCTCACTCTACGCACACGTACATATACCACCTAGCCAGCCACAGAATGCTGAAATCCCATCATCAAAGCTTGTCTCTTGGTCTATTGAAGTTCTGCCCTCTCCGAGGACAAGAATCTTGGGTACTTGAAAGTACTTTGTGAGGGGGTGAAGATTGGCGAAATGGGAAGGAGCCGGACCCCGCTTTGCCACCTGATAGCCTGGCCCAGCAGGTGCCTGGTGGGGAGGGAGGAGACAGAGGGAGTCTTAAGGCCCCCAACCAGGGATGGGCTGCCTTTCCCCTTGCTCTGGACGGTGGTCCACAGGAAATCTCTTTAGCTTCCTGGGCAGGCTAGAGGCTGTGAGGGTGACTGGTAGGCCCTCTCCACGCCCAGGCAGTCCCCTGGCTCCCAGGAAGGAAGCAGGTGACTAAGGGAGAACACTCCAGGCAGATTCTTTGCAATGAAAATTACTCCTTTGTTCTTTCAGAATTGTTCTCCTGGGGGACCCACCCTTCCTTACATATCAAAAGGCACAAAATAAATTCAGAAGTGAAAGAAGGAGCAGAAAAAAAAAAAAAAAAGAGCAAACACAAATGAAAACTTAAAGAATTCAGCCCAGGTTAGATTTGACCACGTGTCTGCAAACGGTTTCTGCTTGTTCAGTTCTGTGTTTGGAGGCCCAGGAGAGTGTCCCCTGAGAGTCCTGGGGAATCTTCTGGAAAAACCATCCTTTCACCTGTCTGCTGGTTCTGGCCAGGAGGCGGCTGATTTCTGAAACCCAAGGTTGGGTGGGAAGGGCAGGCTTCCTGACGGGGTGAGAAGCAGGGGCTTGGATCTTTGTTCCCCATCTGGAGTTGGCCTTTGTTTCAGCAGTCCAGGCTTGGGGCGGGGGCCGCAGCTCCCCGCCCCGCGCCCCCCCCCCCCCGCCGTGTCCTTTTGCACTGATTCCTGTTCTGAGGTGTCCCTTCCTGGATCCCTGAAATCTGTCCCCAGTCTGTGGCCCAAACCCCAGAGCCCTTCCGGCTGCCTGCCGCCGGCTGCCGGAAATCACAGGGGTGCAGAAGATGGGGGGAAAGAGGGAGAGGCAGTCACTTGCCATTCCCCGTGACGACAGGCACGGCAGGAAAGAATCTGCAGTTACTCATTTGGAGCCTGCCTGGCTTCCTGGCTGCCTGCCTCATTCCTGCAGTGAGTGCCACCCTTGCCTCCCCCAGTCCTTCCCCACGTCCCTGAGTCGTGCGCTCACTGCTTCAAGGCTCCCAGCTCGGGACCTCACTGCTGGTGAGGTTCTGCCGTAGCGCGGGAACAGCCCCTGGGGACCACAGTGTAGTTTTGGCCTGCATGGGGGGGGGGGAGCGGGGGAGGGCGGGCAGGCAGGGATCTGGCCTGGGGAGTCACTGCTCCAGGATTCCCCTTCCAGAACCATCCACATTGCTGTGTGGATGCAGCCTCTCTAGGCTTCTGTGTTGCCCTTCTTGGAGGCCCCGGCTCCACGTTCTTCCTGTGAGAAGGTTCATTCATTTTCACTCCAAGATGTGGTTTGCTGGAGGGCAAGTGTGTTCCCTCCCTCCTTTCCCTAACAGCGGGCAGTAAATAGCATTCTTTCAACCCCTACACTGGCGCTGGCCAGCGATGGGCTCTGCAGGTGTCGAGGTGGCTTGCCCACAGGCCGCCCCTCTAGGGGAGCCTAGCACTACTTGGGGTGGCGCTGGGGGAGGCACGACCTAGGAAGAAACCGTAGTTCAGGGGAGCACAGGCGATGGAGGGAAAATTGTCCTGACTTGACAGGTGGGGACCTGTTCTGGAATGGCCTCTACCATCCCTTGCTCCTGGAGGCCAGGGCTCAGAGGGAACAGAGGGGACCGCGCAAACGTTAGGTGCGTCCTCTCAGGTCCTCCCGTGAGCAGATGCTATGATGGAAATAAGACAGTGGAAGCCAGTGGGAGGGCAGGGGAGCCTTTCGAAAGATACTAGAGGAGAGAGCAGGATCAGGCAGAGCCCCCGCCAACCCGCCAGTGAGCTCCAGGGCACAGATGGCACAGATGGCACACAGAGGCCTTCGTAACTTCACCGCGCTTGGTCAGCGGCTGGGAGCTGTCTGGGAAGTGCAGGGCCTCGGCTCCCCTGCTCGCTTAGATCCTGAAAGTGCCACCTCTAGAGGCTGGCAGCTCACTGCATTCCTCACAGCTGAATGGCCAGTTCTTTCTGGAGGGGAGGGCCAAGGGATGCACGTGGAAGGCTACCACAGAGGGGAAACCGAGGCATGGAAAGTGAAGGGGGTGGGAGTGGTCCTCCTCCGGAAGTCAGAAGGAGAAGACTTCGGTCCTACTCTGAGGGACAGCCGAGTCCAGGTACACAGAGAGCTGACTGGAAAGGAACTCCTTTCTTCAAAGTCCCAAGGCTCAGTTCAGTGCCGGGGTGAGTAGTTTCTCATGGTGCAACTTGGCATGTGGGTTATGGCACGGTGATTCTGGAAGGCTCTAGAAAGGGACGACCCCCCCATTTGTTCTTGAACAGCAGCCACAGTCTCTTGGTCAAACGCTCACTGTAACCTCTTTGTGTGTGTGCGCGCACGTGAGCGTGTCCGTCTACAAGGGCATGGGACCGTGTGTCCTTGTGTGTGGGCACATCTGCTCCCAGCTGGTGTGTCTGAGACAGGTCTTGGCCAGTGTGTGTCAGGAGATGGAGTTGGGGGCAAGGTTCTGGGTGACGAGGGGCTGAGGGGGAACGAATGCCATAGAGGGCAGCCCCACAGTCCCGGGGTTTCTCTCAGAGCTCATTCCTGGGCAGTAGACTCCCGTGGGGGGTGGGGTGGGAGCACTCCCACCCCAGGGAGAGCTCAGACTAACCCCACAGGAGATCTAAATTTACACACTCACCTCCCTGCTCCCCAGCCCTGTGTTCCTGTGAATCGGTGTGCAGCGGATCTCAGGCAGAGACTCTGGAAAAGGAAGATAATGTGGGTGAGACAAGGCAGACATCGGGGTAAGTAACACAATCGATGTCATGAGAGAATAGTGTGTGTGTTAAAAATGTAAGGGTATCCGTTGAAAAAAAAAATAGAGGTCTCTATGTAACTCCTAAATAGCTACAAGAAGGAAAAATTAAGAGAACTCCGCTAATTCAATGAAAGATCATATGTAAGGGAGGGCGGGAGGTTAGAGACAAGAATACGTGGCAAATAAAAACATCAAATCAAAGATTGGGAAAAATTATAAACACTAATCATAATCCATGTGAACGAAGGAGAATTTGGATGGAAAATTTAAGAGAGATAGTTCATATTATTAGAATGTTCGGTCTATCAGGAAGATGTTTGGGATTATCACAGGAGAATTCAAAAACCCATAAGGAACAGATGATTTTTATGTAATCAAACTGCTCGACAGCAGCAAAGAAGACAGACTGTTTTCCACGATATTTTATGGGATATCATCATGCTGATATTAAAACAAGGCATGGAGAACACCAGTGAAGAAGACGATAATTCTGTTTCGTAATTTGCTGGATGTTAATAAATAAAGAATTTTATGAATTATGTTAACACGTAATTCAATTTCACATTTAATGTTTAATTCACATTCCTACATACACACAGAAGCAGAAATGGAGACAAGGGAGACACACCATGGCCGCTGGGGTGGGGAAAGTGGGGGCAGACAGGACCCTGCCGGGCACTGCCTGGCAAGGTGGGAGTCCTGGGGGCCCAGGAGGTGTTTCTGTAAAGGCTGGTCTCACCTGCCAGGTGGGAGCTGAGACAGGAGGAGGAAACCCCAGCTGGTCCCACGGAGGCTGGTTGGTAAACCAGTTGTTCCCAGAAAAGGGCCCAAGGTTGGGCTGACGTGGGCCGGGGAAGATGGAACACAACCTGGGCCTGGAAAATGTCAGGCACAACCACTATCCTGGCCCTTGCAGGGCTGGGGTGAGAGGATCCAGCTGGCTTCCTCTGTCCCATCAGCGGCACCTGCAGTCTGACCTGAGGCCTCGGCCGTACCCACTGTGTGACTTCCAGACAGAACGGTGGGCTCTGGGACTGGGGCTGGGCTGCGGTTGAAGACTGGGCAGATGGAGCGAGGGACCTAGGGGAGGCGGGGACAGCCTGTCTCTGGTTCCTGTTCTGTCCCCCACCCCAGCCACCGATGTCTACCAAGGAAGCCTCTGGGGTCTTTACGGCCTGACTCTGCTCACAGGTGGATAGCCATACTCCTTAAATGCATCTTACTATCATCTTTATTACTATGATTATTAGAACCCCAACCCCAGGCTCTGCCCTCTGATTTCTCTGGGACTGTGTGCGGACACCCTTCCTGTGGCAACAGGCGATGTCAGGGTCCCCGGGCCCTTGTGCAAGGGGCAGAGAGCCAATGGCAGCCCACATGCTGAGAGGTAGGCCCCTGGGTAGGGTCTGAGGTCTGTAGTCTGGGGCAGCCGGACTGGGTCCTCCCCGGAGCCAGAAGCCCTCAGTTCCCTTTCCTGTCCTCCCCTTCACGTGGGTGTGACTCTCAGTCCCCAAAGTCGCAGGTCCATGAAATACAGCTTGTCTTTATTTTCTTTGAATTAAAATCAATATTGACTTGATCCCCTCACCACACCAGACTGGCAGAAAATACAACTTCGGCCTTTCTTCAGTTCCCCAGTGCCTTATGCTGGGAAGGTACTAGGGAACTAGGAAGGGAGCCCCTTCCTTCTCTATGCCCCTTGGTTTTGGGGTCTTATTGGTTGATTCCAGGACTCTCTCATTAGCCCAGCCTTCGTGGTACTGAGGTTTCGGGGCCCAAGAATCTTGGTGGGGGCCGGAGGGTCTTTTGTCCAGGGTCTGGCCTCCCAATATAGACTGCAGTCCCCTTCTCAAGGTGCAGGCGGGGAGTTTAGTGCTGCCCAGTCCCAGGGAATCCCAAGGAGGTCTTCCCCTTCCCCTCCCCGTTGCAGGGTGAGCTCTGTCCTAGCTTCAACCCTGCCCTGTGGGGAGAGATCATCTGCCCCAGAGAGGACTCACTTCCAGGGAGAAGAACAGCAAAAACCATGTCAGGGTCTCCCTGCCAAGTTGGCTCCCCTCCTCCAAGCTGGGCCAGAACTGCCGGGGTGAATGTTGTGAGGAGCGTGAGTAGCTCCTGCAACAGCCTCTCTTCTCTGGAAGACACTTGGAGGGGGTAGCCCTCGGCACAGGGAGGACAGGCCTGGGAGGCTGGCGGGGGGGAAGGCTGGTGACTGGCATCCCCACTGCAGAGAGGAACCCGCTGGGTGGGACCACCTGCGCAGGGCTGGGAACCAGGCCAGGAAGATGCTAGCTGGAGGAGAAGGGAGGTGGGAGGCAGAGAGCTGAGGAAGGAGAGATGGGGGAGGAGGGAGGAGGAAGGTGGGGGGGGTTGCGGTTAGGAGGGGGGGGCAGAGGAAGGGGGAGGGAGGAAAGGAATGAGCAGGGCAGGAGGGGGAAGCCAAATGCTGGAGCCAGGGGGAAGTCTTGTAAAAGGAAGTCTTCTCTAGCAAGCCCATCCCTGCTACCCCCCCTCCTGTTTCATTCAGTTCCTCTGCATTTCATCCCTCCCCTCCTCCGGGCAGTAGCTTCCTCATAACCTCTGGCTTCTCCCTGGGCCCTCACCCTCCAATCTCAGCAGCCAGGTTGATTATTATTATTTTTTTAAATTTATTAAGAGTTGCGAAATATACAAAGTGGATAAAATAATATAATCAGCTCCCTTGTCCCCCCCCCCCCTTAGTTCGTTCCCTGTGTCCCCACCCCAAACTCGATCATTTGGAAACAAATCACAGATCTATCATTTTATCTGTGAATATCTCAGTATGTCTTTCCAAAGGAATGACCACAATAGCATGACCCCACGATACAATTTTACACCTAACTCTCCATTCTTAAATAGCATTAAATATTCAGATGTTATTTAATTCCATTTTTTGCCCTATAAATGCTTTTTTTTTTTTTTCTTTTAGAGAGAGAGAGAGACTGTGAGACATGGGAACAGGAAGGGGAGAGGGAGAGAGAGAAAGAATCTTAAGCAGGCTTCATCATGCACAAAGCCTGATGCAGGGCTTGATCTCTCAACTCTGAGATCACGACCTGGGCCAAAATCAAGAGTTGGGTGCTTAACCAACTCAGCCACCCAGGAGCCCCTAAATTCTTAAAAAAAAAAAGTCACTTGTTTAAATCAGGTTCACACATTATAATTTAATACAGAGGTGCCCTCCATCTCTCTTTCCCCTGCCAACTGTCTTTGGAAGGAATGGGATTGATCCCATCCACCTGCTTCCCACAGTCCGAGTGGGCTGATGGCATCCCTGTGCTGTTATTTAACTTCCCTCTCCAAGACTGATGATTTTAAAATACACTTGAAAACAAGCGAGATCCCATTGCTCCGCGGTTCCAGCTGTCCACGGACCCTGAGTTACCCCCGTTGCCGGCCTTCCCCTTCTGGCCTTGGATCCTATCACACTGGCCTGCCTGCCTTTCCAAGAACTCACAGCTGGTCCACTCTTGCTTTCTGGTCTTTACACCGGCTGTTCCCTCTCCTGGCATTGCTCTTCCCCCAGTATCTGTTCCGAATCCTGCAAAGAGCTCCACCCCCTCCAACACCTGGGTCCCAACAGGGTCTACTTTTCCTGATGATTCTTCCTAAAATCCATAGCTGATGATATCAACATGGGCGGGACTAGAGGAGATTATGCGGAGTGAAATAAGTCAAGCAGAGAGAGTCAATTATCTTATGGTCTTACGTGTGGAGCATAAAGAAAATCATGGAGGGCATTGTGAGAAGGAAGGGAAGGGTGAATGGGGGGAAATCGGAGGGGGCGATGAACCAGGAGAGACTGTGGACTCTGAGCAACAAACTGAGGGTTTTGGAGGGGAGGGGGTGGAGGGGTGGGCGAGCCTGGTGGTGGGTATTGAGAAGGGCACGTATTGCATGGAGCGCTGGGTGTGGTGCATGAACAATCAATCTTGTAACACTAAAAAAATAAAATAAACATATTTGGGGAAAAAAAATCCATAGCTGATGCTATCCTCTGTGTCCCAGCTTTCTAATGTGACCCTCTCACAGCTTTAGGGGAAACTCTCTTCCCTTCCTTAGCCTGGCCTTGGATGCTGGTCCTGTGCCACCCAAACTTCCAAAATGCCCTGCTTTTTTTTTTTTTAAAGATTCTATTTATTTATTTGACAGACAGAGAAAGTGAGAGAGAGCATGAGAGGAGAGAAGGTTAGAGGAAGAAGCAGACTCCCCGTAGAGCTGGAGCCCGATGTGGGACTCGATCCCGGAACTCAAGGATCATGACCCAAGCTGAAGGCAGTTGTTCAACCAACCGAGCCACCCAGGCGCCCCAAAATGCCCTGCTTTTTATGCCTCTGTGCCTTTGCCTGGGTTGTTCCTTCTGCCAGGAATGTTTCCCTCCACACATTGCTCAGGGGTGACTTTCTCATGCTCTTGGACTTGAATTCATGTCAATCATTCCTTCTGGGAAGAATTCTGGAGCCTCTTCTGGGGATGATAGGCCCAGAGTAGGTGTCAGTGAAGGTTGGTAAGCAAGAGAAATGGAGCTCCCCTAGGCCTTTCCTGCTTAGACCTATTCCTGACTCTAGGCCAGAGCTGACCCTTGACCACAGCTGATCTCTAATTGCAGTCCTGGGCCTCCATCCAGAGTTACTCATGACCCCAGACTGACCCCTGACCTCAGTCTGACCCTTTACCCTTATCATGGCTCTTGATCCAGACTAACCTTTGACACTGATCATGGGTCCCAGCCCAGAGTGGCCCATGATCCCAGGGTGATATCTAAATCTGATTACAGGCCCTAGCTCAGCTTGACTTCTGACCCAGGCTGAGCTCTGGCTTTGCTTCCGGCCGCAATCCGCACTGCCTGCCCTAGGGAGTGAGAGTGCGTGGCTCGCCACTGGCAGGCAGTGTGGGAGCTGCCAAGTCCACAGGTCCTGGTTGAGGGCCAGGGCCTCAAAGCTGGGAGCCTTGGGGCACCTGGGGGCAGTCCTCTGCCCATCCTTCCCCTCTGGCTCCCAACTCAGGGGGTGCTGCTGACCTGGCAAGAGACTTTGCGGCCAGGCACCAGGGGAGGGGAAAACTGGCCGGACCAGCCCACACCTCTGTTTGCACAGGTCTGGGTAAAAACAGCCTCAGCTACGCAAGCCTCTCTCATTTCCTCCTTATCCTGGATCCTGCCCAGGCCTGGGTCGCTTGCCAGCTGTATCTGCCCCTAGGCCTCTTCTCACCTGGGATGGGACAGGGGTCCAGGCAGCTTCTGTAATTCTGTTGCAGTCCAAGTAAACCCTGACATCTGCTGCTGCCTCTGGGAAGTCACCCTGGATTGACTGTTAGCTCTCGCTTCGTGGTGGCTCCACGTATGAGACTTCTTATATATGTGATATGTCTATCCTCTGCCTTGAAGGGGGAGGGTCTGGTTGGGGAAAGGAAGCAAGGAGGAAACCCAACCCCTGCCTTGGGAGCCCCGAGGGTGGTTGGAGAGACCAGAATCTTCTATAGGGATGAGTCAGAGTCTAAGTGGGGGCTGTAGCCCGGGCTTGGCAGACTAGAGGGAGGGGTTCAGTGGGAACCATGCACTGAAGGGAATGGGGACCAGGGAGGGGTGGTAGAGGAGGCGTGTGTGTGTGCACGCATATGTGCACGTGCGTGTGTAACCTACAGTGGGGGAATAGGAAGGAGCCAGAGAGCCTTGTGGGCTGGAGCCGAGACTGCATATGAGGGTAACTGGGCATCACCAGTGGACAGTAAGAGGGGTTTCTGCCCCAGGAAAGTAGAGAACTGAGTGCATTAAAGAAATGTCCCACCCCTGGGCTAGGGGAAGTGCCAACTGGCTTCACCTGGGGCCAGAACCGGGTTGGGGTCTTGGTCTCCCCTCCACATGGAGGGGCTGGCTGTGTTTTACATGGCCAGGCTGCTTTCGCCTGGCACAAGTTGGCCGCTCAGCTGCTGCAGTCATTTCCTCAGTAGTCCGTCGATGTGCGAAAACATCCATGTAGGACACACCCATTGTCACCCGGCGGCTTGCTGGTAACGGCCCCTTGGTTGTTGGGGTGGAGACCGCAGCTTCTCTACTCTCGGCCTATGCGGTTCAGGGGTTGGGTGGGGTTCATCCGCCATTCTGGCTCTGGGCGTGGGTACTCGTCCCAGACTTGGCCAATGGGAGCCAAGCGGATGGTCACATGCTTCAGGTTCAGCCAATGAGCATCAGTCCTGGAAACTGCCAGAACTTTGGGAAAGACTGCAGCTTCTTTTTTTTTTTTTTTGCTCTTACGCTAGGAAAATATAAGCCCTCTGCTGCGGTGGCCCTGTTTACCTGCTTGAGATTTGAGCCCGTACACACAAAATCAGATCGAGGAGATGGTGAGAGAGAGAGATTTAGGATGACATTATTCGTGTGCCTGGATTCTGCTGTCCCGAAAGCCCGTCTCTGTGGACTTCTCCGTTCTGAGCTCTTGGCTTAAGCCAGTGTCACACGAATCAGAAAGAATTCTAGTACTGCAACCCCGCCTCCCGCTACTGCCCAAGTTGTTCAGGGAGAGCAGAGCGAGAAGGCCCACCCTGGGGAGGAGTGAAATGTGCCTGTGGCTCGTTTTAGCTCCAAGAGACGCATTTCCTTGGCCTCTGCTCCTGATTTCTGGGGCTTCTCCTGCATCTGGTACTTCCTCTTTTTCGATAGTGAGAGGCTCTGCTGCATCTCCATGTGATGGGTGGGGCTGGTGGTCCCCGGTGCCTCACCCTCAGTCCTGCCCGGACTTGTTGCCCTTCCACGGTGAGGAGAGTGGGGAGCTGGCTCTGGGCGTCTTCTCCAGCCCAATCCCACCTGCCTGTCATGAGGAAGAAATGCTAAGAGTCTGTGTGTGGAAGGCAGGCAGACTTCCCACGGATGAGAATGCAAATTTCCATTTATTTATTTGGCGGGAATCATTTCCATGTGAGTGCTGGAGAGACGGAAGGACAGGTGGGAAGGAAGTTTTATTTATTTCGTAAAATTTTTATCAGTCTTTTTTCATGTGGGGAGGAAGTTTTCCATGCTGAATTAATTAAGCTATAGCTTCAGCTGCGTGTGGTAGAGACCAAAAGAACAATGCCTTCAGTGAGATGAAAGTTGGTTTCTTTGGAACGTGGAAGCCAGAGCTGGTATGGAGGTCCTCCTTGAAATGTTAAGGGCCCAGGATCCTTCCATTTGGCTGCCCTGCTGTCCCTTGGCTGTTACCTGGGTCAGTCATGGCCATTAGTTTGTGAGGGCTGCTGTAGCCCAGGGCCACAAATCGGGTAGCTTAAACAACACAAATTTATCAACTCACAGATCTGGAGGCTAGAAGTCTGAGGTCAAGGTGTCCTTGGGGTCAGTTTCTTCTGAGGCTGCAAGAGGGACTCTGTCCCATGCCTCTGGCCTAGCTTCTGGTGGCAAGGCATTGCTTGGCTTCTAGAAGCATCACTCCAATCTCTGCTTTTGTCATCACCTGGTGCCCTCCCTATGGGCATGTCTGTCTCCGAATTGCCCCTTTTATAAGCATACCTATCATATTGGGTTAGGGCCTACTCCAATGACCCCATTTTTACTTGATTGCCTCTGTAAAGACCCTGTCTCCAAATAACATTAGATTCTGAAGTATTGGGGGTGGGACTTCAGCATATGACTTGGGGGGGCGATGCAAGTCAACCCATCACAGTTATCCAATGTTGTATAACAAATTACCCCTAAACTTAGTGGCTTAAGTAAATCATTTATTGTCTCTCCTGGTTTCTGCAGGTCAGGAATTTGGGAGCAACTAGGCTGGATGGTTTTGGCTTGAGATCACTCACAGTGCTGCAGTCATCTCCTCCCCTCACCACCCCCCCACCTGTCCACAGGGCTGCTTGATTGGTCCTCACGGCATGATGTCTCACTTCCCCCAGGGTGAGGGGTCCAAGAGGCCAAGCCGGAGGAAGCTACCATGCCTCTTCTAACTAGTCTTGCAAGTCACACCCTGTCATTTCTGCCACATTCTTTGGGTCACACTGGCCACTCCTGATTCAGTGTGGGAGGACGCTGCACAATGGCGTGCACACAGGAGATGAAGATCCTTGTCCACATGGCCCACGGTGGCTCACCACCACTTCTGCTTTCCAGTCAGCAGGAAGGACAGAGCACTCCCTCCTGGTGACAGAGTGACCTGGAGGTAACCCAGTCCCTCGGGGGATCTGTCTGCTGGCTTTCTGTGGGGTATCGCTTGCCACAATTAGTCACGGCCACACGCCGCGACAAGGCGCAGCTGGGAAATGTGGTCTTTATCAGGGGCAAGCGTGTGCCCTCGCTTCAAAATTCTGTAACTGCATGTCTTGATGTGAATCTTTCTGAGAGCAGAAGCTGGGACAGTGGATAGAAAAAGCCGTTTTTTCCCTCGTCAGTAGGGAAAACCCCAGTCCTCCACTCCTTGCGGGTTCCCTTTACTACTCAAACGGAGCACTTCCCTTCCGACAGTTTTGGTCACCAAATGTTGGGGGGGGGGGCGGTTTCTTACCAAGCAATTCTGTGACACCAGCAGCATGTCCTGCAGTTTAACTCTGTTTGGTCACTACCACTTGAAGATAGCCTCAGAGCCCACGGGTTAAGGGCTCCATCCGCAAGACCACCCACCACACTTTCGATGCCAATTTGCCCAGTCCAGGTTGTCACCTCTGCTTCTCCTAATAAGCTATAAATCAGCGTTCCGGTGCCCTGTCCTTGTGCTAGATTAAATTGATGAAGTGGCTCACAGAACTCAGGGAAACACTCATGTTCCCCAGTTAGAGGATATGACAAAGGATTCAAACGAACAGCCAGAGGAAGAGATAAATAGGGCAAGGTCTGGGAGGGTCCCAAGAGCGAGAGCTTCTGTCCCTGTGGAGTTGGGGTACATCACCCTACTGGTACATCCACGTACCAAACCTGGAAGCTGTCCAGACCCTGTACTTTTGGGATTCTTATGGAGGGTTCCTCACATGGGCATGATCGATGGGTCATTAACTCCACTTTAAGAGCTTCTCCTTCTGTCTGTCTGTCTGTCTTAAAGATTTATTTATGTTTTAGGGAGAGAGCATGAATAGGAGGGGCAGAAGGAGAGGGAGAGAGAATCTCAAGCAGACTCTACACTGAGCGCAGAGCCAGACGCGGGGCTCGATCTCACGACCCTGAGATTAGGACCTGAGCAGAAACCAAGAATCTGCCGCTTAACCGACTGTGCCACCCAGGTGACCCTCAGCGCTCCTTCTTAAGAAAATGGTGAGCAGAGCTGAAAATTTCAAGTTTCTTTTTTTTTT
>CM052799.1:61949830-61989212 GCA_028533885.1 Nasua narica | reverse complement strand
TTTCTATCTTTGGCTCGTGGCCCCGTCTGGAGTCTCCAAACCCAGCAGATTCCTGCTGCATGCTCCCGCGCCGTTCCTCCTCAAGGACGAAGGAGAGAGTCTCTCCGGAATGCCTTATGTGGTCCCGCTCGAAGGGCCGCGGCCACAGTCTAGGGTAAGCCCCAGCTGAAAACGCACTGCGCGGCTCTTTCTCTGCCGCTGGCTTCTCCGCCCCGATATCTGGGAGCTCTGTCGCACTCAGACACCCCCGGTCTCTTTGTGACCTCGCGGGACCTGAAACCACTCTGTTCCCGCAAGGGCCAGACCTCTGGCCTAGCCTCTGGAGCAATGTCCCTCAGCGGAGCGGACTCTAAAAGTTCTGATTTTGTGCTCCGCGGCTCTGCGGCTGCAGGGAGCCGGCCCCTCCCCCCGCGGTCTCTCTTCCCGTTGCTTTGGAATCACTTTTCCAAACGTCCTACCTTTTGGAAAGTGGTCGATTTTCTGGTCCTAGAATTGCTCTTCTTCCTCTCTTCTCTCTCCTGTTGAGTATGCTGGCTTTTAGAATGATTTAATAACTATCTAGATGAACTTCTGGGATCCGACTCTTATCTCAACCTCCTACTTCTCCGCCATCTTGCTCCTCCTCCCCAAATTTCAAATTTCTAATTACGGCTTGGTCTGACGACTAGTCCCCATCTAGGAGCCATGCAGCTGCCCACCGGAGTTGTCTCACTAGCAGGAAAGTCACTCCTATCACCCAGAAAACCCCAGAGCACTTAATACTGTGCCAGGAACCGGGGTCAAAGACCAAATAGTAGAATGAAATATGCTCCTAGTGCTCTTATCACTTAGAAACTCCAAAGGTTTTAGGAACTTTGTTTGGGAGCTGATCCTATGGGGCTGGAGGAGGAGGGCAGGGAGTCGGCTTTTGAGGTCTCTGCTTTAAGGGCTGGGGGCTCAGCTCAGCAAAGACCTCCCAGAGAGGTCACGGTGGAGGTGGGAAGCTGGGGCATTTCTATGTGGGCTCCAACCTGGGAAATAACTCTCCTGTAGTTCCTAACTCTACCAACTCCCCCCACCCGCCATCCCCAGCTCCATGGCTTTGGAGACAGCGCTGAGAAAAAGGGAGAGACCTCTGTGCTTTGGAAGTGGGATGCTGAGAGCCTGCCCAGAACTGTCCACCACAGCTGTGGCTGTGATCAGAGGAGGGACCCCCAAAGCACCTGCTCCACCACAGAGGCTGGGACCTTGTCACTGCCACGGACCCTCTGTGGACTCTGGTTAGAATGATGTTTTTAAAGCATTAAAAATAAAACATAAAGGATTGCAAAGGAACTCAACTGAAATAGCAAACAAATTTGTGTCCTAGTCATCTGTCCCCTGTATTTCTTAATTCCTGTATCAAATGACAAGACCTAGCAACAGACTCAATAGCTCTAGTGACTTTAACATTTTTTTAAAGGTCTATTTATTTATTTATTTTAGAGAGTGTGGGAGTGGCTGAAGGAGAGGAAGAGTGAGAGGAAGAGTGAGAATTCAAAGCAGACTTCACGCTGAGTGTGGAGCCGGACTTGGGGCTCGATCTTACCACCCTGGGATCAGGACCTGAGCTGCAACCAAGAGTCGGATGCTCAACTGACTGAGCCACCCAGGTACGCCTTTTTAAAAAAAATTTTTCAAAGATTTATTTATTTGAGAGAGAGGATAGTGACTTTAAAGTGGGGATGAGAACTGATGACATTTTGAGGCCTCTCCACGGGTGGCTCCACTGGTGGGTAAGTGAAATGAAAATATCTGGGATTTCTGTTGGTGACTAAGTCACAGCTCCTGCAGATACCACTGTGTGTTTTTGCCTACACGCATAGTGGAAGAAAATGCTGAATTTCAGTTAAAAGTTAGTGGGAATAAGGTTGTCATTTTCTCCCACCCAAATATATGGACCCTCTGATTTCTTCTTTTTTTTTTTTTTAAGATTTTATTTGTTTATTTGACAGAGAGAGAGAGATCACAAGTAGGCAGAGAGAGAGAGAGAGAGGGGGGAAGCAGGCTCCCCGCTGAGCAGAGAGCCCGATGTGGGGCTTGATCGCAGAACCCTGAGATCATGACCTGAGCTGAAGGCAGAAGCTTTAACCCACTGAGCCACCCAGGCTCCCTAACTCTCTGATTTTTATTTATATATTCTCTGGGGGTCAGTGGACCCAGGGGTAAGAGGCCTTATCCTCTGGGGAGCCTCACCAGAGATGGGTCGCCTTCTCGGGCCTCATGGACCCCATTGGAGATCCTCTCCATGCCTGGGCTGATTGCTGTTGGACCGCTGAGGTCAGGAGAAATTCCAGCACACATGCATCCAGACCCTGGGACCAGGCGGGAAACTCTAGCCCTGTGACTCTCATGGCTTCTGGGCAATGACAAAGCGGAGTGAAGTCAGCCCCCGCCTTGGGCGGGGAGCTCAGTCAAAAAGGAAAGGAACATGCAGATTGTGCTGTCGTGGAAGGTGAATGCGGTCAGGGCCACCAGAATGCTGAGGAGCCTTAGGGAAAGGAGAGAGGGCATTTTTGATGGGCTTCGGGAAGGTGTCGCTGGGACACTGGCCTGTGAGACTCAAGTGTGATTTGCAGGGTGGTGGAGGACAGCCCCAGCAGGAGAGACAGTGCGTTTCCGTGAGGCTGCTGCTGGAGGGTCAGGGAGGGCGGGCCCGTAAGAAAGGAGGCCGGGCCAGGCACAGGGATGAGCAGGCAGGCGGGCTGGGCCCCCGGCTCCACAGTGCTGAGCCCTCGGGCATTTCCTCGTGTGGGCACCACCAGGAGAGCCGGTCCAGCCACCAGCCCGCGTCTTGGCTTTATGACAGTGAGACGCAGAAGTGCCAGCTGCCAGGCCCTCCAGCTGGAAGCCATTGCCCTCCTTAGCTAGCGTGGGATCAGCTGCTTTGAGGCTCAGCGGCCCAGATGTCTTAGAGGTTTGTAAATCGCCTGATTAAAAAACGAATTGCAACATTTTCCCTAAGCCCAGCTCATTCCTGTCCACGTCTAGGGTTGTGGCATTTCTGGTGGGGGCTGCGGAGTTTGCAGGGGACAGCTTAAGGGGACCCAGGCCAAACCCGAGTCCCCAGGGATGGGGGTGGGGTCTGTGCCCTGCTGGCACTGGCTGCATCTGCCCCCCACGTGCATCCTTGAATGCACTTATGGGGGAGGAGAGAAGAGCAGGCCTTGGGACGGGCTGGAGGCTGTGGACAGGAGGCCCAGCCTCCTTCAGCCTCAGCAACCCCCCTGCCCCACAAGAGGGGACAAGGCTCAGGGACCAGACTGGATCACTTCAGTCCAGCCCTGACCGCAGAGATGCCCACTGGCCTCGGTGGCTCTTTATTAGCATCTTGGCTCAGTCTCTTGTCCACTCCCCAGCCCATCTGTAGGTGCCTGCCTCTGGCTTTCCCCTCCGACCCCTCCATCCTGCAGAAACGGCCCCAGCCCCCAGGACACTCCTCAGCCCGCCTCCCCACCCTCCCTGTTGCCCTGTCAGAAAGGGCTTTCCAGAACATACAGCAGATGGTGCCACTCCTCTGTCTCTCCGATCGAGGTCTCCCGAGGCCCAAAGAACACAGTTCCTTGTGCAGACATGCTAGCTCCCTCGCTCTTGAAGTCATGTAACAAAACACTTTATAACGGGGGTAGGGGGGAGCAATGCAGTAAGGCTTCTTCTTTTTTTTTTTTTTTAAAGATTTTTTATTTACTTATTAGAGAGAGAGACTGAGAATGAGAGGGGAGAAGGTCAGAGGGAGAAGCAGACTTCCCGCAGAGCCGGGAGTCCGACATGGGACTCGATCCCGGGACTCCGGGATCATGACCTGAGCCGAAGGCAGTCACCCAACCAACTGAGCCACCCAGGCACCCTGCAGTAAGACTTCTTGGCCTGAGTTCCAGCTCTACCATTTATCAGCTGTGTGACTTTGGGCAAGGTGCTTAACTTCTCTGCACCTCAGTTTCCTCATCTGTAAAATGGGGACAGTAATAGTCCCCACATCCGGGAGTGGGTGAGGATTAAATGAGCTAGCTTGTGTAAAACGTGTAGCATTTTGCTTGGCACAAAGTACATGCTGAGTAAAAGGTAGCCATTATCACCCGCTTGAGGCTGCCCTCCCCCCACTCCTACTGCAGCCCAATATTCTGTCACCTGCTAGCTGCCCTCAACTCTCCCAATGACCAGAAGTTCCATCAAGACTTCCCAGTGCAGGGACGCCTGGGTGCCTCAGATGGTTAAGTGTCTGCCTTTGGCTTGGGTCATGATCCCAGGGTCCTGAGACAGAGTCCCACATCGGGCTCTCTGCTCAGTGGGGAGTCCGCTTCTCTCTCTCCCTCTGCCCCTCCCCCACTGCTCATGCTCGTGCTCTCTCTCTCAAATTAATAAATAAAATATTAAAAACAAAAAGATTTCCCACTGCAGCCTTCTATTTGTTATCTACGGCTGTGTGACCAAGGACTACAAACTTAGCAGCTTAAAACAATGAAGGTTTATTACCTCACAGTCTCTGTGGGTCGTGGGTCTAAGCATGGTTTGCCGGGTCCACTAACCCAGGGTCCCGGGAAGTGCTCACTTCAGCAGCACATATACTAACCCAGGGTCCCGGGAAGCTGTCAGCCAAGGCTGTGGTCTTATCTGAGGCTTAACCGGGGAAGGATTGACTCCTGAGCGCACAGAGTTGTTGACAGGCTTAAGTTTCTTGTAGCTTAGGACTAAGGGCCTCGTTTTCTTACTTGCTGCCGGAGGCCCTTGTGGGCTGCTAGCTGGAGGCTGTCCTCAGGAACTAGAGGCTGTCTGGGTTCCTTGCCACACATGGCTGCTTGCTCCCTCAAAGCCAGGAAGGGAGAGAGACAAGAGCAAGATGGGCACTACATTCTTTTTTTTATTAAGATTTTATGTATTCATTTGAGAGAGAGAGAGAGTGTGTGTATAAGCATGAGCAGAGAGTGGTGGGGGGAGGGACAGAGAAAGAGGGAGAAGCAGACTCCCCACTGAGCAGAGACCCCCCCCACCCCCACCCTCCGACACAGGACTCGATCCCCGGACACGGACATCATGACTGAGCCAAAGGCAGACACTTAACTGACTGAGCCACCCAGGCGCCCACAAGATGGGCACTACGATCTTAATTTACACGCTCACATGCTTTCCACCAGTTCTCCTGTATGCTGTTCGCTAGCTGCAAGCCACAGGTCCCACCCAAACTTACAGGGAGGGCCTCATACAAGGTGTCCGCAC
Source organism: Nasua narica (assembly GCA_028533885.1). Classification (NCBI taxonomy): domain Eukaryota; kingdom Metazoa; phylum Chordata; class Mammalia; order Carnivora; family Procyonidae; genus Nasua; species Nasua narica. The sequence continues at coordinate 61,983,980 of CM052799.1, read as the reverse complement.
CAGGAGGCAGGGGTCTTGGGGGACCACCCGTCTGCCACAGGCTCCCTCTCTCTATCTCTGCTCATGCTGCTCCTCTGCATGGAAGGCTCTCTGCATTTCTGGGTCCGACTCGCTCCCTTGCTCCTGGCGTTTCTGAGCACCTACTCCATGCCAGCATCTGCGCTGGATTCTGGGGGCACCAACATGACTGGGGCGGTCCAGCCCATCGAGTTCTCCCTGCCCAGAGTTCTCAGCTCATATGTTTAATACGGCCCTTGTCCCATTGCCACGTGTAGTGCCGTAATTGCACAGTGATTGGTGTAAACACTTCTGTCTTGATGGGCTCAGATTTCTTTGGGGGCCGTGGCCTCTCCAACTGTCAGGGCCAAGTCTGGGTCAGGTTTTGGGGCTCGGTTGCAGGTCAGGCTTGAGAATAGAGCTCTGAGGACATTAGGAAGGGGCTGGGCTTTTTTTTTTGCCCTAGGTCTACCAATGAGAGTGGATCAATTCGTTTTTAGCAGCTGGCACCAGCCTTTTCAGAAGCAGCGCCCAGCTGACAGCAGGGGCTTATTTTCCATACTCAGCAAAGCTCTCTACTGATCTAGGGGAATTGCAAGTTATTCAGGGGCCGTTCAGTCCTTTTTCTCCTTTTGGCTCAGAAAAAGGAGTGCACAATTCCTGTTGGACCAGAACTTTGTAGGTGAGGGCTATGTCTGGGCTTGATCATCACCCTTAAGATGGAATTCCATGAATTCCCTGTGAGAAGGGGTCAGCCGGCCCAATTTTTCCTGTGGTGCGAGAATGAGGAGAGGGTGACAGATCGGGGGACTGCTGGGGCAGGGCACAGAACTGAACAGGTATTAAGGGGAGCCTAGGCCAGGCCCCGGGCGATGTGTATGTTTGTGCCCATTATACTGTGAGGGAACTGAGGCTCAGAAAGGGGAAAGGTCCTGGGGAGTGTCACATGAGGAATCAGGCCGAACTTCCCAGTCCCTGCCCTCACTCCCGCTATATGATATCATGGCCCTTAGACCCTCCTGTGTACTTGGCATTTCTGTATCATTCTGGGGAAATGAGATGTGGCTGAGAGATCCTGGTGGCCCCAGGACTGAGAACTCCTTTGGGGAGGTGCAAGGTGCCCCCGCTTTGGAGAGGGCTGGGGGCTTCAGGCCCCAGGAAGACATCTGGTGGTTTGGAGGAGGGTTTAACCCCCAGACCCCATGCCTCAGAGGCAGAGCACAGGGCTGGAGGATCCTTAGGGGAGCCAACAGAAGGCAGACTCGGAAGATCCAGGAGGCAGTATCCAAATGAACAGCCCAAGAGAGTGTCTGCCCACCTCTGAGGAAGCCGAAACCCAGGGAGGATTCAGAAGATCTTCAAGTACACAGAGTGGGGCCGGGCTAGGACTTAGGGTTCTTTCTCCTCTTGGGATAGAGGTGGTCCTACAAGCCCCTGACCCACATGGGAAGGTCCTCCCCGCTGGCTGATGAGGTACTGGGTAATCGAACATTCTGGTTAACGGAGACCTATCACTTAAACTCGAGTTGAACTCAGAGCCCCACAAAGCCTTACCGACCTGGAGGTTGGCCAAGCCATTTCTGTGGAGGTGGCCAGGTCCCATAGCTCCGGGAACACCTACTGCCCTGGGGGAGGTGTAGCAGTGTGGCGACACACTGGAGGGTTACGGGCTCCTGTCCTCTGAGGCCTGGCATGTCTGCCCTGAACAAAGGGCACACATTCTGCCCGGGGGCCGGGGGTGCTGACCCGCCCCACCCGCCCACACAAAGCCTGAAGTTGTTTAACAGCTTTTCCTCGGAGCCTGAGGGAACCGGGAGTGAATTAGGTTTGTCGCAGGATGGGTTGTTGTTTTTTGCTGTCAAGGGCCCAGTCGCAAGGGATCAGAGGCAAACGCACTCTCCCAGGAGCCTAGTTCCAGGGGCTGGGTGCTCCTTAGCCCGGGAGGAGTCGACGTTCGTTTGTGCTCCGGAGTGGGACCCTGCCTGGGAGGGAGGCTCTCCGAAGAATCTGGATTGTCCAAGAACGGGGGAAGTGGAGATTTTCTCTGAGGGTCAGGCTGGGGGTTGGCGACCGGACTGCAAGGAAATGTAGACCTCTTGGGACCTGAAGCAGTGGGTCAGCCTCAGGGCGGGGCAAGGCCAGTGGGTAGAGGCGAAAACCAGAAGTGAACACCCTCAGACTTGAACGTTTACTCTGTCTGTGGGACTTGGAGGTCCCAGGGATTTGGTGATCCCAGGGGCGGGGGCCATGGTAGTTGGTTGCACTGGATGACGGGGTGCCCATCCAGATCCCCTTCATTAGACCCTCCATCTCAGCCTCTGTAAATGTGGTCCTAATGGCTCACAGCCTTCTCTGGAGAATTGCTTTCACCAGTGGGAACTACATCACTTAGAGGGTTACACTTCCCCCACAGGGGCCGTTCAGGGCCAAAGTCCAACCAATATGGGGGGGGTTAATGAAAAAAAAAATAGTCCACCTCCTTGCCTCGGGTGGGACTAACTCTGGTGCATTTCCCGCCCCAGTGCTCCTGTGGGGTCAGGCTGTGCTTGGACCTGTCGAAACCGTCCTTGCTCTGCTCCTCCCTACCCCATCCTGCTTCCCCTGATCCCCTTCTCCCGAGTCCCTCCCCCAATAAACCCCATCTCAGGCTCTGCTGCTGGGGACTCTGACCTGACATTGACCAATACAAGACTTCCTACCCATCCCCGTGAGTGAGTTTGAGTCAGAAAACTAGTGAGCGTGAATTAAAAAAAAAAAAAAGAAGAACTCTGAAATCACCACAGTGATCCAGCAGGTCATGGAGCGATTTCTGGCTGTCTCTGCTGTAGAAAGGACTTACAGCCCTGGAGTCGTCTGGTTGATCATGGGTGGCTTTGAGATGGTGGGTTTTTGGGGGGTGGGAGAGTTAAGATCCTTGAAAAGGAGAGTTTCCAGTGTTTGAGAGTTCTTCACCCCTGGGCACCCAGAGGAGCACTGTAGCCTGGAGGGGCCAGGGACCCAGAGGGCATCCCCCATAGCCCGCCCCCCCCCGCCCCCCCAGGCCTGGTTTCGTGCTGTGTGGGCTTCTGTCCTGGTGACCACAGTGGCTCTCCTCTAAGCTGGAGTGAGCAGCCTGTTGAAAGCCAGAGCAGTTGAATCCTGAGCCAAGATTCCTGTTTCCCAGCCCAATGCAAGGACTCTCCTGAAATTAGAAGGATGGGCTGGCTCCTGGCCCTGTGGTTATCTTGGCAATGCCATTGGTCCAGCTTCCGCCCCTTCTGGACCTCATCGTCCTCACTTTTGAAATGAGGGCGTTTAAGGGAAGGGGAGATGCAGGGGAGGGAAGAGAGAAGAGTTACAGTGATGGATCTGCTCAGCAGAACCCAAGTCCCTTGAGCTATTTGTTGGCTTGGAGCTTTGACCCGTTGGCGGTGTGGCTTGGACGGCACGCCCTTGCTTGTCAGTGGGGCATATCTGGTTTGGGGCTCAGGGCTCTGATGCTAAGTATATGGGGGAGGGGAGGACGCACGGAGGTGCTGAAGACTACTCTGAAACTACCGCTACCGTCTCTGCCTCAGTGTTTGAATTCAACGTCTCACGGTCAATCTTGCACTGAATTCTCAGGTATGTGGGCTAACATGTCCAAACTGGGCCACTTAAAAACATTTTTTATTGTGATAAGATACATATAACATAAATTTTATCATCTTCACTGTTTTTAAGCATACAGTTCAGTGATATTAAATAGATTCACGATGTTGTATAAGCATCAGCACCATCCATCCCCAGAACTCTTTTCATCTTATAAAGCTGGAATTCCGGATCCATTAAACAGTGATCCCCTCGTTACCCCTAACCCGGCAGCCACCATTCTTTCTGTTTTGACCACTCTAAGTATCTCACATATGTGGAATCACACGGCATTTGTCTTTTTGTGATTGATTGATTTCACTTAGCATAATATCCTCAAGGTTCATTCATGTTGTAGTTATAGGTCAGAATTTCCTTCCTTTTTTAGGCTGAATGATATTCCGTTATATGGATATACCACATCTTGCTTATCCAGCCATGCACTGATGGACACTTGGGTTGCTTCCATGTTTTAGCTATTTCAAATAACCCTATTATGGACATACGTGTACAAATCTCTCTTCTAGGCTGTTAGCAATTCTTTGGGTATATACCACAAGTCGAATTGCTGGATCCTACGGTAATTTTATTTTTAATTTTTGAGGAACTGCACACTGTTTTCCTTAGCAGTTGTCCTATTTTACATTCCCACCAACATAAGGGGTCGAATTTCTCCATATCCTCACCAACCATTCTCATTGGTGTTGGGTAGTATCTCATTGTGGTTTCAATTTGCATTTCCCTAATGATCAGAAATGTTGAGCACCGTCTCATGAGCATCATTTCATTTATTAGTCATTTATATAACTTTTTTTTGGAGAAATTTCTATTCAATTCCTTTGCCCATTTTTGAATTTTTGGGGGAGGGTTGAGTTTTAGGAGTTCTCTATATATTCTGGATCTTAATCCCTTATTACATATATGATTTGTAAATATTTTCTTCCATTTTGTGTGTTGCCTTGTTACTCTGAGGACAGTGTCTTTTGATATACTAAATTTAAAAATATGCATGAAGTTCAATTTTTCTATTTTTTCTTTTATTGCCAGTGCCTTTGGTGTCTTTCCTATTCAAGAAACCATTGCCAAATCCAATGTTGTGAAGCTTTTCCCCTGTGTTGTCTTTGAAGGGTTTTGTAGTTTTAAGGCTTACATTTAAGTAAACTGGGGCACTTTAGGAAAAAATTTATTTATTTATTTATTTATTTATTTGCGAGAGAGGGAATGGGGGTGATGGGAGGGACAGAGGGAGAGGGAGAGAAGGTCCCCAGCAGACTCCGTGCTGAGCGCAGAGCCTGACACAGGGCTCAATCTCATGACCCTGAGATCACCACCTGAGCCGAAACCAAGGGCTCTATGCTTAATAGACTGAGCCACCCAGGTGCCCCAAACTTGGACAATTTTGAGACTCAATGGAGATGCTTTTTAAAAAAAAATGTTTTAATTCCCGTGTAATTAACATACAGGGTTATATTAGTTTCAGGTGTAGAAGAGAGTGATTCAACAATTCTATACATTACTCAGTGCTCATCAGGATAGGCATACTTACTCCCTTTCACCTATTGCACCCATCCCCCGACCCATCTCCCCTCCGATTACCACCAGTTTGTTCTCTGTAGTTAAGAGTCCATTTGTCTGTCTCTTTTCTCCTTTGCTCATTTGTTTTGTTTCTTAAACTCCACATATGAGTGAAATCATATGGTATTTGTCTTTCATTTATTTATTTCACTTAGCATTATACTCTCCAGCTCCATCCATGTTGTTGCAAATGGCAGGATTTCATTCTTCTTTATGGCTGAGTAATATTCCATTGTATATATATCACACCTTCTTTATTGAAAGGGGAGGCTTTAAATGATGATGTATTTAAAGATTATTTATGTATTGACCAACAAACTGATTCTATTTTATTGGCAGACCTGCGTCATTGTCATTAATGGATTAATTTCAAATATAAAGTTCTTTCTACAAGTAACCTATGTCCATGTTCATTAAAACAAAAGCTTCATATTGATTATGTGAACATTAAAAATAACCTGGGAGTGCCTGGCTGCCTTAGTCAGTAGAGTATGCAACTCTTGATCTTGGGGTCATGAGTTTGAGCCCTACATTAGGGGTAGAGATTACTTAAAAATATAGCATACATCCCAACATCTGGGGCTGTCTCCACCTCCATTGCAGCTGTGGGGCTAGAGTGAGGCCCCAAGTAAAAGGTGCACTCTTCTGGCTGGATGTTCCCTCAGAAAACGAACCATCTTCTCAGCCTATCATGGTGCATGAAATGGATTTCACTGCTGGACATGCTAGTGCTTCCAGCACTTACCTAATACGATGTTCAACACTGTGTGAAAACAGCTTCCTGATGCTTAAAGGACAACCATACAAAATAGTGGAGATGTTAACTTTCCAAACTGGAAAGTGGTCCCACCACCAAGGTTTACCTTATTGGAATCAACATTTATTTATTTATTTAAAAAAAATTTTTTTTAAGATTTTACTTATTTATTTATTAGGAAAGAGAGAGAGTGAGAGAGAGCATGAGAAGGGAGAAGGTCAGAGTGAGAAGCAGACTCCCCATGGAGCTGGGAGCCCGATGTGGGACTCGATCCCGGGACTCCGGGATCATGACCTGAGCCGAAGGCAGTCGCTTAACCAACTGCGCCACCCAGGGGCCCTGGAATCAACATTTAAATGTCAGAAATGGAAGATATTTGCCCTTCTACTCCCAACATGCATATTCTAAATATCAAGAGATATGCTTATCAAACACACTTGAAAAAACAAAAAACCAGAGGCGCCTAGGTGGTCAATGGGTTAAGCATCTGCCTTCTCCCTTTCCCTCTGCAAATCCCCCTGTTCATGCTCTCTCTCTCTCTCTCAAATAAATAATCTTTAAAAACTCCACACAAATTATAAAGAGAAAAAAAAGATACCTTTAGAAAGACAAAACCTGGGAGATACCACCTTAGCTAAGAGATCAATGTTAGCATCACCCGTAATGGGAACAAATTGACATCGTTTACCTCCTGATGTAATCTTGGAGACCTATCATTTATGTAATAGTCTTGCCCACAAACGCATTACCTGAATCATGAGGAAACAATCAGATAAACCAAAACCGAGGGCCATTTTGCACAAACAGTGACCAGTACCCTTCAAAAATGTCAAAGTCACAAAAAACAAAGAGTGAAGATTGTTTACAGATTGGACTAAAGAGACATGGCAGCGAAATAAATGATCCTGAATTGGATCTTAGAGTTGGGGAGGAAATTGCTCTAAAAGCCAGTATTTGCCAGTTTCATAGACAAAGATGAGTCTGAGCAGCAGTTGGGGGAAAGAAGCAATATTAGAACAAAGAAGCTCAGTCTCAGATGTTCTACTCTAAAGTAACTTATTACTGCTTTTTAGAATAACTAGAGACGAATGGGAACAAAGACACTCAAAAACACATTTTCTTCTCAATTCTACCTACTTGTGACATAGGCAAAGGAAGATGACTCAAACTGCATTTGAGAAAACAAACAGTTATAAGTGGAAACAAACCCAGTCTCTGAAATTCTTCTCAAAAGTAACTACTGTTTGTCAAAAAACAGATAGGAACGTAAGCTTTATCTGGGCAAGAAAGCTAAGAAACACATCATAACTGACTTTTTTAAAATTGTGAGTTAGAGCCAGTTAAGATGAATCTAGATAGCAATTTTTATTTTGGTATTTGAAAATGTTTTAATTGAATGTTTTATTTCAAGATAATTATAGATTTGCATGAAGTTGTAAGAAATAATACAGAGAGATCCGGTGTACCCTTTACCCAGTTTCCTTCAAGGGCAACATCTTATAATCCTAGAGTGCGATGTTGACCTTGACCCAATTTGTCCATCCCAAGAATCTCTCCAGTGGCCCTTTTATAGCGACACCCACCTTCCTCTCTCTCCCCAACCCATTCCTGATCCCCACTCATGGCAACCACAGATCTGTTCTCCATTTCCATAATTTTGTCATTTCAAGAATGTTATATAAATGGAATCATACAGTACGCAACCTCTGGGATTTTTTTCCCCACTCAGAATAATTCCCTGGACATTCATCTAAATTGTGGAGCATATCAAAAGGTCATTCTTTTTTTTTATTGCTGAGCCATATTTGAAGGTATGTATGTACTAGAGTTTGTTTATTTATCCACTCACTGAAGCCCATGAGGGTTGTTTCCAGTTTGGGATGATTATAAATAAAGGTGTCTGAACATGTGCATATAGGTTTTTCCGTTAACATCAAATTTTACTTCTCTGGGATAAATGCGCAATACTGCGATCTCTGGATCTTTCAGTGGTTGCAAGTTTAATGTCATAAGAAACTGCCAACTTGTCTTCACTGTGGCTCTACCATTTTGCATTCCCACCAACAATGTATGAGTGATCCAGTTTCTCTGCATTTGGTGTTATAACTGTTTGTTATTTTGTTTTGTTTTGTTTTAGTCACTTTTTTAGTGGATGTCCAATTGCTCCAGCATCATTTGTTGAAATAATTTGTTTGTCCCTTTCTCCAGCGAACTGCTTTTGTGCCTTTGTAAAAAATCAGTTGGGCATATGTGTGTGGGTCTATTTCTTTATTCTCTATTTTGTTCCTTTGATCTACATGTCCATTGATCCCTGATACCACACTGACTTGATTACTGTAGCAAGCCTTGACATTGAGTAGAGTGAATCCTCCTACCTTATTCTTCTTTTTTCAAAATTATTTTAGCTATTCTAGGTACTGTGTCTTTCCATATATATTTTAGAATAAACTTGTCTATAAAACACTTGCTGGGAATTTTGACAGGAATTGCATTAAACCTATTTTAATATGTTGAATTTTCCATTTCTGAACATAGTACATTTCTCCGCTTATTTAGGTCTTCTTTAATTTCTTTTGTCTGTACTTTAAAATTTTCAGGATCTATCCTGTACGTGTTTTGCTAGAGCTATATCTAAGTACCGTGTTTTCTTTGGAATGATTGTAAGTGGTACTGTATTTTTAATTTCAGTTTCTACATGATCATTATTGGGATATAGAAATGCAATTGTGGGGTTTTTTTGTTTATTGATCTTATGTCCTATGACATCACTTAACTCATGTACTAGTTCAAGAAACTTGCTTTTTTGTTTTTAGATTGTTTGGGATTTTCTACATAGACAATCATACCATTGCAAATAGGAACAACTTGATTTTTTCTTTTCAGTCTATATGATTTTATTTCTTTTTCTTCCCTTCCTGCAATGGCTAGAAATTCCAGTATTGCAATAATTGGCAGTGATGAGAGCAAGTATCTTTATCTTGTTCCTGATCTTAAAGGGAAAGTGTTAGTCTTCTACCATTAAGTAAGATGTTAGCCATAGGCTTTTTATAGATGTCTTTACTGAGTTGAGGAAGTTCTTTATTCCTAGTTTTCTGAGAGTTTTATCATGAATGGTGCTGCATTTTGTCAAATGCTCTTTCCATGTATATTGTTAAAATCATTTGTGTATATTTTTTTTAAAGCTGATTGAAATGGTAGATTACATTGAGTGATTTTTGAATGCTGAACCAACCTTGCATACTTGGGATAAATCGCACTTGACCTTGATGCATAATTATTTTTGTACATGTTGGATTTGATTTGCTAATATTTTGTTGAGAACTTGTATGCTGATGAGAGATACTAATTTGTAGTATTCTTTTCTTGTGATGTCTTTGTCTGGTTTTTATCTCAGGGTAATACCAACTTCATAAAATGAATTGGTAAGTATTCCTTCCTCTTTGATTTTCTTTTTTTTTTTCTCTTTAAGATTTTATTTATTTATTTGAAACAGAGAGAAAGCGAGCAGGAACAGAAGCAGTGGGAGTGGGAGAGGGAGAAGCAGGCTTCCCACAGAGTAGGGAGCCTGATGTGGGCCTCTTTGATTTTCTAGAAAAGATTGGTAAAATTGATACCAATCAGAAAATTGGTTTGGATTCTCCAGTGAAACCATCTACATCTGAATATTTCTTCTTCAGGAGCTTCTAAATTACAAATTCTATTTCTTTAGTGGTTATAGGACTATTTGAATTATCTCTTTCACTTTAGTGAAAGTGAAAGTTTTGGTAGTTTGTGTTTTTAAAAGAATTGGTCCATTTCTTCTAAGTAGTCGAATTTATGAACATAAAGTTGCTTTTAGTATTTCATTTCTGATACTGGTAATTGGTGTCTCCTCTCTTTTTATCTTTGTCAGACCTGTTAGAGGTTTATCTTAATTTTGTTTTTTTCAGAAGTGACTGGGTGGCTCAGTCAGTTAAGTGGCTGCCTTTGGATCAGGTCATGATCCTAGGTCCTGGGATAGAGCCCTGCGTTCCCTCCCCGCTCAGGGGAATGCCTGCTTCTGCCCCTCATGCACTCTCCCCCCACTTCCTACCTGTTTTAAACAAACAAACAAATAAAGAAAGAAAATCTTTAAAATTTTTTTCAAACAACTAACTTTTTGTTTCATTGACTTTTCTCTGTTTGTTTTTTTTGTCCAATTGATTTCTGCCTTTATCTTTATTATTCCCTTTCTTTGGTTTGTTTTGGGTTTATTTTGCTTTTCTTTTTTAGTTTCTCCAAATGCGTGCTTAAATTATTGATTTGAAGCTTTCTCTTTTTTTCTGATGTAATCCTCTAGTATTAAAAATTTCCCTCTCATTCCTGTTTTAGATGAATCATCCATATTTTGATACATTGTATTTTCAGTTTAATTCATCTCTCTCTTAATATATATATTTAAAATTTTCCTTTGATGCATAGATTATCTAGGAGTTTATTGTTTACTTTCCAAGTGTTTTGTGAGTTTTCTCTTATCTTTTTGCTGTTGGTCTCTGGCATGATTCCATTATGATCAGAGAACATATTTGTCCTGATCGCAGTTCTTTTCAATTTGTTGAGGTTTGTCCTATGGTCCAGGATATGGTTTATCTTGGTGAATGTACCATGCATGCTTACAAATAATTTTGCTAGTTTTAGGTGGAGCATTTCACCCTAATAGTCTCAACTTACTGATGTCTTTGTATATGAGTTGAGTTTCTTATAGATAGCATATGGTTGTATCATCTTTTTAATTTACTCTGTCAATCTCTTTTTATTGGTATATCTATGTTAATCAGTGATTTGGTATTTTGTCACATCTTTCTGTATTTCTTATTCCTTTGTCTTTTCTTGGCTTCTCGTGTATAATTTGAACATTTTTTTTAAGTAGGCTCCACACCTAGCATGGAGCTCAATGGGGGGCTTGAACTCATGACCCTGAGATCAAGACCTCAGCTGAGATGAGGAGTTGGATGCTTAACTGACTGAGTCACCCAAGGACCCCTGAACATTTAAATTTTTTTTTAATTTGAACATTGTAAGGCTTCCGTCTTGATTTATTTATAGTGTTTCTGAGTATATTGCTCTGTATAGTTTTCTTAGTGGTTGTTCTAAGTATAATATTTTTTCAGTACTTGAAAAATGTTGTATCATTTTCACCTTGTAACTTAGTTTCCAAGTGAGAAATTTGCTGTCATTTGAGTTGGTGTTCCTTCATTAATAATGCATTGTTTCCCTCTCGCTTCTTTTAAGATTTTTTTTCATCTTTAGTTTTCAGAGGTTTAATTATGATGTGTCTTGGCATAGGTTTATTTGGGTTGATTCTAGTTGAAACATGTTGAATCTGTAGATTTATATCTTTTAGTGAATTTGGGAAGGTTCAGCCATTATTTATTCAAATACTTTTACATGTCCTCTCTCCCCCTCCTCATCTTCTGGGACTCCAGCAGTATGATGTTATGTCTTTTTTTATCATCCCCTAAGTGTCCTTCCTCCCCACCCCCAATCTATTCTCTCTGTTATTAATACTGGGTAAATTTTATTGCTCTGATTCTATTTTCCTTCATTCCCACACTACTATTGAATCCCTGCAGCAATCTTTTCCCAGTTATTATTTTTTTCAGTTCTGTAATTTTCATTTGGTTCTTTAAAAAATCTTTGATTTCTTTTGCCGAGATGTTTACTTTTTCTTTTGTTTCAAGAGAATTTATTATTGCACACTGAAACTTTTTTTCTTTTATTATAGCTACTTTAAAAATCCATCAGGTAATTCTGACATCTGATTTGCCTCAGTGGTGGAACCTGGTTATTGTGTTTTGTCATTCATGCTGTGATTTGTTTGGTTCTTGGTATGATGGTAGATTTTCAATTATCTCTTGGATGTGTTGAATATCATATCATAAGATGCTGGGTCCTATTTAATCTTTGTTTTCATCAAAGATTTATTTATTTATTTATTTATTTGACACAGAGTGAGAGAGAGAGAGCATGAGTAAGCAAGAGGAGGGCAAAGGGAGAGAAACTAAAGTGGATTCCATGTTGAGGGTGGAGCCCAATGCTGGGCTTGATCTTATGACCCCGAGATCATGACTGGAGCAGAAATCAAAAGTCAGATGCTTAACCAACTGAGCCACCCAGGTGTCCCTAATCTTTTTTTAATCAGAGAGTTCCTCTGTTTACGTGTAGCACACAGGCTGGGAAAGTGTTATGTTCAGCTTCCCACTGGGCCTGGACAACATCCACCTTGGCAAAAGTGGGGCACTGGCTTGCTGCAGAGAGATGGGGTGGAAGTTCAGTTTCCCTTGTGCCTCGCTGATGCAAAAAAGTGGGGCACCAACTCCCACTGTCTTGTTGCCTTTGAGTGGGGGTTTAATCTTAGTTCCCCACAGGGCTGCACAGCTACGAGGTAGTGGGAGACAATGGACTGACCCGTATCGCTTTATTGCCACAGGGTGGGTGTAGAAGTTCAGCCCCTCACTGGACCCTGATAGCACTTGGGAAGGTGGTGTGGGAGTGCTGACTAGCCCTGCTTTGCACTGCCTCCTTCAGTCTCATTGCTGCTGGGTGCATGTGGAGGTAGAGCTCCCGTGTGAGCCTCCCTGATACCTGGAATGGAGGGAAAGTGGAGGGACGACTAGCCCCGACTTGCAGTGCCTTGTCGGGTTGCATCGATGCCAGGTGTGGGTGGATGGAGGCTGAGCTCATGGCTGGACGTGGCTGACACCACCTTTGGAGGGAACCAGATGCTGCCTGCTTCTGCCAGGCAGGGAATGGAGTATTAGCTCCTTGCTCAGACTCACCAACGCTACTGGCAGGAAAATCAGACTGTGCCTCTTACTTCCATGGAGTGAGGGGGTAGGTGGAAGATCAGTCCCTCTACCCCTTCATGTTTCCTCTCAATTTGCCAGGGCAGGGTGTGGTTTATATATTGGTGTTTGACGAGAGTAGGGCAAATATTGCCGAAGTCTTCTGTTGTTAGACCACTTTTTTTGAGGGGGGGACTGTGGTCCTTTGGCTAGAGAGAACAGGATTTTCTTGACGTTTTTATGGCTGTGCCTGTTTGTAGTTCTGGGTTGGGAGCTTGTGCAATACCAGTCCAGAACATGTGGGAGGTAAGGAGGAAACAAACCCAGAGGACTCACCATGGTGTTGATCAAATTTAGGGGTCTCTAGGCAGTCCGTACTCTTCTTTCTACCCTTCAGAGTCTTCTTATGCTTGTTTGTTGTATTTTGTCCAGGGATTTTTAGTTGTAAGAAGCAGGAGCAGGGAGAATGGGACAACTCCATCTTCAGAAGCTGGAAACCTGCATTGCTGTTTTGAAACAAGATGGCATGAGTACAAACAGGTTCAGTCTCCGAAACCCTTCTCCAGAGTAACTTCTTATTGCTTGGCAAAATGATCTGTAAGGGGCATCAGCATTACATGAGAAAAATCTGAAAATACACATTCCTGTCAACTACACTGATAAATCTCAGCAGTATATGTGAAAACAAGCGCAGAGTCACACATTACTCTAAAAAGGAAACTCTTATTTTGAGTTAGAACAAACAAGATAAATCCATGCAGTATTTGTGAAAACTAGCTCCAAGTCACACAGTGTTCTCAAGAGTTTTTATTGAAAGTTAAACCAGGTTAAAACAAATCCAACCAGTATTTGTGCAAACAAGTCCAAATTAAAATTAATCTAAGAAGGCTTTGGTATCTGGATATTATACTGAATATCATAACTGGACCTGTATGTTGGGCATCATCCTGGTTCTTATGAACCTTGGATCTGGACTTAGAACTTTCTTTTGTCATGAGCTTGGACCTTGGATCAACATCTCTAATCTTGGAACTGAAACTTAGACCCATACCTCTGATATGGACCTTGATCTGAACTTGGATATGGACTTTGGCTCTGTACCTTGAACCTGGGAATGGACTTTGGACTGGAACTTGGACTTTAACCTCTAATCTTGGAGCTGATTTCAGACCTGGACATTAGACCTGAACCGATACATGACTATGGATGTGGATGTCGGACAGACTTCTGACACGAATGTCAACCTTGGATTTAGGCTTTGGACCTTGCTCCTGAACTTTGGTAATGGAATTTTGACTTTGTTCCTGGGCTCTAGTATTGGGCATATTCCTCAGATCTAGGCCTCAAACCTGGACCTGAACCTCAAATGTAAACTTTATTTCTTGAAGTTGGACCTAGGACCTGTACCATAGTTGGACATATGAAGCTTTGGCCTGGACTTCCAAACTTGGACATGAACATGGATATTGGACCTGGACTTTGGACCTCTGTAATGGATTCTGATCTTGTATTAGTAACTGAGACCTGGACCTGAACTTCGTACTTGAACATAGACCTAATCCTCAGACCTAGGTCTTGGTCTTGGGTCAGGATCTTAAAGATGGATTGCTTACTTACTTTTATTGTACCAGACTTCAGCCTTTGAACTGGATCCTGAATCTTAGTCGTTGGCATAGTCCTTAGATATGGATTTGGGTCTTAGATTGGACATAGGATCTCAATTTTGGTTTTGGACTTTTCTAAGGCCTAGAACATTAGATTTTGTCCTTGGTTATGGACCTGAATTTTGGACTTGAATCCTGGATGATGACATTTTCCTTGATCTTGGAGCTCAGACCTGGAATTGGACATGGGTCTTGACCTTGGAACTTGGCACTGGTACTCAGTCCTGGACCAAGGTTGTGGACTTGAACCTTGGACCTGGGTCTTAGACCTGAACATTGACCCTGTCCTAGATGTTGAAACTGCTTTCTTATGTGGATATGAATTAGACTGGGGAATTGGATTAAGACATGGACCTTGAAACTATCTTGGACCTTAGACCTGGACCTCTAAACCTGGGATGGATTTCAGACCTGGCATGCAGACTTGGACCAAAATCAACCTGGGACATTCATTTTGGACCTGGAATTGGGTCATGGACTTTTTCCAGTTCCTGGACCCACTCTTAGACCTGGAGCTTGAAACTGGATTTGGATCTTACACTTAGATATTAATCCAAACCTAGACAAGGATTTGCACCTTGTCCTTGACCCTCTACCGTGAACCTCATTTGGGTCCAGGTCCAAGATCCTGGAACTAGACTTGAACCTTGAAATGCAAGCTTCGATCCTAGACCTGCATTTTAGACTTGGACTTTTAACTTAGACTTCAAACCGAGACTTTGGTAAACTTTGGATTGCAACTGCAGACTTTAAACTTTATCTGTTTTACTTTTACTTTTATTTTTTTTCACCTGCTTTTATTCCTGGAAATTGGACCTGAACCTGGATCTTGGACCTGCATCGTGGACCTTGACATGAATCTCGACCTTAGACTGAGACCTAGACTTTGGATCTTTGTCTTGGACTTGTATTTGGATCTGGACCTTCAATCTGGAACTGGACTTAGGCCTTTAAAGTCAATCTTAGACCTTGGACCTAAACCCAGACCTGGACCTTAGAATAGTACCTTGACCCGAACTTGGATATAGTTCTGAATGTGGTTATTAGAATTTGGACTTGGACCTGGACCTCACACTTAGAACTTGTACTTGGATGTGCACCCTGAACTAGGATCTTGGACTTTGATCTTGTCCATGGATCTGGATATTAGACCTTGACTTGGAATTCAAACTGGACTTTAAATTTTGGAACTTGACCTGGATGTTGAACTTGGACTCTATGGGAATCAGAACTTGACCTCAGACCTGCGTTTGTCCTGTACCTTGGACCTAGACTTGGACTTGGACCTCAGACTGAAATATATATTGGACCTTGGACTTTGTCTTACACCTTCAGCCTGGTATTAGGTTTTGACCTTGAACCTATATCACTGACCTCAAACTGTTGCTCAGCTTTGATCCTAGAACTTGGATATGCAGTTTTTCTGCACCTTGGAAGTGTATCTTGCATCTTTGACCTTGACCTCGGACCTGGACTTTTGCTCTAGACATGGATGTTGGACCTGGACACGGAAACTTGGTTTTCCTAGTTACATGGATATAACCTTAGAGCTGGAATCTGAATGTAGGTGAACCTATATCTTGGATTTGGACCACTAACCTCTGATGTTGATCTAAGGCTTATACTTCTATCATGGACTGAGACTTGACCTTGGATATGGATGTGGGATGTGAACATGCTATACTCATCCCTTGGATATGGATCTGGATGTGGGATCTGGATGTGGACCTTGGACCTAGTCTTTGGAATAGTCTGTCTGGTTTCTTGGATCTTACCTTGAACCTAGAAATTAGATTTGAAGCTAGAGATTGGCCTTGGACCTTGGTTCTGTGTCTGGCTTTGAACCTAAGACCTGCAGCATGGACTTCTGTGCTAGACCTGGACTTCAATTCTGGACATTGGATCAATAACTCTAATCTTAGACCTGGACTTTAACCTTAGATGTGGTTTTTGGAACTTGTACCTGGACCTTAGCCCTTGATGTTGGATCTTGCTTTAGCTTGGACATCAGGCCAGACCCTAGACCTGGAAATCAGACATAGACCTAGACCTTTGACTTTGATATTATAATTGGACTTTGATGTTCGTATTAAGGATTTGACTTTGATTCTGAACTTGTTTTCTTTCTCTTTGTACACTTACTTTCATGTAACTTGCAGTGAGACCATACTTTTGAGAACAGTTTATGAGATTAGCTTGTTTACACATTTGGGAAGATGGGAAAATGATTTGTTTTCCCATATACTGATCTGATGATTCATCTTAATTGGTTCCAACTTGCATTAGGAAAGTAACTTAAAAAAAATGTGGGCTATGGGGTGCCTGGGTGGCTCAGTCAGTTAAGTGTCTGCTTATGGCTCGGAACATGATCCCAGAGTCCTGGGATCAAGCCTCCCATTGGGCTCCCTATTCAGTGGGTAGTCTCCTTCTTCATCTGCCCCTCACCCCATGCATGCTTGCTCGCATGCTCTCTCTCTCTTTCTCATAAATAAATAAAATCTTTAAAAAACCTAATGTGTGGGGCGCCTGGGTGGCTCAGTTGGTTGAGCGACTGCCTTTGGCTCGGGTCATGATCTCAGGTCCTGGGATCGAGCCCCACATTGGGCTCTCTGCTCAGCAGGGAGCCTGCTTCCCCTTATCTCTCTCTGCCTGCCTCTCTGCCTACTTGTGATCTCTCTCTCTATGTCAAATAAATAAATAAATAAAATCTTAAAAAAAAACAAAAACAAAACAAAACAAAAAAACCTAATGTGTGATAATGGCTCTTTACATAAATACTGCTTAGATATACTTTAACTCACTCTAATTTGAAATAGGAACTTTTGAGAATTCTAGATCTAAGGTTCATCTCCAGATCCAATATCCACTGTCCATCTCCAGATCCATGTGTAAGGCCTTGGCAATTCATTCTCAAAGATCAAGTCCATGACTATAGATGAGGTCTGAGATAAGGTCCAAGTATATTCTTTTTTTTTTTTAAGGTTTTATTTATTTATTTGACAGAGAGAGAGATATCACAAGTAGGCAAAGAGGTAGGCAGAGGGAGAGGGGGAAGCAGGCTCCCTGCTGAGCAGAGAGCCTGATGCAGGGCTTAATCCCACAACCCTGAGATCATGCAGGTCCAAGTATATTCAACAGCCAATATCCCAAAAAGAAAATCCACAAAAAACTAACACTGCCTTTTCTGACCATTCTATTTTTCTTCTTCTTCTTTTTCTTTTTTTATTAACATATAATGTATTATTTGCTTCAGTGGTACAGGTCTGTGAATCATCAGTCTTACACAATTAACAGCACTCACCATAGCACATAGCCTCCCCAATGTCCAACACCCAGCCACCCTCTCCCTCCCTCCCCACCCCCACCCAGCAACCCTCAATTTGTTTCCTGAGAGTAAGAGTCTTTTATGGTTTGTCTACCTCCCTGGTCCCATCTTGTTTCATTTTTTCTCTCCCTTCCCCCCATCATCTTCCACCCTGCCTCTCAAATTTCTCATATCAGAGAGATCATGTGATAATTGTCTTTCTCTGATTGACTTATTTCGCTTAGCATAATACCCTCTAGTTCCATCCACGTCATTGCAAATGGCAAGATTTCAGGTTTTTCGATGGCTGCTATGCCATATACAATATTCCGTTGTATATATATACCACATCCTCTTTATCCATTCATCTGTTGATGGACATCTAGGTTCTTTCCATAGTTTGGCTATTGTGGATATTGCTGCTATAAACATTCAAGGGCATGTGCCCCTTCGGATCCCTACATTTGTATCTTTACAAATGTAAAGTAGTGCAATTGCTGGGTCGTAGGGTAGCTCTATTTTCAACTTTTTGAGGTACCTCCATACTGTTTTCCAGAGTGGCTGCACCAGCTTGCATTCCCACCAACAGTGTTGGAGGGTTCCCCTTTCTCTGCATCCTTGTCAACACCGGTCATTTCCTGACCTGTTAACTTTAGCCATTCTGACTGGTGTGAGGTGGTATCTCACTGTGGTTTTGACTTATATTTCCCTGATGGCGAGTGATGTTGAGCACTTTTTAATGTGTCTTTTGGCACATTAAATGATGTGCCAAAGAATGATGTCTTCTTTGGAGAAATGTCTTCTGCCCATTTCTTGATTGGATTATTTGTTCTTTGGGTGTTGAGTTTGAGAAGTTCTTTTTTTTTTTTTTTTTTTTTTAAGATTTTATTTATTTATTTGAGAGACAGAGAAAGTGAGAGAGATCATGAGAGGAGAGAAGGTTAGAGGAAGAAGCAGACTCCCTGTGGAGCTGGGAGCCCGATGTGGGACTCGATCCCGGAACTCAAGGATCATGACCTGAGCTGAAGGCAGTTGCTCAACCAACTGAGCCACCCAGGCACCCCTGAGAAGTTCTTTATAGATTTTAGATACTAGCCCTTTATCTGATATGTCATTTGCAAATATCTTTTCCCATTCTGTCAGTTGTCTTTTGGTTTTGTTGACTGTTTCCTTTGCTGTGCAAAAGCTTTTTATCTTGATGAAGTCCCAATAGTTCATTTTTGCCCTTGCTTCCCTTGCCTTTGGCAATGTTTCTAGGAAGAAGTTGTTGCGACTGAGGTCAGAGAGGTTGCTGCCTGTGTTCCCCTCAAGGATTTTGATGGATTACTGTCTCATGCTTAGGACTTTCATCTATTTTGGGTCTATTTTTGTGTGGTGTAAGGAAATGGTCCAGTTTCATTCTTCTGCATGTGGCTATCCAATTTTCCCAGCACCATTTGTTGAAGAGACTGTCTTTTTTCCACTGGACATTCTTTCCTGCTTTGTCAAAGATTAGTTGACCATAGAGTTGAGTGTCCATATTCTGTTCCATTGGTCTATGTGTCTGTTTTTGTGCCAGTACCATACTGTCTTGATGAATACAGCTTTGTAAAAGAGCTTGAAGTCTGAAATTGTGATGCTGCCAGCTTTGGTTTTCTTTTTCAACATTCTTCTGGCTATTCAGGGTCTTTTCCGGTTCCATATAAATTTTAAAATTATATGTTCCATTTCTTTGAAAAAAATCGATAGTATTTTGATAGGGATTGCATTAAATGTATAGATTGCTCTAGTTGGATAGACATTTTCACAATATTTGTTCTTGCAGTCCATGAGCATGGGACATTTTTCCATTTCTTTATGTATTCCTCAATTTCTTTCATGAGTATTCTATAGTTTTCTGAGTACATAACCTTTGCCTCTTTGGTTAGATTTATTCCTAGATATCTTATGGTGTTGGGTGCAATTGTAAATTGTAAATTGTTAATTGTTAATTTGTCTTTCTTCTGTCTTTCTGTTGGTGTATAGAAATGCAACTGATTTCTGTGCATTGATTTTATATCTTGACACTTTACTGTAATCCTGTATGAGTTCTTGCATTTTTGGAGTGGAGTCTTTTGGGTTTTCCACATAATGTATCATATCATCTGCAAAGAGTGAGAGTTTGACTTCTTTGCTGATTCAGATGCCTTTTATTTCTTTTTGTTGTCTGATTGCTGAGGCTAGGACTTCTGGTACTATGTTGAATAGAAGTGGTGATAGTGGACAGCCATGCCGTGTTCCTAACCTTATGGGAATAGCTCTCAGTTTTTTCCCATTGAGAATGATATTCGCTGTGGGTTTTCATAGATGGCTTTTATGATATTGAGGTATGTACCCTCTATACCTACACTGTGAAGAGTTTTGATCAAGCAAGGATGCTGTAGTTTGTCAAATGCTTTTTCAACATCTATTGAGAATGTCATGTGGTTCTTGTTCTTTCTTTTATTCATGTATTGTATCACATTGGTTGATTTGCAGATGTTGAACCAACCTGGCAGCCCGGGAATAAATTCCACTTGGTCGTGGTGAATAATCCTTTTAATGTACTGTTGGATCCTATTGGCAAGTATTTTGGTGAGAATTTTTGCATCCATGTTCATCAGAGATATTGGTCTGTAATTCTCCTTTTTGATGGGGTCTTTGTCTGGTTTTGGGATCAAGGTAATGCTGGCCTCATAAAACGAGTTTGGAAGTTTTCCTTCCATTTCTATTTTTTGGAACAGTTTCAGGAGACTAGGTATTAATTCTTCTTTAAATGTTTGGTAGAGGGGCGCCTGAGTGGTTCAGTGGGTTAAGCCTCTGCCTTCGGCTTAGGTCATGGTCTCAGGGTCCTGGGATCGAGCCCCACATGGGGCTCTCTGCTCGGCAGGGAGCCCGTTTCCCCCCTCTCTCTGCCTGCCTCTCTGCCTACTTGTGATCTCTCTCTCTCTCTCTCTCTGTTGGATAGGTAAATAAAATCGTTAAAAAAAAAATTTGGTAGAATTCCCCTGGGAAGCTGTCTGGCTCTGGGCTCCTGTTTGTTGGGAGATTTTTGATGACTACTTCAATCTCCTTACTGGTTATGGGTCTTTTCAGGTTTTCTATTTCTTCCTGGTTCAGTTTGGGTAGTTTATATGTCTCTAGGAATGCATCCATTTCTTCAAGATTGTCAAATTTGCTGGTTTATAGTTGCTCATAATATGTTCTTATAATTATTTGTATTTCTTTGGTGTTGGTTTTGATCTCTTCTCTTTCATTCATGATTTTATTAATTTGGGTCCTTTCTCTTTTGTTTTTGATAAGTCTGGCCAGGGATTTATCAATCTTATTAATTCTTTCAATGAACCAGCTCTTGTTTCATTGGTCTGTTCTACTGTTCTTTTGGTTTCTATTTCATTGATTTCTGCTCTGATCTTTATTATTTTCTTCTTCTGCTAGGTTTAGGCTATTTTTTTTTTTTTTTTTTTTTTTTGCTGTTCTTTCTCCAGCTCCTTTAGGTGTAGGGTTAGGTTGGGTATTTGAGACTTTTCTTATTTCTTGAGAAAAGCTTGTATTGCTATATACTTTCCTCTCAGGACTGCCTTTGCTGTGTCCCAAAGATTTAGAACAATTGTGTTTTCATTTGTTTCTATGAATTTTTAAAATTCTTCTTTAATTTCCTGGTTGACCCATTCATTCTTTAGCAGGATGCTCTTTAGTCTCCATGTATTTGAGTTCTTTCCAACTTTCCTCTTATGGTTGAGTTTCAAAGCATTGTGGTCTGAAAATATGCAGGGAATGATTCCAGTCTTTTGGTATCTATTGAGACCTGATTTGTGACCCAGGATCTGATCTATTCTGGAGAACGTTCCATGTACGCTAGAGAAGAATGTGTACTCTTTTGCCTTGGGATGGAATGTTCTGCCTATATCTGTGATGTCCATCTGGTCCAGTGTGTCATTTAAAGCCTTTGTTTCCTTGTTGATCTTTTGCTTAGATGATCTGTCCATTTCAGTAAAGGAGGTGTTAAAGTCCCCTACTATTATTGTATTATTGTTCATATGTTTCTTTGATTTTGTTATTAATTGTTTTATATAATTGGCTGGTCCTATGTTAGGGGTATAGCTACTTAAAATTGTTAGATCTTCTTGTTGGATAGACCCTTTATGTATGATATAGTGTCCTTCCTCATCTCTTATTATAGTCTTTGGCCTATAATCTAAGTTAGCTGATATAAGGATTGCCACCCCAGCTTTCTTTTGATGTCCATTATCATGGTAAATTGTTTCCACCCCCTCAATTTAAATCTGGAGGTGTCTTTGGGTCTAAAATGAGTTTCTTGCAGACAGCATAACAATGGGTCTTGTTTTTTTTTTTTTTCTTTATTCTGATAACCTGTGTCTTTTGATTGGGACATTTAGCCTGTTTACATGCAGGGTAACTATTGAAAGATATGAATTTTGTGCCATTGTATTGCCTCTAAGGTGACTGTTACTGTATATTGTCTCTGTTCCTTTCTGCTTTGTTACTTTTAGGCTTTCTCTTTGTTTAGAGGACCTCTTTCAATATTTCCTTTGTAGTGGTTTGGTGTTTGCAAATTCTTTTCGTTTTTGTTTGTCCTGGAAGCTTTTTATCTCTCCATCTGTTTTCAATGACAGCTTAGCTGGATATAGTATTCCTGGCTGCATATTTTTCTTGTTTAATGCTCTGAATATATCATGCCGGTCCTTTCTGGCCTGCCAGATCTCTGTGGATAGGTCTGCTGCCAATCTAATATTTCTACTGTTGTATGTTACAGAGCTCTTGTCCTGGGCTATTTTTAGGATTTTCTCTTAGTCACTGAGACTTGTAAGTTTTATTATTAGATGACAGGGTGGTGACCTATTTTTATTGATTTTGAGGGGGGGTTCTCTGTGCCTTCTGGATTTTGATGCTTGTTCCCTTTGCCAAATTAGAGAAATTCTCTGCTCTAATAATAACCAGAATTCTCCTCTTCTTGAAGGCAAATTTGAAGACAGAAGCAGATGGTGTATTTGTCTGATACCCAATATTCCTTCGGCCCCTCTCTCTCTTTCTTCTTCTGGGATCCCAATTATTCTAATATTGTTTTGTCTTATGGTATCACTTATCTCTTGAATTCTCCCCTTGTAGTCCAGTAATTGTTTATCTCTCTTTTTCTATGCTTCTTTATTCTCCATCATTTGAACTTCTATATCACTAATCTCTCTTCTGCCTCATTTATCCTAGCAGTATGAGCCTCCATTTTTGATTGCACCTCATTAATAGCTTTTTTAATTTCAACTGGTTAGATTTTAGTTTTTTTATTTCTCCAGAAAGGGATTTTATTTCTCCAGAAAGTGTGTCTCTAGTATCTTCCATGCTTTTTTTGAGTCCAGCTAGCACCTTGATCACCGTCATTCTGAAGTCTAGTTCTGACATCTTACTAATGTCCGTATTGATTAGGTGCCTAGTCATTGATACTGCTTCTTTTTCTTTCTTTCTTTCTTTTTTTTTTTTGAGGTGCGTTTTTCTGCCTTGTCATTTTATCCAGAGAAGAATAGATGAATGAGAGAACAAAATACTAAAAGGGTAGCAACAACACTGGAAAAATATACACTAACCAAATTGGAAGAGACCCAAAACCAGAGGGAGAAGAAAGGAGGCTAAAACAGAATCATATATATATAACTAATGTATATTAATTAATATCATTATTAAATTTTTAAATCAATATTAATATTAGTTAATATTAATATTGATATTAATATATATTAGACTGGTGAATAGAACAGAGCCACACACTTGATTCTGAGTGTATTTTGTTCTCTTAGAAAAAACCACCTCCCAAACTTTTAAAGAAAGAAAAAAAATATATATATATACACACACACACAAATAAGGGTAAACACGATGAAAGGATGGAATATGATTGTAAAGATGAAAATTTAAAAAGATTCTAAAAAAGGACTTGATAAGAAGTTGGTTGAAAAAAGGAAAAAAAAAGAGGAAAAGATGCGATCAGGCTGGAGACTGGAACAAAGCCATGAGCTAGACTTAGGATATTTTTTGATCTCTTAGAAGATAACTGTATCCAAAATTGTAAGGAAAGTAAAACATATGCATACAAAAAATAAAGTTATATACAATGAAGGGATAGAATATGACTATAACAATGAAAATTTAAAAAGATTTTTTTAAATGTAATGATAAAATAGTTAAAAAAGGTTAAAATAGGAAAGAAGAAAAATTTTAAAAATACTATAAGAAAAAAATAAAATTAAAAAAATTTAACTTTGAAAGACTGAAGAATCATGGAGAAAAAGAATCTATGAATTCTATGTGTTGCATTCCCCTAGCTCTGGAGTTCCACAGTTCTCATTAACCAGTGAACTTGGTCTTGGGTGGATGTTCTTACTGATCTTCTGGGGGAGGGGCCTGTTGCAGGGATTCTCAAGTGTCTTTGCCGGAGGCGGAACTGCCCCGCCCTTGCCAGGAGCCGGGTTAAGCAATCTACTCCGTTGGCTCTCGGGAGCTTTTGTTCCCTGAACACTTTCCGAACGGCTTTGGAGGTGAGGAATGAAGATGGCAGCCTCCCTCTCTCCAGCTGGGAGGAGCTGAGCACTCGGGCCCCGCTCCTCAGTGCGCCCGCAGAGAAAAGCAGTCAGTCCATCCTGTCTCCCTGGTCTCTGGCCGCACTCGGAGCTCAGTCAGCCTGTGACGGAGCCTGTGACGGAGCATTTTTGTCTCCGGCGCACGGCCCCATTTGGGGTATCCAAACCCAGCAGATTCCTGCAGCACGCTCCAGCACTGCTCCTCCTGAAGGAGGAAGTTGAGTCTCCCCGGATCTGCTGCTTGTGGATCCCTGTTCGAAGAGCAGTGGTCTGACTGTGCCTTGGATCACGGTTAAGGTAACCGCAAGCTGAGAGCTCCCCCACACCCTGCCCTGCTCCGTCTCTGTAGCTGGCTTCCCTGCTCTGATACCTGGGGGTTCTGCCATACTCAGGCACCCCTGGTCTTTTTGTGATCCCACAGGTCCTGAGACCACACTGTCCCTGCGAGGGCTCCATGCCCCATTTAGCCTCCGGAGAGACATCCCTCCGTCTAGCAGACTTCTAGGAGTTCTGATGTTGTGCTCTGCTGCTCTACCGTTTTGCCAGGAGCTGGCCCCTCCCCCGCAGTCTCTCTCGTGTATCGCCTCAGAGTCACTTCTCTGACCATCCTACCTTCCAAAAAGTGGTCGCTTTTCTGTTCCTAAAATTGCTGCTCCTCTTCTCTTCGATCTCCTGTTGAGTTTGTAGGTTTTCAGAATGGTTTGATAAGTATCTAGCCGAACTCCTGGGACCCTACAATATTTGGGCCTCCTACTCCTTGGCCATCTTGCTCCTCCCCCCATATTTTTCTTCTTAAGAGCCAGTTGCCTTTCTAGGTCACATTTAGTCTAAATTAGCCAATTCAAGGACAAAGAATATGACTTTTTGTTCCACAGACTGTAATTTTTGCTTTTATAAACCTTTCCTTTGTCCTTGTATACATGATTGATCTCCCTTGATGACACATAAATTTTTAGCTGTACTTCGACTAAACGTCCCTGAGTTACTCTTTGACAGTTTGAAGGTAATACTAAGATACTGCCCTCTCTCAGAGCTGAGCAAATCACGAGCCTGCCTGAATGTATACCTCCTTGACCCCTTGATTCCTGCTTCACTCTCCTTTAGCTTCTCTGATCATCAAACTCTTCAGTTCTCAAACATTGCATATGGCTCTTGGTCCCATCGGATTCTATGTTGATCCTGTTTTTCATATAGCTATTCTATTTTCTCTGGTAGTGGCAGCAAAGTGATTTGTTGTTATATTTTTTGACATTTTGTCTTGACGATTATGGAATCTTCAGCATTGAGTGCATTTGTCTGTCACTGGGTCACACAGCTTTGATTTAGATTGTTAGCTGGTCTCAACCACAGTGTTGAGACGTCACCTGTGTACTTATACATCATAAATTATTTGTTTCTTTGTCTGTTGTAGTTTGGGGCTCTCCGAGACCATGCTCGGGTTCAAATAATTCACTACAAGGATCTGCAGAACTTAGCAAAGCTGTTACTTTCATTGTTATGGTTTGTAAAAGTGAAAAGATAGACTAAAACCATCCAGGGGAATAGGCCCATAAGGCATGGTTCAGGAGAGACCAGGCACGAAGCTTGTAGTTGTCCTCTCCAAACTGGAATCATGTGGACAGTGCTTATTTCTCCCAGCAACAACATTTGAAAATATGTGCAGAATACTGCCAATCCACAAGAGTCAGTGGAGTCCAAAATTTCTGCCAGGAGTTGGTCACATAGACGTGGAGGAATGCATAGGTTGCTGACCTTAGTCTCCAGCCCCCGCCCCTCAGAAGTCTAGCTCCCACCATAAACCACACTGTTAGCACAATCTGTCTCTGGGTAAACGAGACACTCTCTTATCAGGCAAGACATTTCAAAGACCTCAGGAGCCAGAGGCATACGGCCAAACCCTTCTTTGGGCCAGGCTGATCCTTGTATCTCAATAGTTGATAGTGTTCCCTGTGTTATTTGCTTGTCTGTGTAGCAGTATGAGCTTAAATCACTAACAAATTTGTGCAAATAGAATTTTGTGCAAAGCAAACATCTGATAATGTTTGATATCTGATAACAGCCCCAGGTCTAGAAGTATCACAGCAAATGCACCTTTAAGATCTTTGGTGCGTTCCTGCCTTTCCTTTGTGGAACTGCTTAACTTACTTGTGAGTTTACGCTGAGACCCAACACATTGTTCTCACTGTCAGAGCAGACGACCATTTTCAGATCTGATCGACATTATTCATCTGATAGATATAGTTAGATGTCTTCGTCTTTCACATGTTAGAATCAGGAGCATCTTGGTCCTGGGCCATGACTGTCTGCTAGAGGAAGGCTGGCAGACGTGCGCTTGGACAGTGAGAGTCCAAAATATTCTGGTATGGTTGTCTCCTCAGTGAGAGCTTGGCAGACCTGGGTGGAGATCCATCTTTCAGTTTAGAGCCTGAGGGCCTGGAATATGTCCCTAGCTGCGTTGCCACTGTTTGTGTGTGAAGATCTATGGAAGCCCCAACAAGGCAAGTAGAGTAATTGGCTTAGGTATCAATAATTGCTTTTTTTCAAAAGATTTTATTTATTTATTCGACAGAGAGATGACAAGTAGGCAGAGGAAGGGGGGGAAGCCGGCTCCCCGCTGAGCAGAGAGCCCCACGCGGGGCTTGATCGCAGGACCCTGAGATCACGACCTGAGCCAAAGGCAGAGACCATCCAGGCGCCCCTCAATAATTGCTTTTGATGGATTTTTTTTTAAGATTTTTATTTATTTATTAGAGAGCGAGAGACTGAGAATGAGAGGGGAGAAAGTCAGAGGGAGAACCAGACTTCCCGCAGAGCCAGGAGTCCGATATGGGACTCGATCCCGGGACTCCGGGATCATGACCTGAGCTGAAGGCAGTTGCTCAACCAACTGAGCCACCCAGGCGCCCTTGATGGATTTTTTTAAAAAGATTTTTTTATTATGTATTTATTTGACAGAGAAAGAGAGAGAGATCACAAGTAGGCAGAGAGGCAGGCAGTGAAAGAGGGGAAAACAGGCTCCCTGCTGAACAGAGAGCCCAATGCTGGGCTCGATCCCAGGACCCTGAGACCATGACCTGAGCCAAAGGCAGAGGCTTAACCCACTGAGCCACCCAGGCACCCCTTGATGGATGTTTCTAAAAGGAGATGGCTAGTTCTCATTGCCTATCAGTAAATATCTTCCTTTCCTCTGTGTTTACTTGTGGCTCCCTCTCTTCCCTGGGGGGAGAGTTTTAGAGATTAAATGGTCATAGGAGCTTGTCATTTGTGTGCACGATACATATGTCTAATTCATATTGCTAATCTGCCATCAAAGGGAGGAAATGTATACATAGAGTTAAATAACTGAAATTGGTTTCACATGATGGAGAGAACTGGGAGCTATAGTTTCTAAGCAAGATTACCTGGTTTGCATAAGGCCTGTTTAAATGAACCTAAATATGTGTTTAAGAGTTCCAATCTCAGATGGAATAGAAATAAAAGGAGGTCATAGCATTTGACTTGCTTAGAACTTCATGGCTGCCATTCTTCCCCACCCCTAATCTGAAGCTTCTAAATACATCAATTCTCTCTCTCTCTTTTCTCTTAAACGTGAAAACTTCTCAGAGCAATTTATCAGTGTATCTTTCCTCCCTCCAGAGGGAATCAATAAACTAAATTATAAAGTCTCTCAGATTAAAACATTTATAGAAACTAATAAGCAGTTACCTAAATCTAACAGAAATCCTCCATTTATTTGTGACTTTAGCCCAAAACAAATGAAACACTTAAGCTGCAGGGGCTTGACAGACTGTGAAACAGACTGTATTCATTGATTCAAGCAATCCTGGATAGTAGAACTTCCCTTGACTATTTTTCTAGCCAGCCAATGTGGCTAGAGCTAACACATCTTGTACAATAGCTAATACATCTTACAATCCCTGGGTCACCACTAAAGGGGGGAGCAAAATAATCAGCCAAATGAGAGAAAAGGACACTTGGTTCTTGGCCAATTGATCTTATTCTCTTGGTGATGAGTAGGCTGAAGAGGTAACTAGATATGACATGGGTGTTACCTTTTTCTTATGGTATTTGTAAATATCTCTCTTCTTAGTTCTTCTTACCTTATTCTGATCTCTACCTCCCAACACTTACATGTTACCACAAGCTGACATCTAGCTAATGGTACCATGTCAAAAAAAGAAAAAAAAAAAGTGGTCCTACTGACCTTCTCAGCTACGCAGTGAGGTCAGGCTGACTAAACGGCAGATTGAGAAGTCATAACGAGGGACATGGAGAGACTGTCTGCTTCCCTAAGGTGGAGACACCAGTAGAAAGACACTGGCCACCACAAAAGGCAGGGGTGCTATCTATCCCAGAAGCAGAACCCTCAGAGCTTCTCACACATCCCACAAAGAACTCAACTACCTTCCCTAACCCTGACAGCCTTCTCAAGGGCACACCTCCATTCTTGAGCATTTGTGGCCAACCATCCTACATGGGCCCAAATTCAGGCTCTGTTCACATGCTCTCCATGAGTTTTGTTCTATAAATGCTGCCTGTGCCTTTGTTTAGAGTGACACTTTATACATAGTTGTGCTTTCTGATATGACTACATTTTCAGCTGTATACAAACTAAATGCCTTTAAGCTATTCTTTGGCACCCTTTATTCATTTGGCTGGTGAGCTTCTGTGCTCTTTTAGCTCCCAGCTACCTCTTTGGATCTTCTTTTTCAGGCTTCTTTGTTAGTTCTCTCTCATCTTGCTGGCTTCTAAACCTCCCAATATCTCTGGTCTCAGTATTTGGACCACTTTCCTTCTCCATTAGTCTTGTTAATCTCCTTCAGACCCACAGCCTCAAATACTTCTGTATATAATAATAACACAATATTTTGGGTGACTCAGAAGAAATAAATAATTCACTAGCAAGTTAAAAAAATATAATGACTCTCTTCCAGGTTCTTCCACAATCTTCAAATGTATCTCAAGAGCAATTCTGAAATTCCACTGGGTAGATCTTGTGAGTGCTCCAATTGTGAGGTTGAGGAATTCTCTTTGATTATACCTTGCTTCTTTTTAATTATCCTCGGCTAACCTGAGGTGGTGGTTGCGAATATATTCTCTTTGGGGGGGTGCATAAATTTCTTAGCTCACTTCCAGCTAAACAAAGGAAAGTTGGGGGCTGAGGGGTCAGTGTAAATCTTGAGGAGTCACAGAATTCTTTTAGTCCAGAACTATTTCTTTTGGCAGTTCAAAAACTTAGCAGATTTATTGTCTATTTGATCCCAGCCAATTTCATGTCATTGAAACCATAAATACAGTTTCTTCCAAGATCTAGTTCTCAGATCACCATATTTCTTTGCCTGCCTCCCCCCATGCCACCCCGCCTAATGTTTACTCTAAAGAGGGATGCTTTGAAGCCATCAGGCTTCTGTGGGAAAGCTCAAATCAAAGTTAGTTTGATCTTCGCTGAAAGTCCGAGTTTTGGTGGGCTTTCTCAATTTATCTTTTGGTTATTAAGGTCTCCAAGCATTTGGCTTTTCTTGGTAATGTGAAACCCCCAACTTTGGAATTCTTTCTATTCAGTTTTAGTCCTGATAGCAGATTTCTTAAGTACTTCTTTCTCTTTCTTATATTATCTTACCCAGGAGGTCAATATTACCAGATACTACTGTTTTGATTTCCAACCTTCCCTATAGCTACAGGTTTATAAATCATGTGAACTACCAAGTTATTGCAGGGAATAATTCTCGCAAGTGTTTTGTCCCTACATAACTTGGAGTGTTGTCTTCCCAGCTTTGTGTATGTATTTCCTTGTTACCTGTGGGCTGACTGTTCAGCTATTGCTTAGGTTTGTTACAATAGCACTTTTTTCTGGAACTGATTTCCTGCATTAGTCAGGATGGGCTGGGTTATACTGTGGTAACAAAAATTCCCCAAATCTCAGTGAGTTAACACAATAAAAGCCTGGCATATATTGCCAGGGGGTTGGGAGACTGCTGTACTGCCACTCGGGGGCTCAGGCTAACTGAGGTACCATCATTTCGTAGTTGCCACATCTGGGACCAGTGGCCAATAGCTGAGGGAAGGGGGAGACTGGAGAACTGTACGTGGGGTATTCTTTGCCCCAACCCTGGAATGTTACATGTCGTTACTGTTCACAGTTCATTGGTCAGAATGAGCCATATGACCCCCAAATAATGATAAGGAGGCTGAGAATTGTAGTCTTTCCTAGACGTTATTTACCTCAT
The DNA here is from genome assembly GCA_028533885.1 of Nasua narica. NCBI lineage: Eukaryota > Metazoa > Chordata > Mammalia > Carnivora > Procyonidae > Nasua > Nasua narica. The sequence continues at coordinate 61,953,457 of CM052799.1, read as the reverse complement.
CGCATTTGTCATTGAGAGTAGTCCTTCAGTCTACCTGAGTACAAGGTTTGGTTTCTTGCTTATTGTGTTTTTATTTTGTCTTTTGTTTAATGCTATATCCTTAATTTCTGGTACACACTAAGTACTTAATAAGTATTTTTTTTTGAGTGGCAGGTTTTATTTATTTTTATTTTATTTTTTCCCCAAATCCGTTTATTTTTTCAGTGTTACAAGATTAATTGTTCATGCAATACTTAATAAATATTTGATGAACGGATAACTGAATAGACTAAGTTTTCTTAGTTGAGTGTAAAGAGAAAGAAGGAAGGAAGGAAGGAAGGAAGGAGAAAGAAAGAAAGAAATCTACTCATCTATCTATCTCTATGTCCTCACACCCATGGCCACAGTGGTGCGTTGGCATTGGAACTGTATGATGACCCAGGGGATGGATGGATGTGGACAAAATGCACACCTCAGGCTCTGGAGTGTATAATCCCTTCTCAGGGAAGTTTGCTGAAGCCTTCCCTAGGTGTGCCAGGGGGTCAGATACAGAGCTGGGATAGTATTGTTTTGCCTGAGTTATCTAGAGAATGGAATCTCAGCCGGGCAGCCTAGGATTCTGGGCCACAGATGGTCCCTGGGCCGTTGCTGCTTGTGTGTATTGGGCTAACTTCACCCGTGGTCTGGGATCCTTGAGCCAGGAAGACAACTTAAAAACAGATCTGAGAAGCCTTGTATGTGAATGTTCTTAGCATCTTTGTTTATATGCCCCAAACTAAACAATCCAAATATTGCTAAGAGGAAAATGAATACACAGTTTGTGGTATATATGCCCATTGTATGAATTCTGTCCTATCCAGTGATAAAAAAGAAAGAACAAATTGGGGCAGTTGGGTGGCTCAATCAGTTAACCATCTGCCTCAGCTCAGGTCATGATCCCAGGGTCCTGGGATTGAGCCCGATGTCGGGCTCCCTGCTAAGTGGGGAGTCTGCTTCTCTCTCTCGCTCTGCCTGCCGCTCCCCAGCTTGCGCTCTCTCTCTCTGTCAGATAAATAAAGAAAATCTTTAAAAAAAAAAAAAAGGGACAAATTAGGGATACATATAAAAACATGGATAAATCCCCCAAATACTATTTTTTTTTCAAAAAATATGTTGAATGTAAGATTCCAGACATTAAAAAGTACACACTATATGATTTCATTTATGGGAATTTCTAGAAGAGGCAAACCTAGTCTCTAGTGATACAAATCAAAAGAGTGACTGCCTGCCTCTTGGTGGGGGTATGGGATTTACTGGAAATTTGCACAAAAGCACTCTTTGGGGTGATGTAAATGTTCCATATCTTTTCTGAGGTGGTGGCTACATGGCCCAAACTTATTGAATTCTATATTTTAAATGGATATATCACATTGATATAAATGATATATTTCTAAAAAATTATGACAATATAAAAATATTGATTTAACAAGACAGAAATAAAATGGATTCTAAGCTGGTGAGCTCAGTGGGGGAAGAGACAACTGAAAAACTTGTTAGAGTTGACACTACTGGTTGTGAACCTACCTGCTTTGTTCGGGCCCACCCCCCTGCATTTGACTTCATCACCAACTCTAGGCATGGCCCAGGTAGTCTAAGTGTGAGTTCATTCCTTTGATGATTGGTTCACAAAAAGACATATTATATAATTTGGGCCAAAGGGAAATAGGAGAAGTCTGTTGGGAGTTCCTCTTTTTTTTTTTTTTTTAAAGATTTAATTTATTTATTTGACAGAGAGAGAGAGAAAGAGAGAGATATCACAAATAGGCAGAGAAGCAGGCAGAGAGAGAGGGGGAAGCAGGCTCCCTGCTGAGCAGAGAGCTTGATTAGGGGCTTGATCCCAGGACCCTAAGATCATGACCTGAGCCTAAGGCAGAAGCTTAACCCACTGAGCCACTCGGGTGCACTGGGGAGTTCCTCTTGGAACAATTTCCATACTTCCGTAAAAGGAAATGTAATGGGATTTTTTTTTTCCTGTCTTAGTTTCATCTGAGGACCTAAGGCATTCAAATTTTCACACTCTCATCTATAGCTAGGTGCCTCAGCCTCCTCATCTTTAAAAAGGGGATGAGAACAGCAGCTTTGCCTGACATTGTTGAGATTTATTCATTTAGTTACAAATAAGTTTTTGAGCACTTGAAGCTGAGGTATATTTTATTCAGAGAACAAAACTAATGACATCTCCACTATAAATGAAATGTTGATAATAAAACCCATGACACAGAGTGTAGTTCATGGTAGCCATTATTACAAGAATGAAAAACAAAAGACCCCAATGTTCTGTTACAGGGTAATTTTCCAAAACTGGTAGAACCATCACTCTCGCACAGATATAAACATGAACACCTGTTAAAGATTTTATTTAGCTTACTAATGAGAAAACTGGTAAAAATTTCACAACCAGATGAAGGAGAATCCAAAGAACAGAGCCATTTATAGATGGATTGGGAATATTGAAATGAATGTACAAGTGGATGCAAGACTGGCTTTTCCACAGAAGGGAAAGTTCCCCCTCCCTTCCACAGAATTTATTTCCATGTCTCCAGGCAGGAATGATTTTTGCATTGCCATCCTTTGTCTGTGGTTTATAGAGTTGCAAATTCGCTCACCTAAAATCAAGATTAGATAACCAGAACCAGTGTCCTGTAAACAATGCATAGTTTTCCATGGAAGCACACGTACAAGTTCGGTTCTATTGGCCGAGTGGGTCTCCCATATAAACTCAAAGGACTTCTGAAGAATCAGGAGTGGGAAGCAGAGGGCCTGCCAGGGTTGGGGGAGGAGCGTCTGGGATGCAAATCTACTGGAAAGTTCTTAGGCCTTGAGGCTGGCCTTTTGTATTTCTGTGGCGCTGGGTTGGGGGAGGGTTGAGCTCTCTTTGGCAGCCGCTGATTTTCGAGAGAAAAGGTCACTTTGAAATGTTGGCAGCCCACACAGCACCAGGCAGATGGGTGCATCCCCCCCCCACCCCCCGCAAGCTCTGGTCAAGGCACCATAGCATGCAGTTTAGGGCAACTACCCACTTTTTTTTATTTGGCATCCCTGCCAATCAGATTTTGAAATCTCATATCAATTTCATATTTGCGGGTTGGGAGCTGCCTCACTAGCTCTATCTGATTTTGGAGCCCACACCAGACCAACTGTGGCCTGGAGGTCAGGGCATAGTTGTGAAGATGACTGCCCACCACAATTGCACGGATGGTAATGGCAATGGCAGGCCCTCTGCAAGGTGCACGAGCCCCCAGGGGCACCTCTCATCTTGTAATCTCTGGAGTTGGGCCCCTGGGGTGCCATCCGCACAGAATACAGTGTGGAAGCTACTCTGGGAGTATGTAGCACTGGGGCGTTAGTGCTAGGGGGTTGAGAGGTTCCAGAACATGCCACCCTAAAATGTGCCTTTTTGGCATATGGATTGTTTTGAGGTCATTGGGAACTGACAGGTACAGGAAGTGCTCTAGAAACAGGTGAAGGAGCAGAGCAGGGCTGGCTCCTTTTGCTTACACTCGCCTTCTTGTGTGTGGCCCCCTCCTTCCGCAGCACCTGCCTCTGGGAGGGTCAGAGTGTGGCTCAGCCCTCCCTTGAGCTAATTGGCCCAGACTGCCTGTGGGTTGG
>CM052799.1:61922585-61949730 GCA_028533885.1 Nasua narica | reverse complement strand
TGTACCAGGAAGAGGAAGACTCTTAACTACTCTTATCAGTGGAGTGGACACACCTTAAATCTGCCTAACAAGCCTTACTAAAGAACCCTTGTTTACCATACTTCTGATGCCTTCCTTTGCCCCCACCCAAAAACTTCAAACCCTTTTTTTTCCTTTAGCCCAGGATGGCACAGAAGCTCTAAACACCCCTCTGAGTTTCTCATCTCTGGATCCTCCCGTGTGTGTTATGTGCACAATGGATGTGTTAATAAACTTCAGCTCGTTGTTTTTTTTTTTTTTTCCTCTTGTTAAGCCCTCTCTTCTTGCAGAGCCCCAGCCAAGAACCTAGAAGGGTAAAAATAAAAAGACGTTTTGGTCTCTTCTATGGGGAGGAAAGGCATTTCCCAGAAAATGGGTTCGCAGGGAGCAACCCAAGGAATAACTACCCCCCAGGCATGGAACTGCCCAAGGCTGTGAAGCAGGGCAAGGGACAGGAGGCTGGACCCATCGCAGGAGCCAGAGCTCAGAGGGCTTCGTGTTCCTCATGAAGAATTTTTACCCACCTTCTTCCACCCAGCCGGGGGAGTTGACAAGGAAAAGCCAAATGGGGACAGAATTATAAAAAGGGCTCTGAGTTCAGTGCCCACACCCAAATCCAATCTGAGGTCCAGGCTTGACGCCCTACTTCTGGATTGCATCTTCCCCGTCAAAACTTCTGTGAGTCCTGTGTCCCAGCCCCTTGACCCTTCTGTCTCCTCCTTAAGTCCCAGCTGACGGGGTAAACACCTAAGACATTGATATGTTACTTAGACATACAAACTTTGGCGAGCATTTATCTCCAAATGCCTTTTCTGGAAGGAGAGATTCTAATGGTGAGAATCCTGAGCCCTCTGGGGACAAAGCTTCCAGAGAGGCTTTGGAAACCTGTCTTAGACCATTGGTTAGGCTGCCTTGGGGTGGTCCTTCATTTAGTAGACGAGTCCTTTATCTTTGTCCCCTTGATTTCAGTGGGAGCCCCAGCCACAGGCCATGTGGTCACATCACCACTAGGTGGCAGTGGCACCACGTTCCTAAGTCCTCAGAACTCCTCTCCGCCCCCCCACCCCCAGCTCAATGGTTTATAGGAGGGACATAAGGGGAGTAGGGGTGTGAAACATGGAGCCGCAGCTTTGGAGCCACCCAGATAAAATGGAAACTACTACTTTGCTACTTAGAGACTCCAGGCCTTGGGGAAGGGGCTGGATTTGTGCCTCAGTTTCCTTACTCAGAGTCAGAACTAACGTTCTGTGTTGAGAACATAGTAAAATCAGAAGAAATCAGAAGAAACACACAGCGAGAGACAGATGTTTCTTGATCAAGTCACCCAGAATCCTTGTTAATTTTCCAGAGTTCCTGAACTATGGACCTAAGACTCCATTGGGAGAGTCTTCCACAGGACAACGGTGCCTTTTGCATCTGGGAGAAACAGCTTCCACCAACTACACATTCCTTGTACTCCAGGTCAGAGGGGTCCTTGCATCTGGGCTTTTCAGACAATGCGAGGGTTTGTGGTAGAGGCATTACTGGCTCTTTTCTGGGGCCCATTACTCCTTTGGTGCCCAGCCTGAGGGTCTAAAGCTCATCTCCTCCCTCCTTCATCTGTCCCGCTGTATCCCTGTATTCCTGACAGGCCAGGGCTGACATGAGGGACAGCAGGAGCCGCTCTGCAAGGGGCTCGCCACCTAAAAGATCCCAAAAGTATCTTCGCCCACGTCGCCCGCACATCACAGGGCCTGTGGCAGTGGCCTTCTGCTCTGGACTTTCTCAGCCCAAGCCTCCCTGTGGCCATCGGGTAGAAGAGCCCCTACCATGACTTCCCAGGCTGGAGCTTCACCTGGGGATCTTGCCAGGCCCCTGAGGTCCAGTGAGGACAATGTGTCACACCTGGGGCTTCTCCCTGGAACTCGCCATGTGGACCAACTGGAACATTCACGCGTTGTCTGGGGGTAGGGGGAGTGTGTAAAATGCTGTGACCACTTTGGAAAATTGCTTGGCAATTTAAATGGTAAAAAGTTAAATGCCCCTCTGTCCTATGATCCAGGCCTATCTGTCCTATAGTTCTTTCTTTTTTTTTTTTTTTTAAGATTTTTATTTATTTATTTGACAGACAGATAGAGAGCACAAGTAGGCAGTCCAGCAGGCAGAAGGAGAGGGAGAAGCAGGGTTCCTGCTGAGCAGGGAGCCTGACGTGGGGCTCAATCCCAGGACCCTGGGATCATGACCTGAGCTGAAGGCAGACACTTAACCTACTGGGCCACCCAGGCGCCCCTGTCCTGTAGTTCTAATCCCTGGTATTTAACCGAGAGCAATGAAGAGCAATGTCCACAAAAAGCCTTGTGCAAGAACGCTCACACGAGCTTTACTTACAGTATCTCAAAACTAGAGACAGACCAGGCGTCCCTCAACAGGTGCATGGATAAGCAAAGTGGGACATCGTCATGTAAGGAGCGCACCACACAACACTGATACACACCGCGGGAATGAATCTCAGATGCGAGGCTGGATGGAGGAGCCCAGATGCAAAAGGTTCACGCTCTGTGATTCTGGTTTATATGAAGTTCTAGAAAATGCAAAACCAAGCTGTGCTGATAGGCATCAGAATGGTGATTGCTTTAAAGGGGGGTTGCAGGGGATGGGGACAATATCTGGGAACGTTTCCGTACCTCAGCTTCCAGCCTCACGAGCTCTTCACGGACTCCTGGAGAAGCCACTCACGCTGCGTTGTGGGCTCCATCCACTGTGGAGCTGAGGGGAGGGACTGGGGGAAAGGGAAGTCTAGCAGAGGTCCATGGTTCTGGGGACTTTAACACGTCAGAGATAGTATAACAGGAACTGTTCAGTAGTCATTTTCTTCTTTTATTCTTGGTCGTAGCTGGGCATGTTGCCAACCAGCCAAAAGATTACTTGCTCTAGCCTCTGTCACAGGAAGATGAGGCCACGTAAGTAAGAGCTGGTACGTGTGACTTCCTGGAAGAGTTTCAATGGCGGGGGTGGGGGAGGGAGCCCACCCTTTTCCCTCCTTTGTCCTGTTTGGAACACAGATGTGATGACTGGAGTGCTAGCAGCCATCTTGGACCACAAGTTTGAAAGCCACCTTGTGAGGGTAGAGGAAAGTCTGAGAGGAGCTTTGTGGACCTGTCCCCAGTCTTGGCCCATCTACCTCTGGACTTGTGTCTCAGTCACCGCTAATTGGGTTTCTCCATAACTTGCCGTCACACCCAAGCCCGAGGGATATGGGTTGTAAAGGCCATTGAGAGGGGGTTAAGAGTGTGGTCTCTGGCTGTCCCTTGCCAGCCAGAGGACTCTGGAATGCTCACCTAACTTCTTTGTCTCTGCTTCCTCATCAGGAAAATGGAGATAAAACTACCTACCCTGTAGGGTTGTTGCAAGGATTAGCAGAGGGGATAAAGTATATTGCATTTAGAAAGTATTAAGTGCAAGTTATGCAAATAGTCCCTGGTACATAGCAAGTGCTCTGTAAAGTGTGGGCTTTTATTGTTTTGGCACAGAGGGACGTGTGTGTGTGTGTGTGTGTGTGTGTGAAGTCTGGTGGTCTGGGTGACACTATCAAGCCATACTGGTGCAGTCTGAGAAGGCTTCCTGCAGGTGGCGGCTGTGTCCTCCTCATTTGACTTCTGGAACTTTACCCAGAGGCTGGCTCTGGGACTTCCTCAGACAGAGTCAATGTTTTCCTTCTGCGACTGGCCATGGGGCGGCGACGTTCCCAAGGCTGTCCCATCCCCCATGTCCAGTAGCTCGTCCTTGCCTCAGTCTTTCTCATCATACAGTGAGGGGGCTTTTTAGGTTCTCCCCCCGGGGGGGTGAGGAACAAGTACAGCCACCAGATTTCGTACATAAAAACATGGGCACGTGGTTCAATTTGAATTTCAGGTAAGCCACGAGTGGTTTTTTAGTATAAATACGTCCCAATATTGCATTTTATGTGGCAACCCTAAGTGTGGGACCCTCCCTACTAAGACCCCCATCCCTGCCTGCGGTCTCTGTCCTGTTCTTCCTTCCCCTGCAGGTTCTGGCGGTGGGTCGAGGAGCAGGGCCATTTCCAGGGAAACCCCCAGTGTCCACGTCCCTCGCTGCCTTCCCCGTTTCACCACCCAGACGCTCTCTCTTCTGCCATCCTGGGAACTTCCTCTCCTCTGGGGCTTGGAAAACTGGCTCTGACCTGTCACAGGTCTTCCAAGCTTCTAGATGATCTGCACACGATACTCTGAGTCCTTCAGTTCCTTACAACTCAAAGCTGACGAGCCACGGTTCTGACTCTGTTCTCCCATCCTGCCCCTGCGGGAGGAGGTAGCTGCTGGAGCTGAGAAAGAAGTCGGGCCCGTGAGGAAAGGCAGCTAGTATTTCTAGGTGTTCTCCAGCGACACGCGGAGGGTCTCATGTAAACGTCCCCACAGTCTTGTCATCACTCCCGTCCCAGCCCTCTTCTTCGTTCACGGGGCCGCGGAGGTGGTCGTCGTCACAGCTGTCAGGATATTAAAGGACAGGTGTACCTGGTCTGCTCCCATCCTCCTCCCCCTGGCATCTGTCAGAAAATACAGCAATCAGCTCCTGGTGCTGCTTCCCAGAGGGGACTGTCATTGTGTCTGTCATGTAGGTTGATGCCAGGTGCAGAGCATGAGAGGAGAGCTCATCTCTCTGCCATGCGCTCTGGACGGAGGAGAGAAGACAGAGGATGCTGCTGAGACTTTTGACGACTGAGAAGTGCCTTATGGCAGCCAAATGCACCTTCTGGCAGATACCGTGCAGAGTCCTCGTGTCTCCCTACCTGAGCGCTGCCGATGAACCAGCCTGGTCCCTGCAGACACATCCAGGAGACTGGGAGGGGCCCGTGCACGATGTTACTTACCTTCACGGCACCGCGAACCTGCGAGGGAAGTGAGGGTCTGATTCTGGCCAGTGCTCTTCCTCAGCCATCAGGCTAAAAATGTACCCATTTGTGGAAGACACAGGCCTTAGTCACCAAGGAGAGTGAATGTGTGATGGGGAGAGCGTCCTACACTTGGCAAACGTGCTGAGAATTCACACTTCCTGAATCAAAGCCCCTGACATTTTCAGAAGAGCCAAATTTAATCAAGGCGTTTTCGAAAGATCCAAACTGAATCAGAGAGACAGGAGGCCCTATTAGCAGCATGAATCTTGATGACTACTTAGAATTGCATTTGCTCGGAAGTCTAGCTTTCACGAAAAGTGATGAGAAATTCAACTCTCTGCGGCTTGGGAAGAGGGCCTGTTTCAAGCCATGGCATTGGGATAAAATTTGGAAAGACCATCTATGCCGCAGATGTCGTGTTTGCCCCAAGATGCTCCGAGGGTCTTGGGAATGAAGTGGGCAGGAGTTTTGCCCACGTGAGGATTGTAGGTTCCTTACCCTCGAAGATAGTACACTCCAATAAAACCTCATTTAAAGGCCAATAATCAAAACATAAGAGTGATGGGGCACCTGGGTAGTTCAGTCTGTTGAGCGTTGGATTCTTGATTTCGGCTCAGGTCATGATCTCAGGGTCCCGGGATCCAGCCCTGCAATGGGCATGGAGCCTGCTTGGGATTCTCTCTCTCCCTCTCCCTACCCCTCTTCTGCCCACACACTCTCTCTCCCTCTCTCTAAAAACAAACAAAAACACCTAATAGTAAGCTGCTCGGAAGAGGAGGCCCATCTGGTATTTGCCATGTCTATCTGTCTGTCTGTCTGTCTTATTTCTGGAGTGTGAGCTTTACGCATGCCGGATTTTTCTTCTGACCTGCTCACTGCTGTATCCCCCGTGCCTTGGACATTGTCAGACCCAGGGTAGCAGCCCTGGGTATGTAGTCATCGAATGAACAAATGAGTGCCGAGACCTTGGAGGCTTTGCAAGGCACATCATTTATTACCGTTCTTAGGGGTGCTATTAGCATCCGCTTACTGAATGTGCGCTAGCCTGTGTTCCAACAGAGTATTGAGCAGTTTGCATACATGATCTTATTCTACCCTCACAACAAGCCTGTCAGTATGCATTTATGTCCCTGCGTTATAGAGAAGGAAACAGAGGCTTTAAGATGTGAAATAACTTACCCAAAGTCACATGGCCGGGCAGTGGTAGATATTCAACACAGGCCTGCTTGGCTCGAAGACTGAAGTCCCCCACTGGTTTTCTTTCTCTTTTTCTATTAAAAAAAAAAAATCACAGGCTTATTGAGCTATAACTCATGGGCCATACAATTCACTTATTTATTTTTTTAAGATTTTATTTATTTATTTGACCGAGAGAGAGTAGGAGGGGGAGAAGCAGGCTCCCTGCCAAGCAGGGAGCCCAGTGCGGGGCTCGATCCCGGGACCCTGGGATCATGACCTGAGCCAAAGGCAGATGCTTAATGACTGAGCCACCCAGGCGCCCCACAATTTGCTTATTGAAAATACACAACTCAATGGCTTTTATAGAGTCGCAGAGTTGTGTAGCTATGACCACAATCCATTTCAGGACATTTTCATCACTCCAGAAAGAAATCCCATACCCATCATGAATCATCCCCCGATTCCCCCCAAGTTCTCCCAGGCCTAGGCCACCACTAATCTTGCTTTCTGTCTCGACAGATTTGCCTATCCTAGACATTCTCTATAAATATAAATCCTACAATACAAGGCTTTTTGTGTCTAGCATCTTTCACTTAGCCTCTGTTCAAGGATCACCCGTGCAGTCGCCTGAATCACCACTCATTCCTTTGTATTGCTCAATGATGTTCCATTGCGTTCCATCCAATGTGTGTGGATAGGGCACATATGGTTTATCCCTCCATCAACTGAGGGGCATTTGGGTTGTTTTCACCTCTTGGCTAATATAGTGATGCTGCTACGAACCCTCATGTACAAGATTTTTCGTGGATCTGTTTTCTTCCTCTTGGGTACATACTTAGGGGTAGAATTCCCGGGTCATATGATAGCCCTATGCTTAGCTTTTTGAGGAACCGCTAGACCATTTTTCAAAGTAGTTGTACCATTCCTACCAATAGCAATGTATGAGGGTTCCCAATTCTCCACAGTTCTTATCTGACTTGGAATCCAGTCATCCTAGCGGGCATGCTGCGGTATCTCCTTGTGGTTTTGACACGCGTTTTCCCACGGCCTACCGGCATCTCGAACCCAGGCACTCACCGTAACTTTGGCATCGGCCGTCAGCGCTGTCTGGCTGCTTCCCCACTGGTGTCCTTATCAGAGGTGAGCCTCATCGTCGCTGTGGCTACTGGGAAAAAAGGCTTCCTTCTAAAGGGATCCTAGTAGCTGTGGATCCTAGTAGCTGGAGGACATTTTGTCTGCTCGGTGTGAGTACTCGAAGTTGGCAGCGGGTGCGGAGTTAAATTTGGCAAAGCGTTGGAGCACGTGAAGGAGAGCCAGGGGAATGTAGGACAGTTGTGGAAAGAACAGCAGGGAGACACTGAGCACGGCTGGAGCCCAAGAGGGGAGGCCAGGCAGGTGACGTCCAAAGGGGACGTCTGTGGTGAAATGGTGTGTGTCCTACAGCGTCACCTCCCTCTCAACCTTCCTGTGACATCCTAAGCGAATCTCCACTGCTCATGATGGTCTTGTGGAGCTTTCTTTCTGCGGTGTATGTGTGTCTGTGTAGTGACAGGGGGGACAGGAGGCAGTGCTCAGTCAGGCCTGAGGGCTGGTGTGGAGTGAAGTCAGGGCTTTCGCAGGGATGGTCTACATGTGAGTGTCACCCTAGCTGAGAGTGTTCCTTCTGTGCTTGATAACTACTCGATCCTGGGCCTCCTCCCAGACCGGCTGAATCAGCATCGCTTGGCGTGGAACCTCGGAGGCAGCGTTTTATCTATTCATTTTTTATTTTTTAAGTAGGTTCCCAGCCCAGCGTGGAGCCCAACATGGGGTTTAAACTCATGACCTTGAGATCAAGGTGGAGCTGAGGTCAAGAGTCAGATGCTTAACCGACTGAGCCGCTCCGGCGCCCCTGAGAAGCAGCATTTTTAAAGAGCGAGCCAGTTCATTCTTGTGCTTCTAACATTTGAGAACCGTCAAAGGGACCCCAAGAGCCCCCATCAGCTCATAGTCTGTTCTGCTTCTAGCCCTTCTGTTTCCAGTGGTGGAAGATGAGGGGCTCGTGCCAGGCCTTCCGGATGCCCTTCTCACGAGACTAGAACTTTCTGAGCAGTGAGGTCCACCTGATGGCCTTGTTCAGTTTGGCTTCCTCTGCATTTTTATTGCAGACGCTGCTCCACATTTCTGATCTCTGATTGGCATCTGGCAGGTTTCCCCTGGTTTCACATTTCTCGGGTGATTTCCGGGGGTAGACAGGAGATGGTCACAGGCCTCGTCAGGGTGCCTCTCCATCCATCAGGGTTTCCATCTCCCTGGGGTCTTTCCTCACACCCCCAGTGACAGTACCAGGCATGAATTAATGTCTGCCCTTGGATTTGATTGCTTCTATTTTTCTCAAAATATTCAGGTTGAATAGGCTGGCCTCTTTCCTCATACCCAACCCTCAAATTCCTCTTCTAGCAATACCTGCACATTCAGGTGAGCACAGAACAGCGAGAGTGTGATGGGTATGGTGACAGCTGCAGGGTCCCTTATCCAAAGCCCACGGAGGGCTCTGATCTGTGGAATACCTTTTCTCCCTCATGGTGCAGTAACATTCCAGGCTGTGAACAATAATGATGACTATAATATAGCTGCAACTTGTCTACTGAGTAAATACAACTCATGTCATAATCAAAATGTAACTTTGTTTTTTGTCTCAGATGGTCCTTTTACAATTTTTCAAGGGAGCGACTTTCCCCAGCCTCAATAGAAGGACAACTTGTTTCCTACTCAGTCCTACGTCATAGATGGTCTCTCAGTCACTTTTCACTACTAATGAGGATGTGTCCAGTCAAGGATATTAAACAAGTCCTCAGTCTTCATTAGTTCTGTCATGTAGGTTTTGTTATCATTCGGCCGTGGTGAGGCCAACAGATCGGGAGGCTGCCATTGAAAAGATAGTTGTGACACTCACACATCCTGAGAGACGGGGACCCACCATGCCTCAGAGAGCCACATGTCCTCAGAGACCCCCTGTGAAAGCACAGGGGTCAGGCCGAGGGAGTGAGGAAAAGCGTGAGCAGGAGCCTTTACTGTAGTTTCTGTGATGCTGGACAAGCAGGTTTAGGATTGGCGGGTTTGGATAATTTCAGCAGTCTCAGGGGCACAGGAGCTGTCCCTAGTTGCCTGGTGCTTGGCCCTGGGGCGTTTAGCCTGCTGGATGGTGGCCCAGTGTGAGAGTCTGACCGAGGAGGTTGTTGTTGGGCTATGGGCTCCGGACTGGTGGGTTTGCATAGGAAAGGTGTTCTTTTGAAGTCAAGACTTTTTTTTTTTTAACTAGCTCTAAGAATTGGCTCGCCCTGGCCTTCCCTCCAGGGTCAGCAAGCATCAAAAAACACAGACTAGAAAGACACGACTAATACGTAACTCAAAGGTAAGACTTCTCTCCATTCTGAGACCCGTGGTTGGCAGCTGTCCCCCACTGGGCGGAAGTGACTTCCGTTCTTCTCTCACCCACCTCTCCCCCACGCGCAAGCCTCTGTTTGAGACCCCAGCAGGGTGTAGTGCATGGAGGTAGGACAGCAACGTTGACTCCAAGTGCCTCCAGCAGCGTGCCCCTTTTCACAGCTCTCATCCTGGGACGCCCTCGCCCTCCCGGCTGAACCCTTGAGCAAGACTTAACATGGCCCACGTCGGGTACACATCTGGTACAGACAGCCTGATTGCCTGGGCAGGAGTACAACTCTAGGCCATGTTGCCCCACTGTAGAGAAGCCGGAAGAAGCCCTCTGGAGGTTCCCATCGAAGCCTACTCTCTACAGACCGGAAGCAGTTCAACCCCTCAAGGTCCCAGCACGGTTTCCTGCAAAGAGTTTCTCCTCAAATCCTATCTCCTCCCACACTCTGATCTTGTTTTCACATCCCTGATCCAGCTGAGAGTTCCCACTTCCTTGGCTCTTCTCCATGTGGGGAGACTGTGGCTCAGATTTCCCCAGCTCTCTGGTTGGCAGAGAGGAGCACCCTCTGAACCTGAGGCCAGAGGAGCCCTGCTTTCACATCCCCCTGAAGAGGCATCATGATCCTGCAACTGCTCAGGCTTCCTTTCCTTTTTTTCTCCTGTCCGGATATTGGAGCTTCAAGGTTCATAGAGCCCAGTTCCACTTTTTTGGAGAGGAATAGAATCACAAGTAACAAGATGCCGTTTTCCATGAATGGATGGAGAGATGTTACTTTCAGGTCCTTTGGACACTTTTGTCTGCCCAGAGCTTTCTAGAGAGGGCCAGAGCCAGAGAGGGACGATTAGCTCCGCCTGACCCCCTTCATCCTCTTCCTTTAACTTTTTTACTAAAAATACTTTGAGGGAAAGCCCCAGAAGGCTGGAGGCAGTGGCAAGACGGTGGAGGGCAGATGCATTGGAGAGATCTCTGGAGTCGCAAATCTTGGGCAGAACTGAGGTTTTTACTCAGATATTTTAACCGTTTACCTCCAGGAATTTCTCATGTCCACCTGATTTCTAGCTTGGAAGCCTGTATTTAAATTCACAAAAGCAGGGACACCTGGGTGGTTCAGTCAGGTAAGCAGCCGACTCTTGATTTTGGCGCAGGTCATGCTGTCAGGGTCATGGAATCAAGTCCTGTGTTGGGCTCTACACTCACTGTGGCGTCTGGTTGGGATTCTCTCTCCCTCTCCTTCTGCTCTGCCCTGCCCTGCCCCCCTCAAATAAATAAAAAAAAAAATCTTAAAAAATAAATAAATTCACAAAAGCAGGTCTTCCTGTGTCTTCCTACCCGGGAGTTATAGGGAGGAAAACAGTGGGGGTTTGAAACAGAGGTGTCAAAGGCCTGCCATCCCTGATAAGATGTATGTCCAAATAGTTTTCTAGTTTTTCAAAGCTTTTGTGACTTCTACCCACAGACACACACACACACTCACTCACTCCAGCATTTAATGTTTCTGAAACCCAACCCGAGGCAGAACCTTAAACACATCTCAAGTTGTGATCACACAAACAGTGGGCTCCCCCTGGGGTTGAGGTTCTGTAGGGTATTTCACAATAAATTTATCAAAGCCACAGGAGCCAAAGCTTTATAAATAATTCTGGCATCCTTCATTACTCATTATTTGCCGTTAGCCTGTTGGGGGCAATTAGTCTCCATAGAAAGGAGAGGCTTCCCGTTCACACAGTTGCATTCACAGCACTTTTATTTTCATGAACATTTCATTTCCCCAATCTCCAGAGGAATTTTTGCAATGTTGGAGATTTTTTTATTTATGAAAACCGAAACAGCTGTGCTGCAATGGAGCCTGAGGATTTATCCAACCATCTTGGAGTCACCTCCAGATAATTGCACCTCCAGTGTATGCTGGGCACTGTGCCAGGAAGGGGCTGTAAAGCCCATGCAGATGTGTCCTTGGACAGGAGCTGGGGAAATTCACAGAGGTGAAATAGGCAGTGAGAGTCCAGTGGGAAGAAAGCGGACGCAGAGGCCATGAAAAGCAGATAAAGGTTAAGGGGAGGATATCAAGGGTGGTTGGGTTTTGAAGCATGTATAGAAGTCAGATACAGAAGGAAGGGTTTTCCAGGCATGAGGAACAGCATGTGTGAAGGCATGGAGGTCTGAATCGGCACAGAGGTCTGAGAGCCGAGGGATCTTACCCACTTCTGGTGGATCCCGGGGAGGCAGTAAGATCTTTGAAGGAGGAAGCTCGTGTAGGGTGTTCAGACAGAAGGGGATTATTTCCTGGTGTTTTTGAGAGTAGAACTATAGGACCCCTGATGGGTTGGCCATTTAGAAAATATTAAAAACTCGAGTACAGATCCTTTACCTCCTTGGTTAGGTTTATTCCCAGGTATCTTATGATTCTTGGTCCTATAGTAAATGGAATCGATTCTCTAATTTCCCTTTCCATATTTTTATTGTTAGTGTATAAGAAAGCAACTGATTTCTGTGCATTGATTTTGTATCCTGACACAATACCGAATTGCCGTATGAGTTCTAGTGGTTTGGGGGTGGAGTCTTTTGGGTTTTCTATATAAAGTATCATGTCATCTGCGAAGAGAGAGAGTTTGACTTTTTGCCAATTTGAATACCTTTTATTTCTTTTTGTTGTCTGATTGCTGTCACTAGGACTTCTAGTGCTATGTTGAACAAGAGTGGCGAGAGTGGGCATCTTTGTCGTGTTCCTGATCTCAAAGGGAAGGCTGTCAGCTTTTCCCCATTGAGAATGATATTCACTGTAGGCTTTTCATAGATAGATTTTATGAATTTGAGGAATGTTTCCTCTATCCCTATACTTTGAAGAGTTTTATTTTTTTATTTTTAAAGATTTTATTTATTTATTTGACAGAGAGAAAGAGATCACGAGTAGGCAGAGAGGCAGGCAGAGGGAGAGGGGGAAGCAGGCTCCCGCTGAGCAGAGAGCCTGATGCGGGGCTCGATTCCAGGACCCTGAGATCATGACCTGAGCTGAAGGCAGAGGCTTAACCCACTGAGCCACCCAGGTGCCCCTACTTTGACGAGTTTTAATCAGGAACGGGTTCTGTATTTTGTCAAATGCCTTTTCTGCATCAATTGAGAGGACTATGTGGTTCTTGTCCCTTCTCTTATTGATTTGTTCTATCACATGGATTGATTTGCGAATGTTAAACTACTCTTGCATCCCAGGGATAAATCCCACCTGGTCATGGTGGATAATCTGTTTAACATACCGTTGGATCCTATTAGCTAGGATCTTGTTGAGAATCTTGGCATCCATATTCATCAGAGATATTGGTCTGAAATTCTCCTTTTTGATAGGGTTTTGCCTGGTTTGGGGATCAGGGTAATGCTGGCTTCATAGAAAGAGTCTGGAAATTTTCCTTCTGTTTTTATTTTTTGAAACAGCTTCAGAAGAATAGGTATTATTTCTTCTTTGAATATTTGGTAGAATTCCCCAGGGAATCCGTCAGGCCCTGGACTCTTGTTTTTTGGGAGGTTTTTGATCGCTGCTTCCATCTTATTACTAGATATTGGTCTATTCAGGTTGTCAATTTCTTCCTGTTTCAGTCTTGGGAGTTTATAGGTTTCCAGGAATGCATCCATTTGTTCTAGGTTGCTTAACTTATTGGCATATAGCTGTTGATAATAATTTCTGATGATTGTTTTCTATTTCCTTGATGTTAGTCGTGATCTCTCCCCCTTTCATTCATAATTTTATTAATTTGGGTCCTCTCTCTTTTCTTTGGGATGGGTGAGCCTGGTGGTAGGTAATAAGGGGGGCATGTATTGCATGGAGCACTGGGTGTGGTACATAAACAATGAATCTTGGAACACTGAAAAAATAAAATTAAATTAAAATTAAAAGAAAATATTAAAAGCTTAAAATGCATTTTTGCCAATAATATAATCATAGCAATAAAATAAAATTTTAAAGCGAGGAAAAGGAGACTGATATTGAGGAAAATAAAATCAAAACCATGTCAGGAGGTAAAGGAACAGTAGCCAGAAGAATAAGTCCTTGAATTAGATTTGGAAGTGATAATATGTATGTGCTGTATGACAGATAGTTATAAAATATATATAGATGTGCATATATATATAAAATGCATACATATATATGTGTATTTATAGTAAGTGTATGATATGTGTGTATATGCGTGCCCTATACATACATATTAGTGTTTTGTTTAAATTAAGGTATAAGTTACACACAGTACAACTTAAAAACCTTAAGCCTGATGAACTCTTACATATGTTTATCCCAGGACACAGAACATTTCCATCACATGAGAATGTTCCCTCATATCGCTTCCTAGCTAATCTTCCCAGTCCAGAGAGCCCTTACCCCATAGATTACTTTTGCTTGTCCTTGTGTTTCATATAAAGAGAGATCTACAGTATGTGCCCTTTTGTGTCTTATTTGTTTGGCTCAGCACAACATTTGTGAGGTTCCATTATCTTGCTGCAATCTTGGTGGTTTATTCTTTTCTATTGCTGAGTAGTATTCCATTGTATGAGTATACCACAGTCTGTTTATCCATTCTCCTGTTGAGGGACATCTGGGTGGTTTCCATTTTGGGGTCATTGTGAATAAACATGCTACGAACATTTCTGTATATGTTGTCTGGACATGCACACATTTCCTTTAGGTGTGTGCCTAGTGGTGGAGTGGCGGTCTGAAGTCATTACATCAGTTTACATTTCCACCAGCATTGAACGAGAGTGAACTATACTTTTAAGATGGTTACTTCAGCTTCAAATAAGTATGCCTGCACACTCATAGTTTGGAAGACTTGCTAAAGGACCATAGGGCTGGAAGTCAGTGTCCCCGGGTCTGAAGTTCTCACCCTGCCACCCAGGCCTGTTTATTGTGCTGATCACTTCCTTATCCTCTGTCTTCATTTTTTTTCTTTTCTTTTCTTTTCTTTTCTTTTCTTTTCTTTTCTTTTCTTTTCTTTTCTTTTCTTTTCTTTTCTTTTCTTTTCCTTTCCTTTCTCTTCTATTCTTTTTTTTAATTTTGTTATGTTTATTTCTTTTTTTATTATGTTATGTTAGTCACCATACAGTACTTCATTAACTTTTGATGTAGTGTTTCATGATTTATTGTTTGCATATAACATCCAGTGGTCACTGTAATACGTGCCCTCCTTAATACCCATCACGGGCTAACCCATCCTCCACCCCTTCCCCTTTGAAACTTTAGTTTGCTTCCCGGAGTCCATAGTTTCTCATGGTTTGTCTCCCGCTCTGATTTCACCCCCTTCATTTCCCCCTTCCTTCTCCTAATGTCCTCCATGCTATTCCTTTTTGTTTTTTTTTTAAATAGAGTTTTTATTTATTTATTTAAAGATTTTATTTATGTATTTGACAGATCACAAGTAGGCAGAGAGGCAGGCAGAGAGAGAGGGGGAAGCAGGCTCCCCACTGAGCAGAGAGCCTGATGCGGGGCTTGATCCCAGGACCCTGAGATCATCACCTGAGCCGAAGGCAGAGACTTTAACCCACTGAGCCACCCAGGTGCCCCCTCCATGCTATTCCTTATGTTCCACAAGTAAGTGAAACCATATGGTAATTGTCTTTCTCTGCTTGACTTATTTTACTCAGCATAATCTCCTCCAGTCCTGTGCATGTTGATGCAAAAGTTGGGTATTCATCCTTTCTGATGGCTGCATAATATTCCATTGTGTATATGGACCACATCATCTTTATCCATTCGTCTGTTGAAGGGCATCTTGGCTCCTTCCCTGGGTTGGCTCTTGTGGCCATTGCTGCAGGTGTGTCTTCATTTCTTTGTCTGTAACAGAAGTGGTTTAGACCTCGATCTCCAAGTCACTAGAATTCCGTGAGTGGCAGTATAATATTTAAATGTGTTCTCGTGTTTCTCTCTGTATTTCCTCCCCTGATCTCCCACCACTATGACAGTTTGGCCAGCAAGGTCCTTCATCTTTCCTTGCCTTCAGGGAAAGGAAGGCAGAAAGTAGGTAAGAGGGTAGGTAAGACTCCTGGCTTTTGAGATCCAAAGGCCAAACCTTTGGCAGGGAGAGGGATGAGCTCAGGCCTGAGTAAGTTGAGAGACTACATGATGCATAGTAGAGATTCTAGTTCCCTGCTCCGTCCAGTCTCATTCCACCAGCCAAGATTCACGGAAGGGGATATGAACAGAGATAGAAAGGCATAAAGAAGTCAGTGATGTTGCTGGGAAAGGGTGGCCGCAGCCTAAAACGACAGCCATTTTATCCTATCTCAACTTCGTAGGCTAGGAATTCAGGCAGGGCTCAACTGGGCAATTCTTTTGTTCCACGTGGCGTTAACTGGGGGTCACTCAGTGGTATTCAGTGGTATTCAGTGGCTGGCTGGTCCAGAGGGTTCCAGATGGCTTCACGCACATGGCGATATGTATGGCAGGCTGGGCTCAGCTGGGACTGATGACTAGTGCACCTCCATAGGGGCCTCTCCAGTATGGGGGACTTGGGTGGTTACACTTCTTACATGGTGGCCTAGAGCTTCCAGAAAGAGTGTTTCAAGAGGCAGGAAATGGCTAGATTCATAAGGCCTGGGCCTAGCAATGGGTAAAGTCACAGTGTTACTTTTGCTGTGACGGATTATTGAAGGCAATCACAAAGCCCACCCAAATTCAAGAATAGGGGACATAAGTCATACTTTTAAGGAGAGGAACATCCAAAAATTGGTAGCCATCTGAAATCTGCCACTGAGGGGCCTTTCCCAGGCCAAACTGAGGGAGGAGGAAGGACCCAGAAATTTCTAAGTAGGTTTGTAGGATCTGAAAGCACATGGGTACCACTTCTGAGGTTGAGCCTGAGGAACTAGCAAGACCTGGAAAAGAAATGACTGTGTGGTGTGCACATAACCATGGGGCTTTAGATAGAGTGCCCTGGGTCCCAGCATGGGTGGGAGCAGAAGTGGGCTCCTTTATGTCCAGGAGCATGGAAGGACACACATAAAAAGAGTTAGTTCCTGAAGGCTGGCAGAGACCCTTGGGGCTTGACTCTGCAGGGACTAGAGTGAAAAGACATCTGAGGACCAGATGGGGTATCTTAGTGATGCCATGTAGGTAGGTGATAATGAAAAATTGGGTCACCGTTTCCCCTACCAACACCTGATGCCTTGGGTTTATGATGACTCCTGGAAATCAGGTATAGCCTGAAGATAGATAGCACAACGGGGCCTTTCACAGGTTGGGTCCCCTGGGCAGAAGACCCTAGGGTAGAGCTTAGCCTGCAGGATGTTTATTAGGGTTTGCCCTCAAGATCAACTCTTGTGGAGGGGAGGGGCTGGAAGCAGGGGCCGGGTGAAGGGAGAAGCGATCCCATTGGAGCTCTCAGCCAACTCCAGGGGCAGCTCTGGAGTTGGGATGGACCTTTAGAGTTACTCTGAGTTGGGGTAAGGGGGCTGGACCTATACACCCCTGCATTGATCAGGCACTGGATGCAGCTGCCTTCGGCTGGGCCAGTCCCTAAAGGGGCTGAGAGCTGAGACCATCCACCAGCAGCACTGCCAACAGCTGGAAAAATGCTTTCTTCGTTCCAGAAGGGAGATCTGGAAGGCACATCCCAGTATCCATTATAGGACTTATCATGGAAATGACCGTGATTTATACAGTGATCAAGAAAACTACATTGCTTACCATCTGAATTTGTGTGACTTGTGCCCCCAACATGTGAATTCCACGATTTTAAGAACAAGGGCTATACGATGTGTCACTCTGATATAAAACAGATGGTCTTCTACGTGCCTTTTAGAAAGAGGGAAAACCCTTCATCTTCTTGCCCCACAGACGAGAACAGAAAACTAGGACCCAAGGAGCTGTTTGCCTGAACATCGCCACATGTCATGTGCAAACCAGAGGTGGTTCTTATTTTGTGTACCCCACTGAAAGGCTAGAGAGGCCCTTAAAACAAGATCTCCTTACTTGCTGGTTTTCCAAGAGCCACGAATCAGACAGCGCAAGGGTGGAGCCTTTGACAACTGCCTTCTGTAGTACATGGTACATGAGCCCTTTACCACGTCGGCCAGAGTTGTGAGATGCTAATCGGACGCTGGTGGCTATTTAGAACTAGATAATAGGCCGTGTCTTGGAGCCCTTTACATCCTCAAAATGGGGAGACTGGCTGTGGGCAGCCAAGACAGGAAATAAGCCAGGCGTGAAGGTCAGGTCAGTTGAATCCAGCCAGCAACATGTGGTGGGAAGGAGCTCTCAGATCCCATAGACAGAAGCGCTGGGGATCTGTGTCCAGCAAGGAAGAAAAAGGATTTCTTCCTGAGGAGGTCATTGGTCTGTTGGTGCCCCTCCATAGAGCTTTCTGTGCTGGTGACAATGTCCTGTTCTCTGCAATTTGATGGCCATTGAAATATGGCTGGTGCGACCAAGAAAGTGAATGTTGAATTGCATTTGATTCGGTTGGTGGTTACTGCACTGGATAGTGAGGCCCAAAGTCTTACTCTCAAAGTATGGTTTGGGAACCAGCATCACCTCGGAGATTGAGGCAGAAATGCAGATTTTCAGGTCCCACTCGAGACACGTGATTCAAAATCTGCATTTTGGCAAGATTCCCGAGGGAGATTGTGTGTCCACTAAAGATGGCTTTTAGAAGACACCCGTCCTTCCCCAGCCTCCCCTTTGATCACCCTAAGATTCAATATAGAGGAGAGGGAATAGAGCTTTGGAGTATATGGCAAAGTCCTGGGCTGCAGAATGAAGGACTGGGTGTAACACGGGCCAAGTTTGCCCACAGGGTGGACAGGAGTGTTCTCTGAAGGGGCCAGTGTGAGACTAGCCCCCGTGGAGATTGTGCTGACAGCATCCAGGAGGGTGGCCTGAATCCATCAGCACTCCCGCCACCCCCCAGCCCGTGTGCTCTACAGGGACAGTGGGGCTCTGATCAGAACCCTCCGGGATGATTTCCCTCCACTCTTGTGCATTCTAGATGGTGGGGGACAGCCTGAAAATCCTCCCCCCGACCCATCTTACCAAATTTAGAATCTTCCCAACCGATTGCAAAATATTTTTTATGCTCTCCTTTTGGATCAAACACATTTTATTTTATCTTTTGGGTCTCAGATGGTTTCTTTTCTGTTTCCCACCCCACCCCCAATTTCTACTTTAGTTCTAGCTGTCAAGACTGTGATTCCAACTCATTCCTGCTGTTTTAATTGCTGCCTCAAACTTCTCTTGAGGAAACCAAAACTTACTGTGATTTGCCTTTCCTCCTCCACTTCCCCGCTAGGGTTGATGTCTGTCTTTTTTTTTTTTTTTTAAGATTTAATTATTTATTAGAGAGAGAGAGAGAAAACATGAACAGGGGGAAGGGGTAGAGGGAGGGGGAGAAGAAGACTCAGTCCCAGGACCCTGAGATCACGACCCGAGCCAAAGGTGGGGAGGCTTAACCAACAGAGCCACCCAGGCGCCCTGACGTCTGTCTTTTTCAACAAGCTCCTCTCAATTTTGTTCTTTCCCTTGGGACTTTGTGGTTGTTTCCCTCTCCATTGTTTTTTTTTTTTTTTTAATTTTTAGAGTGAAGTAACCTGAGCCACAGAGGGAGGCGAGGAAGTGGGTTTGGGGAGGTCGTAAAGGGAAGGCAGATGCGGCCAACGCAACAGGGAGGAAGAGACTTGAGTGAAGCAGGGGTGTCTAGTGGGAACGTCTGAGTAAGTTTTGCTCTCACAATCCGACTCTCCATCCTGCTCCTAAATCTTCAATAAAATCTGTATTACTCACTAATGCATAGGAGATTTTTCAACTTTTAATTATAGGATATTTCAAACATATATAGAATCGGGAGAAAACACAGTATGAACCCACATGTACCGCATGTTGACTGTATTCCGCAATGGTCAATGTCAATATTCCCCACCCCCACCCCAGATATTTTGGGGGAGCAAATCCCAGAAATGTAAGTTTTTTACCCATAAACATTTCCTGGTTTATCTAAAGGTAGTAGAGATTTCTTTTTAAAAACATAACCTCAGGATCATTGTTTTATCTTGAAGCTAACAATTCCTTGTTACCTACACTCAGCATTCAGATTTCTTGATTGCCTGCAATTTATTTTAGAGTGGTTTCATTTCAGTCAAGATCCAAATGAGGTCCATGTGGTCCAATTAGTTGATGTATGTCTTTTAATCAGTAGGTTCCTCCTCAACCTCTCTACTCTTTCTTGCAACTCATTTGTTGAAGAGACTAGATTGTTCACTTGCGGACCTTCTCATGGCCTAGATTTTATTGATTGCTTCCCCCGATGTGACATAAAGCAGGTTTCCCTGTCCCCTGTATTTCCTGAAATTTGGTGGTGTGATAGAGGCTTGACTGGATTCCGGTGCCATGTTTTTGGCAAGACCACTTCACGGGTGGTCATTTTTCTTTTGAGAGACTCATATTCTATGGCACTCGCTTTTTTTGAGGTGTAAGCAGCCATTGATGCCCAATGCCCACATCCGTTAGTTTGTTAGGGGTTGCAAACTGGTAATGTTCTAATTTCATCATCCCTTCTTCATTTTTTAGTTAAAATTCTCCTATAAACAGAAATTCCTGCTCAACTTTCTGGTTTTTCTGAGTTACAGTGTGTGCAGGAGAAGCCCGATTACAAGCTTGATTCTTTTTTATTAATTTTCAAAACAGTAAGTAGGGGCCCTGGTACTTGGGAATTTATCTTTGTGGATGGCAAGTAGTTGAACCTGACCTCTGCAGGGGGAGGCTGGAACCTTTAAATTCTCTCAGTATTAGTAGCTTTGAAGAAGAGATGTTAATACGCCCGTTTTTACAGATGGGGAAACCGAGACTCAGGGGTGGTCCAAGTTAGTGAGTGGAGGATCTGGGATTTTATCCGAACTCCTTAGTGCATTAGAACTAGAACTCCGCAGTCCTTTTTGTGGGACTGTAGGGAATTCACCCAAACCTGGGATTGGGCTGGCAGAAGCCTCCTTCTGTTCTAGCTCGCCAGAAATCAACATTCTGTAGTCTGAAAAATGACATGTATCCATACGATCTAAGAATAATCTTTCTTCAGGTTGCATTTAACCACAACTATAGCAATGACTTGTTTGATTTCAGAATACTTGTGTGGTTAAGTCGTTTCCCAAAGGTTGAACCCTAAGCGAGGCTGCTTTAATCAGATTTATATATTTATTGTGATAGGATATGATATCATGATTTGCAATTCTGTGGTCAATGATAAACATCACCGTACATGGAAGTGAAGGAACATTATGTCGGAAGGGGTTTCTTTATAAAGGAGTTTTGGAAAAGCTGAGGATTAACTGTAGGAATAAAGAGCTTTACTGAAACTGAAGGCCAACATCAGGTCATAAAAAGCATTTGTATGGTGACATTGTTTAATCGGTAGTTATGTGAAGAACCATCAAAATAACCAATGAATTAATGGAGATTATCCATCACAGTGCATTCTGTTGCATGGGGCTCAAACTGGTTTAAGCACAGGCTTACAGGATTTATTTGCTAAACCATCCAGAGAGAGATCTGACCGGACTTCAGGGCTCAGATGCTGTATTCAGAACCGGGTTTCTCTTCATTTCTGGGCTCTGCGTCCTTTGGGTTGAGTTCATTCTCACAGAGACTCTTCCCTGTTGTCCCAAGATGGGAACGGCCAACCTCTTGCTCCTGTGGCTACAGCCTTCCTATTGTACATCAATAGGAAAGACGAAAGGGCCTTCCTTTAATTTTCATTGAGTCTTATTGGTTCTAAGTGGGTCCATGTGCCTATTCTTGAATCAATCACTGATTGAGTCAATCACTTCCCAATCACTGCCAGCGAAATGGGATAAGTTGTAGGTACAACTGTGGGTACAAGCTCATGTCTACGCCCATTTTTCAGGGAGATGGTCCCCAGCTTTGATGAGATTATCAAAGACCAATCCAAAGGGGTGGCTATTCTGAGATATTGTTAGATATTGAACCAGACTGAATTACTTTTTTAGAACCCTGGCTTCATACTTGTACTTTCTTGAATGCTTTCAATATAAGGTGTCGAATCTGCTTTTTAGTTGCCTTTTATTGAGCGATGGTGGACCTATGAGGATTATCAGAGATAGTGAATACTGATCAGAATTTAGTTTCTATCATTTCTTCGGGTTCTAGATGTTATGACCCCTTTTCCCTCCTAAGAGAGCCCTGTGTCTGGGGCCACTGCAGAAGTTGCCCCCCACTGTGTCACAGGGGGTAAGCTCACAGCCTTGCTGGAGTCCCAGACACCACCTGCGCCCCTCAGGTTTGCCCAGGGATGGAGAGCTGCTCGTTCTGGGTGAGGGAAGGCTCTTTGGGAATTATTTCATGATAATGATTCCAAGGCCTCACGCAGGATGGTATTTTTCTGCTAATCCCAGCCCGGGGCCCAGCGTGTGCGTTGTTGACACCAGATAATGTTAGTTCTCTGGCTGATACTGTGGCGGATGAGCAAACATCGGGCGGCTGGCAGAATCCCCGACTTCCTGAGCGTCCACAATCACAAATTCATTGAAGTTTAAATACACAGAGACCTATTACCCTCGCCCTTTGCGTTTGCCAGGAGATGAGGTTATCCGTGAGTGATTGTTGTAAATAGCTACCCCTCATTTCCCCCTCCAACCTGCACTTTGGATTTTAATCAGGTTCAAAGCCTGCCTGGCATTTGGCTTATTTTCCTCATCCGTATGACCCACAGGCTACTCCAGGGATGCTTAGACTTTCATGAGCCTTTGTATCACCCAGGGATCTTGTTCCAATGCAGAGTCCCATTAGTAGATCTGAGGTGGGGCCCGAGATTCTGCATTTCCTAACAAGCTCCCAGTGATGCCTGTGCTCCTTCCAGGTCCACACGTCCAAGGGCAAAGGACCAGGTTCATGGCTTTCAACCTTGGCTGCACACTGGAGTCACCTGGGGAGTCATGGAAATTCTAATGCCCGATCCTACTCTCAGGTGTTTGGATTTACTTGGTTTGCGCGTGACTGTCCAGGTGATTCTGATGTGCGCCCAGGGTTGAGAACTGCTGGTGGGCCCCTCAGCCTTCAGCCTCTCCGGCTAGCTCCTCCTCGCCCCCGGTCTGGCCTGCTCACTCCCCCTCTGCACTGTGCTCCCCCTCTCCCTTGTCCTTGACATTCATGAAGAGCTTCCTGTGGAGTAGAACTTTCCCACAGAGCCCAGTTAGGTCAGTACGGCTTCTCTCCCCATTTTGCAGGCAGAGAAACTGAGATTGAGAGAGTGAAGTATCTTGTCCCGGGTCACACAGTTATTAAGTCGAAATGTCAAGACGCACACAGGTCTTCTGTCTCTGGGGCACAAAAGTAGCTGATGGTGGAATAAGGGCATGGCCTCGAGAGCCAGACAGTTGTGACCTTGTTACAGATGTTACCGCCAGCGTGACCTTGGGCTTAGATCCTGCACACATTAGGTCCGTCCTTTGTAAAATGGGGATGATACGAATACCCACTTCCCAGGGCTATGGGGGACATGTAAGTCATGTAGGCCCCTAGAGCCTACGCCAAGGTCACTGCCATTTCAATGCCACATGCCGTCCCCATAGCACTTGCCATGAGCCCCTTTTCTTTGGCATGGGGCCCAGGCTTCCAGATTATCACTCTTCTGTGTTCACATCAACTCTTCAAATGGAAAGCAAGTTCCTTCGAGGCAGAAAAAGAACAAGTATAAAATGTGTGTGAGTGTGATTATTTTTGATTCATGGCCTCAAATGGGTTTCCTTTGCCCCGTGGCTCCTAGTGGTGGGAGGCAGTGAATTTGCCAGTGTTTTCCAGTTGATGGAATTTATACGTGCGTCAAGGGAAAATAATCCTATTGGAAACAGAGCCATCATGTACATATAAGTAATCATATTCTGTTGGAGTCATTCATTCATCCATCCATCCATCCATCCATCCAGTCATTCATTGCCTTCTAAGTTCACTCAGACCCCACGGAGCGATTAAAGACAGCTCCGCCCGAGTCCCCCAAACCAAGCTGGCTCTGTTGCTATGTCCCCCCCGGGGTGCAGGTGCGAGGGTTGAAGAGGTGGGGGCTCTTTCTCCTGCGTATCTCCTGCATTCAAGGAACTACTTTTTAGAGGATCCACACCTAGGACTTTTCCCAGTTTTAACACTGGAAGTCCCACATGCCTGGCAACCCTGCAGTCCCCGAAATCCAGGTATGGCCAGTCACCCCACCAGCACCGCACAGTTCCGGGGCCATGTCCTCGCCTTTCACAAACCCGACAGCTCGTGCCTTTCGGCCTTCCTGCTTCGGGGAGGGCTCTTTGGTGTGAGGTGGTCCCTGCTGGCTTTTCTCATCCCATTTGTGATGTGAGCGCACCAGCCCTGGAGTCCGGACCAGCGCTGCTGCCTCCCCACATGCCCGGCCTTGTGGTCATGACGGGCCCCCTGCCTGCTCCCTGCCCAGCACGTCTCTCTGCACAGCCTGACGTCTTTCTCCTTCCATGTCAGGGCGTTGTGCGTACCAGGGAGTCTTTGTCCTGGCACGGTCACGAGAAGCATGTTTATAAAAGAAAACACTTCCACTTCCCTCTCCCTTTCTCAAGGCTGCGGGCACACTTTGCTCAGACAAGCGCTCAATGAGTACGCAGAATTGGGGCTGTTTTCTTTCTGATGCCGTTTCAGATGAAGCTGAATATTTTTAAACTAGGCAAGCAACACCACAGCTAAAAATGCTTGGATTTGAAAATAAACGTGTGGCAGATTTACACCCATCCCTCGAATCAGAGACACTTGCAGCAACAAGATCACTGGGTGATTAAAGGGGGCTCGTGAACACTTTGAAAAGAACACTTTTCTACTTTGCTGTGGAAGAAGTCTGGAGGCAGGCAGCTGCTGATGCGGATCTAGGGATCAGGGATGCCGGGTTCTGATTTGGTATCAATGCCATTGTCTTGGTCCGATCCTGTCAAAAAATGGCAGCAGCAACTCCAAACATCTTGCCTGGGCAGCTGAGTTCAAAGAGGGAGCGGGGTGGCTTAGAACAGGGACTCCCTCCTTTCTTGCCTCTCTCTCCTGGGGGGGGGAAATCATTCCCAGAAGCCCCTCTCTGCACCCCCTCTCCCCTGTACACTTCCCTCACATCCGACTGTCCACAGGGGCAGGTCCCATCTTCTTTGTGGTTCAGGGGTCTCTGCCCAATGCGTGAAACTCCACCGCAGTTCTCTTAGGGAGAGGTGGCCTTGGCGGGATGGCCAAAACTGTATTCCTAGCCCTCTTTCTTGGGGACTCTGAAGCCTTGGGCTCTGGCCCTCATTTTGTTTCCGTCTTGCTCAGATGTGAATAGCGTGGTGAACTGGGTGCACCTTCTTCAAGCCTCGATACAGCTCTGCTACCACTTGCAAAGGAGGCAGGGAAGGCAGGCCAACAGTGGGGTTTTCTGCAGGAGATTGCTCTTCGCCGGTGGCTCCGTGGCAAGAAACAATCTTGAAAACAGGTAAACTAGATCATCTCAAAGGGCACTTCTTCCTCGGATGTTTCTGAGGCCGCAGGATTGGCTGGCCAACATCTTTCCTTGTCTCCAGGCATTTTTTTTTTTCTTTTGCAGATATAGATGCAGATATTGACAGATACAAATATAATTATAGATTGTGTTATCTGGTGGCGTCTGCAGAGCAGATGGAGACCCATCTGTCGGGGAGGGCTCAGAAGTCTGGCCAGGGCCAAGGGTTGGGGCAAACCGAGGGGCCTCAGCCCCGAGAGAGCAAGTGAGACTCGGGGATTCAGGGCTGGCTCCGCATCTCCCAGTGAGAAGTGACTGATCCAGGCCCTCAGTTCAGGGCCCCTGGCTCCTATGAGAGACTTGAGACTTGAACCAACCATATCGATCTCACTGCTGGATTATAGTTGACCAGTGACCCTTTACAAAACCGATGCACACACGTCTCTGCATTTCGGAGCTAAAGGCAGTCTGCCTGTGTGTGCAGGTGTTCCCCACTCATGGAAGAAGGGATGGCAGCAGCTTTGCCGGAAGACTTGAGAACAAGGAACAAGGAGGCTAATGACTGATGTCTTTCCCTGGGTCACCAGGGCTGGGGGGATTTGAGCATCCAGTGGCTCTGCAGCTGTCTCTGATATTTTTCCAAAAAGTCTGGAGTTGGGGAGTGCCTGGGGGGCTCAGTCATTGAGTGTCCAACTCTTGATTTCAGCTCAGATCATGATCTTAGGGTCATGGGATCAGCCCTGTGTTGGGCTCCATGGTCAGCGGGGAGTCTGCTTGAGATTCTCCCTCTCCTTCTGCCTCCCCTTACTGCCCTGCTGGCACATTGGGCTCATGCTCTCTCTCTCTCTCGCTCTCTCTCAAATAAAAAAATCTAAAAAAAAAAAAAAAAAAAGAAATCTTGGAGTTGGGAAGTCAGTGTGGTGGTAATTAAGCAGCATTCATTTATGGCTTTCTTGAATGCTTTGCTTTTACAACTTAGGACATCAGCCAACTTACCCTGAGAGCTT
Source organism: Nasua narica (assembly GCA_028533885.1). Classification (NCBI taxonomy): domain Eukaryota; kingdom Metazoa; phylum Chordata; class Mammalia; order Carnivora; family Procyonidae; genus Nasua; species Nasua narica. The sequence goes on along the minus strand of CM052799.1, from coordinate 61,923,762 downwards.
TGAGGCAAAACCTTTCCCCCAGTCTAGATTGTGCTACCTAGGTGAAACTCTGCCCACCTCTCAAGGTGATGAGCATGCTCCTCTTCTTTTGTTCCTTCCTGGTCAAATCGTGTCCTGGGTATTGCTGTGTTGGACTACCTCTGCTCGGAGAAGGGCAAGGGAAGCAATCGGTTCCCCTCCCCTTTTCCTCCTTCTCCTTCTCTCCCTTCATTTCCTCCTCTTCCCCTTCTCGTCCTGCTTCTCATTTTAATACTAAAAGGACTACTTGTTGGTCACCAATTATGTGCCACGCACTGTGTTAAGCATTTTACATATATTTATCATGTTTAATTCTCCAATAGGCCTATGTGGTAGATTTGATATTATCCCCATTTTACAGGTGAAGAATCGAAACCAAAGAAAACACATTACACGCTCAAGGTCACATAGCTAGGAAGCCATAGAACCAGGACTGTCCGACTTTAGAGCTCCGGTTCTTTTCTTTTCTTTTTTTTTTTTTAGCCTCTTAAAGAATTAGCTTATTTTTCTACTTAGAAGGGAGGTGTACTAAATACTAGTGTGTCCCTTGCCAGGTTTGCTGGCTATGAACGCCTTGATGCTCCCACTTCATGTCTCTCTCCAACTACACACTCTCTCTCTCTTTCTCTCTTTTGTGCCAAATCATCTAGAAGTTGACTGCAGACATGATGACATTTTACCCCTAAATATTTCAGTTTGAGTCTCCCAAGAATGAGGACAGCTGCCTTCCTAAGCTCAGCGGCATTACCACGTCTAAGGAAATCAACTTTATTTCAATTACACCATCCAACACACAGTCCGTGCTCGAATGGCCCCTGTGGTCCCACGGATGACTTTTTTTTTTCTCCCCAAATTTGTTTATTTTAATTTTTCAGTGTTACAAGATTGATCATGCACCACACCCAGTGCTCCATGCAGTACGTGCCCTTCTCGATACCCACCACCAGGCTCACCCACCCTCCCCACCCCCTCCCCTCCAAAACCCTCAGTTTGTTGCTCAGAGTCCACAGTCTCTCCTGGTTCAACACCCCCTCCGATTTCCCCCCATTCGCCCTTCCCTTCCTTCTCACGATGCCCTCCATGATTTTCTTTATACTCCACACGTAAGTGAGACCATAAGATAATTGACTCTCTCTGCTTGACTTATTTCACTCCGCAT
>CM052799.1:61881306-61922485 GCA_028533885.1 Nasua narica | reverse complement strand
CTTATCCACTCATCTGTTGAAGGGCATTTTGGTTCTTTCCACAGTTTGGCGATTGTGGCCATTGCAGCTATGAACATTGGGGTACATGTGGCCCTTCTTTGTACAGCATCCCACGGATGACCTCTATAGTTACTGCTTTGCAATCCAGAAAGCAGGCAAGGTTTATCAACTGCCTTTGGTGGTAATGAAAGTTTAGTGCCCCCCAGTGAAGTGCGATAGCCTCCTTCCTTCTGATCTTCATAAGCCTAGATCTTTTGGAGACGTTAGGACCATTAGTCTTCAGAACATTCACGTTCAGGAATTTGTCTGTTTCTTCATGATCCTTCACGTTAACTTGTTTTTGGCAAGAACCCCCTCCCCCCCAGGCAATGGTGTGTGGCTTCCCCTGTGTGACATCAGGGGAACAAAATATCAAGCCATCCGACTACTGTCAGTGCCAAGTGTGACACCTTGGTGAGAGTGGTGTCCTTGGGATGTTTCCACATTAAGCCCATTTCCCCCTTTGAAACTAAAACAAGCCAGGGAGGGAAGGAGACTGTCAGGCAGGAGTCTTTGGTTGTAAGTGACAGAAAAGCAATTCACACTGGTTTAAGCACGTAACAGGAATTTATGGTCTCCAGTATGTAGTAAGTCCAGGGTTTTCTTGCTTTAGGTTTGCTGGGATCATGTCATCAGGGGTCAACCTCCCTCCTCCATCTCTCGCTCTTCCTCGTTTGGCTTCATCCACAGGCAGGCCCTTCCTCCGTGATGGCAAAAGTGGTCACAGCTGCAGGCTCATAAACCTTTATTGCTAGCCAGGCCAGGAACAGAGAGAAGAGAGCGAGAGAGCCCCCTCCATAGATGGTTCCAGCTGAAGGTACTGAGCTGAGCCTCACTGACCTGGCTGGAGTCCTATCTCATCTAAATTATTGATTGGCTAAGCCTGCATCTTCTCTCGCCCTTGGAGCCAGAGTTAGCCTCTGTAGCCTCTATCTTCTCTGTGCCCCATCCTGAAGAAGGTAGGAGTATAAATACAGATAGTTGCCTATATGGCTTGACATCTAGACATGAGAAGCCTCAGGGAGGGCCCCTGCCTCTGAGTCATTCTTGCCGTGGGTAGTGCTGGCACAGACCTCTGCTGACCCTGCTTAGGGCACCAGGCCCTGTGGGGTATATGTGTATGTAGTGGCAGCAAAGGGAGTGCAAAGGTGGTGGGCTTCACAAAAGAGGAGATGGACCCCACAACTGTGGAGGGCAAGGCTTGGGACTGAGAGATTCCCAGTCATCTTGGCATCCCCAGCACTTGCCACAATTTCTATCACATACTAGGGTCTGATAAATACTTTAGGTGAATAAACATTGCACAGAACCATAAGCTGTTGCTCTAAGGAAGAGAAGACTCCCCCCGCTCCAGTTTCCCCAGTGTATTAAATCTCACTGGTAACACCAAGCCCGTTCCATCCAGTTATGCCCATAATTCAATACGGGCCCATGATGGGACAGCAAAATCTGGTGTCTTTGCCTGGGGTGGCTCAGGAGGGCTTCTTGGCCAATTTTTCTGGCAAAGGTAAATGTGGTCATATAAAGAAGAAAAGGAAATCCTCTTCCCTGTGGAAATGATACCTTTGCGTGATTGCAGTATTCTGCTCAGTCAACAGGTGGCTTGTCAACAGGGAGCTGGAGCAGATGGCCAGTGTGCGAAGGGCTCTGGCAGATGGTTGCCTGGAGACTTGAGCGAGGGCACGAGCACAGAGTGGAGGGCATGTGTCAGTTATCTGTGGCTGTGTAACAACCCTCCCCACCCCCCGCCCAACTTAGTGGCTTAAAACAAGAGCCATTCATTATTGCTCACTGGTCTATGGATCAACTGGCCAGTTCTGCCTACCTTGACAAGACTTGGTTGATTTTGACCATCCTCGTTCAAGTCTCTTTGTTCAGCGAGAGGCTGGCTAGTCCAGGTGACCTGACTCACATCCCTAGCAGTTAGCGCTGGCTGTCCACTGGGGCAACAGCATGGTGGGTGCCACTCATCTCTCAGAAGATGGGGCCAGACTTGTTTACATGGTGGGGGTAGGGTTCGGAGCCAGCAGCAGCTGCAAAGCCTCTTCAGACCTGGGATCAACACTGGCGCCGCATCACTTCCGTGGCCTTCTATTGGTCAAAGCAAGGCCCACGGCCAACTGCGATTGGAGGGGAGGCGAAAGAGATCCCTCCTTGATGGGAGGAGCTAAAGCTGACAAACCAAGAGGCACGGATACAGAGAAGACTAGAATCGTGACCCCGTTCTTTGGGCAAATAATCTACTACAGTAGATGAGGGGGAAGTTTCTTTTCTGATAATATGCCTTTTCAGAGACGGTAATTTTTGCGGGTGGGATATTTATTGATTAGCCCATAGTTGTGAAAAATGCTTTGGTTCTCGGTCAACCAGTCTCCAGGCCCGGGAGCCATCCTTGAGCTGCCCCCTTCTCTTGTATTTCTCCTACATCTGAGATCTCTGAAAGTTCTCCAAGGCCGACGGTGCTGGATCTTGTCAGATATGAGCCCCAGCCCAGGCTCTTGCTGGCTTCTGAAAAAGGCGAGGGAGAACGACTCTTTCACGATAAGCCAAGGAGATGACCCTCACCGTGTCAGCATTGGCCGACAGTTGCCTAGGTGGGAGGTGCAGGCTGGCGGCACAGTAGCACCTGCTCTGGCTGCCCAGAGAGCTGAAAAGGCAAGAAGTGGTGTGTAGCATGGTCTCTCAAGGACCAGTCTGAGGGAGAGGAGTCTGGGAGGCCAGGGAGCCTGGGAACGGGACATGGCAGGGATCTAGGACTCCAGGGGAGAAGGCCTCTCAGCAGTGCACCTTCTTCAGAACCAGCACATTCGCTTCTAACCCCAGGACACATAGAAGGTCCAGATAACAAGAAGAGCATAGAATGCCAGTTCCCAAGGCCACCAGTTTCTCTCCTCATGAACATTCAGGTTAGGCCATGCCAATGAGGAATGCGTGCTAAAGCGCCATTCCTGCGAGGGGCAAAGGACATCAGCGCTTCCCAGGATCACAGGAACCTACCAGAGCCACAGCCCTGGAAAACCAGAGAGCTCCTAGCAGCAGGAATGTGGGTGTCCCATAAGAAAAATGGATATACCCTTACTTCACCAATCCAGGTGTGCGGGGAGAAGCTCATTTGGGGGTAACTCTGAAGGACACAAATGTCAGTTTGGCCTTGGGATGGATTCTGTGTGTGAGGAGCATCAGGTAGATCGATCGTGATCCAATTACTTTCTATTTTTAGAGTAAGTTAAAAAGCCAAACGAGGTGAAATAAGCCAAACACAAGGGGTAAATATTGTATGCTTCCTCTTAAATGAAATACCTACAATAAGCAAATTCTCTGAGATGGGAAGATGAAAGGTTAGCAGGGGCCGGAAGGAGGCAGGAATGGAGAATTATTGTTTAATGAGTACAGAGTTTCTGTTTCGGTGATGGAAAAGTTTTGGAAATAGTGATGATGGTTGCAGAACACTGTGGCTGTAATCGATGCTACTGAGCTGTACACTGGAAAACAGTTAAAATCACAAAACTTATGTTACATGTATTTTACCACAGCTTAAAAAATTGATGTAATATTCCCAAACGATTCAATTGTATATTCTAAGTGGGTTAATTGTATAGAATGAATTACATTTCAATAAAGTTGCTTTTTTTATTATTGTTTTTCTCATTTTTATTTTTGTTTATTTTTAAAGTTTTAATTTAAATTCAATAACATATACTGTATTATTTATTAGTTTCAGGGGGGAATTTAGTGATTCATCTGCTTGCATACAACACCCAATGCCCTCTTTAATGCCCATCACCCAATCATCCCTCGCCCCCATCTTCCCTCTAGTGACCCTCAGTTTGTTCTCTATAGTTAAGAGTCTCTTATGGTTTGCCTCCCTCTCCATTTTTATCTTATTTTATTTTCCCTTCCCTTCCTCTATGTTCATCTGTTTTGTTCCTTAAATTCCACATAGGAGTGATGGTATTTGTCTTTCTCTGACTGACTTCTTTTTTTTTTTAATTTTATTTATTTTAACAGAGAGAGAACACAAGCAGGCAGAGAGGCAGGCAGAGGCAGAGAGAGGAGCAGGCTCCCTGCCGAGCAAGGAGCCCGATGCGGGACTCGATCCCAGGACACCGGGATCATGACCTGAGCCGAAGGCAGCCGCTTAACCAACTGAGCCACCCAGGCGTCCCTCTGACTGACTTCTTGTGCTTAGCATAATACCCTCTAGTTCCATCTGTGTTGTTGCAAATGGAAGGATTTCATTCTTTTTGATGGTTGAGTAATATTCCATCGTATATATATATACCACATATTCTCTATCCATTCATCTCTTGATGGACATCTGGGCTCTTTTCATAGTTTGGCTATTGTAGACATTGCTGCTATAAACATTGGGGTGTATATGCCTCTTTGAATCACAATATTTGTATCCTTCAGATAAATACCAGTAGTGCAATTTCTAGGTCACAGGGTAGTTCTATTTTTAACTTTTTGAGGAACCTCCATACTGTTTTCCAGAGTGGCTGCACCAGCTTGCATTCCCAACAACAATGTAGGAGGGTTCCCTTTTCTTCGCATCCTCGCCAACATCTGTTGTTGCCTGACTTCTTCATTTTAGCCGTTCTGACTGGCGTGAGGTGGTATCTCACTGTGGTTTTGATTTCTATTTCCCTGATGCCAAGTGATGTTGAGCATTTTTTCATGTGTCTGTTGGCCATTTGGATGTCTTCTTTGGAGAAATATCTGTTCATGCCCATTTCTTGACTGGATTTTTTTGTTTTGGGGGTGTCAAGTTTGATATTTTCTTTCTAGATTTTGGATACTAGCCCTTTATCTGATAAAGCATTTGCAAATATCTTCTTCCATTCTGTCAGTTGTCTTTGGTTTTGTCAACTGTTTCCTTCCTGTGAAAAAGCTTTTTATCTTGATGAAGCCCTAATAGTTCATTTTTGCTTTTGTTTCTCTTGCCTTTGGAGACGTGTCTACCTAGAAGTTGCTGCGGCCGAGCTGAAAGAGGTCGCTGCCTCTGTTTTCCTCTACGATTTTGATGGATTAATGTCTTGCATTTAGGTCTTTCATCCATTTTGAGTTTATTTTTGTGTATGGTGTAAGAAAGTGGCCCATTTTCTGGGACATCTGCGTGGCTTAGTCAGTTAAGTATCTGTCTTCAGCTCAGGTCATGATCAGGGTCCTGGGATCTGTCCCTGGTTGGGCTCCTTGCTCAGCGGGGAGTCTTCTTCTCCCTCTGCCTATTGATCCCCCTGCTTGTGCTCTCTCTGAAAAATAAATAAATAATAAAAAAAGAAAGTGGTCCAGTTTCATTCTTCTGCATGTGGCTGTCCAATTTTCCCAATACCATTTGTTGAAGAAACGGTCTTTTTTCCATTGGATATTCTTTCCTGCTTTGTCAAAGATTAGTAGACCATAGAGTTGAGGGTCTATTTCTGGGTTTTCTATTCTGTTCCATTGATCTATGTGTCTGTTTTTGTGCCAGTACCATACTGTCTTGATGATTGCAGCTTTGTAATGCAGCTTGAAGTCTGGAATTGTGATGCACCCAGCTTTGGTTTTCTTTTTCAACATCCCTTTGTCTATCAGGGGTCTTTTCTGGTTCCTTACAAATTTTAGAATTATTTGTTCCATCTCTGTGAAAAAAGTCAATTTGATGCATGAACAACGAATCTTGGAACACTGAAAAAATAAAATTAAATTAAAAAAATGTCAATGGCATTTGGATAGGGATTGCATTGAATGTGTAGACTGCTTTGGGTAGCATAGACATTTTAATAATATTTTGATTCCATGAGCATGGAATGTTTTTCCATTTCTTTGTGTCTTCCTCGATTTCTTTCATAATTGTTCTATAGTTTTCAGAGCACAGATCCTTTACCTCTTTAGTTAGGTTTGTTCCTAGGTATCTTATGGTTTTGGGTGCAATTGTAAATGAGACTGATTCCTTATTTCTCTTTCTTCTGCTTCATTGTTAATGTATAGAAATGCAACTGACTTTTGTGCATTGATTATATATCCTGCAACTTTACTGAATTCCTGTGTCAGTCCTTGCAATTTTTTCATGGAGTCTTTTGGGTTTTTTACATAGAGTGGCTTAGGCTTGGTCATGTGCCCCCCCTGGAGCCACGCATGGAGCCCTCTGCAGATGGTGGTTGGGTGAGGGATGGGTGTGTCCAGGTAGAAAATTTAGGGTGTTCACACTACAGAGGCAAATTATGAATCCACCTTGCAGAGGCTGGGAGCACTCTTGGTAATGACAGAGGCAGGCTGGTCCCCAGAAGATGTAAGTTTAGCACAAAACAAGTGGCAGCATCTTATCTCTTAACGTTACAGTTTGGGCTTGCTGCATTGAGGCCAGTTTCTTCACTTCCTCTTTGCTCAGCTTACTACATTTTATTTTTCAGGTATGTCCTCCCATCAGCCTGGAAGTCCTTCAAGTTTAAGGGCAGAGGATGTCTGTTCCTCACTGAGCCCACCCTAGACTCAGTACATAGTCTGTGCTTAATAACTGCTCTTTTAATGGTTGAATGAATAAGAAAAGACAGAGGAATGGATGTCCTGGTCTGGTTGGGTGAGAGAGGAATGTCTGGTTATAAACATTGTCTTACTTGGCAGGTCAACTGGTTGTGCAGGTCTAAGCACTTTTTCCCAATTTTTAAAACAAATTAGTTCTAGAAAGTTCTAACTCCATTCATGCAATCAAGTTGCTCAAAACTTGTTTGGTAGGGCATATTTTGTGTGTGCATATGAGTGTGTAAAACTCCCACTGTGAGAGCAATTATTTGAAGTCTATTTTCTGCTCTGCCATTAAAATCTTTTAAAATCTTTTAATTTTTTGAATAGGCAATTTATTGTTTTGAAATCATGGTCAAATGTAATAAATTTCTTGCCTATCATATGCATGAATATTACTCTATTTAGAAAATGATAGCATACTGAGATACTGATTTCTGGCTCCTTCTCATTTAACAATATTTCATAAACGTCTTTCCATATTAGTATTTGGAGAACTGCCTCCTTGATTCCAAGGCTGCAAAGAATTCCATTGAATGAGATCACTTCGTAACTTATGTAATCAACCTCTATTGATGGCAATATAAGTTTTTTTAAATTGTTTCCTATTTTAACCTAATATATGAATGAATGGGGTGGCTGTGTTCCAATAAAACATCTCTGCCCAGCCCCAATAATTAATAATTAACAATAATAATAATAGTGGCATGCTTTGTGCTTTCCAGGCACTCTAGTGAATGCATTGAAGTCTTGCATAGGAAAAGAAATCTGGATAAACAGCAGTGGAGGTTTGGTGGGGGGAAAGAAGAGGGTTAATAACCAAACCTCCCTTAAAAGACCAACTCTAGGAGAAGAGACATTGTCCCTCTTGACTAGAGGTTTTCTGGAAAGTATAAGAATTCAGGATTACCTTTGAAAAACTACTTAAAAGTACATAAAGTTACAAAATACTCTACAGTGATGAGTAGTAATGGTGACTTTGGCAAATTCAGTTGAAGAGTTAACAGGAAGTAGATATGTACCATTAGTGCTATTCTGTCCGCTATGTGAGTATAAGGCTTTGTCTGGCCGAACTATGACAAGATGGTCATTCCAGCTAAGTTAATAATCAAAACTTTAAGATGAGTCCTTTGAAAGACTTGAGAAAGGTAAATGATTAAAAAGCATCTTACTGAAGGGATAATTGTGGGTAATTTAACTAAGAAAGTTTAGAAAAGTCTTGAAAATCTAGAAAGGAAATCTAGAAGACATTGCTCTGCTTTATGTCCTAAGTTCTTGCTTGGCTTCCACGGTCTTCAAGTTCTGGCTTTGCTTTAAAGTTATGGAAACTAGAAAAGGAATATGGAAATATGACACAGTGTGATTTACACAAAAACCTTAAGTGGTACTCCCGTCTGTAACGCGTATCTAAGAAAAGGCCATCACTAAAGATTGTTGAGCCAATGTGCATTTATGGGTTTAAGTTTCAGTGTTTATGGCCTGTTTCTTTTATGATTCTCTATTTTATCCCTTTTAATTAATCAACAAATTACCTGTCATAATTGAGTCAGCCAGAAGGACCTCAGTGTTTCAAAAGGCTAGCGTTATCCTCAGTCATGTCAACATCTTTTAACTCTTTGGAACTAGAAGGGATTTTAAAGATAATTCATGTCACAAATTATGTTGCCCAGGCTCCAGAGAGGTTGTCCTTGACCATGGCCCCATCATGAGTAGAAGAGCAAAATAATGGCTCCTCCCACTGCTCTCTACTAGAAGGCAGTTCGGGGTCGGGGGGGTGCAGAAGAATGCTGTGATAGGCAGAATAATGGTCCCCCAAAGATGTCCATGCCCTCACTCCTGAAACCTCTGAACATGTTATTTACATTGCAAGTAATGTATTTACATTACATTACATTACTTTACAAATGTAATTAAAGGTAAAGGACCTTGAAATGGGGAGATTATCCTGGATTGTGTGGGTGAGCCAATCTAATCACATGAGTCCTTCTATGTGAGAGAGGAGGCCGAAGAGCAAATCAGAGATACGGCAATGTAAGAAGAGGCAGGAGGGAGTCACAGCATGAGAAGGTTTTGATCAGTCATTGCTCGTTTTGAAGGTAGGAGAAGGGAGGTGGAGTCAAGAAATGCAGACAGCCCCTAGAAACTGGGAATGGCCTTCAGCTGATAGCTAGCAAGGAAACAGGATCTCCGTCCTACAGCTACAAGGAACTTTATTCTGCTAACGACCTGAATGAGCAAGGGAATGGGTTCTCTTCTAGAGCCCCCAGAAAGGAGCCTGGCCCTGCCAACACCTTGATTTTAGCCTGGTGAGACTCAAGTCAGAATTCTGATCTATAGAACTTTAAGACAACAAATTTGTGTAGCTTAAACTGCCAAGTTTGATGTAACTTGGTACAGCAGCTAATAGAAAACTAATACAATGCATTGGTGATGGACCCCTGTCTGCTTCAGATATTCTGCTCCATAGCAACTGATGTCATAGAGAAGATTCTAGAAGAGCAGGTTATGGAGAAGCATTTGTGGTTTAGAAGCTCTTGGGTGAAGGTAAGTGGGTTATCAAGGAAGTGGAATCTGAAAAGTCCAGGGAAGTGAGTGCAGGTAGAGCAACTTTCCTGCAAAAGATCAGAACTGCTGCAGTGACTGCTCCTCCCCATCCCCAAGGAGGCACCAAGGCCGGCGGAGGGACTGGTGGACTGGTGAGCTGGGACAGGATGGGCAGCAACCGGGGCAGAGATGACAATACCCAGGGGCAGGAGACACTCAGCAAATCTATTCAGTGCCTATAGGATGACAATTCTGTTGGGAAGAGTTGGCTTTTTCCCATTCATTCATTCATTCAACAGAGAGTCACAGAGTGCCTACGATACACCAGGCTCTGTTCTAAGTTCTGGGGATAAAGCAGAGAACAAAACAGACCAGGTTTCTGCATTCCTGGGGTTTACACTCTGGTGTGAGACATAGGCAAACAAATGAACAAGGTAATTTCTGAAATTGACTTATATCATGGAGAAAATAGAAATGATTTTCTGGGATGGAGCAGTGATCAGAGAGTCCTCTTAGAGATGCTGAGCTCATTTGTGAGCTGAGACCATGACCAGAAAGAGCTGAGGAGGAGAGTCAGGGTTGCAGGTGTCCTGGCTTTGCAGTGACATGAAGCCGAGGATTAGGGTGGGAAGAGGTATCACGGTCAAGCCAGGCAGAACTCCTCTTTTTCTGAATACACTGAATTGCACACCCCCATCCCCACAGTGCCCTTCTTTTCCTTCAGAGAAACCAGTGTCCCTGGGATCCTGGCAGGACTTCTCTGGGACTCTGCTGGCTCACCTGGCCATTATTGCCCTGAGCTGCCAGGAGCCCGAGAAGATGAAGGCATCCTTAGTTCTCTCCCTCATTGGCTACCTTGTGGTTCCAAGTGGCGCGGCCATCATGGGGCGCTGCAAGGTGGCTAAGAAGCTCTATGAAGGAGGCCTGGATTATTTTGAGGGCTACAGCCTTGAAAACTGTGAGTAGGCCCCTCTAAGCCCCCCTCCCCTCACCTCCTTTTCCTCTGGCCCCTGCCCAGGCATCCCCAACTCTGCCCTCCAAGCCACCCACCTCCTGTTCCGTCTTAGGGGTGTGCCTGGCTTATTTTGAGAGCAAGTTCAACCCCACGGCCGTCTACGAGAACTTGCCCGGTGGCTACACTGGCTACGGCCTCTTTCAGATCCGCAGCCATGACTGGTGCGACAGGGGCAAGAACCGCTGCCACATGTCCTGCTCCGGTAGGTCCCGCCCCTCTCCGTCCCGCACCGGGGCACTGGGGGCCGCAGCGCAGAGCGCAGAGGCTAGCCTGCTGGGCGGCCAGAGTTTCCAGGTTTGGAGCAGGGAGGTGGAGGGGCTGGCAGGTGCGGGGCCAGGGAGGCTGAGTGCTTTGCACCTGAGGGTCCATGCTGTTGGGTGGCGGCCAGGGACAGAGTCATGGAGACCCCCATCTGGATGGGCATGATGAGAAGAGGCAGGGAGGAGGCTGTCAGCGTCTGAGCCCACCTAAGCCTGAAGGGTTAGAGCAGAGGGCTCTGCGTGGGCCTCATCGCTCCCCGCTCCGCCACGCACTCTTCAAGGGGAACAGTGACCACTGGGACGGGCACAAAGGCTCACTGGGAAGAGACAGGAGCAGGCCATTCCAAGGGGAGCGTTCCCTGCTGCTCTCAGGGGTCCCGGCACTCACTGAGCCCCCACGCCATGCCAGGCTCCTGGAGCTGACAGTCTAGTGCTTGCTAAGTGCAGGGTACTCCGCAAAGCTCTTCATAGGTCTGAATTCATCGAATTGTCACAAAGATCCCCCTGACCTGGGCACTGTTATTATCCCATTCTATGAATGGGGAAACTGAGGCCCAGAGAGGGTAAGTACATGCCCAAAGCCACACAGCTGTAGGTGGAGAGGCAAACCCACGCTGTGTGACTACTGAATCAGGGCCGAATCGATAGGCTGCACAACCATGCCAGAGCTCTCCGTGACCACCGGAGGCTGCCTCAGGGGGATCTGAGCGCCCAGCACTCTCAGGGTCTCTCGAGGAGCAAAGCTTCCTCGCCCACGATGAGTGAGAAATGTTCCAGAACCTGTAGCTTCTGAGCTGGGTCTTTAGGAGTGGAGAGGTCATGGTAGAGCTCATAACCTTCTTATGTTCTTAGTTTTGGGCCCCATGCTCAGCCTGGGGACCCCAGAGAGGAGTAAGACAGTTTCCAGATTCAAGGAGAAGCAGAATTGCAAAGTAGGAGGGAAAGATGCCGAAAACACATAGGAATCCCAGCCATTCCCCTTACAAGTGAACTAATGAGCTTATGTAGGTCCCCTCCCAGAACTTCCTCATTTTTCAAGTGGGGATGACATTAGCTACCTCTTAAGGTTGTTGTGAGCATTAAATGGGATAATGTATGTAAAACACTGTGCAAGGCCCGTAGGAATCATGTGATCAAAGTCTAGTGTGTAGTCTACCCATTAAGAAAGTCTACCCATTAAGAACATAATTTAATTACTGTGATAGAACATTCAGTGTTGTCCTGAGCTTCCTGGTAGCCAAGGCAAAAAGAGAAACCCAGTAGGCCCATCATTTATATCTCATAAGAATAAATGAGATATCATTTATATCTCATAAGAAGATAGACTGATTGACTGCCAGAATCTGACAGAAGAAACAAATAATTACCTGTAATGGAGGTGGTACCAAGTCCTGTGATGAAAATAGAGTGGATTAGATATCTTTAAAAAGCCCTCCCACTAAAATGTAAAAAAAAAAAAAAATCTGGAGCACCTGGCTAGCTCAGTCAGTAGAGCATGTGACTCTTGATCTCGGGTTGTAAGTTGAAGGTCCATGTTGGGCACAGAGCCTCCTTAAGAAAGAAAAATAACTAAATCTTCCATAGTACCTGGTTGAGCTGGTGAGAAGGTAAAATCCCTAAAGTCTAAAATGAGAAACAAGAATCCAGACAGCTAAGTGGAGATTGAAGCTGACGACGAGGCTGGGGACATCAGCCGATTCCTTGTGGCTTAAAGCACAGGTCTGAGGGAGGTCATTGTGTAGACAGGGCCTGAGCAAGATAAGGAGGTGGATTGGAGACTCCACCAAAACCCAAGACCCCAGAGAACTGCATTTTCAGCTGAAGGATGAGCTAGAAAGTCCTGAAAGCCCATATATTCTAAATAGAGGGAAACAGGATCCTTGGGAATCCCAAGATTCCCAAATTCCTTGGGAATTTGTCACCACAAGGCAATAGGACTCATGAGGAAGTAAGACGCCATCGAGAAGTACTGGCTAAGCCCTGTGCTAAGTCCTGAGGACAGTTCAGAAGAATGGCATACTGTCCTTGTGCAGCAGGGCGAGGGACAGAGAGAGCACAGGCTTTGAGGCCAGATGGAATCTTGGCTCGACCTTTTACTAGTTCTGTGAGCTGAGCCTTTGTTTTCTTATCTGTAAAGTGAAGCTAATAATAGTACTTACCGCACAGGGTTTTTGTGCGTTTTTAATATATCCCAGTGCATATCAAGTACTGAGCCTGGTGTTGGGTAAACTACCTGGTGTGTGATGAATACAACTTAATTCAAAGTGTTTACAAAGTAGCGGGGTTATGATGTGCGTGTGTGCGTGTAAACGTGTATGCGTGTGTGTATCTATGTATGTACATATGTATGTCATATATATATATGTATATATTTGATTAGAGCAGAATTGAAGTGACATTTTATTCAGAATAGGGGAGAGGGTGCAGTGAGCTGAGTTTGGTCAGTGACAGAGTTTTAAGGACTGTCCTGCTTAGATGAGCAGATCCAGGTTGGGAGATGAGCATGAGCAAAGTCCAGGAGGCGTCCAGAATATGATTCCAAGCTGTGGGTATCAGGAGTGGAGCACCTACCTTCAGGGCAGGTGCAAGCTTTGTCTCCTGGCCCCTGGTAGGTCTCTAATGGTGGGGTCATGGAGGAAGGCAATGGAAAGGAAGGTTGTAGAAATGGGAAGGCATGTTGCAGAAAGGACGGACTAAGCCAAGGAGTTGGGGCTCTGTTTTACAGGTACTAGACGGCACTGAAGGAATGTTTTAAGGAAAAGCAGACAGGATTAGGGAAAGGGAGAGACTCAAGTGTCAAGAAGGAAGGTATTGCAGTAACCCAGATGGGAGGTCTCGGCTTCCACATTCAAAGGAGACAATGGAATGTTGGTCCCTCAGAGGCACCTCTGGGCCATCTCCAATGCTGTTTCTTCTGCCTGGGACACTTTTCCTTCTCTGATCCTTCCACCCCTTTTCCTTCCCTACTCTTCTAGATGTCATGTGGCCCAATAACCCTTCCCTGACCCTTCGAGTCTGAATTGGGTACCCCCACTCACCGCTCCCACATCAAGCTGCATTTCCCCATCATTCCAGGTATCCTTTGTATTATAATTGTCTATGACCTTTATCACCCCCTTTCGGACTGCAAGCTCTAGGAGGACAGGGAGATTTCGTGGGTTCACCATTCTACCTCCACTGCTACTTATATTGCTTAGCACAGAATATTCGCTATACATATTTTTAATGAAAATATTACTATAAGAATTGAAGAAAAAAATGATAGTTTTAGTAAAAGATGACCACAAGCTACTATCTCCCAGTGTTGTCTGAAAAAAAAAATCCCTAGATTTTTTTTTTTTTTTTACATGGAAGCTTCTCTAACGTGGGCACCCTGTACCTTCCCTGATGTCACTCTGCCTTAGCTGCCAAGTTGTGGAGTCGTATTGTTCCACTTTATTTTCTCCACAGCTTTACTGAATCCAAATTTGAAGAAGACAATTGAATGTGCCAAGAGAATTGTAAAAGATAAAGACGGTATGGGAGCATGGTAAGTGGTACATTTTTGAATAGTCTACGTTAATGACCATCACACATTATCTTTAATCCTACTCTTGGTCTCTGCACATCTATAGTCTCAAACTAGTGGAATCTTACCAAGCTAAGCAATGGAACACCATTGAGTTCTGCAACCCCAAGGTCTCAGAAGGAAGGACATAATTATCAGACAAGTTGCCTTAAGTTGAATATATTTTTTCCTTCTCATGTATTGTTTGGGGTTATTCAGGAGGCTAGGATGAGCATCCTTGAAATAAATCTCTGTATATATTTCTGATTACTTTTTTCATCTAAATACTTGGGTTTTTAACCATGTCGTGAAATGACTCTCCTCCAAGTTTGTACCAATTTATATAAACAGTAAGAATTTAGTAAAATGCTTATCTACTGCATTCTCATCAATTATAAATCTTTGCCATTTGAAAGGTATCTAACAATTTTATCTTCTGTATTTTGTGATATTCTATTAGGGGGTTTTCCTATTATGTTTTTTATTTATTTATATTATATTGTGATTTTTTTCCCCTGTCTTTGTCCTTTGTTTATTTTTAAAATTCAGATCATCATATTCACTTGGAAGATCACTTTATATATTAGGTGTTAGTTGTATTAACAGATAGTTATATATTTGTATTTTTTTATTTCATTGAATTTCATGTAAGTTGAAATAACACACTAGATTATCCAGCTTTTTTACATATTCTTGGTCACTTATTTGACCTCTTGGTTCTTTTTTTTTTTAAGATTTTTATTTATCTTGGTTCTTTTTTTTTTAAGATTTTTATTTATTTATCTGACAGAGATTGAGAGAGAGAGAGAGAGAGAGAGCACAAGCAGGGGGAGCAGCAGAGGGAGAGGGAGAAGCAGGCTCCCTGCTGTGCAGGGAACCCAATGCGGGGCTCAATCCCAGGACCTCAGGATCATGATCTGAGCCGAAGGCAGATGTTTAACTGACTAAGCCACCCAGGCATCCTGAAGTTATATATTTGTTACCAAAAATAACTGCAACTCTAATTTCTTCCTTTAGCAGATATTTGCTTCAGAAAGCCATCTAAGTTTTACAGGTATTTGGGCCTATTTTGACTTCTTTCAGTATTTGTTCATATTGTTGTATATAGGTTCTAATTTGTTTGTTCTCATTGCTGCATAATACTCCATTATATGGATATATCAGTTTATATATCCACTATTCCTTTGGTGGGAATTTGGGTAGTTTTCACTTTTTTAGTGTTGCCATGAATATTCTGTACTTTTCTTTTAGTGAATATAAAAATGGATTCACATTGATTACAGCAAGGAATAAAATCACTGATCATAGATAATGTATTTCCGGATTTGGTGTATTCTACCAAACTGTTTTTAAAAGAGATTCAATTTACACTTCCATCAGCAGTTGTAGTTTTCAGTGGCTCTAAATTATTGTCAGTGCGTGGTATTTTCTAGTTTATTCTTGTGACTGTGCAGCGGTATTGCTTTGGGTTTTACTTTGTATTTCCTTGGGAATTAATGAGATTGAGTACTTTTTCAAATGTTTATTGGCCATTTAGATATCCTTTTATGTGAAGTGCCTGTTCAGATCTTTTGTCAGTTTTTCTATTGCATTTGTCTTTGTCTTATTTATTCATCAGGGATTATTTATGTACTCTGGGTAAAAGTTTTTTTGTTGGATACAAGTATTACAAACATCTTTCATTCTGTGGGTTACTTTTTCACCTTCTTAATGATGTCTTCATAAAATGAAATTCTTAGTCTTAATACAGTCTGATTTATTATTACTTTTCCTTTATGGTTATTTGTGGTTATTTTAGAGAAATATTTGCCTACTCCTAGGTCATGAGGGTACTCTTCTTAACTTTTTTTTCTAAAAGCTTTATTTAATCTTTCACATTTGGTTCTACAATACTTTTTTCTTTCTTTTTCTTGCTTATGGCATTGGCTAGGATCGCTGGTAAATGTTGAATAGAAGTGATCATAGTGCCTTCTTTGTCTCATTCCCAATCTCACAGGTAAGAAGTTCAATATTTTATCATTAAGTGTTGTATTTTCTTTAAATTTTCTGAGATACTCTTAATCAGATTGAGTGTTCTTTTCCATTTCTAAGTTTGTTAAGGGTTTTTTAAATCATGAATGGGTGTTGAATTTTGGTTATTACATATTTAGTATCTCTGCAATTCTGTGTTAGTCTATCCATCTTTTTTTTTTTTTTTTTTTATTCAGGTTGTTGCCTTTTTACTCTCTCTTCTCTTCCATGGCTTTCTCCAGAGGTTATGCCTGGTTAGATCTTACTGACATTATCAGTTTTGTAAAATTTACTTCTGGATTCTGTAGTATGTTATTCTCCTAGGAATGTTCCTCTGAATTTAACGATGATGCCCCTTTTCTTCTACTAATATTTTCTACTCGAAGAGACAAGGATGGTTGGCCTAGGAAATCTGGGCTCTGGTCGTGTGGAAGGGCAACCAAAGGACCCTGTACAGTTCTTCCGTGGGAAGCAGACGCACGGTTTCCAAACAGAGGCAGTAAGTGCAGGAGGGGCAGACCTGCAAGTGGTTTCATTTTGCCAGTGGAAGTCTTGAGTGGTGTTTCTTACAGGGACCTCTGGGTCCTATACGTGGTGAGGATCTCGTTCAGAATCTGGCAACAGGAAGTGTGTCAGTGTTAGAAGCCAGCTTTTTGTTGTTGCTTTTCTGTCTTTTCGGTGCCTTTTGGTGCTAAGTTCAGGCAGAGATTTTTGTCTGTTTTTCTTGCCTCTATATCGCCAGCATCTTGCTCTGTGCCTGGCATATAATAGGTACTCCCTAAACGTTTGTTGCAAGTTCTAGGGTGCATTTGGGCTGTTACCTAGAAGCCATTAAAATTTTTAAAAAATTATTTATTATTTCTTAAAATAAAAATATACAGATGTGTTTAAAAATGAAAATCAAAAAATAAACTTCTTGGGGCGCCTGGGTGGCTCAGTTGGTTGAGCAGCTGCCTTCGGCTCAGGTCATGATCCTTGAGTTCCAGGATCGAGTCCCACATCGGGCTCCCAGCTCCACGGGGAGTCTGCTTCTTCCTCTAACCTTCTCTCCTCTCGTGCTCTCTCTCACTTTCTCTGTCTCTCTAATAAATAATTAAAAATAAAATAAAATAAACTTGCTTTTGTCCGCAGCCTCCTGAAGGTCACCACTATTAATATGTCTTGTAAATCAGAGAAAAATATGTATATTGAGAATGAGAAAAATATTTTAAAATATATGTGAGGGGTGCCTGATTGGCCGTTTGTTAAGTGTCTTCCCTTGGCTCCAGTCATGGTCTCCGGGTCCTGGGATCAAGCCCCAAGTCAGGCTCCCTGCTCAGAGAGGAGTCTGTTTGCCCCTCTCCCTCTCTCTCACCCCTACTTGTGTGCTCTCTTTCTCTCAAATAAGTAAAATCTTTAAAATAAAATAAAATTAAGTACACATGAAATCCCAACATACACACTGACCTGCACCTAACTTTTTTTCACTTATTAAAAAGCTTTCAAATCTTGGCATAATCATACCTCGAGATCTCTGCCTTCTGGATGCTGAGGGTAATTAGCTACCTGTCCCCTGTCGATGAGCATTTAGGTTGTTTTCATCTGCTGGGACTATTGGGTGCATTTAAATATTGGTAGAGAGACGGCTAAACTGGCATTTACACCCCCTAGAGAGGGGGCACCTCCAGATACATTGCATGGCGGAGATTCTAGATCGTTTATCTAGAACAATCAAATTTGTACAGTTTTTCGAAACTGAGACTTATAAAATGATGCCATTTTATTTTGCTTTGCATTTTTTTTTTTTAGATTTCATTTATTTATTTGAGAGAAGTGAGAGAGCATGATTTGTAGGGGAGGGGCAGAGAGAGAAAGAGAAAAGCAGACTCCCCACTGAGCAGGGAGCCTGACATAGGGTTTGATCCAGGACCCCGGGATCATGACCTGTGCTGAAGGCTGACACTTCACTGACTAGCCACCCAGGCTCCCCTGCTTTGCATTTTTAAACTACAAAGAACCTGCATGTGTTTGTTGGCCATTTTTCTCTGAAGTGATGATTCATATTCTTAGCCCATTTTCTATTCGGATGATAATGTATTCTTTTGTTTTTATTGATTTTATATGTGTCCTTTATAAACTAGGGTTATTAGCCCCTTGTCTATGATACCTATGTGAACTGCTTTTTTCAGGTTTGCTATGTGTATTTTGACTTTGTTTATAGTATTTTCATCATATGGGAGTTTTACATTTTCACATGATCAGATCCCTTGATATTTTGTTTTGTGGCTCCTGAATTTATGCAAAACTACGTTCCAAGTTTGCGAAGAAATGAAGCCATGTTTTCTTCCATATTAGAACAGTGCCTGCCACAAAATAAGCCCTATGTTAACTTTTTGTTAACAAATTAGAAAACAGAATTTTCACAGTTTTATGTTTTTATACTTAAATTGTTGGCCTTCTTGGAGTTTCTTTTAGTATAAGAAGTGAGGTAGGGATCCAGCTTTCTATTTTTCAAATGGTTAATCAGTGTTCTTATACCACTTATTCATAAATCCATTTTCCTCACTCATTTAGTAGGCTGCATTTTAAAGTGGGAGTCCCCTTGCTAACATGTCTTCCCAGTGTTTAAAATAGCTTTCATACAGTCTCTATCTCCAATTAATTGGAAGCGTGGCTGGCTCTCTAGGGTGAGCACTAATGAGCTAAAATCATCTTTATTGTATAGCACTAAGTAGAAATATGCTGGGCCAGACTGATTAAAGCCTTCTCACTTGCTCAGGACTCCCAGCAAAGTGAGCTCTTACTAAACTAAGAAGCACCCACGTCTTTTCAAAGCTCAGATCAAGCAGCTCCGCAGAGTTGAGGCAGACAGGCAGGGAGAAGACCAGGGGCCTGCTTGCCTACAGATTCCCTTCTGCAGTGCCTGCTCCGGGCTGTGGAGAGCCCTGCAATTTCTGAAAATATGCATGTGTATGTTTTCCCTGCTGCTTTATAGCTGTGAGGGGCCAAGGGGTCACAGCCCCTTCTTTAAATGTGGGACCCTTTACCCTGGCAGACTCGCAGAGGCCTGCCTGGCTGAGGCCTGGCCTATCTAAGCAGGATTTCTAATGGCCTGCAGCTGAGCTGGTGAATCCCACAGCCTCTAGGTTGGGAGAGGAGGACCTGGAGTCTGGGCACCGGCGCAGGGGCTGGGAATAGAGGGGTCACGTTTAGGGGCACGAAGAGAATAGGTTAGAGAAACTCAGTCTAGCTGGGCTAGGTAGGGTTGAGGAGCTAGGGGTGAAGTATGTGCATGGAAAAGTGAAAGAGGCGCTGGTTCAAGGTCAAGGATTCCCATTTCAGATCAAGGATCGGCCTAAAACTTGCCATCTGAGCCTGGGCAAGTCACGGAACTTCTCTGAGGCTCGCTGAGGAGAAGTTAAGAGTACTTCTCTTGCCAAGCTGGGGGGCAGCCTCCCAGTTCACGGTATGGGATTTATGGAAAGAAGTGGGGGTGGTGGGATCATGAGGATCTAGGGGGCACTGACATTCCTGCTAGGATGTGCTGGAGTCAGCAAGAGGGTCATACTCAAGATGCACGAAAGCCTTCAGAAACATGCTTGCAGCGGTCGGGGTGGTGAGTTCAAATGCTTCAAGGCCAGGGTTTAGATCGTCCGGGGCGGTTGGGGGAGAGGTTGTGGAACCAGGGAGCCGTGTTCTGTTCACTCTCCCTGCTCTCCTGCCTGCAGGCCCTCCTGGTCCCTGAACTGTCAGTTCGCGGACAATCTGGCGCGGTGGTTGGATGGTTGCAGGTTCTAGTTTCAGGGGCGACCCTCACACTCTCCAGTGGCACCTTCCAAATGAAGATGCTTTCCTGTTTGCTGCCTTCACTCAACCCTGGCGATTATCTCACCTCTTGACAGCTCCAGATGGAAAGGGACAAAAGTTTGCTTCATCCGGGGATGTGGAATGCAGAATAAACCAGCTACTTACGCAACCTGGACCTACGGTCTCCACTTGTCTTCCTAGGCTGTGATCGTTACTAGCATAACCATGGAGGAGCTGAAGGAAGGGAACTATCTGGAAACTGACATGTGTCCATGATTGTCGATATTAAGTAGGAAAGGGAAGAAAAGATACAGTGGAAGAAAAGAGGGGTCAGAGGCAAACCAGGGCTACCAGTCCCAGGCGGTGCCCCCGCTGGGAC
This sequence comes from Nasua narica, assembly GCA_028533885.1. Classification (NCBI taxonomy): domain Eukaryota; kingdom Metazoa; phylum Chordata; class Mammalia; order Carnivora; family Procyonidae; genus Nasua; species Nasua narica. The sequence goes on along the minus strand of CM052799.1, from coordinate 61,902,404 downwards.
ACACAGGTGAAGGTGACCCTACAGAATCCTCCTTGTACTTCTATGGAGAGACTCAGGTGGCAGTTGCTCTTTTTTTTTCAATAAAAAGTTAAGCTTTAAAAAATTACTAGTAACACATACTTGCATTAGAGAAACTGAAAAATAAAGAAATGTTTAAAAAAAAAATAAAAACCAAAATACTCCTCCCATCATCTTAGCTCCCAAAGGCAATTACAATCATGCTTTGGTTGCATTCCCTTTGGGATTTTCTTCCTATGGAGGAGTTTTTCTTCCCCCCCCCTTTTTTTTTTAAGATTTTATTATTTATTTGAGAGTGAGAAAGAGAGTACAAGCAGGGGGAGAGGCAGGCAGAGGGAGAGAGAGAGGCAGAGTCCCTGCTGAGCAGGGAGCCCAACGCGGGGCTCGATCCCAGGACCCTGGGATCATGACCTGAGCCAAAGGCAGATGCTCCACCGACTGAGCCATCCAAGCACCCCTCTTCTTTATCAACAGTGATAATGTTATAGATAGAGTTTGGTACCTCGTGTTTTAGAAAGCAAAAAGCATGGGGATAAATCTTTCCCAATACGGATTGTGATTTTAAACTGAACGGGGCGTATTTCTGAAGCTTAGAGGCTCACAGAGTCCTTGCAGGGGGAGGAGCAGCAGGGGCCAGCCTGCACTTCCATAGCACCCCTGCCCGAGCCATGGGAGCAGAAGCAGCAGCAGAGGAACCTGTTCGTCGGAAGCCAGGTCATCTGCCAGAACCCAGACGAGGAGAGCAGTCCCTAACCTTTCAGCCTTGCATAGGAGGCAGAGAACTGGAGGGGCATGGAGAGGAGCTGCCGGCAGAATGGGCCTCACCATGGGCGTCAGAGGTTCTTCCAAATGAAATCTTAGTCCTAGTTAATATTCCACTGTATGAATGCACCATATTTGATTGAACTTCCCCCCTACTATTAGATTTTTCGATATTGCCATTTTCTAACTATGACAAAGAATGCTGTCATGCCTGCGTGTGGCTGGCTGCCCCTCTTTCATTGTTTTGCACTCTTAGAATTACATGAACCCCGTATATTTAATGAAGAAAACTTGGAGAGTACCGATAGTCATAAAGAAGGAAATTAAAAATGCCCATCATTCCCCGCCAGAAACAGAAGTTTGCGTCATTGCTCTGCAGATGATCAGAGCCCAGATGTGGGGATGTTGTCACCCGTCTCTACTTCAGTGTGCGCATGTGCACAGCAGTTTTCCTTACAAACATGGACCACTGCTGTATATGCAGCTCATATCCTGCCTTTTTCGTGTAATATTCTCTGGCCTGATATTTCCAAGCTTATGATAGGGAAGCCCCCCCCTCCCCGGCCCCCCGCACTGTTTTCAACTACCTCAGGCATTCCTGGATGTGGACTGTTACTCTGTTTTATCCGGACACAAAGTAACCAACCTCAGGGAATCCTAGCCACCAAGAGCCAGGCAGGACTGAAAGCAAATCAGCCTTTCTTTTTGTCTTCTTGGTTGCTTTCCCAGGAGAGGGGAAATAGCTGTAAATCAGAAAATCATGGCAGAACTCTGACTGAAGTTCAGTAATGAATTGGTTTAGTGTGGCATTCCCCACGTCTAAAGAAAAGGATATTCCGCCGTTCCCGATCACGGGGCGGGAATCCTACAGTAAAATCCCTACGGCTGGCTACACCTGCTGGTGGGGCAACGAGAAGCTTCTGAGACCCAAAGAGCCACTTCCTTATGGAGCTGGGAACCCCACGCTGTTTCCGTGGGCGGGCCCAAGTGTGATAATGCACCTGACCTCAACCCCACCTTCATCCAGACATTAATGACAACCTGCAATTGATTAAAACGCTATCTCCTCAAGTGCCTAATCCAGCGTGCTACCGCCTCCTTCCAGCCCATTACGTGGCCACGGCTCACCATCGGCCTCTAATGGCCACTCTGTCAACATGGGCGTGAGACTCGAGGACAAAGCAAATGTTAGTGGATCGATTGGAACAGTCTCTGGGTTTTCCCAGCATCAACTCCTGGCTTGACACTCTCAAAGCCACTGATAGTGAGCATCGTGAAGAGCACTCACTCTGGGGCCGGATCTCCCTGTCTCGTACAGGGAATGAATGACGAATGCTTCATTTAAAAATCTCAATGGTGACCCCTGTTACTATTACTTCTAGCACCAGCAGCTACCATATGAACCCCAACCTTACATATATCATACATAGGCCTTTACATACAATATTTTCAAACCTTGCAAAACCTTCCAAGGTAGGTTTGAATTATAACCATATCACGGATGGAAAAACGGAGGCTTGGGAGGGCTAAGCAACTTGATTTTACTCTGGCCTGGTTAGGGTTGGAGATGGAATGGGTACCTCCCCAAAACCTGTGTCTCCCCACGCACAGCCCACTCCACACCCTAGTTCTGTACTGATCTGAATTTTTCAGTCTATCCATTTGCTGGAAAATTGGTCTCCAGCTTTTCAATTAAGACTTTGCCCTGAAGAGGTTTTAGGCACAATTAACACAGAACAATGGGTCATTGTCATAGTACACAGTTCACAGGCTGGGAAATTGAAGTCCTAAGAGATGAAGTAACTTTCTCAGCTATACAAAATAAATCAATGGAGAAGGCAGTGCGGTGACCTGCCATGTTTCCAAACTTGTCATAACACGAATCACCTGGGGTGTCTCTTAAAATGCTGATTCCTGGGCCATGGCCCATATCTACTGAGCCCTAGCTCCAGGTATGGGGGCCGCGGAATGTGTATTTAAAAAAAAAAAGTCTCCAGGGAGCCTGGGTGGCTCGGTTGAGCAACTGCCTTCAGCTCAGGTCATGATCCTTGAGTTCCGGGATCGAGTCCCACATCGGGCTCCCAGCTCCACGGGGAGTCTGCTTCTTCCTCTAACCTTCTCTCATGCTCTCTCTCACTTTCTCTGTCTCTCAAATAAATAAATAAAAATAATAAAAAAAAATCTTAAAAAAAAGTCTCCAGATCTCTCTGATCTTTGGGACACAGGAGAAGCTGGTTAGTGGTAAGAGCGTGGGTTGGGAAGGTTCAGAAGACAGGGTCGTTCCTAGCTCTGCGCTGGCTATTGAGTCGCTTCACTCTCTGAGTCTCATTTTTCCAACCTGTAGGCTGAAGTGAGTGACCCTGGCCAGGCGGGCCACATGGTGGCAGGCGGCAGTGTTGAGGGATGGCAATGAAGGGATGGGGTCATCCTATTCCTGGGCACTTGGCCCGCTTCCCAGCGCCATGTTGACCTGAAAGAGCAAAGATGTTGTTGAAGATCTGCCATCAGAAGGGTCTGGGGTGGTGTGTGGGGGGGGTCCCCTGCCATCTGGGGCAGTAGGTATCCCACAGCATGGCTTGGTCAAGTGTGTTACTGGAGTTGAAAAGCTTATAACTTGCTCACTCTCAGGACACTGCTTTCTAGAATTCCCATTAAGTGGTGGTGGTTTTTATTTTGAATCTCAAATTCTACCTACATCTGGCGTTAGAGGCCAGGTGGCCCCTGCTGCTCATCACAGCTTCTTCCTTCCTCCCCAGACCTCTAGCTCCTTTGAAGCAAGTCTGCTCCTCCATTCTCCTGTCTCCGGCCCCGAGGACTTTTGCTCCTCACCGTCACCGTTGTCCACCGCTGCTGAAGTTGTCCTTCGCAGTGGCCTTGGTCTTTTGTAGACAAGCCATCAGCACCCTGACAGCTCAGTTTTCGAGGCCATTGCCTGCCAAGACCTTGTTCCCTCAGCCACCACCCCCGTGGTCATGCACGCCTGAGCCTTGTTCTTACTGGTCGCTCCACCGCTCTCTGAACACCAACTCGCAACTTTCCATGGCTTTCCCTCCCACAGGTCCCTACCTCTGCCAGCTCTTTGATTCCACTGGAATCTTGAAGGATCAACCCTCTCCATCTTGCTCTGTCCCTCACCTTCCCCACCTGGCGACTCAGCCTCGGGAAAACCTGACTTTCCACCTGCTCCATGTTTGTGCCCACGTAGCTCAACATATTTGGAGAAGAAGGAAAGAAAAAAAAAACAAACAGAACCCACAACACCATGTTGACTGGTGTCACTTTAAACTCCTGCCAACCATTATCAAGTGGGCCTTTGCATTTCCAATCTATTTCACACTTTCTCTTGTCTCATTAAATCTCCAACATCTCCTCCCTAATCCACCCTCTTAACGGATGATGTTGCTTCCTCTTCCACGGAGGAAATAGAAGCCTTCAGATAAGACCATCTGCGGGCTCCCACCACACCTGCCCCCACATGCTCCTCCCCCCCGTCTGTGCTCATGGATGAACTGCTGATGCTCCCAGTTAAGGCCAGCCTCTCCACCTGGGTCCTGGATACCACCCCCTCTCCCTTACTCTCCGATGGTACAAGAGACAAGTGATACTGCACTATCATTTTTTTTTTCTTCCCTACTTAATTGCTTTCATCCTCATAAAAACATACTGTAATCTCTCCCATTAAAAAGAAATCCCTCTCATGACTTCTCATTTCCTGCCATTCCCCCAAACACTCCTCAGAAGAACTGTCCAGGTTCCCTCTCTTCTCTGCCTTAGCACCCATTCTCTTCTTAATCCAACTCTTTGGAAACATGTCGGTTGTGGTTGTCGATGATCTCCGTATCACCAAATCTGAGGATCAATTCTCAGACCACATCTTGCTTTCAGCAGCATTTGACATTGTTGGTCACTCCTTCTTAAAACACTAAGTTCGCTGTCATTGGGCCACCATACACTGCTGGTGCTTCTCCCATCTCACTGGTCACTCCTTCTTCGCCTCTTTTGTGGGTATCTCTCCTCTTCCTGGTCTGTGTTGGAGGGACCCAGGCTTGGCCTTCGGGCCTGTTCTCTGTTTCCCTCTATTCCCATGTTAAATAACATCGGTATTCATCAGTATGATTATGATGTCCAAATATGTATATTTCCTCCCTGGTATGTCCCTCAAAACTTCAAATTCATTTGAAAAAATACCTGTTCTGCATCTCCACTTGACTACCTCATAGACATTTGCACATCACAGCCACAGTAGAAAATAGACATGAATATAAAGAAACCCAGAGATCTCAGGCACTGACTTCCTTATCCTCAAATTTCTGGGTCACATAGGACATACATGACTTGAGGGGTGTGTGGAGGCCCTCAGTCCCAGGGAGCCTGCTCACGGTGGGGTACATTACCATAAGCTGGTCAGGTAAGCACGCTCAAGCTACGTGATTCAAATCTGCCTTGCTATCAGAAGTAGGTACAAACCACCAATCTCATTATTTTATTAAATAATGCTGACAGGCTGATTCATCTTCTTCCCGAGTGAATCCCTTGTCTTTAGTTAACACATCTTATATCACCAGGCAAGGGTTGCAATCTAGAGATAGGCTTGCAATCTAGACCATTCGGGATTAACCTGTGCTATGCAAATAGCACGACGGGAAAGGCTTTCTAAGCCTATGGATGGGGGAGCAGACAGAAACACTGCAGGTAGGACAGGAAGATATTCCAGCGAGTCTGTAAGTTGCCGTCCCTGCCATGATGGAAGAGGTCCAGTATAACCAACTTCCCACCAAGCGCCCAGCTGGTTCCTCTGGGGATGGCATTATATCAGGGGCGTAGGCAGTGGTCTCCGGTATGTGTAGGTTGAGCAGGTCAGTCTTGGTAAGGAGAAATCCACGTGGCTGAGGTCATGCGTGAACTCCGTCCCTGATACCATAGCCACTTCGTCTGCTCATCAGGTATGGCTAGAAAAGAAGCTGCCGGCCTCCACAACCCTTTCTTTTAACCAGAGGACTGCAAGCTTCCTCTGCCACGGGTGCCCTGTGATGAGCATTCACACAGGACCCAGGTATCTCTACACTCTGTACCCATTCCAAGAGGGATGCATATCTGCAAATCTCTTTCTCAGACCTCTTTATTACCAGGCTTCCATTTTTGTTCCTCTGGAATCTCTGATCATCCAAAAGGGTTTGGATCAGCCAAACCCTTAGCGCTTCCCATGAATCCCCATAGAGCCCTACCTCTGACCGTCCTTCTTTCTTTCCAGTAGACGACTCAGCGTATTGCTTAAAATTCTGCCCACAGGGAAATTCCTCTCTGGGTGATGAGATAGTAGTCTACATCTCATGGGTATAGCAACACCCTGTGTGGATCCATCCATAAAAACTAGGGCCCAGGTTTGTCTTCCTCAAGCACCCGAGCATAAGGGACTCCCCACAGAGCCGTCGGTGAGGCTGGAGGGAGCGGAGGAACTATAGGAATCTCAGCCTGAGCACCTGCTGAAGCAGCTTTCTTGGGCCTTCAGGACTTGACCGAGCCCAATATTAGGTCTGTCACTTGTACTCAACGATGGTGTGCCGCTGAGCACACAGAGCCTCCTTTGTGCCTCGGACAGAGAGCCTCTCGTCCACAATGAGCCGTTGAGATCGCGTGGTCACTTGGTCCCCTACAGTCAGCCCTAGCAGCGATAGAGGAACTGCTTCTCAAAGGGAAAGCAATTACTTCGGGAATGGAGCTCAGCTTGTCTTCGAAGCCCTAGGGCACTGAGCTGTGACTCCATCAGGGCTTTCCAGAAGCTCCAGTGAATTCGTTGCTGGAAGAGCTAATGGAGCAAAGCCAGCCACGTCCAGGTTCACCACTGCAGTTGGGGTACAAGGAGGCAGAAAGTTGAGGCCTCCACTAGCATGTCTGGAACTTGCAGGAAACTGCTTGCTGCCAACTTCCTAGCAGTTCTGCAGCCTTGGGGGAGGTGGCTGGCAGGGGAAGGGGTAGCCAGCTGCAGGGTCTCTGACCTGCCACGTCTCGACTTGCACCATTCCAGTTGAAGGAGAGTCTGTTACGTCCCTTCTAGATCACTACGGATATAGCTCAGCGGTGAAGCCTACACCACATCCACATCTGCACAGGTCCCTCGCGGGCCCCTGGCCCCTGCAACCCAGACAGAACATGGAAGTTGGGGGAGGGGGCGCCTGGGTGGCTCAGTGGGTTAAAGCCTTTGCCTTCAGCTCAGGTCATGATCTCAGGGTCCTGGGATCAAGCCCCACATCGGGCTCTCTGCTCAGCGGGGAGCCTGGTTCCCCCTCTCTCTCTGCCTGCTGTCTCTGCCTACTTGTGATTTCTCTCTGTCAAATAAATAAATAAAATCTTTAAAAAAAAAACATGGAAGTGGATGGCCTGCTCGTCACACCATCTCTTCCTCGGTAGGACATTCATTTCCTTGAAAAGAGACAAAAAGGACTGTACAAATCCTAAGAGAGATCTGACTTAATTGGGTAAATTTGTTAAGTACCTACTGCAGTGAAAAACATTTAAGTGAGTGAAGTTTAATTCTTCTTTTAATTATTCAGTTTTACATCAAGTTATGTAAGCCCATGATTTAAAGAGCAAAATAGGTTTGGCTGTGAAAACCAGCCTTCTCTCATTTTTCTCACCTTCCTCAGGAAAAAAGCCCCAAACACGTTCAACTCTGTCAGCTGATTCTTTGGTATTTCCATCCAATTCTCTAAAGAATATGCTTTTATCTTGCTCCTTGGTTTGTGTAAAATTAGGGGTCTCCTCACAACGCCTCACAATTGATGGAGGTTCAATTCTCTTTCACTACTTTGTCCTCACCACACATATGGAGCTCTCATGACCCCCATCCTACCAATATGGTCCAATTATGATTTGAATTCCTTCAACATTTGGTCTCCATCACGGCTATGAAAATGTTTTTCACAGCTGAGCCAAGATGTCAAGTCTATGATTATTTCCCTTTCCTAAACAACGTGCTCTCCTCTTTAGTGAATTGTCTGTGATTCCTTCATTGTTTGCTTAATTGCCTAACTACTTCTCACTCATTCAGCCCCCAACTTTCTGTCAGTTGTCCAATTCTTCTCTCAGAGAGTGGGCAGATTCACTAGATTTTCTTTCCATTTGTCTTCTTTTTTTTTTTTCCATTTGTCTTCTTTTTTTTTTTTTTTAAAGATTTTATTTATTTATTTGAGAGAGAGACCGAGAGAGAGCATGAGAGGGGAGAAAGTCAGAGGGAGAAGCAGACTCCCCACGGAGCTGGGAGCCCGACGTGGGACTCGATCCCGGGACTCCGGGATCATGACCTGAGCCGAAGGCAGTCGCTTAACCAACTGAGCCACCCAGGCGCCCCTCCATTTGTCTTCTTTAAGAACTCTCTCTACTGGCGCCTTCCGATTGCTTCAGTCTTTAGTGGTGTTTTTTTTCTGGTACACCTATTGTTCTGGAATTTTCCTTTACCACCATCACTTTTGCCTCTGTCTGGGTTAGATCCTGTGTTTCCTAAAGCCCATCTCTGCCTCTTTCTTGGTTTATTCCTTTGTTTTATTGGAGTGCATCCTCCATAATCTTTCTTAAAAAGAATACATGGAACTTTGTATGTCTGAAAATGTCTTTGTTCCATTCTGACACTTGGTTGATATTTTGGTTCGGTGTACGAAAATAGAACAAAATAATTTTCCTTTAGAATATTGATTACACTGCTCTTGATTAGTCTGACGCCAATCTGATTCTGGTTCTTTGTATATGACCTGTGTTTTCTTTCTAGAAGGTTGTAGGATGGTCCCTAGTATTCTGAAATTTCATAATGGCATGCCTCAAGTATTTAAAGATCCAATATAATGGAACCTTTCTGCAAATCTATGTTATTGAGTTCTGGGCAATCATCTTGGATTATTTTGTAGATCATTTCTTCTTTTCTGATTTCTCTATTCTTTCTTTCCGATTTTCCTGGTATATGGATCCTGCACATCTTGTATTTCTCATTTATTCATTTAATAGTTTCTCTCCATTTTTTTCTCTTTGATTTTTTACTCTACTTTCTGGAAAATCTCCTCACCTTCTTTTCCAGAACTTCTATTGATTTTTCATTTCTATTGTCATGCTTTAACTTCAAAGGGCTTTACTTGTTCTCTGAATATTTTCTTTCTTTCTTTCTTTCTTTCTTTCTTTCTTTCTTTCTTTCTTTCTTTCTTTCTTTCTCTCTCTCTCTCTCTCTCTCTCTCTCTCTTTCCTTCTAGTGCCCTGTTCTTGTTTTGAAGATGTAATATATGTCCTTTGTTTTAACGACAGATTTTGTTGTTACTATTTGCAGCAGAGTATCTCCTCCATAAATTTTTTGTAGTTATTTCTTTAAAGTTTTTTTTTCTCAAATGTCTATTGATCTCTGCTTGCTGGTTCATGTTTAAGAGTGGGAAAGCAAGGAGCTGATCGGGAGCTTGAAGGCTGTGGATGGACTATTCTTGGAGAAGGTGGGCTGTTTCCTTGTGGGCATGACTGGTGTCAGGTCTTAAAATCTGCCTTCTTAAGAGTCTGCCTTCTTAGGCTGATCACAGTCCCCAGAGAAGGCTGACGGAACCTCCTGCCTGGGGTGGATAGACCTGGCTGCCCATTCTTGGAGCTAGTTTGGGAAGAAAGCCAAGGAGTGGGCTGTGGCTTAGTTGTTAAGTATGTAAGTGTTTATTGAAACTCCCTGATTGCAGTATGCTACTCCCACCCCGAACTATGCCTGATGTCTTCTGTCCAAAAATCGAGCCTTGCCCTCCCCAGATAACAGAATGATGGTTTTCCATGAGGGGAGAGGGGCAGACATCGACTGCATGGAGTGGAAAAGGAGAGATGGCTTTTCACTGATTCTTAAGCAGACTTTGGGCCATGTAGCCCTCCCTTCCTCCACACTCCCAGAGCAATCAGTGGCTGGCATTCCTGGCCTTGAGAATTCTGAGGGTCGACCCAGCCTGCATTTGCTCAGCTGCTGGCTGAAGGTCAGCTTCCTGGGAACACTCAAGGTCAGGTGCCACACAACCATCTGCTTTCTCACTTCTAACATGCTGTCAAGTTATCTCTTCTGCTTGGCCTGGACAGTTTCTGTATTAAAAAAAATTCCTTTCAGCTAAAATTGGGGCAGTTTAGGGAGATGATGGTTTAGAGCAGGGACCTTGGAGTTCATTAGATCTGGATTCCAATTCCAGCCCCTGACTTACTAGCCGTGGAAGCTCCTGAACGGTGATCACTTTTCCAAGCCTCAGTTTTCTGTCCCCCCAAAACTGGGAAATTTTAGGGAAGTTGGGAAATTAACATCATAATTGGGGTTATATGAGGATTACATAGATGTACACAGTGCATGGTACACACTAAACAGGCAATAAATTCTAGCTAGTATAATCTCAATTGTAGCAATAATGATTTCCTTAATGATTAAATATCTGTATGACATATAATTTTGAGTAGAGTGAATGCCTGGTGAAGGATGATTTGTCCAAGACTATCTCTTCCATGGCACTAAAATTGTCTATAAAGGTTGCAGCCCCCTCCCCCCACACAGTTTCTCTATTGTCTGCTGTGGGCTAATTTAATACATTCAATGATGAAGGAATATCTCTCTAAAACTTGTTGAACAAGGAAATAGAGAAATGGATCAGTCATCGGGACATTGCGCACCCTGATCCGTAGATGGGAGTCAGTAATGTTGGTTATTGCTATTAGTAAAAGACTTTGTAAACGCAACATTGAGCACAATTCCTGGCACAGAGTGAGTGATCCGTATGCGCTCTCTGAATTTAATCTGTTTTCCTATTCCTTCTGCTTCCTGGAACGTAATTGGCCAGCTCTGTTTTGCTACAATTGACATTTTTAAAACTTTTTATGTGCTTGTTAGACTACAGTGTGATGCAGAGGATGTTTCTTTTCCCTGGAAGAAAGCCCCAAATTCTAGCTTTATGTGCTTTAGAATAAGAAGCACAAGTCTGCCTATAATCCATTTGGATTCTCATGAAAGCCAGTAACCAGAATCGGCCTTTGGGAGGTGTTTTGAAGGGCAAATGTAAATAACCGTTAGTGTGACTATTTCTTTTGGGAAAGGCAGGTTTATTTCTGCAGAATTTTATCTATTACAGTGATCTCTGTAAAATGAAATGGGAACTGGCAAAGAAGTCAGTAAATCGCCTAAGCTCTTCCGTGAGCTCTGGCCTTTGAAGTGCTTGTGATTTGGGGTCACTTTTTTGTCATTTCACATAGATTTTCCTTCTAGAAATTCCCAATTTATTATCCTAGCAATAAATTCTGGCTTCTTCCAAATGCATGGTCATTTCAATGTTGGCTTTCATTTTTTCCAGCTTCTTTCAAAATTCAGAATCATATGCCAACTTTAAGCCAGTTGGCTTTGATCACTGTACATGGCCAGCAAAGAAAATGGTTCAGTTCATCCCCTTCTCATTATTTTTAAATGAAATTCTTAAATAATCTCTTGGTTTAGTTAACTTATTAGAAAAAAAAACCTTTCTTTAAACAAATTCATGTAGATTGAAATACCAAAATCTGACAAAGACAAATTCATGATTTTATCTAAGTCTTGAAGTAGGCATTTATAAAGAGGGTCAAGTTTAAAGAACCAAGAAGGTCCAACATTGATCACTGTATCAGTTACCTCTTGCCACCATGATGCTGTATAAAAACTATCCAGATGTCCAGTGAGCTCCAACAGTAGGTATTTATTTTTCTCTCTTATGTTTGCAAGTCTTCGGGGGTCACCCAAGTTAAATTCTGGAGGGCCCAGCAGGACTTCACTACAGCTCACAGTTGGGTTAAAGTCTGCTGCATTAATTCATTTTTCTGGGACCACCGACCTACCCTTGGGAGCTCTTTCCATGACAGCATCACTGGAAGGCAAGCCCAACCACACAAGCATATTTCACTCTGTTCATGTTACATCTGCCAACATCCCACTGGCCAAAGCACTAATATGATCAAACCCAAAGCTTAAAGGCAGAGAAGTACACACCAACCATGAAGCCCAAATAAGTCACATGACCTAGCCCAGCATCAGTGGGATAGGGCATTATACTCCTCCCATGGAGGTGTGGTGGGGAGTGTAAATATTCGCTAAACAGTCATCCTCGACCCATGTACCCCTGAAGCTTTGAGAAAAATAAATTCTATAATCCAGATGTCTGTTCTTTCAGACTAGTGGTTCTCAAAGTGTGGTCTCCCGCCCAGCAACAAGAGCACCTAGGAACTGGTTAAAAGTTAAATACTTAGGCCCGGCCCTAGACCTCCTAGATCAGACCCCCTGAGGGCGGGGCGCTCATACACACGGAGACCACGCTGATAGTTTGACCATGATATGGGTGGAACAAGTTTACATTCCAGAGGGAAATCTTATTTAACATGGCTCAGCTGACCACCAACCTCTTTCACCAAAGGAACTCGACAGATCCCACAGCTGCCTAGCTCTGACTTTTATTCACTCCGAGCCTCCGTAGGGGAGGCAGAAAGATCCTAAGCACAAACCCTGCTTCGCAGCTTACCAGTTATGTCACTTTGGGTAGATGACTTACACTCACTGAGTTTCAGGTTACTCAGCTGTAAAACAGGGCATCGAACGTGTCCCTCCTCTGGAAAGACTGTCTGCAGTGTAGTCTCAGGCCTTCGGCCATGGGTGATGAATCCAGGGTGGGCACCTGACCCCTGTGCGGTACTCCGATGGCCTGTTTGAGAAGTTTGGGATTTTGCAATGAGAAGCAGAGTGGTTGGAAGACAGCTGGGCTGAGCCACTCTGATGGCACAGTTCTAGAGACATCTAAGGAAATCAATCCCTCTTAGTGCTGAAGCATTTGCATTTGTTGTTGGTTCCTGCCCTTCTTCAGGAATCCATGACTATTTCCAATAGACATCCCCCTCTACTTAAGCAAATGTGGTAGGTTTAAAATATGGCGCCCAAATTCTTTGACATTCCCCAATGTTGAGGGGGAAGCCCAAGCTGCCCATGGAAAAGCCTATATGGAGAGAAACCAACAACCAGCAGTATGACTGAACCACTTGGGAAGTAGATCTTCTTGCCTCAGTCCAGCTGTCCCAGTGGATTCCATGCAGAGCAAAGACAAGCCATCCCCACTGAACCCAAATTGCGTATTTGTGAGAAAAGTAAATGATCGCTGTAAATATAAGTCCCAGCCATAGATGACTGGAATAACCCTAATCAGTAACCACAGCTTTGCTTGTTTTCCTTTCTTTCTTTTCCAGAAGCAGTAGCATAGAGATGAAGCACTTAGATCTGGGACTCAGGTTGTCTTTGTCCCGATCCTGCTTTGCCATTTGCTAGGCATGACTTTTGGGCTATGTTGTGACATTTCTCTACACTTGCATTTTCTCATTGGTCAAATGAGAAGAGAAATTGAGAAATAGTCCCTTATCATCCAGTTGTCGTGAGCATTAAGTGAGATTGTGCATGCAAAGGATTTGATGTAGTTTTGAATCTGCACAACCTGGCCTCGCTCATTCTTTTTGATACAGAAATGGGTTTTGGGAGTGGGTTGCAAAGTAACAGAGCTTTCCCTGCAGAAGCAGCTGAATTGAAGTGGGGTGGGAAGAAGTCAGTGATATTGGCAGGGGGAAATACCGTCCATCAAACTTCCTCTCTTTGTTGACTTGGGGCCAGACCATGTGGCCCGTGGCAAAACACTTGGGGGCAGACCAGCAAAATATCAGAGTATTTTAGCAGTTGGAGATCATCTACGATTCATGCCTCCAGAAAAGAGAGAAGCTCCAGAGAAGTTGGACTGACCGCCTGAAACCCGAGTGACAACAACAAAACAGAGACACTTGCTGCCGATGCTCTGAGGCCACTGGGGCATCAAATAATCATGCCTTGCTAAATTTCAGAGGCTGCATTCTCCTCTACCCCTAAACGAGTGGCCCGATGAGCACGCGGCCCCCGGAAGACAGATCCCAGGAGAAGCCTAAGAGGGCAGGGATGCTGGCGTTGCCCATGTCCCAGCACTCTCTGCTGGGTCCCGGGGGGACTTTGCCGCCACTGCACCTCTGGGATCGTGGATAAGTCTTCATCGGTTTTGTCTATACAGCATGTCCCGCCCCCTGGGCTCTCGCCGACAGGTCCAAGAGAGAACCCAATCTTGCTCCATCCTCCACATTCTCTGTCCTTGAACTGAAGGGCCGAGATCTTCAGTTGCTGAGTCATGGTAAAGACAGTGCAGCAAAGAGGCAGTCAGCAAACCTGCTGTCAAGTCCACAGTCCTGGCATTGTCGGCTTCTGCCCTTTCTCCAGCCTTGGGTTAGCCTTCCTTTTCTCTCTGTGGGATCCAGCAGGATTTATCTAGTAACGCTTGCTTTTTATTCAAGCTTCTCTTTCGCTTGCCTCCCTAAGAAACTTGACGTAATGGGGATTTAAAAAACCAGCAAGATGGCAAATGATGCACTCTGTGGGCCCATGGTGATGGTTCAAAGAGATGATTCATAGTCAAGGTTACCAACCCTGTCCCTGCACCAAGTAGGCCATCAGGACACTCTCCCTTTAGCCCTTTCCTTCTCATGGGTGTGCCCTGGAGACACACTCATTACCGCAAGAGGCCAGACTTCTCTGGTTCCCCGTCCTCTTGCTTCAGGAGCCTGCAGCCCTCTGCCCATCTCATCTACATGCTAATGCAATTTCTGAGCATGATCTATCCTAAGCGTGGCTACAAATCCTGGGAGATTTATTACGTTCCTTAGTTCTATAGATCAGGGACGATTTTTTATAAATTCTTGCTTTTGCTGAACAATTCAATATGCCATTGTCTAGGCAACCGAATTTGCCTCAATTAGATTTTCAGGCTAATGTGGGGAGGAACTTTCCCCCCTTCCTCTCCAGCAGTATTAGGAAAGGCCATAAGTCCTGCTCAAAAACAAAATTTGCTGCTGCCTTGCGAGGAACTGACTCTCTGTAGCAGCCGTGCTGTATCCTTCCTTCTGCGCCAGGGCTGGTGACTCGTTGAGGTTGTTGAGGCTGCCCGTGGAAGAGCCCACTGCCTCAGTGTGGGGCTGGGCACTGGCCGTGCAGAGAGGCCCCCCGCCAGGGGACATTGACCTTGGAGGATGAATCACCGTCCTCCCCGGGGTCTGGTTCTCAGCCGTGTAAGCTCAGAAATTCAATCTTTGAAGTCCAGAAGTTATTGGATGCTTGAATCAACTGTGCCAATGAAGGACCCGAGATGAGAACAGACCAGAAAGAAAATTCGCTAATTTCAAGCACACTGGACGTTCACATCAGTAGGGCGAGGACATTCTATCCCTGGAATATCGCTCTTCCGGAAGCCAAGTTATCTTACGGTGGCTTGGTGAACGTAAAACCTGAGTGTGAACTTCTCATGGCACCAGCCACTCCTGGGCAGAGGACGGAAGGCCCTGCCAATGGGCCACCTCTGCCCCTCCCTGCTCGGACTTCTGTGGCTCATCAACCTTCATCGAGGGACCCATTCTCCCGCAAAGGGTTGATTCTCCTGTGTGCCTGGGGCTCGCCCTGGGGTTCCTGCCCTTCTGTTCACTTCACCATGAGCTGATTCCTGGCTTACTCTCAAGACATCCTTAATGTCTTCCTTTCCACGCTTGGGGCTCTGTTAGTCACCATGCAGATGGAATCTTGGTTTTGACCGGACTTGAGAGTGGGCAGGAGGCGGGGGTCAAAGTGGACTCTGGTGGTAATCTGGGTGACAGGCTGGCGGGGGGCACAATCTGGATCAGCATAATGATAGCCACCGTCTCTAAGAGTGCTGGGCTACAGGCAAGAGAATCATTAGCTCATTTCATCTTCTGAAGTACCTACAAGGAACGTATGTTTCCCAACTGGCTGAATGGCAACTTTGATAAATTTACTTGGATTGTCTCATTATTTAGTTTTAATTGGCTCGTTTTTGTTTTGTGCTTACAACAACATTTACGCAGAGCATTCACGGTGTCCTTGCTCCCAAGCCCTCTGCTGCTCCTGGGGCCTAAGGTGGAGAGAAGGGAAATGGAGGGAGAGAAAGAAGTGTAATATATTCTTTAATAAGGAGAATTTTTATGAGCATATTCTTCACTCACGTTTTCTTATTCATAAGGATAACGTATTTATGAGTCTTTATGATAAAGAACACAGTCCTATGAATGCATTCTCTTTCCACCCTCACCAGCCTGCCTCTCTTCTGTCCCCTTTCTCCCTGTCAGCTGCCCCCACCACTCTGTCCTGGCACCTTGGTCTCCAGCTGTGACAGCAGAGAGCTGGGGGAGACAATAGTTCAATATTCCGTAAACTCCTGTTACGGGGCCAAGATGAACTGATCAATGAAAACAGAATACTTCATTTTTTTAAAAGATTTTTATTTATTTATTGGAGAGCGAGAGACTGAGAATGAGAGGGGAGAAGGTCAGAGGAAGAAGCAGACTTCCCGCAGAGCCGGGAGTCCGATATGGGACTCGATCCCGGGACTCCGGGATCATGACCTGAGCCGAAGGCAGTTGCTCAACCAACTGAGCCACCCAGGCGCCCGAAAACAGAATACTTCAAAGGCTCTAATGATGTTAGATTGCTCATTTGGTGGACTGGGTCTCAGTGTTTTGGGTGACCTGGTCATTTGGCTTGGCTTTTGGTGAACTATCCAAATGAAGTGACCAGGAGGCATTTTCCAAACGAGGAAGCAGAGGCGGGAGAAGCAATAACGAGTGTTAGATCCACGATTTTAAAAGGCTTGTTTGGGTGCACCTGGGGGGCTCAGTCAGTTAAGGGTCTGACTCTTGGTTTTGGCTCAGGTCATGATCTCAGGGTCATGAGATCGAGCCCCGCATTAGGCTCCAAGCTCAGCGTGGAGTCTGCTTAGATTCTCTCTCCCTCTGCCCCTCCGTCTAAAATTAAATATATCTTTAAAAAAAAAAAAGGTTTGTCTGAAGGTGATTTGGTGTCTTTGTGCCACTCAGCAGGACAAGAGCACAGAAGAGAGGACAGGAAAGAACCCTGGATGGTTTCCATGTATCTCTAAAGAACTGTATTGGGGGGAATTGATTTTCAAGTGTCAAAAATGCAAATACCTAAAGAGGCCAGGAAAAGTGAGGAAACAATTAGCAGGGTAAAGGAATTAGAAAAACCTAATTCACTCTAAACAAACAAACAAACAAACGCAAAACAGTGCAAAGTATGATGCTACCTGGTCCCATTACTTGGCATTAATGACAGGGAGGCAGTAGGGACAGGTGGGGATTGTGGTGAACTCAAGAGGGAGCTTCCATCAATGTTACAGATCCTTAGATTTTTCCAAAAGAGCTGGAAATCCCAATTTTGATATCAAATTCCCCAAGTTGTAAGTGTAACTTCGAATCTCTGTACAACACCATGCGGTCTAAGCAAATCTGGAGGCTGGATCTGGTCTATAAATTTGCAGCCATGAAGGTTAGCATGGATCCATCACCAAACCTGGAAGCTGAGTCAAAACCATAGATTCCCTGTGGCTCTTCCTGTGGGGGTCTGCAAACTCCGATTATGATGAAGAAATCAAGAAATGATCTCAATGCTTCCAAGAATAACATTTTACCATCAAAAGGAAATCAGTTTCAAATATATCACCTGGTATGTGTTGTGGAGCATTTCGAGAGCCGGCTTTGAAAACAGAAATCTGGTGCTGACTTCCAGCCCCACCACTTTCCTGCCTTGCAACCTTGAGCAAATTAATTAACCTCTTGGAGCCTTTATTTCCCATCTGAATTCTTATGAGGCTTCAGTGCAGTAAGATATGAAAATCTAGATAAGCGGCAGATAGGAGGCTCTCAAGGAACGGTACTTTCTTGTTAAAATAGCCACAGTGATAATTATCATTGATAATCATGATCACTGTTACCAGGACATATATTTATGAACTCCCAAGAAAGCTCTAATGGAAATTGGCTGCTAAAAGTTCTTTTCATGAATGATATTTTGGTGAGGTTGGCGAGGCACTTCAGTGTTTCTTTGTCATTTCGTTTACATTGGAAGTCACAAAGCCTAGCACCTTTTTGTGATTCTATCAGAAAAGCATTCAGGCAACTCAAATAATCCAATCAAACCCAAACCCAGTGGGGATTTCTGACACCTGACTTACAAAGCAAAAGGCATCTCCAAATAGTTCTCTCTGCTGGCCATGAAGGGAGACTGTATTTTGGAGGATTCACACAGAGTTCAGCTCCTTTCTCATGCACAGGCTCCTTCATTCCGTTTTCCACCCCTTCGGCACTGCCCATCTCTAATTTGCTCTTTAGCTCAGCCCAGGTTGAAATCACTGCATTTGACGAGCCAAGGGTCGTCCCCTCCATAGTTCTTCAGGATTTGCATGAGCACACACACACCCTTCCCCAACACTCTGTGCCAGGGCTTTAGCTTTAGCTCTAGTATGGGAGTGGGGGAGAGTATATGTGGGAAACAGGGACCATTATGTTTTGAATGAGTGAGAAAGGCTCTCAGTGCAATCCCGAGTTGCCCCAGGTCATGCTAACATAGAGAAATCTGACCTGCCTAACAGTGTAACCCGCACCCAGGAATGTGGGGCTTGGGCTTCCAGCATAGTTGATGGCAAACGTCCAGGACTCGTAACATCATCTCCGACTCACTCCCCACCGGCAAAGGCTACCGGCACCAGCTCCTGGCTTTCAGGTTTGGCATCCTGATTCTAGCCCCAGCTCAGACCTGATGCGACAGACGTGGCTTCTCCTGGGGAGCTTTGGGCCCTTGTAGCAGATGCTGTGGGGGCCCCATCTTGACCATTCCCTCGAATGTGGACCCCATGATGTCCAGTTTCCAGCAGCTGCAACTTGCTGCCTGAAGAAGGATCTCTCTGGCTACTCAAGCCCACTGAGTAGGCACCAGGCGCAAGCTGTTCTGGGGGGTTAAGTCTTGCCCTTCAGCAGCGCTCAATCAATGATGGATGGGAGTTGGGGTGAATAAATACTCCAGCCTCCTCGCCCTCTGCAGGAGAGACAATTCTCAGGTGTGTTGTACCCTGTGTCCCAGGGGTCCCGGGTGGGCCCGAACTCCAAATGCTCACAGGGGTGACCGACATGTTAGAGCATCCAGGATCATTCTCACCCCTTTTGATGATGTTTTCTAGGATCGCCTCCCAAATAAGCTTGACTCGGGGTCTGCTTCTGGGCCACCCCAATCTAAGACAGCTTTCTTCCTTATCTACAGAGTAAGATAAAACCCACTAACCACCTGATTGTGTCAGACACAATAGTTACCTCACCTTAGCTCCCTGAGATGGGCGCCATTTTTACTCCCACTAGACAAATAAGAAAATGAAGACCATAGAGCCAGCAAGTGGCAAAGCCAGGATTTAAACTCAGCTCTTTCTGGCTCCCAAAGTTCTGCCTGCCCCATCCCGTGACGCTCACCTGGTTCCTTCCATCCTGGAAGGATCTCTCTCCTGCCTAATCAAGCCTTGGCCACAAGGACAGAAGTGAGCATGACTGGCCAGTTACTGTGACACCAATTATTGCCACAAGTAAAAGAGCAGGAAATTGTAATTCGGGAACTGAGTGTACCAAGACAGCTGGCTCCAGCCCACAGAGGCAGGCAGCATTATTATTTTAAGAATCCTCCCGGGCACAGAAGAGCAGCCTTTGTGTCTGTGGAGGTTGATACAGGGATGGTGATGCCCTCCCCATCAACGGGCTGTGTAGGAAGACCCACAGAAAATGGAAAAACCCAGCTTGGACCCTTCTGAGTCTGCTACTCCTTATAAGAAATAAAGGACAAACAATCTGGAGACCTGGCTTCCTATTCTCAACTGTCTATGTAAGTTTTGGCTTCTTGCTTCCCCACACTGGACCTCATTTCATGGGTTTATGGGTTACATGTATTGGATCTTTGATGGTCCTATCAAGTACAGCAGGCCGAGTGAATTTTAAGTGTCAGATGCTTCATTTGGATGCTTTCCCATGAAGTTTGGCCTGTGGTTCACCCTAGATCCAGCTTCATCTTTGGATAGGTAAATAAGATGATCGTCATGTCCCATTTTGGGCTCAAGGGAAACATGTCATTGGCCAAAAATAGATTTCTGCTATGTGTTTATTCTGGCCTGAAATTCTAGAAAAGATGGACATTTGTTCATGCCTGCATTCAAATAACCAACAGTACTTTAGAGCATACCTTTGTTTTAGGCCCTGAGCTTGGCCCTGTGGGTTCAAAAATAGAGGGGCACCTGGATGGCTCAGTCGATTAGGCAGCTGCCTTCAGCTTGGGTCATGATCCCGGGGACCTGGGATCGAGCCCCACATCAGGCTCCCAGGTTAGCAGGGAGCCTGCTTCTCCCTCCTCTCTGCCTGCCACTCCCCCTGCTTGCACACACACTCTCTCTCTCTCTTTCTCTCTGTGTCAAATAAATAAAATCTTAAAAACAAAAAAACCCCAAAACAACAACAACAACAAAACCAAAATAGATAATACTAGGCTGTGACCCTAAGGGTCAGGAAATACTGGAAAGCGACTAGCAGGAATGAGTGTGAAAGAAAAGAACGTGGATTCTCTCTGCTTCCCCTGAGAGATGGCCTTAGTGTATTCCCCTCTAGTGGGGAATGAACTATAGCAGCACTGTCAAGGAGTGAAGGTCAACTCCATCTGGACCAAAGGGGCAATTGCTTCAAGTATGGCAGAAGGGAGAAGGTCTCCCAGGGTGATGAGGGAAGGCTTCATAGAGGAGACTGTGTTTGAGGGGAGCCTTGAAAGGAGCACAGGACTTCAACAGCTGGAGATGGGAAGAGGGTATTCCAGGCAAAGTAAATGTATGCAAAGTCCCCCAGACATCGTCCAGCGCTCAAATTATTTCAGTTGGATGCCACAGAGGCTGTCTGAAAAGAAAAGGATAAGGGAAAGGAAGACTGAAATAGACTTCGCGATCATATGAGAAAGCTGAATTCAGACCAAGGAGTGGGAGATTTGGTAAGGAGTTTGTAGATGAGCCCTACCAGTGAGGGTTCTGAGTTACAAGCCATAGGAATCAATTCCAACTAAATTTAGCAAAGAGAAGATTTTATTAGAAGGATACAATAAAGCTCCTAGAATTGAAGGAAAAGCTGACCAACCAAACCTTAGAAAATCCAGGGACCAAGATATCTAGAAGGAAATAGTGATAAGAAGTCAGGAAATTAAATATACAGCTACCCTACGACCCTGCAATTGCACTACTCGGTGTTTACCCCAAAGAAGCAGATGCAGTACAAAGAAGGGCTACATGTACCCCAATGTTCATAGCCGCAATGGCCACAATAGCCAAACTGTGGAAAGAACCAAAATGCCCTTCAACAGATGAATGGATAAGGAAGATGTGGTCCATCTA
>CM052799.1:61856595-61881206 GCA_028533885.1 Nasua narica | reverse complement strand
GTACTGCATGGAGCACTGGGTGTGGTGCATGAACAATCAATCTTGTAACACTGAAAAATTAAAATAAATTTGGGGATATTAAAAAAAAAAAAAAAGAAGAAGTCATGAACACGGTAATAGTCAGGTATTCCTCCGGTAAAGCTGCTTAACAAATAGTCCTCAAAGCTCAGCGACTTACAACCAGAAACCTTTTGTTTGTCTTGTTCATGGGCCTGAGGGTTGGCTGGGTTGGCTCTATTTCAGCCTACAGGAAAGTTCAGGTGTGCAATACATTGTCTCCTCATTCTCCTTGGGCCAGTGGCTACCTGGGGCTTAGCTTTTCATAACAGTGGGTAGAAGAGCAATCCAAACCACCAAAGAACATTTAAGGTCCCTGCTCCTGTCCAGCAATGCTGAGGAATATTCCCTTGGCCAGAGCAAGTCCCATGGAGAAAGAGAAGGAAAAGTAAGGATAGGAATCCATGATGGACGTATAAATGAGTGTGTGTGTGTGTGCGTGCATTTGAGGGAATGGACTGTTTCAAGATACTAGAACTGTAAATAGGGGCAGTCTGCCAGTAGGATTATAACACTGGAGGCTAGAAGTTTCTGCTTCCCTCAGAAATTCAGTGACTCCAGCTTTTCCCCACTTCTGGCCACACGTCTCCTTCTGATAATGGATGACGGACGCAAGACACCCCAGAGGTATTAATATATCCCTTAACCTCACAGTGTGGGAGCCCCTTGAGAGGTTTTTACATGTTCTTACTCAGAACCAGATGAGAAAACTGACTCCCTAGGGAGCAGCCCTCATCCCCAAGTTCTTGAGTAAAGAACTGAACTCTGGCCTCCCAGAGCTGAGCTCCCAGTACTGACCACGGGGGATCCCAAGAGATGAAGCTACTTATCTCCGAAACTCAGGGGGTGAGAAATAGGGTAGCACTCACCTTCTTGTCACCCCCGAGGCTGGGGAGCAGAGCCTCTAGAGGTTGGCCCTGGAAACATCCCTCACCCAACTCTACAAACCTGGGGTTCCAGGACTTCTGGTCAGGACCTCCCACTAGGTGGTGTGCTGCTGACTGGTCTCTAGTTCAAAGTCAAAACTTTTCATTCCAACTGGTGATTTTCCTCTCTTGGCCAGGCTGAGGCTCCTGTTTCTATAAGCAGCGCCCTGGTTGCTAGGTGACATCCTGGCTCCCGGTTCTGGAGGCTGCTGAGGCAGAAATGAACCAAAGAGATTTGAAGCTTGCACTTTGAAGACAGAATATGAAACCTAAAAGAGGAGATACGACCCTAACTTAATTGGAGGGTTATATAACCACCAGACACGGTTCTCGTGTCCTCCCCCCCTCCCAAGACCAGCGGGATATGTTTAAATGTATTTTTTCAAAATAGGAAGGAAAGTAGGAAGTTGAACTGGTAAATATAGTTGGCTCTTTTGATTGGGAGAGGAAACTTCTAATTACATCGCTTTTCTAAGCTCCATCAATCAGATCTACACCTTCATTAGCCTCTGAGTCATTAGTGGAACTTATTAAAACAATTAGATCTGCAGAGAACTGCAGCCATCAGCATTTCTGACAGCTGCGTTGGGGATTTAAACTTTTCATTAAAATTGGATGGAGCCTCTTGCAAATCAATAAGGAATAGATGAGCATTCCGAGTGAAAAATGAGCAAAGAACGTGAATAGACAATTCGCCAAAGAACCACAAGTGGCCAACACACAAATGAAAAAATTTCCAAACTCAATCGCAACTGTGAAAATACATTAAAACAATCATGATAAAGCATGTTTAGTCTATTAAACGACAAGTATTCTTTAAATGGTAATATACGGGATGATATACAGTAAATGTGCTATTTTGACACATTATTGGTCAAAATGCGGTTAAAGAAGACCTTTCTGGAAAGCAGTTTGGTCACATATTGAAAGCCTTAAACATAGACACAACTTCCGGCCAAGCCATGTGGAATCCTTATTCACAAAGACATTCACACAACGTTAGAAAAAGGGAGAAATCTGAAAAAATACGTATCTAACAAAGCAAAAAGAAATCATTTCTTCTCAAAATGGTGAAACATATTCTCAAGATGGTGAAAGGAAAAAAGCAGGTTCTAAAGTCAGATATACTTCCTGAGTCCCTTTGTGTAAGATGAAAAAGAAAAATTGTTTATGCTTGAATGCTATTAGCTGGGGGTTCCCAGACTTTCCTGATTCGTGGAACTGTTACTGCCTCAGGAATTATTTTTTATTTTTTAAGACTTTATTTATGGGGCGCCTGGGTGGCTCAGTGGGTTAAAGCCTCTGCCTTCGGCTCAGGTCATGATCTCAGGGTCCTGGGATCAAGCCCCGCATCGGGCTCCCTGCTCAATGGGGAGCCTGCTTCCCCCTCTCTCTCTGCCTGCCTCTCTGCCTACTTGTGATCTCTCTCACTCTGTCAAATAAATAAAATCTTAAAAAAAAAAAAAGACTTTATTTATTTGTCAGAGAGAGAGCATGTGCACACAAGCAGGGGGAGTAGCAGGCAGAGGGAGAAGCAGGTTCTCTACTGAGCAAGGAGCCCATCCCAAGGACCCTGAGATCACGACCTGATCCAAAGACAGATGCTTAACTGACTGAGCCACCCAGGTGCCCCATGTGCCTCAGGAATTCTTTTATGGAGCCCCTGGACACTGCCTGCCCCCGGCCCTGAATAAAAATCTGACAGTTTGGTTTTTTAAGTAGTTAGGTCCAAACAGTTGTACAGTAGTAGTTTGTACAGTGTGGGGCAGATGTTGCTAGATTTCTGTCGGAAACTTAAAACACCTGCTGGCAGCCCTGTGCGTTTCCCGCTGCCCATCAAACATTCGTCTAAGGATTGCAGCAATAGTGAGCAAAGCCCCTCATCAACCGTTGTGATAGTGTTGGTGAAGCAATGATCTGCCCTTCCTTCTGCATCTGTTGGCTGGCATTCTTCTGGGAAGTAAGCTCTCCTTCTGCCCCTGGGGCTCTCCAGTACCTCTGAAATTAAATTCCTACTGAAGATGGGGGATTGATGCTTGATTTTTACAATGGCATATTCCAATTTTTATTTTATTTTACTTTTTTAAAGATTCCATTTATTTATCTGAGAGACAGAGAAAGTGAGAGAGAGCATGAGAGGAAAGAAGGTTAGAGGAAGAAGCAGACTCCCCGTGGAGCTGGGAGCCTGATGCAGGACTCGATCCCAGAACTCAAGGATCATGACCTGAGCCGAAGGCAGTCGCTCAACCAACTGAGCCAGCCAGGTGCCCTCCAATTTTTATTATTAAAAAAATTCGAAGATACACAAGAGTTGAAAGAATAGTACTAGGAACACTCCTCTACTCACCAGAGTGAGAAACTGTCAGTATTTACTGCATTTGCTTTATCTCTCTGTGTATATATTTGATTTTTGTTGAAAGTAAATTGCAGACATCATGATACTTCACTCATTAGTTCAGCAGGCATTTCCTCGGAATAAGGATATTTTGCTCCCTAAACACAATGTCCTTATAACCCTTAAGAAAATTAACATTAATCTCCAATATTATATTCATAATATAAATATATATAGCCTAACCTTAGACTCAAATTTAAATTTCCCCAGTTGTCCCCCAAATGTCTTTTATATCTTTTTTTAAACAAAACGAAACAAGAATCCAATCAAATGTCATGCATTACATTGACTGTGTCAGTTTACTCTATTTTAGCCCGGATAATCCTCTTCTTTTTCTCCAATGGCTTTGGTTTTTTTAAGAGACTAGGCCAGTTGTCCTGTAGAATGTCTCAAATTCCGGATTAATGTCACTGGCTTCTTTATGGCCCACGTGACTTCCACTTCCATGGATTTCTTTCGATCCAGATTACATCCAGATGCTTGTTTGGGTCCAACTGAAATATTTGTGGCATCCACGAGCACTGTTGCCTCCATCATACTGCGTCTTTTCAGGGACACATAATGTCAGGTTGTCGCACCGTAAGGGGTGCTGTGTTTAGGTTAGCGATGCCTGTTTAGGTAGTGGTTGACTATGTAGGTTAGCGATCTCCATTGTAAAAGCACGTGTCCCCTTTGTGATTAGTAAATAAACTCTGGAGTGACCCGTTGGCACAATGGGAACGTGCGCCCCGGTTGGGCGCAACAGCCAAGAACAATGGTCCGGCCATAGGACAAGGGAAGGAGATGTAGGGAGGCATCTACAGGCCAAGGACACTGAGGACTGCCAGTCCCCACTAGCACTGCAAGAGGCAAGGAAGGATCCTCTCTACAGGTTTCAGAGAGAGCATGGCCCTGCCGATGCCTTCATCTCCAACTTCTGGCCTCCAGAGCTCAGGGAAGCAGGGTCATCAAGAAGAAAGAATTGCTGCATCAGGAGTCAAAGATCTGGAGTCTAACCTTCTTATTGGCAGCCCATCTTGGGGTCTCTGTCTCCAGGTCTACGAAATGGAGCCTATGCTTGTCACACCTCCTTCAGAGAAGGGGTTGTGATTATAATTACCTACCTGTGTGTCACAAGGGGACATCGTTTTCACAGGAAGTACATAAACCAATAAAGGCTAAAGATGAATCAGTAATTATATAGGCGGTTGCAAAATGATGCTTTGCTCTTCTCTGTTTATTAGCTGACATTTTTTTCTGTAAGGAAGGGCTTTCTCTTATCAACTAAGGATGAACTAAAGTTCCTATGCACACACACACACACAAAAGCAAGGTAAATATCTTCTTTGTCCTTTATCAATTTTCAGAATAAGACTTAGTACATTAGTTATCTCCAATGATGTCGATTGAATTTTTTCTCCCCACTTTTAAAAATTATTACGACAGATTCACGTGTCTTTGTGTATTTGATGTTTTATGATGAATTGTAGGCATTATTCTTTTTTTGGTGTTCCAGTGGTCTCAAGTTTGGCCAGTGGGAAGCTCTTCAAACAGAGCCCCAAGACCCGTCCTGGTGTGTACCTCGCCATGATTCCTATCACTTCAGTGTTTGTAATTAATCAAGCAATGCACCGTGAGCGAATCCCAGTCTAAACTATGGACCTTGGGTGATAATGACATGTCAGTATAGGTTCATCAGTTGTAATAAACCAGAATGTGGGATGTTGATAGTGGGAGATGCTGTGCATGTGTAGGAGCTTCAAGAAAGACAGGAGAACTCTCTGTACCTTCTGCTCAATTTGTCTGTGAATCCAAAACTGCTCTTAAAAACATATTTTTTAAAAAGAAATACATTAATTTTTTATTATGAAACAGCGAGCAGTTAATAGTAATAGAGAATAAAAGAATGAACTATAGAAATATTTCACCCCACTTCTGTCCTTCCCTCCTTCCTCCGTCTCTCTCCTCGTCCCTTTCCTGGAGATAATCACTGGGAACAGAGGACTAGGCTACATGCACCCATGGTGTGCTATGTGAGTGTAAAAAAGAATCCAACAGCCCTCTGCCTGCCAATATGGAGTGATTGCGGGACATATTGTTACCGGCGGAAAAAAAATCAAGGTGCAGAACAGGGTTTTCAAGATGTTGGCTTCTGCAAAAGAAAGACGGAGAAAAAAGAATGTACATCAATTACAACGCCCACATCTACTCGCTTAGTTTTACAAGAAGAAAACACTGGAAAGATCATCTGGAAACTAGTAAAAATGGTTGCCTGTTGGAGGTGGGGTGGGGAAAGTGATGGAGGGATGGGAATGGAAATGAGGCTTCTCTGAATATAGCCTTTTATGTCATTTGGACTTAACTCCATCAAAATCTTTGGATATTCACAAAATAAAATAAAATAGGGAAGGAAAAAAGCAAACCTTAAAATTGAAAACAATCAGGCTAGAGGAACTTAACTGCATAACAAATTAGGAACAGCGATGCCAAGAAAAATGTTTTTCAGACATGTTTGACATGGTTCTCTGTCAGTATGTCCTTTCTGAGATGTATTCCAAGAGCAGAAAGATCTGCAAGAAAATATTTGACGTCACTTCATAGTTTTATTAGGAAGAGTGCTGTTTTCATTTGGGGACAGTCTTAGGTATGTTGTAAGATCAAGCAAAGAAGTAAATACTGAAAACTACTTATGTATTGTGTATTATTAGAGAATAAAGCAATTAATTAAACATATTCTAATATTACTAGGGACCAAATATTTTGGGGGTAAGAGAAAAGAGATCCAAATACAAAATAAAATAGATTTAATAGAAAAGTTGCCTTGTTAAGCTTGAACTGGAGTAAATATGAACCTATGATTTATACATGTATACATAAATATATATAAAGTCTATAAAGCACCTGACAGAGTGACTTGTCCCAGTTTTAAAACCAAAAGACCTGTGTTCTGAGAACTGTCTCAGTTATATATATACTATGTCTATCTTTAAATAGAATAAATAAAAATGTAGACCTATCTTATACATAATATATAAAATATAAAATATATCTACTTATATATGATCGTTCTCTGTATTGAAAGGGCCTAGAAACAATAGCCCGCCCAGTAAGCAGGGAGCACCCCAAGCACCTAGATCTTCAGTTCTGAACACCATTCCCACGCAAATGAACCAGGGCTCCTCAGGGTTAGGGCCGGGGCAGGGAACTCTGAGCAGAGTCTGAAACATCTGATTGGTCCAGAGAACAAGCAAATGCTTAGAGACTGCAGGGGACAATGTGTGCTGAGACTGAGGGAGCTCCCGGGACGTGGGACTTTTGAGTCTGAAAACTAAGACATCCAATCAAGTCGGTCATTCAATCAAGTCCTCTCTAGGTAGGCATTTGGATGATTTCCCATTTTTTGCCATTATAAATAATGTCACGATAACAAACTTCTTTTTTTTAATTTTTTTTAAAGATTTTATTTATTCATTTAACAGAGAGAGAACACAAGCAGGCAGAGAGGCAAGCAGAGGCAGAGAGAGAGGAGCAGGCTCCCTGCCAAGCAAGGAGCCCTATGTGGGACTCGATCCCAGGACGCTGGGACCACGACCTGACCCGAAGGCAGCTGCTCAACCAACTGAGCCACCCAGGCGTCCCACAATAACAAACTTCTTGCACGTTTGTTTTGTGTTTGTGGATGTGCATCTTCAAGGTGGATTCCTGGCAGTGGAATTCCTGGGTTAGGAAGTAAATGCATCTGTGCTTTTGTTAGATATCGACAGATTCTCCTCCACGGAAGTAGAAACAGTATTGTTTGGCCTCTCGTTCCATGCCCTGGACTTGGACCTGACCCAGTAGAGACGGAACATCTCATACTGTAGTTAGGAGGAGGCGTGCAAATACCCTTGATAATGACAAGTGACTCCGATTTATTTCCCAGGAGCATAAATGACTGCCCTCGGCTTTTCCCTAGACAACGGTTTGACATCAGGACAAGGGGCAGGGAGGAGAAGATCCTTTGACATCTTTGGGGGAGGCCCTAAGTCCAGACATCCCCTGCACCCCAGTTCTGCCTGGGTTTCTCACACCCCGATACCCTACTCAGACGAGATATCAGACTCCAAGCCTACATTTCTAAGTCCATTCTCTTTCAACACCCAGACCCTCGGCACTCATTAACACAAGGCATTCTCACCCAGGTCTGCCCTTTGGGACACTCAGCTTATTGGGCTGTCTAGTTGACACCAGGAGAACATACAAGGACCTCCCTTCTCCATCCTCTCCCTCTTGTCTCTAACCGGGTCACCGCGCTTCTCCCCTTAGCACTGTCCATACCTAGCACAGGACCTTTCCGTCCATGTACGGAGCAACGGGAAGCCTCCCCACGCAGCTGTTTTCAGTTGCATTTGCCCTCCCCCCACCCCCGGCAGATATAACATAAGCATACTCACATTTTATGAAACCTGAAACAAATTCTGCAAGGAAATAAAGCAATCGGAATTACAGCTATTTTGCCCCAGTCCTCATGGAAACATCTCCAGCTTCGTGAGGTTCTAGACCTGGCTACTGCCCTGCTGGGACAGGCTGGGTCCGCATGAGCCTAGGGGCTCTGGATGGAACTCTGTCCCCTCCCTCTCCCCCGAGAAAGCATGGTGTTACTGTGAACGAGCTAGACTTACCAGCGTTTACAGGAATCAATCTCAAAGCGTAAAGGTGAGTGAAAGGACAAGTTGCAAAAAAAGGAAATAGAGCGTGACATCACTTATTGAAGACCCAGGTAATTAACCCTAGGTTGTTCACCAGAGACAGGAGTGCGGGAACTGTGTGCAGGGGGCATGCCCCGGGGGAGCTGGCTGGTCTCTGCCGGCTACCACTGCGATGGGCACCACGCCCCCTGCAGGGGGAGATACCCTGATACTGTGTTCCCCTCCAACAGTGGCAAAGAGTGCAAACAAACACGGAGAGATCCCTGGTGGTTAGGGTGGTGGGGACTCAAACATGGCAGGCAGGGAGGGAAAGGATTCACAGGGAAGATTTGGCTTTGCCTCTAGCTTACTTTTTCTTTCTCTTTTCTGGTTTTAGGACTATGAAAAAAGTATGGCCGGAACTCTATTAGTCACAAATTCCCTGCAACCCTGATGGTCTATAAAGGGCTGATTACGCATCCGGTGTTCAGCAGCCACTGAAAAGAGTAAAGTCGAGCCCTAAGCCCCGCCATGGGAAATCTCCCAGAGGAGAGAAGCGAGCCCTGAACCACACGGTCGGTCATCAGCTGTCCCCTGTGATTACCTCTGGAAAGGGGTTGGGAGGGACAGTGGGAGTGGTTGGGGACTTCTGCATTTTGTGCTATATAATTTATATGGTTTATAGTGAGAAGGAATTAATGTGTTGCTTTGTAAATTAAAATAATTTTAAGTAGCAAGGATCGCAGGAGAGGGGCAGACATAAGAAAGTCCCCCACGGAGTTGATGCAGGGGCCCTGAGGAATAAGTAGGATCTGGAAGACAGAAGTGGGGAAGGAGAAAGACAGCAGGGCAGAGGCACCCAGGTGGGAAGTGGTGGTGGCCTCACGAAGGCAGCATGGAGCTCTCCTGAGAAGGACCTGGTTCATGGACTGGGGCCAGATTACGATGGACTATGAATTTTCAGACTGAGAGGTTTGGCTCTGTTTGCCACCTCCCCTCCCCCAAGCAAGCAGATGACAGCCCAGAGGGACTAATGGTTGCCTGGGCCCCATAGCCCTGAGATGAGCTCTGCCCAGAGGTCCCTGGGGGGTGGCCAGCAGGGGCTTCTCTGTCATTCTGGGTCTGCAGTGCGCAGCCCCGGGTGCCGCATTCCCGGAAAAGGAGGTGGGGGCAGGGGGAAGGAAGGCGGGCGGACAAGGGCGTCCTTACCGAGCTGTGATCAACTACTGGCCACTCGGCTTGGGGTCTGGAACGAAACTAGAAAAGCCTTAATTTATATAATCTGCTAATGAAGCTAATTGTCCGAACGGCACTTTTTTGTATAGTCATCATAAAGAGGCATAATGAGCACAGAAACAAAGGGTCTTTAATTTTTTTTTTTCATGTCTAATCACTACTTCAAATATCCCTCCCTGCCCGGTTGCTGTAATTACAGGCTCTTGGCACAGAAGTGAAGCTGATTTTCCAGAGGACATTGAGTTCACATCCTTGTTCTGCCAGAAAGCTGGCCCAGTCCTGTAGGAGCTTCTGAAATTAAGAATGTTTCTCTCTGTGCTCAGATTTCCTTGGATGTCTTCTGATGATACAGAGATGAACATTTCAGAACACCGAGAGACAGAGACAGAGATTCCTCTCTGTACGCAATGGAGGAGAAGTCCTGTTGTGATAGAAAAACATGGTGCTGTGGTGGGCACCGTGGGTGCTAGGCAGAGGTTCTCCTCTGAGGACCACAGAGCAGAAGGCAGGGCGCTGTCACCGTGAACCTGGAATGTTCTGGAACCCTTGGTAAGAGGTCTGCTTGGGGGGGGGGTGATGGAGAAATAGGCAGAATGGACAATTCAGCTATCCCCACACCCACTGACAAGATCGCCTCTGGGCAGTGCTGTCAGTGTTCACCCTTGGAAATCCCTGCCATTTCTGGGCACACGTGAGCCTGATGGATCAGCCATCTTTGTTGAGGGTACTGATCCAGAGCCCATTTGGCCTGCATCCGGGAAGGAGT
Organism: Nasua narica; assembly: GCA_028533885.1. Classification (NCBI taxonomy): domain Eukaryota; kingdom Metazoa; phylum Chordata; class Mammalia; order Carnivora; family Procyonidae; genus Nasua; species Nasua narica. Next base: position 61,871,180 of record CM052799.1, on the reverse strand, counting down.
GGGAAGAACCAGGAATTAACATGTCCTTTGGCCAGCCCTTAAGCAATCACTGATGGATGTGAATACCCCAGCTCCATGGGCCCCCCATTCCAGAGCTCCTTCTTAGGACTGGCGCTAGTTTCCCTGGCTGAATAGCACACCCTTCCTGGCTACGCTCCCTTGTCCAAATAACTTTCTCCTTCACCTTCCCGTGCTCAGTCCACCTTCCATGTAAACCACCTGCACTCGAATCCTTAACTCAAGAGCTGCTTCTGGGGGAGGTCAAACCAAGACCCCCGTGCATACCTTGCTGTGGGCAACTCCATCCAGAAGCCGTCACATCTGACTATCGGATTCAGCCCAGCTCCTCTGAGTCCTTGCTGCCCATGCAGCCTCCCAAACTTGGCTGCAGGTTTTCCACTGTGCTCGGCATCCTTGGAGGTGCCTCAGGAACCGAGGTGGGCAGGGGAGTAGGTAGTCCTGGGGTCCCCTCACCCCGAGCCAACAGCTCTGCTTTCACCTGTCATATCTAAAAATTGCATCTGCAAAAAGGCTTCTGCTACTGCCTCTAAAGGAAGAAAGGTGACAATCACTGAGCAAGCCCAGTGCTCACCCCAACATGAACTAAGGGCTTTAGGATTTCAAGTTCAGAAGCCTGCACCTTGGCCAGCCCACTGGGGATGGGGTGCCACATGGGAGAGGTCTGTTCGCCTTGCCCCCTTCCTGCCGCCCTGGCATCACAGAGCTGCCCTCACTTGCTGCTGCCTGGGTGAAGAATACGGTCTATTGTTATTGATGCCCTCTGAAGAGAATCTAGAAAACATCTATCTCCTTTCCTCTATCTCTAGTCCACACTTCCATGTCTTCCTTCTAAACTCCTTCTAATCCAGTGAAATGGACCATTCACTCTTCCCTATTTTCAGGGACACTTTCTTTTTTCTTTTTCTTTTTTTAAAAATTAATTAATGGGCAACTGGGTGGCTCAGTTGGTTGAGCGGCTGCCTTCGGCTCAGGTCATGGTCCCGGAGTTCCGGGATCGAGTCCCACATCAGGCTCCCAGCTCCATGGGGAGTCTGCTTCTCCCTCTGACCTTCTGCTCTCTCATGCTCTTTCTCTCTGTCTCTCTCTCAAATAAATAAATAAATAAATAAATAAATAAATAAATAAATAAATAAAATTTTAAAAAAATAAAAATTAATTAATTTATTTATTTTGACATAGAGAGAGAGAGAACACAAGCAGAGGGGAGCGGCAGGCAGAGGGAGAAGGAGAAGCAAGCTTCCTGCTGAGCAGAGAGCCCAATGTGGGGCTCAATCTCAGGACCCTGAGATCATGACCTGAGCCGAAGGCAGAGGCTTTAACCCACTGAGCCTCCCAGGTGCCCCTGAGGGACACTTTCTTACCTGGTACCTGTGTTGGGCAAAATCATGGCCCCCCAAAGATGCCCACTCTTTAGTTCTGGGAACTTATGACTATGTGACCCATATATGTTGAAAGAGATTCTGCGGGTGAAATTACACGAAGGATGTTGAGCTGGGGACATTATCCTGGGTTATCCAGGTGGACCCCTATCATCATAAGAGTCCTTATAAGTGCAAGAACAGAGAAGGGAGAAGGAGGAGTGGAGTCCGAGATGCGCTGGCAGAAGCAGAGCTCAGAATGATGCCATTTCTGGCTTTGCAGGAGAAGCAGCCAAGAGCCATGGAATGCACATAGTCTCTAGAAGATAGAAAAGCCAAGAAACTGGATTCTAGAGCTTCCATAAAGGAATACAGCTCTTCTGACCCCTGGATTTAAGGCCCATGAGACCCATTTCTGGATCTCCGGATCTCTGGAGGACCTCTGACCTCCAGAACTGTAAGATAGTAAGCATGTGTTGTTTTAAACTACCAAGTTTACAGCAGCAATAAGAAACTAATACACAGGGTGCCTGGGTGGCTCAGTCGTTAAAACATCTGCCTTCAGCTCAGGTCATGATCCAGTGTCCTGGGATAGAGCCCTGAATAGGGCTCCCTGCTCAGCAGGAAGCCTGTTTCCCTCTCCCTCTCCCCTGGCTTGTGTTCCCTCTCTCACTATTTCTCTGTCAAATAAATAAATAAAATCGGAAGGAAGGAAGGAAGGAAGGAAGGAAGGAAGGAAGGAAGGAAGGAAGGAAGGGAGGGAGGGAGGGAACGAGGGAGGGAGGAAAGAAAGAAAGAAAGAAAGAAAGAAAGAAAGAAAGAAAGAAAGAAAGAAAGAAAGGAGAAAGAAAGAAAAAAAGAAGCAAGGAAGAAAAAAGAAAGAAAGAAAGAAGGAAAGAAACTAATACGCAGTATCTTTGCCCTATGCTGTTCCCTTTGGCCCAAACACCCAGCCATCTTCCACCCCCTCCCACCCCCACTAAGCTCTCTACTTTCTGGGTGTCACGGAATTTCCTTTGTTACTGCCTCTGCCCCCAGTGGTCAACCAGCCCACGGGAATCTCTCAACACAATCCCCAACTCCCTCTGCCCCAGGCCCCAGGGCTGCTCTTCTAGCCTGCTAACACCGCGGTCAATAGAAACAATTTTTCCCTCTAGCACAATGGGTGCAGACGGACATTTTGAAGAATTTTACTAAAAAAGCGGGGGGAGGGGGGAGGGAATGATCTCTTAAAGCACAAACATGAGAAAGATTAGTGACACAGTCAAGTACAGGTTTTTAGTCTAACAACCCAGAAGAAGCAGCAAAAAGCTGTGTTAGGGGGGCGCCTGGGTGGCTCAGTGGGTTAAAGCCTCTGCCTTCGGCTCAGGTCACGATCCCAGAGCCCTGGGATCAAGCCCCACATCGGGCTCTCTGCTCAGCGGGGAGCCCGCTTCCCTCTCTCTCTCTGCCTACCTCTCTGCCTACTTGTGATCTCTCTCTCTCTCTGTCAAATAAATAAATAAATTCTTTAAAAAAAAAAAAAAGCTGTGTTAGGATTCTGAGGTCTTCCTCTTGGAGCAATCTAAGGTGCTATCCTGGCTTCCTGCCTTCCCCCTCCCTGCCTAGATCTGTCCATGGCTTCTGGCAATAGCTCAGCCTTCTTGGAGCTCCCAGAGGCCCTCTGAAGACGTCCCTGGTTCCTGGGCTCACACCGTCCAGGCCCCATTGGCTCAGTCACTTCCAGTGTGAGGGTCTTGACCAGGTGGCAGCCTTAGGAAGGGCCGGTGCTCACAGTGGCAGCGGGCGCTATACAACTTAGAATCCAAACTGGGACACCTAGGGGAGCGGAAGGGGTCGTTAGTCATTGTGCCTGGGAAAAGGCTGGAGACCTGGCTGTTGCGGGCAAAGCAGGCCACGTGGGCGCCGTCGCGATGGCGTCGCAGTGTGACTCCCTGGTTCGGGTTGTCAGAGGGCCCAGCTGGGGAACTCAGGGCTGTAATCCTCTTCCCTGTCTGCCCGCCTACTAGAGCCGGCAGAGAGAACAGACCTAACCTCGCAGGAACCCCTCAGACACAGGAGACTGACACCCAGATGGTAGCAACACCAACCATCCTCGGTGGAGGAGGATGAACCCATGGTCTAGGCGAAAAAAATGTGCTCTGTGCTCAGATAAAGCTGGAAAAGCTGACTTGCTTAAAAGTGAGGAAGTTTTGGTCTTCACGTCAGGACTTCTCAGAACCTTTAATCCTCCAGTGTGGGTCAGGAAACTCTAAGGAGAAAATACGGAATGCTATGTTTCCATCAGGACACCATGGCTACCTTCCAGAAACCCCATATGGCACCTTGAGGGATAGTCTGGGATGGATCTGAAGTATCAGAGTGACTTGCAGTCTCTCATTCGGGAAATCCCAGCTTCCCTTCACTTGGGAAGGCTCCGGAGATGGGGGGCCTAGCCCTGAGGAGTCCTCTGGATCTTGCAGGCCATCCAGCCGTCCTTGTCCGGATGTGGTAGGAGAGCGTGCAGGGGGTGTGTTCTGAGGCACGAGTCAAGCACACACTTGTACCAGCTAAATTCCATAAACTCCATACAGAGTTGGGCAGGGGTCCTTGCCCCCTGGCCGACGGTTGCTTCATCCTTTGCTAAGAAACCCAGGGGATTGCAGAACCTGAGGGGACAAGCCAGGGTGGCGTTCTTACCTTCAGTCCCACCCTTGGACCCCAGGCCCCGAGGATAAGCCCGCCTCTCATCGCAGATTCATTTTCACTGTCTTTCAAGCCTCAGACAACAGCTGCGCGTCGGTGATGCTTGAGCTGAGCATCGATTTTGCTTTTGGAGGAGCCAGCGTCCCTGAAGTCTGCGTATCCACAGTCTTCATCCATCATTCAGACATAAGCCTGGAGACTCGAAGGGGAGCTCATTCATGTGATGGCCTGGGTGAGCTGATGGCCCGCACAGGAAAAATGAGGAACAGTTTCCCCTGCATGATTCAGCATTTATCATCGCTCTGTTCCAGCCATCATCCTAGGCTTTTATTCCTGTGCAACTTGGTACCTTAGAAATGAATCCAACTCAACTCCTATCACCCGGGAATAGCACACGCGCAAGGATTCAGAGGACGGTCGTGTGATGTGGTGGGGGGATCACGGGCCAGGAAATTGGAAGATCCCAGACTGTTCCAGTTTTCTGTCCCTTAACAGAGTTTGGGATCTCAGCTTGGTTTTTGTTTTTGTTTTTAATCTATAAAATAAGATATTTGAATGATATTATAATATTCACATGTCTGGTAGAGCATTTGTATCAAATGCAGCTGCATCAAAGTTTAGCCACCAAAACTCAGATAAGCATAGAATGCAATTTTCTTTGCGTGTATGTATGCATGTGTGTGTGCTCTATCTATGTAAATAGATATATGTCATCACAATTTGCTTTAGAGTCATTTCTCTCTGAGGGCAAACAATATTTGCATTTCCTAATTAAAGGTAATTCTACCTCTTCTAATTTGATTGTCTTTTTTGTGTATATATTCAATTAATTCTAAGTTCCAGCATCCTGTCTGGGATTATGAAGTTCAACCCAAAGGAGTCTCCTTACCCCTTTTCCTTTCCAAGGGAAATGCAAATCAAAACTACAGTGACAGAGATGCCACTTCACGCCCACGAGGGTGGCTCTAATCAAAATCAGACAGTAACAAATGTGGGTGAGGATATGGAAATTGGAACCCTTCTCCACTGCTGATGAGAACGTGGGACAGGGCAGCCGCTTTGGAAAGCTGTCTAGCGGTTCTCCAGGAGGTTCCACACAGAATTGTCCTATGACCCAGAACTTCTGCTCCTAGGTATGCACCCAAGGGAAATGAAAACATGTATCCACACAAAAACCTGTATGCAAATGTTTATAGCAGTATTATTCATAATAGCCAAAAAAACAGAAACAATTCAAATGTTCATCAGCTAAAGAATGGGTAAATAATATGTCCATCCACACAATGAAATATTGTTAGTCGAGAAAAAAGGAGAAAATATTGATGCATATTACAATATGGATGAACCTCGAAGGCCTATGCCAAGTAAAAGACAGTTGCAAGGGACCACATACTGTATGATTCATCTACAGGAAATATCCGGGATAGGCAAACGCACAGAAACAGAAAGACTGGTGTTTGCTAGGGCTGGGGTGGGAGTTGGGGAAAGGGGCCCAGGGTTTTGTTCTGGGATGATGAAATGTTCCTGATTGATTGTGATGATGTTTGCATAACTCTGTGAGTACACGAGAAACCATCGGCTTCTGTAAAAGCGTGAGATTTAAGTGGAGGAACTGTTTAATATGTGAATTATATCTCGAGAAATCTCTTACCACTGCCTGCCCCCCCCCCATAAAAGGAGTTGCTCTCTTTCTTGTGATATTAAGCTGGTAGAATAAAAACTTGAAACTGCTAGTGGCCAGATTTGCCGATCTCCGAATGAGGCCAACACAAAAGAAAGCAGAGACGGGAAAGGTAAAAAAATAAAAAAATAAAGTTCCCGTAGATGTTATTTGAGCCCCCGAATCAGCCATGCCTGAAGACAGGTACTCCCTGCACTTTTTGGTTATGTAAACCAATTAAATCATTTGTTTTACTTAATAAATTTTGAGTTTCTCCCACTTACGAGTGAAAGTATCTGACTTGTGTGGCAAGATGGGCAACCTGGTTTTGTAAGGTTTATCTTGGTTTTGAATCCAACTCGACTTTGGAACATGACTTCCAGAATCTTCTCAGCCACGTAAACCACAAGTGTGGGAAAGAGGTGCCCAACCCCACACACAGATGTGCTGGGTCCTGAGAAAGTCTCTACAGAGGCGCTCTCCTCACCCAGGACTGAGCAGGGTGGGGAGCTCAGCACCTCGACTTGGAGTCACAGGTCACTCTGTACCACGAGACTGACCTGGTGGTAGGAACAGGGATTCCAATTTCCACCACCTCTTGTTGGAATACGCATCAGATAGACCCCCAGACACAATGTGTAGAGTAAGTGACCTCATGAAAACCACAAAACGTTGGATCTGGGAATAAAAAGTTATCCAAAACCCGGTTTGTTTCTGAAAAGGCTATGTGAAATTTATTCAAGTTGTCCAACTGGCGAAAAGCGACACCCTACACATAAATGTTTACGCTGGAAGCCATCTCAGACATTATCTGGCTCAGGGGTTCCTGTTTTTACAAACTGAGTTAATGAAAAAAGGAAACGAAAAACACTTCCCTCCCTGTTCATTTGTAATCATAGCATTAAGTTCGTGTTTCACTCTACACAAGCCAAGGGTGGCACGAGGATGCAGGCCCACAGGGCTGGCTGTCACAGATGCCATGGCCTGGCCATGCAATGACTATGGAACAAGCCCATTTTCTTATTCAACCCGAACACCATCATCTTATTATAGTTCACTTTAGAGCAGATTTAAAGCCTCTTTTTAGAACTGAATTATGCAATTTGGCTTTGTCAAGAAGTAAGGATCTGAGGTAGATGTTAGGCTGCAGGGTCAGGCTCAAGATGAGGGCAGAAACAGAGAAAAAAGGAAAGAGCAGGTGGCAGGAAGAGGAGTCCAAGGTCAGCCAAGGGTGGGAGCAGAGGGAGGGACAAAATCAATCCGGTCTCACATCCGGGGCTCTAGCAAAAGCAGGAATGAAGGGTCTTGGATAGGAAACTAGGAAACAAAAAGCTAGGGATCTAGACACAGGTCTGGGTCCACTGAGGCCAGCAAGAGGACAGGGGCCTTGGAACCAGGTGGAGCTCAAGGGCAGAAGGAAGGACTCTCCCTTGGGTTGAGAGCCACGTGTCACAGGCAGGTGGTCCTGGGTGGCGGGGGACTCAGGGGCCAGCTCAGCCTACACCCCAGTGTGGCCCTCCTGAGGGCTCTTCTCCCACCTCGACCTGGGGCCCGTGTCCCCCAATACATGCTGTGACTTTGGCCCTGGACCCTGCATTCGGAAGGTGGCATCTGATCTCCAAAAGAGCCACCTTGCCTGACAGAGCTTTGCCCTCCACTGTAACCTGCCTTACAGCCTGGAGCCCAAGCCTCGAGTTCTAACCAGGAGCCTCCCTAGTTCATTGCAGCTCTAGGGGACACATTCAGTCCAGGATCGGAGCTGCTCCTTTAGTGCCCAGACTGCCTACGAGTGTTAGTCATCTGATTTGTGCAAACGTCTTACCTCTCCACCAGAGTAGAAAGTCCTGAAAGCACAATTCTCACAGCCCTTATGTAACGCCAGATCCACATGTCCTTGATGCCCCATAAATGTTTCAATTGAGTGAATGAGGCCACTGGGTAAAGCTTTCTTTTCAACTGGCTTCCCAGCCTGATTGCGGGAGGCTCTTGCTAATAAGCTGTTCTAAATAATGTCAGTTCTGTGTTTCAGTATGTGGGCTTGCCTATTGGGCTGTTGGAAAAAAACAAAACCCAAGGGTGTCTTTTAAGTAAAGGACCCAATGTTTACAGTCCACAGTGAAAAGAAAATAATGAATACCCTGGAGGGATCTTGAAGTCAGAGCTGGAATTTCAAATTTGTTAGAATTATTTTTCGTCCAGCTTGAGAGCTATGAAAGCAACTCAGAATGTCCCTTAAATGTAATAAACAACCTCAGCGAAGGGAATAGAGGGCTGTCGCTGGACCAGAGTCACACGGGGAGGGATGTAGGGGACCCTTTCTCTTGCCCAAGTGGAGAGGATTTTTCTTATTAGCTTCTGGGCCAGGAAGGGACAGAGAAAGGAGATGGAGATACAATGCTTGTTTTTGCAGAAAGGGGCCGTTAGTAAAATAAACATTAATAACATATGATGATATTAGATCATTAGTGAGCATTTTTAGGTGAGATAATGGTATCATGGTTATGCTTCTAAGAAAAGAATCCTTATATTTTAGGAACATACACTGCCTCATTTACAATGAAGTGATAATGGCGGAACTTGCTTAGAAACAAAGGATGCGGGGCGCCTGAGTGGCTCAGTTGGTTGAGCGACTGCCTTCGGCTCAGGTCATGATCCCGGAGTCCCGGGATCGAGTCCCATATCAGACTCCCGGCTCTGCGGGAAGTCTGCTTCTCCCTCTGACCTTCTCTCCTCTCATTCTCAGTCTCTCTCTCTAATAAATAAATAAAATAAAAAATCTTTAAAAAAAAAAAGAAACAAAGGATGGATGCGGGTAAGAGGTAAATGAGAATCTGTTATACTATTTTCTCCGCTTCTGTATGTGTTCCCCAAATCTCCATGACAAAAAGTGAAAATGAACAATAAGAATTATCATAAACAATCCCCACTTGCTGCCTCCTATTGGTCACTCTCGTGACTTCAAAATTTCTCTGTGAGCTGACTGGGGTGGTGGGGCAGAGGAAGAGGGCAGCAATTTGTTTGGCCCGGAGTGAGGGCCAGCCTAGAAACTTGAGTGAAGTCTGTTTGCACCACGAGGGTGCCCTTGACTTAGTGGTTAATTTGGGAATGGCTAGGGCTATTATGGGAAGGGGGATGGTAAAGTTTCCCAAAGAGAGTCTAATCCCTGGGGCTTGGTCTCCTCCTGTGGTCTAGGCTGCTCTTGCTCTGTATGGTCAAGCATTCATGGTATTTGTTGATTGATAAATTGATTGATAGATGGATTGAATGGTGTTTGCCGTAAAGCACGTTACTGGAAGGATTACTTGGAGCGCACACCTAGGTACCCTAGATACATGGTCATCCCCTCTCTCTGACCCCTGTGTATATCAAACTGAATAGAGCAATGCCTGCAGACAGAATCTCATTTTCATTTCCCTTCTTTGCTCTTTTCAGGTTCTGGACTTAGTACTTCTTTGGCAGTTAAATTTTAAAAGAGTAGTTTTGGAGAAAATGTACTAAGATGTTGCTTAAACCTTACAACCACATATTCCTTCCTTTATGTCTATATCTATATAGATACATATAGGGGGGAAAATATATATCAGGGAAAAATACACACACACTCATACACACACAGTTGAGCAGCTAACTGAGCTCAGGGTCCCAACAATGCAAGGTGAGCATTATTCACTCAAAGGGATTATGGGAAACACACATCAAGAGGCCCACCAGGTCATTTACTTATCCGTGAGGAGACCTCTAATTGGAACTTGCATGTACTCATGATTCTCAGTCCCCTTCCCAAGAACAAAAATCGTCCCCAAGTTCTAGGGCTATATTTTATTGGTCCACCAGGCATCTCCACCCTGGGATTTCTTCACAAAACTCAGCTTAGAATTTCCAGTGTTCAATTTATAATTTTCCTCCAAACATGTTCCTAGATTACCCGACTTGGGAATTGACCAGGCCAGAAATGCTGGTGTCACCACTCTGGCCTCATGCTCAGTGGATTTTGGAACACCTCTGGGATCTATCTATTCACTCACTATCTCTAATCTGATAATTATTGATGGTTAAAGCCCTCATCATTCCTCTCCTGAATCCAGACAACTGACTCATAGCCTGGATACTTCCAAGCGAATGGATTCAGGATATTTCCCTGAATGACAAGCAGATAGATAATCTCAGGAAGGTAGGCAGGGGCCAGGCCAGAAAGAACTTTTGGTGCCATGATGGGGACTGGGTCTCTACCCATGCACTTTCCACCATCTTGGCAGGGTGGGTATAAGGTCCTTATCCAAGCAGAAGGGCACATGGTGATGTCCTAGACTTCACAGATCAAAGGGGGATCAAATAGACAGTCTTGGCCCTTGATTTCAGATAGTATCAAATGGGTACATTAATTCCACAAAACTTAGGAAGCATTGCTGCAAAGAAGTCTGGGAAATGCAGTTTTGCAGTTTCCCAGAGGCTGCAGAACAGGAAGGCTAGCTGAAGAGGGAGGCGTGGTGTAGGGTACTGAGTGAGTCTGTCTATAATATCTGCCTTAAGACAATTGCTTCCTGGGACGCCTGGGTGGCTCAGTTGGTTGGGCAACTGCCTTTGGCTCAGGTCATGATCCCGGCGTCTTGGGACCGAGTCCCGCATCGGGCTCCTGCTCCGCAGGGAGCCTGCTCCTCTCTCTGCCTCTGCCTGCCTCTCTGCCTGCTTGTGTTCTCTCTCTGTTAAATGAATAAATAAAATCTTTAAAAAAAAAAAAAAAAAAGACAATTGCTTCCTAAACTCTTCCAGTGAAACTTTCAGGAAAGCAGTACGAGGAGAAATAAATACAATGAAAGATGAGAAGACAAAGCCTAAAGCCACTCTCCACTACTCTAACATTTCTTTGACATCTCATGTTTTGTCTTAAAAATTAACGTCGAGATTGCCTTCTACCCATAATATGTCCGTCTATTTGTTTACGTAAAATTGTAGGATTTTGTTTTCCTGATTTTTTTGACAAGATTGATGATCTAAATAAAAGCAGCACTTTTGGGGCGCCTGGTTGGCACAGTGGGTTAAGCGTCCAACTCTCGGTTTCAACTTGGGTCACGATCTCAGGGTTGTGAGATAGAGCCCCGCGTTGGGCTCCACGCTCAGTGGGGAGTCTGCTTGTCTCCCCCAGCTTACTCTCTCTCTCAAATAAATAAATAAATAGATTTTTTTTTAAAGTAGCACTTTTTAAAAAAAAGATTTTATTTATTTGACAGAGAGGAGAGAGATCACAAGTAGGCAGAGAGGCAGGCAGAGAGAGAGAGAGGGGAAGCAGGCTCCCTGCTGAGCAGAGAGCCCGATGCGGGGCTCGATCCCAGGACCCTGAGACCATGACCTGAGCTGAAGGCAGAGGCTTAACCTACTGAGCCACCCAGGCACCCCTAAAAGTAGCACTTTTTTGTGACAATTGCTCCTACTCCTGGGAACTGTAGTGCTCCACCAGGGGTGGGCCCACCTGCCTCAGCATGAGAAACTTGGGATAAAGTCCAATGAAGCAAGTGTCAGACACATGCAGGCCCCTGGGGTTCACCCAACAGGAGGAGCCCACATGTGGTGGGGGATGCTGGCTGTTGCTCCTTCTCCAAAGAGCTGGGAAGGCAGAATAGTATGGGTACTCTTGTTATCTTTACTTCTTTTTACATGCAATTTGAAAACCACACAGCTGTTTCATACAGCTCTCTATCCATCTGCAAATAAATTTGACCTCTTTCCGTAACGGCGACTACTTCCTTTTGGCATTCTCAAGCCCTTACCTGCATAACATTTAACATTCCTCTTAGAGCTTGTTTAAAGATGTCTTCCTTTGATAAAGTGGCAATTATCAGGTCTATGGATTGTGCCTTGGGATCATTTATCATTTAATAATCAATGGGATTGATTTGGCTTTTGAGCGCCGTGCATCTGGATGTTTTCCAGCCAACAGTAGTGTCACCAAATGATGGCAAAGTCATTGTTAGTACAGTGATTAATAGATGAGCCTGTGACAGGAATGGGATTCAAGAACACGATGATTCCCTAATGATTCCCTAGGGAACTTCCTTTCAGGCTTAGGATCATTAATGGGAAAGAGTCCAGATCCTCATTTTGCAGTTTCTATATCTCTGCTCTGGAAACCCAAGGATGTTGCTGTCAATGCTGCCCAATTGCCTAATTCCCTAAAGTAACCTCAGATAAAGAGAACTGTATGCATCCATTACAGTCTCTCCATACAAATCTGTAGAAATTTAAGAAAGAGTATCTTTAAAAAATTCATAACTATTTTGGAAAGCAAGAGAGGGCACCATTCGTGGACATTACGATGGATGCCTGAAAGTCAGAAGGCAGATGGGATCGGACTGAGGAAGGAAACCAAATCCCAAAACACGCAGAGGAGAGGACTCTTAGAAAGGAGGAAGGCATTCTAGTGGGAGCTCCAAGTTGGAGAGAAGCAGGTACAGAGATGTGAAGGGTTCTAGATGGGATCTGGCAGGAGAGAAAGCCAGATGGTTGAGCCCCTCTTCCCACTTGCACAGCTTGTGCCAGCAGTAGGTAAAAGGGGTATCACTGACCAGGTGGGAGTGATGCACGGGTCACGTGAGCAGTACACTTCATAGTGGAGGACTCAAAAAGCCAGAAGCCCCCACATCCAGAAACCTGGACCCTCCCTGAGAGCTGCCTTTGTCCATGTCATATGGACCTTCCCAAATCGCCCTTGCCTATGTCCATGATGATAGACTGTGGTAAGTAATGCCACACACCCCTTTCAGGGCAGCTGAAACACCAAAATGAACCCACCACCACAATTTAACAAACACCTGAAGAAAATAAAGCACACCCAAGGAATATACATCAGAGGAAGCACATCAAACAAAAAACATGTGATGGAGAAGAAACAGTTTCATATCCAGCAAGAACAAGCTATTAAGAAAAAGACCCAATCAGAAAAAAAAATCTTAAAAAGAAAAAAAAAAAACAAAAAACAAAGGAAACACCAGTACTGAATAGAATAGAAACACGGCTTTAAAAACGGCACAGTGGGTGGGGTGATAGAACAGGAATGGAGTCTGTCGTAATAGAGGACACAAGGACCCAAAGAGGAGTTATGAAAGAATGATGGAGAGATGGAGGGTGAGAAGAGACGTGTCGCCATCATCTAAGGTGAGTAAGTGACAACGTAGAAAATGAAGGGTGGGAATAGCCCCGTTTCCACCTGGTAGCCAGAAGTGATTATTAGAAATGCAGATCTAGCGGTCCGGGGGCTAACAACAGAACGGCTGCCCTGCGAATCATGTTCTCTGGGCCCCACCAGACACACAAACAGCTCCAAAATAGTAATACGAACCGCATGCTTAACACTGGAAGGGCAACGAGAAGTTTAAGATTTCTTGGCTGTCCTTTTGCTATTACAGAATATCCACTAAGAGACGCAGTCAGCCCATTGTGTTCAAGCCACTTGACCGTTCCTTCCTGTCACCTCCTATCACCCATGCTGTTTCTACTTTAGGGTTTGCTTTTCTTTCTCACTTAATTTTTTAAGAAATATGTAAAATATTTACATCGTTCAACATCCCAGACAATGTGAACAAAGTCCCCCTTCCCTTCTACCTCAGTACCTCAACCTCTTTCTCCGCTCTGGCTTTCCCTTTGCAGTATGTCTTTTAGAAAAAGAAGCGAATAATTACTTGTCCTCTCATTTCCTGCTACTCCTTACAGAAAAAGGTAGCAAAGTATTGTTCCTACTTGAACCTGCTTTTTCATTTACTAACTTTTTCTAGCGATCACTCTGTATTGAGTACACAGAGGGACTTCATTCATTTTTATAGCTGGGTAGCACTCTGTCCTATGGAGGCATCATGGTTCATCCAACTGGCTTCAGACTGATGGACATTTGGGTTGCTTCCAATAGTTTTCTACTACACATGATGTTACAAGGAATAACTTATACATGGGATATTTCACATTTGTGGAAGGGTATCTTGAGGTGGGATGACTGGTCAAAGGGAAAGTAGAGAATGCCACAAACTCTCATAGTCTCCTGCAGAGAGCTCATGCCTTTTTGTATTTCTTCTAGCAATGTGCCTCTATGGTCTCACCAACAGGGTATATTGCTGAATTTTGGGGGGTTGACAATGTGAGAGAGGCAAAATGGTATCTCAGAGAAGTTTTTCCTTTTTTTTTTTTTTTTAAAGATTCCATCTATTCATTTAACAGAGAGAGAACACAAGCAGGCAGAGAGGCAGGCAGAGGCAGAGAGAGGAGCAGGCTCCCCGCCGAGCAAGGAGCCCGATGCGGGACTCGATCCCAGGACGCTGGGATCACGACATGAGCCAAAGGCAGCTGCCCAACCAACTGAGCCACCCAGGCGTCCCGAGAAGTTTTTCCTTTTTGAGGTTTAATCCATACCAAAAAACTTATCCATTTAAATACATAATTCACTGGCTTTTCATATATCCATAAGGTTTTACAACCATTAACTCTATCAAATTCTAGCCATCAGAGAGATTCAAATCAAAACCACACTGAGATACCACCTTACACCAGTTAGAATGGCCAAAATCAACAAGACAGTAAACAACAAATGCTGGAGAGGATGTGGAGAAAGGGGAACCCTCCTCCACTGTTGGTGGGAATGCAAGTTGGTGCAGCCACTTTGGAAAACAGTATGGAGATTCCTCAAGAAATTAAATATACAGCTACCTTATGACCCTGCAATTGCATTACTCGGTGTTTACCCCAAAGAAGCTGATGTAGTACAAAGAAGGGCCACATGTACCCCAATGTTCATAGCCGCAATGGCCACAATAGCCAAACTGTGGAAAGAACCAAAATGCCCTTCAACAGATGAGTGGATAAGCAAGATGTGGTACATC